>CM054058.1:269316311-269916311 GCA_028641055.1 Alopecurus myosuroides
AGCGGCTCTACGACGACTACTTTGCCCCCAACTGCGCTTATCCTCCGAGCTTCTTCCGTCGAAGGTATCGGATGAGGCGATCCCTTTTTCTACGCATTGTGGATAGATTGGGTGAATACTCTCCGTATTTCACCCAAAGAGTTGATGCTCTGAACCGTACGGGTTTTACTCCGCTACAAAAGTGTACTACGGCGTTGCGTCTGTTAGCTTATGGATCCGGTGCTGATACCATAGATGAGTGGCTTAAGTTAGCTAGACAAACTTCGTCAGACTGTCTAGATAACTTCTGTGAGGGCATCATCGACTGTTACGGTGAAGAGTTTTGCCGTCGACCTAACGTCGCGGATACTCAGCGTCTGTTAGCGAAAGCCGAGGAGCGCGGCTTTCCGGGAATGCTAGGGAGCATAGATTGCATGCATTGGCAGTGGAGGAACTGCCCAGTTGCGCATGCCGGTCAGTTCACAAGGGGAGACATCAAACATCCAACCGTAATCTTAGAAGCCGTTGCGTCGTATGATCATTGGATCTGGCATGCTTTTTTTGGAGTCGCCGGGTCCAACAACGACATCAATGTGCTCAATCAGTCCCCATTGTTCACGGAAGTGCTTAGAGGAGAAGCACCCACAGTGAACTTCACGGTGAATGGACACCAGTACAACTGGGGTTACTACCTTGCCGACGGCATCTACCCCTCCTGGCCGGTGTTCATGAAGGGTGTTACTCTTCCACAAAGTGACAAGCAACGTGTCTTCACTGCTGCTCAATCGTGTTGGCGCAAAGATGTGGAGTGTGCATTTGGAGTGTTGAAGTCTAGATTCAACATTTTAGCAGTTCCCGGACGCTCCTACTCCATGCGCACTCTTGGGTTGATCGTGCGTGCATGTGTCATTCTGCACAACATGATCATCGACGATGAGCGTGGTACCAATTTGGAGAACACCTATGAGACAGTTGCGAGCAACGTCGGGCCTCCAATACATACCAATGCACCACCAAGCCTAGCAGCAAGGATTCAGATGGACAACGAAATGCACGACTCGCCGATGTATACACAGCTCCAGGGGGATTTGATTGAGCATGTGTGGGCTCATCAAAACTAGATTATGTAATTTTCTCATTTTTATGTAATTTTTATTTATTATTATGTAATCGGTACAATTTTAGTTGAATAAAATAATTTCTTCTATTATTTGCAATGTTTTTAATCTTCAAAATATGTGTTGACGTGGAGGAGAGAGAAAAGCTGATGTGGCAGAGAGAGACAGGGGGGCCCTATTTGCCGATAAGTCTTGTCCATAGCTTCTCAAAATTGTTCTAAAAAATCCTTGCAAGCAGACTCAGAAAAAATTGGGGGAGCTTTTCGGCACAAATCAGTCAGCCTTTGTGAAGGGAAGGAGCTTGCACGACAACTTTCTGCTGGTTCGGCAGATCGCTCAGAAAATAAACACTCGAAGGGAGAAGGGAGTCCTTTTGAAGCTTGACATTGCTAAAGCTTTTGGCTCCTTGTCTTGGTCATTTCTGCTGGAAGTGTTACAGAAGATGGGATTCAGCGAGGCTTGGTGCAGACTGATATCCATTCTACTTCGTACGACCAGTACAAAAATCTTGGTAAATGGAGTGCCAGGGAAGAGAATTGTTCATGCCAGAGGGTTGAGACAGGGGGGCCCTATTTGCCCCATGTTGTTCGTACCAGCAATGGAGGTGTTCACTTGCACAATCTCTAAGGCAGTTGACGAGAGTCTGTTCGCCCCCCTTTTGGGCTGCACGACGAAACATCGTGTGTCCGTTTATGCCAATAATGTGGTACTCTTCATCAAGCCCTTGGATAGGGATATGGTTTCTGCGACGCCACTTTTGCACATCTTCGGGGAAGCTTCGGGCTTGCAAGTTAACTATGCAAAGACTTCGGCAATGCTCATTCATGGAGAGGAGGCTGACAAGACTATGGTAGCACATGTGCTGAAATGTAACATTGTGGGGTTCCCAATAAAGTACCTCGGGCTTCAGTTAGCATTGCGACCTCTGTCAAAAGGAGAATGGCAGTCATTGCCAGACCAGGTCCTGAGGTGTGTGCCATCTTGGCAAAAGCGGGATGATCGCCAGAGGAGGCAGACTAATTTTAGTCAAAGCTGTGGTCGCGGCGAGGCCGGTCCAGCAGTTGTGGCTGGGACTCCTTGTTGGCTGTTGGAAGAAATTGACAAGTGGATAAGGGGACTCTTTTGGTCCGACTCTGACCATGCACTAGGTGGTCAATTCCTGGTGGCGTGGGAAAATGTCTACATACCAATAGCTTTTAGAGGGCTGGGAGTGGAGAACCTGGGGCTGCATGGTTTAGCCCTCCGTGTCAGATGGGAACGGATGAGAAGAACGGATGAGTCTCGACCCTAGCAAGGGCTGCCAGTCTTGAGAGATACTTTGGCAGCAGAAGTCTTCAATAGCCTGGTACAAATTAGAGTGTTGAACGGGAGGAAAACCCTGTTTTGGAAGGACAGGTGGTTGGATGGACACATGGTTGGAGACCTTGCTGCACTCTTGAGGGAGGCAGTAAACACTAGAACGGCTAATTAAAGGATTGTATATCAGGCTTTGAGAGAGAACATGTGGATGTATGACGTCAAGCCGCCGCGTGATTTGAGAATGGAAGCTCAATGCATAAATATTTCGTTGTCCATCCAGAGCATGGATATGGAGGAGACGAGGGAGGATGAGTTCACCTGGCCGGCTTCGGCACCAGGGGTCTACTCGGCCAGCTCCACGTACAAAATGCTCACTCAAGGTCTCATAAGATTCCGACATTCCAATGGGATCCGGAAGTGCTGGCCCCAGCGAAGTGCAAGATATTCATATGGCTTGCGCTTCAACATAGGATTTGGACATCTGATAGGCGTGTGAGGCATGGCCTTTAGGATCAGCCGGATGTGTGTCAGCTATGTTTGCAGGAGACCAAAACCACTAACCACCTCCTGGTTCAATGCGTTTACGTGAGACATGTTTGGTAGTTATGCTCCCAAAAGCCACGAACCCCGATTCCTATCCCCACCTGCATGGACACATTGGAGAATTGGTGGCTGTCCGTCAGAGATAGATTCAGAGACAAGCAGGGAAAGGCTTTCGACTCGCTGGTTACACTGGTCTGCTGGAACATTTGGAAGCAGCGCAATGCAAGAGCATTTGGAACACTAACCAACTCCGGAATGAATCTAAACTTGCAGCTAGAATCCTTGAGGAGCAAAACATTTGGGTGGCTGCGGGAGACGGAGTGGGAGTGATCTTTTTTCGCGAAAACGCAAAAAGCATTACGTTTCGATTCATTGATAGAAAGAATGTTGATTACAAGCCTAAGACTAGGCCAAAACACCCGCATACAAGACAAGACATGACCGATGACAGTTAGACGAACCTACCAACCGTCAGCCTACTCGTCGAGTGGACTCACACGACCCAAACACCGCAACACGGGATCCTCCGTTGTCCTCAGCCCTTGCCAAAAGAGTAGCCAAACAGGTACCAACTTCATGGTTCCAAGTATCTGCCCGCTAGAGTCAAAGCATGCGCCATGGGCATGTGTGCCACCCGGGTTGTATCTCCAAGACAACGCCTCCAAGAAGGGAGAGACGTCCACACCGCCGCCGTCATCCGATCCGTCAAAACAAGTCATGGTTTTCACCAGGAGAACCAAACAACCTAGGTTGGGATGTATCATTGGTCCACACCAACGCCACCAAGGAGGGAAACAACCCCCTAGGGCGCCATCTTCACCAGCACCGACGAAGGTCGGGCAGGGCTTTCGCCCGGAGCCATGAACACGCCCACCCACATCGGCGCAACGCCAAGACACAATGGCAAGAACCTGTCGCCGCCAAAATTTCATAAGTCCGGAAACCAAGTTGGTCCACCATCGCGCATTCGGAGGCCACCACATGTCGCAGGTTACGGAGCGACACAATGCATTGCCCGAAGTGTAAACCTCGTCACATGAGCACCTGGCGGCGACCACCCACCTCCACGGATGTCCGCGCGCGGCAACGTCCAACGGCGAGCATAAAGTCGACACCTTGCACGTCGGAGCTCACCCATCCGCACCACACCAGACCCTGAGAGGATGGGGGGTCAGCGGCGAGCATACACCATGCCACTCAAACCAGCAGCCCGTGGAGTTGAAGTAGGTCGCTGCCAAAGCCTCGCACCTCTAGGACCCGAGGACAGGCAAATCCGCCGCCACATGGGGAGGTACCAGCACCCGCAGCTCGCCAACCATGGTGGCAGAGCTGCCCCTGCCACGGACCGCGTCGTCCGTCCACCACAACCGCCGCCGACCTGATTAGGTGGAGCAGCGCTAGGAGGACGACGACGACGCCACTCCGCGTAGCTGGGAGGGGGACGGGCAGAACCTGAGGAGGTGGAGCACCGCCCCACGACCCATCTTGAACACCCAAAACGGAGGCTGGACAGAGGGGATCCAGAGCACCGACGCCTTGCCGTCCACCGGCATCGCCACGGTACCCAGCAGCCGGATTCTTCAGGCACCAACCTCGCCCGCCTGCGCCATGACGCGAGTCACAGGCCCGCCGAAACCCATCTAGGCCCAGACTGGCCCGCAACCCACCGTCTGAGGCCGCAGGAGGCGTCTCCGTCGCGTAGAGCCGGGGCCAACTCCGTCGTCGTCGTTGCTCCCTTGGTCGGGATCCCGCGGCCCCTCGCCGCCGCATCACCGCCGAGCTGTGCGCCGCCGCCGCCGGAACCGCACCCAAACGCCACGCGCGCGGAGAAAGACCTCGCCGCCGCCGTCACCGACACCGCCTGGGCTTTGGCCGGCGGGGCCTCTGGCAGCGGCGAGGAGGAGGGGAACGGGAGGAGAGGGGGGCTGACGGCGCGGTCGCCCCGAGTCGCCAGGGTTAGGCGACGCGGGGGGTGGGGTGGGGTTTCCTCGTCAGTGGGAGTCATCTTTCGAGAGTAGTTGTTTAGGCGTGTGCGAGTGAGTTTGTGGTTCGACAACTGAGTTGCGTGCAACTTTTGCTGTCGGACTCTTTGTATTGTTAACCCACCCCTTCTAGAAAAATCAGGTACCCTCTGAAAAGAAAGTTTGAAGGTGCAGGTGCTCTTATATCTTTAGTTGGAATAACACTCGATCAGTTGAGACCCATACAAGAATCAATAAGGTCCAGTTAAGAGCAGGTCTAAGAATCCTAATTGCCAAGGTTCAATGAGATGGGAAGTTCAAAACTAAACACAAAACTGCTTACAAGGAGTTGGGTCATCAATCTCCCCTGACTTAACATTGCAGGACACGTAGCACGGCTGGTGGGCGTCTTGCGGACGGGAGGGCATCATATCGACCCTTAATTCTAGTTGGCCGACGTGCATGTCGGACGCCATCCTGTCCCGCAGCTGCGGTGGTAGGAGCGCATCTGCGCGTGATAACGGGATGCTCAACTCCGACGCCGATCGCCTGTTGACGCAGAAGGCGGGCACCTCACCCCACGCGATGTCCACCCGACTGTACGATATGGTCACCGTGCTTTTCTCCCTGCGGTGGTACTGTCGTATCTGCCGCCCATTGTCAACACGGATGGTGAGGTTCAGTTCCTGGAAGATCGCCGGGCTACGCAGCGGATCGAGTCCTTTTATGCCTGAAATCTCGACGGAAAAGTAGGGTTCCACACGGCGGATGATGTAGGTTCCCCAGGCTACCAGACTGCCAGCAGCGATAATTGACAGCATACCCACCACAAGAACAATCTTCTGCCAGGTTGTGAAATGCTTTTCACCGCCGTCCGCCGGCTGTGCTTCCACTTGGGCGCCCATGCTTGTCTCCCGTCCTGCCATGGCGACGTGTGTGATGAAGAGAAGGAAGGTAACTGGGTACTACGTCTCCGGTGGGTACGTTTTATATCCTTGGGCGCGTAGGCAGACCGGATTCGGCTATATCCCCATAACTACATGTGGGATATACTAACTCCTTCTGAACATCCTTTTAAAAATGAGCACGACTCCTTTCTGAACTTTCAAACGAGCACGACTCCTTTCTGATCTTCCTTTTTAAAAGGAGTATACAAAACAAACTCAGATATATACGGATGCTTGGATACGGCAAACGATTTCATGACGAGTCAGGTAAAGTGCATCATAGAATAGGCAGCCGTGCTTTGTTAGGTTTGATTTTCTCCTGATCTCGTCTACTAATACATACGCGAGTTACAACTTCCGCAGCCCCCCCCCCCCCCCCCCCAATTCGGTCGTATTCGGCGCTGTTAGCAAAGATCCCCGGTACTCCATCCCTTCAGCTTTAGTTGCTACGGCAGAGGATGTCGCCCACTGATGACAAAGCCATGTCCCCAGGCAAGGACAGGCAATACTGCAAGGATTTCTTGTTAGGATGCATGTTTCTGCTGCTATATTCGGCGTTTTGTGGAACGATGATTTGGACCATTTGGTGTTTGATTCCAAGCCAGGTTGATGATCACTACAGCGTGGAGATCTCCGGGATCAGGTCGTCAAATTTCAAAGAAGCACAAGACACGACGGTCCTGCCGTCCTTCGACATCACGGTGCGCATCGAGAACAGCTACAAGAATGACATCTACATCACAGATTGGCAGTTCGCTATCTTGCTCGACGGTGTCCCTCTGGGCCACGGTTCTTTTCCTTACAACATCAGAGTATACAACATGTCTGACGACACACTGACCGGAACTACGTCTACCCTGCTGCCTGGGCTGGCCAACGAGGTGCATAGCCGCATCTCAAGCGGTAAATCCTTCGACAACTTGGAGTTACAGGTCGACATGAGGTTCACACTCAATTGCGTTGACAATGAGAGACCTGAGCTCACTTGGCTCTGGTGCTCCTCCGGATTGGGAGACCACTCTCCACCGTCTCCCTGCCAGCACAAGGTCGCGGTAGAGACTCGTGATGTTTTCGGGTGATTTTTTCGCACAACATAAAGGATCAGGTTGACGCTCCTACACATTGTATTTGAATCGCTTCCTTTGTTTTCAACTTTGTTAGTTTATTTATGGATGTATGCGTCTTCCTACGCAATTGTTCGGGGTTCAACTCTCATGTGTGGTTGCATCAGTTTGATTCTACAAGAAGCCAATATAATCGTTCAAATTTCTTTTAAAAAATCGTTCTAATATAAAAATATCACACGTAAATATATAGTTTATTGTTGTATTAGTGAATCACATTTAGGTTCCAGTTTTTTTAATTTACCCCTATCTGTTCTTTCTTCTGCGAGAACTAGTTACTCAATTTAATAAGTGATGACTAGCACGTCCTCAAAACCAAGCTGTACGGCTCGTCCCTCCCGGGGAGGAAGGCCTTGAATCCCTGCATCGTCCCATCTCCTCCCCTTCCCATCTATCTCACGCGGTTGAAGGATGTCGGAAGGCAAACACTGCCTAGCAAAGGCGGCGGTGGGTTAGTCTCCCGTGGGAGCCCTTGTGGCTGGTGTGTCGCGGCGGCTCTAGACGGGCGCTCACATCGGACGAATTTGGATGCTCAAGTGGCAGCCTTCGATCTTCTCGGTGGTTGGTGTGCCGCTGCGGGTGTTGGAGAAATCCGTTGGATACCCCTAAGGACGTGTATGGTTCACATAGCGGTAACGTAAACGTCAACGGAATGGGATCACCGTGGAATCAGTGGAGTAACGGATCATTCGCAATTTTGTTTGGTACGGGGCTGTTAAGGTATCAGGTTGCATAAGTGTGTTTGGTTTGACACTGCAGTCTGAATACACGTACCAACCCATTTGTACTGGAAATTCTACACAATAAAACCCCAATGATTTTTTGCATGCATTTCTCAAATGCTTTTTTGCATGCAATTCTCAAATGCTTACTTCGCATGCACAATACCAAATTCATCAAACTGGCATACAATTTAAAAATCATTTAGCATATATATTTATGGCAAACACATCAAATGGCCAAGCACGGCCTCGCCGCGCCGGTGCCAGCCACCACGTCGAATGACGGCAGAACCATCTGCGACTGCTGATGGTAGTCCCAATACATCAAGTCGACTAGTCCAACGTCGCCATAAGCGTTGTCACCTTGTTTCGGAGGTCCCGCCTCTCCGCCGGCAGCTCGGCGGCACCTTTGTGCTTCTCGCCGTTGAGATCATCGACTTTGAGGCACTCACTGTTGTCTGTTGTGTCGTCCTTCGTGTCCACCCTTCTTGATAGCGTCCGCGCACTAACCATCTCGTCCAGCACCTTGCACGCCGCCCGGATGACTGTACTGGTAGAGGAATGTCAGTTAGTCATTTAAGAACAATGGAACGAGATAGTCGGGAGAATCAATCACTCACCGTAATCTGAAAGGATTATTTGGTTCCATCAAGACATGGTTGTTAAAAATGAAAACTAACACAAAACAGAATCAAAATATACTTATTACTAGAACAAATTGCGGCTATGGTGGACATGTGGATGGAGGTGGAGTCCTAGCAGCACCAGGCCCCGACAAATGCCATCATGTGGCAGTGCATCTTCGCCCTGCTCTAAGTGACTTTTTTTTCGTGTTTCACCGGTGCCAAACCAGTTGAACAGTGTAACCAGAACAGACCACCACATCTTCTCTTGTCCAATCTAAACATTATAAACTAGATCAAACCATTTCAAACAGTGGCAAATGGTCTGGTTTAAGGAAACTGCCTAAACCAGGTTAAACCGAGAATCCACACGGTAAGTCTAAATTATTGCCGGGGTCAAAATTGTTGCCAGCATCCACACGATATTTCCCGTGCCAAGATTGTTGCCATCTTCCCCCATGATATTTACACTAACCAATCTATGTAACAGTGGTCGAATAGGATCATCTCATCAACCACAATGCACACCATACTGCTGCAATAATAGTACCGAGCACGGAAACACCACTACACATGCTACATATTATCTTATCCGGTGATATAAAAACTGAAAATGAGAGTGTGTTCTTGACCATAAACAAAATTTTCTTCAAGAAAGTAAAATGTCAATTCAGATTTACCCCTGTTTTGTCACTTGGTTGCATAGATAGGTCGACTAGGAGAGGGAAAATCTTTGAAAAAACAAATCATCAACTCCAGTTAAAGCTACACTATTCAGAGTAAGATATATTTGTACTTCAAACAAAATGATTTCAATTTTTTCATTTTAAGGAAGTAAAGGTATCCAAAACTACACATTTTGGCACTTAAAAATAAAGTGCACTATTGGTGGAATAATATGGTCTGAATGATCATTACTATAGTGAGTCTAACTACCTAAGCTGGTTATCAAAGTAACAAGAAAGAATGGTCAGATGTATACCAGGTTTTAAGTTAATAAATTCATAGGATGTAGAGAAGTGGCTGCAAAAATATATAGAGAGAAAGGATTAAATAGGCATTAATTAAAAAGGAGAACGATCAAAATTGAGCTAGTCTCAAGTAAGCATGGATACATTCAGGCCTGTTTAAGAAGACTGAGGTCAAGGAAGATACCCTTTGGAATTTGGAGGTGGGATGCTCCTTGCTGTCCATCTCGCGCACCTTCTACCCTCAGCGAAAACAAAAGAAAGATCATCTACTCCAAATTAGTCACCCAAACCAAGAACATATCAACAGCAATACAACACAAAGATAACAAGTACTCTAACCCGTACATTAATCAATATCTGTATAAGGGGTTGTTGAAGGATTAGAGGATGAGACTTCCAATAAGATGATGCCTCATTTTCATATCAAGTCGAGTAGGATCATCTCATCAGACACAATACATATCAAGTCGAGTATGATTATCTCATCAAACACAATAAATATTAGTTCAGATTTATTTATTGCAGATGGATAGGTCTATCTGGAGAAGGAAAATCTGTGTGAAAACCAATCATCAACTTCAATTACTCTCACAAACAAATCAACAAGAAACATATGAAAATCGAACCCATATATTAGTGGAACTAGACATGAAGGTAGTAAAGGAGTGGAGGAGGGGGCGCATCTATGTCTGAACAAGAAACTGCTGCAGAACGTACCAATAAACAAATCAACCTACGGATTCAGAGATGGGAGAGATTTCGGTCAGTCTAGAGGGAGAGCTCCCGCCGGCCGGGAAGAGGAGGAGGAGCAGCACCACGTACCTCAATCTTGGGGACCAGTGGACGCAGCTGCTCTCGCGTGGAGCCGCTGCCGCTCCTCCTGACGTGTCCCATGCGGCGGCGCTGTTGATGAAGGAGAGGAAGTCGAGGAACGGGTCGCCGTCCTGTACCGCTCTTGGCGCTGGCGCCGGCGCCGGCGGCGAGACTGGTGGGAAAGGGGCACGAAGAAGGAGACGACAGAGATCGAGTCGGGAGAGACTCGTCTCGACTGGTAACGCGATGCGACCGGTATCAGGCTCCAGTAGCGATGGGATCAGTTTACGGGGCATCTGTTTACGGGCCATCCGAACCAAACATGTTTTAAAGTAATCAGGTACCGCTGCAATGAAGTTACGTTACATATTCGTGAACCAAACACGTCCAAGTTGAAGAGATGATGTACACAAAAGCAATTATTTCCCTTGATTGTGAACCAAGCTTTATTGAACTAGCGGAAATTAGTAAGACTCAGCCAAGTTAGCAGCAGCTGCATTTCTTTTTTTTGGAAATGGGAGCTATGCCAAAGCCTCTGCATCAAAACGATGTACACATCCGGTTTATTAAAAAAGAAGAGTTAAAAAATACAAAATCCAGCAGTCGACGGAGGAGGCCTCTTCTTCCTCTGCCCATTTATTCCCCTGAGAGTTCATACTGCAACGCCGGAGATCCCCACGGACGCGTCGGTGGGCGGAAACCCTAGTTCCACCACCGGATCTACACCGCCACCGCCCTCAACAACCCTTCCTCCGCCCGTCCCCAAATCGGGAGACGGAGAAATTCTTCGCACCAGCGAGGATGCGAAAGGCGAGGAAGACCAAGGGGGACAAGCCGGAAATTGGAGCCACTGCAACACCGCACTGGTTCTTATGAAAAGCATGGACAACGAAGGGTTCCTGCTTAAGGACAAATGGCGGCTGCAAAGCAACGACGCAGAACCCCAGCCAAAAGAAGGGGAAAGGGAAATCCTCGTTTCTCTCATTCTGCGAGGTTTGGGATTCCCACCATCCACCTTTTTCATTCAGGTTCTCCGGCACTACGGGGTTCAACCCCACAATCTTTCACCAAACTTCATTCTGTATATAACCGGCTTTTAGGATTTATTCGAAGGATACCTAGGAATAGAACCTAGGTTATACTTTTTCCAGTATTGCTTCTACGTGAAGGGGAATACTTTCGATGGCCTCCCTCATGTCTGTGGGACCATATCTTTCAACCTGCGCCGTGGCAGGGAGGTATGGTTTCCAAAAATCAAAACCTCGGAATACGTCAAATTTTGTACGGGTTCCTTCTTCTATCATCCGAATGTCGTGTATCCTGGAAAGCATACCGGCATTCTGGCTTTCGACAATTCCGCTGCTGCTCCCAGAGATGACTGGGCTCTGGACGACGTCCAGGTTTTACCCCTAGACCTCCTGCGCATCAAAAGGCGGATCTCCAAGTTGGTCGCCTCCACTCCTTCTCTCGCGGGAATGGACACAGTCCTCTGCTAGCTCGGAAGGCGGATCCAGCCCCTTTCCTTCCGCAACGACCGTCTCCTCTGCGAGTACACTGGCCCATACGACGCCATGCGCATGACTTCGACTGCAATGTCGGAGAAAATCTTCCGGAAGAGGGTGAACCACATGGTGGCCAACCACGACTAGTACGAGGAGAGCTTGCCAATGTACAACATGGAAAACCTTCGTCCCAAGGTAAAGCATACTTTTTTTGCATTTGGAAAGGATTCTATATTTCTGCACTTACGAATGTATACATATATCTTATTTGTGTTTTTGTAGCTTGATACTCTTACAGAGGATCAACTTGTTTCTGCAACGGAGGAGGAGGCGCTGAAAGCCCGCTTTGCAACGGCTGGTGGGAGGAAGCGCAAGAAAATTGCGGCTCCCACTGAAGTTATTGATCTTGATGGCGTTGCCGTCGCAACTTCCAGGTAACCTATTTTTCATACTTTCCTCTTTGCTTGCACAAAACTTCTTCATCTCCCGGTTATTCATTCTGCTTTTTCTTCCTTTTTAGTCTCTCCCCCACTCCACTAAAGGGGAAAGGCTGGAAGAACCAGAAGGTCACTTCTCACAGGGGCCCAAAGACTTCCCCTACCATCGCCCCGGAAACCCCAACGGCGGATGTTTGATGGTGCAAAAGTTGCACTCGTTGGTAAACCCCAAGAGAAACGTTGTGAAGAGTGCAGCGGCAAGTTTTCCCTCAGACAAGAAACCAAAGTTGAATCGACCAGTAGGAGGACAAGCAATCTCTGAAGGTTGATGTAGTTGATGTGGTAGGGCGCACTAACGGTTCAGCAGCAGCGTGGAACCTACACAACACAATAAATTCACTTTTCCCAAACGAAGCAGTAAGGTTGTCAATCTCACCGTTTTTGCTGATAACAAAGAGGTTAAATGTATGGTGTGGAATACCATAGTAAAGCAATATGAAAACAGTAGTAGAAGTGTGAAAACAGTAGTAACAATGTGAAGACAATGGAAAAAGTAATTAAAGTGGTTGTATTATCAGTATGATAAAATGGACCGGGGTCCACAGTTCACTAGTGGTGTCTCTCCATAAAAGATACATAACATGTGTGGTGAACAAATTACAGCTGGGCAATTGATACAAATGAAGGCTGCACCGTAGTGCATATTCATGACATGATGATTAGTATGTGATTCATGCGAGCATTACAACAAAATACATAGACCTTCATCCAACTTCATCTATGACTAATAATCCACCCTCCAAATATCATCCGAATAACCATTGGGTATTAAGTTGCAAGCAACAGATAATCGATGTAAGCAAAGTGTGTAATGTAAACAATGTAAAAATTGTTGTTTTCTCCTTATGGAAACAACATATCCTCCATCTGTCACGTTTCTGTCACTCGAAAACAAATGCAAAGGAGGCATGAACCCACTATAGAGCATAAATACTCCCTCTTGGAGTCATTAGCATCTACTTGGCCAAAGCATCTACTAACAACGGAGAGCATGCAAGATCATAAATAACATATACATGAAGATAACATGATAGATTGATAATCAAAAGACATAACATTCAACATTCATCGGATCCCAGCAAACACAACATGTAGCATTACAATAAGATTATCTCGATCGTGTAGGGAAGCTCACGAGATCTAAACATGAGGCATAAAGTGGAGAGGACAACCATCTAGCTACTGCTATGGACCCGTAGTCCAAGGATGAACTACTCACGCATCACTCCGGAGGCGGGCATGGTGGTGTAGAGCCCTCCGGTGATGATTTTCCCTCCCGACAGGTTGCCGAGGAGAACTCAAGAACCCTCCCTATCTCGGGTTGATGATGAAGGTGTCCTCGGGTGTTTTTCATGGAAAAGTGGTCTCAGTTTAGGGTTAACGTATCAGGGGAATAAATAGGCGAAAGGGCGATGGAGGTGGACGCCCGAGGGGCCCACACCACCCCAGGCGCGGACAGGGGGCGCGCTGCCCTATGGTGTGCCCCCTTGTGGACCATCTTTGGGCCTTTTCAGTGTTGGGAATATGCCCTAGAGGCAATCATGTATGATGTAATTCCCACTGTATTCATAAAGTTATTAAGTTGTCCTTGTTTTGAACATCTGGTATATGTCATTGAATATGTGATTCGATTGTGGAACTATATATTCATGTTGTTCATACTAGATTGTCCTTGGTCATTTAGGTTGTGCTGGACACACACCCTAGACTAATGTAAGTGTTGGCTAATGACAGTGTTGGCTAATGACACAGTTCCACTTGTCATGGGCATGGTGATGTCATTCCAACGTTCACGGACTTGGCTAAAGAGTTTAGCAAGTCGGACTGACCCACATTGAGATGCAAAGATCAAGTCGTTATTTGCATGTCTCAATCAATGTAATCCTTAGACCTGAGGTTGTCACACAATCCGAGTTGTGGATCACCGACTTAGGTTATGTCAAACGTTGTTCTGTGACAAGGCAACTATAAAAGCAGAGTTCGGGTCGAATGAGAAGCAAGCTGCGTGATGTGGATAATCAAGATGGGATTTTGCCCCTCCGAATGGAGAGATATTCTCTGGGACCTCTCGAGTGATATGATTCAGGAAGCATGGACATGCGCGACTCAGTTAAGTGTTAACTATGTCGGTTGACTAAGAGTTAGTCAGATGAATCACATGTCACAGATCGAGAAGAGAGTTCAGCTATTTAAGGGATGACGATAAATAGCCTATAGCTCGACAAAGTATATCGTGAGGCAAAAGGGACTAAGATGAATATCACATTGAAATGTATGTCGTCATGACTCAATGGTACTTGGGAGTCGGCACGTTCTGCTAGGAGCCGCTACCGATTGATCGATTGGGAGTTGGACTCCAATCGTGTCCAAGTCGCCATGAGCCTGCAGGGTCGCACACTTAAGAGCGGGAGAAAGTATTGATCGGGTTGGACCCGAATAGGAAATGGACTGGTTTTGTGAGTCAGACTCACTGAGGGAATGGGCCACAAGTGTTGTGAAGCCCATTACCATACGCTATATAAAGAGGGGCGCAGGTTGCCCAGCGGGCACGTTAGTCCACTCTCCCATGCGTTGGGAACCCTAGCCCCACTCAGTCCAGCCGCCGCACCGGACCTAGCACTCCGCCGTCGGAGCTCCTCCTCGTACGTGTGGATACCGGCATAGGTGCTCTACGTTCAGCACTTCGACGTTCGAGGGATTGGATTGGCCGGACCGGATCGTGGGAATGCACTGCCCCGACGCGCTGCACCGATAATCCGCACCTGCGCGTCTAGTGGCAATACTCGTGGCCTTCTACCTCGGCTAGATCTTGGAAGCATCGCGTAGGAAAAGTTTTTGTTTATCTCTACGCGTTCCAACAGTGGTATCAGAGCGGTAGCTTCTGGTATTATGCCCGAGATCCGTACATATGTGATATGTAGTTAGCGTTAGATGTGATCTAATTGCTGTTTTGGTGGTCGTTCTATGAGATAGATCGGTTTTGTACAAGGTTGATTGGATCAATCGTACTCGGGGTTAATGGATGATCAGGTTTTCGTGAAAACTGCTAAGGTCGTGAAACAACATACCCCTACCGGTCGGTTTCCGCCATCGGGGTATACCGTGACACATAAATCCAGTTGCGGTGATCGAAGATCAAAGAGTTTGGTCGAATAGGAATACGGATCAGATTCGGGTAAAATCGTTTTATCCGATGAAGAAATCCATGATCGGAATGCAGATGAGATCTGCGTTTTAGATGTCGTAGCGCCTTAGATGTCGTTGCAAGTTTCACAACGCCGGTAGATATCGTCTCTATGCATAACTTGTTTTTGCAGGAAGTTGTGAATGGTATGGCTTATGTGCATATGATGTGTGTAATCCATACATGGTCTGCGTATCATGTTTTTGTCAGCCGGCTGGAGCCTAGGTGCTGTCATTTTATTGTATACCGGCTTGCGTGTCGGATTCTCTATGTAATCTTTGATTTACTAGCTAGTGTAGCTTGTTGGAGAACCCGGTGGCATGCAAGTCGATGTACAAGTCGGCTACATGGAGCAAGATGGCACGTGACAAGAGTTGACACGAGTCGACTTACAAGCTTTGTGGAGATGGAGATCACCGTGAAGAGAGCCATACCATTTCACATTATAATTGCTTTATTTGTGGTATTGTTATGTCTCTATTTACCTCTATTTAGATAGTTGGTAGATTCTCTAATCCCTCTAAGAAGGTCTAGTCGGTCGCCCCGCCAGTGCTGCACCATCACAAGTCGGACATTCTTGGTAGTGGGCTCATAAAATTGAGGTGCTACCAATTCTTTCCGGTTAGGTGGGTTTGAGTCGGACTCTTACAAGCAGAAGCACTTGGTAATCTAGACGAGTCCATCACAACGGTAGTGGGGCTCGGGGCGAGGTAGGTTGGGAGCCGGGGCATGCGATGTCACCCAACTAACAGGAGTCGTATTGGATACGATTGGCAAGATGTTGCCTACCTAGATCACTTGACGGCTAGCGGTGATGCTAAATCTCACTAGTCGGCTTGCTTATTTAGGATCTTGAATCACTTAGGAACCATCGGAGGGGTGTTGGTTCTAGTGGGAGCATAAGTATTAAAGCGTTTAATATGCCTGCTCTTTTATGAATACATGTCTTGAGTGTTTTTGCGTATTTTCTGTTGTAGATCAATGGCACCTAGCAACCTTCCTCAGTTGTCCGCGTTTGCGTTGAGGTCAATCCTAGAGAAAGATAAGCTTAATGGAGCTAATTTCACCAACTGGTATCGTAATCTGAGGATAGTCCTCAAACATGACAAGAAAGAATATGTTCTAGAAACTCCACTTCCAGAAGAGCCAGATGACGATGCGACTGTCGCAGTCATAAATGCCTACCGTAAGACTAGAGATGAGTCTACGGAAATTAGCCGTCTTATGCTTGCACACATGGAACCGGACTTGCAGCAGCAATTCAAGAATGTTGAGGCCTACGATATGATCGAAAGCCTCAAAAGTATGTTCCAGGCTCAGGCAAAGACCGAGAGGTATCAAGTCTCTCAAGCTTTGCTGGGCTGTAAGCTGAAAGACGGTGATCCACTGAGTCCGCATGTAATCAAGAAGGTTGGTTACATACAGTCTCTGGATCAGCTGGGCTTCCCCATTAACGAATAGTTCGCTACTGATATAATTCTGAACTCTATTCCTAGTGCGTATGGTCCGTTCATCTTGAACTATCATATGCATGATATGGATAAGAAGATCACTGAATTACATGGGATGCTCAAAACGGCAGAGGCTGATCTCAAAAAAGGCGCCAGTCAAGTGTTGATTGTGCAGAAAAAGGCTAAGTTCAAGAAGAGTTCTTGGACTAAGAAGAAGGATAAGTCAGGAAGTAGCGCCCATGGCCCTGTCCAGAGTGCTCCCTCAAAGACTAAGCCTTCTCCTACAGCCGGAGCCAATTGCTTATATTGCAAGCAGGATGGCCACTATAAGAGGAACTGCACCAAGTATTTGGCTGACAGAGCCAAGAGTGGAGGTGTGACTTCCAACTCAGGTACGCTTGTGTGCAATGTTATAGACATTTATCTTGTTGATGCGCCTAATAGTTCTTGGGTATATGATACCGGATCAGTTATTCACATATGCAACTCGTTGCAGGGACTGGTAAGAACTAGGAGCGTGGTAAGAGGAGAGGTTGATATTCGGGTCGGCAACAAGGCGAGAGTCGCTGCGTTGGAAGTCGGCCCGATGCAACTTCATTTACCTTCAGAATTTATTTTGGAACTAAATAATTGTTATTATGTTCCAGCGCTTAGTCGAAAGATTATTTCCGCCTCATGTTTGATGAGACAAGGTTATGAGTCGAATATTAAGAATAATGGTTGTTCTTTATATTTAAAAGATATGTTTCATGGATTTTCACCCGTTCAGAACGGGTTATTTATTTTAAATCTTGATAGTGAATCGGTCTATAACATAAATGTTAAAAGGTTGAAACCAAATGATCTGAATATGACTTACTTTTGGAACTGTCGGCTTGGTTATATAAGTTGGAAACGCATGAAGAAGCTCCATGATGATGGACTTCTAACTTCGTTCAACTTAGAGTCATTCGAGACATGAGAATCATGCCTACTAGGCAAAATGACCAAGACACCTTTTGAAAGGAGTTGCGAAAGGGCGTCTGACTTGTTAGAACTAATACATAGTGATGTATGTGGTCCAATGAGCACGACAGCCAGAGGTGGTTATGAGTACTTCATTACCTTCACTGATGATTTGAGTAGGTATGGATATATCTACTTAATGAAACACAAGTCGGAAGCCTTGAAAAGTTCAAGGAATTCCAGAGTGAGGTACAAAATCAGCTCGGCAAGAAAATAAAGTTTCTACGATCGGACCGTGGAGGCGAGTACATGAGCCATGAGTTTGATGACCATCTAAAGAGTTGTGGAATAGTTCCTCAACTCACTCCGCTGGGTACACCGCAGAGAAACGGTGTATCAGAACGGAGAAATCGGACCTTGTTGGACATGGTACAATCAATGATGAGTCGGACATATCTACCTTTATCATTTTGGGGTTATTGTCTAGAAACTGTAGCTTTCACACTAAATAGAGTACCATCAAAGTCAGTAGAGAAGACACCACATGAGATCTGGACTGGTAAAAAAGCCAAGTTTGTCTTTTCTTAAGATTTGGGGTTGTGAAGCATTTGTCAAGCGACTTCAGTCGGACAAGCTCACGCCCAAGTCAGATAAGTGTATTTCGTGGGGTATCCGAGGGAAACCTTGGGGTACTACTTCTACAACACTACTAGGGAAAAGCTTACCCGTGACGCACCAAATTTCTTATCTGTGACGCACCAGGGCACGTCACGGCTATCACGCCGCGCCTATGGGTTTAGCCGTGACGCACCTAGCTGGTGCGCCGCGCCAACTGATACCCGTGACGCACGGCTGTGGTGCGCCGCGGCTACTGCTAGGTGTGTCACGCCTAATCTATCAGGTGCGTCACGCGTACTCGTTTTGGTGCGTCACAGCTATACTATGCTGTATTTTTTTTAAATAAGCACGTATTTATACAGGTATATACACCTCAAATACAGAAGAATACCAGTAGACAAAATACAGAAGAATATCAGTAGCTCAAATACAGGTATGCAATTGACAGCAAAATGACAGAATAAATTTTCATAGCAGAAATATTACATAGTCTCGAAAACAACCATATATAGTACTAATAAATCCAGGAGTTAGTCTCGAAAACAACCATATTACATAGTCTCGATCATCACCACATAGTTCATCTATCTAGCGGGCGCTGATGTAGTCGATGACCATCATCATGTCCAAGTTGGGGATGTCACTATTCCTCATGGTGATCAGAATAGCTCGGCCAGCCTCCATACCAACTCTTGCTGAATGGAACTGCCTCCATGCTTGAGAGTTGAGGATGACGCGACCATCGGCATTATCCCTGGTGATCGAAACTGGGGTGACATTTCCTGATTCTCCACGGCGTACTCCAATGGTACCTTGCTCCATGCCAGCACTGTCCGCTACCGCCATAGGTATTTTCTACAACACACAATTCCAAGAAAGAATAAAAGCACAATGTCAAATACCGGCCACATTATAACATAAGCAACTATAGGAATAAGAAAGTGTTAAGAAACATACCATGACATGTCCATTGGAGATATTAGTGTTGGTGATGCGATGCACGAAAGGGACCCCGATGTAGCTATCTATCTGAGCTAGTTTCTGAAGGACACGGTCCTTCTGAAGCTCGCTAAGATTGGCTCTTTGAGCAACCACCACATGTTTCCATGTGTTCTCCTCGTCCATATGATCCTCCTCACTTTCCTCCTCACTCCCGCCATCCATCTCTATCGTCTCGCTATCCTCGCTCGCAATCTCGCCCATATACATAAGTACGATACGAGGTTCCGGTCTTGCCATAGAGAAGTGAAAGAGATCACCTCCGCTTAAGTTATGGGTGGCGATGATAGACACCAATTGTTCCCCGTAGAAGTAGGTCTTCTTTCTTTCTTTCTTCACTCGAATTTTGTAAGTGGTCCCGTGAACATCGAAATCCACGATAGTGCCTACTAACTCGTTGAACTCTTCCCGAATATAGCATGGTACAATCTAAAAAAGAAATATAAAAGAATCTTTTGTTAAGTGTAACATCCAAGTATGAAAAACCCCCTAGTTGTTTTATTTCTTGTTTATTTTAAGCAATGCATCATGTCATCATCCTCATGTTATTTCTGTTTGCATTGTTTCCATATTGTAATACAAACTTTAATCAACTTTGCTTTCGTACTTGTCTGTTACAATCTTTTCAAATGAAGAATGCAAATCAAAAACCTCTTTTGTTTCCAAATGCTTCAATAACGTTCAATTAATAATTGTTGGTTTTTATTTCAAACAAATAACTCCAAATCACCTACAATTTCAAATCAAATTCATTTCAAACAGCACCCAAGTTGAGTTATAACAAATTTATAAACATTATCAATTCAATCAACTAATTCTAATCTTTTAATTCATAGGGGCCACCCTATTAACAGGCTTTGATTTCATAAGGTTTATTTAATATGAAAATTCTTTCAAAGTTGGTTGAAATACAAATATCTTTACCTAATAATAAAGTTACTAAGGTTTCTCCATCGTCCGTCTGTGTTTCCTTCGTCCGTGTGGCCGTTCGTACGTCTCTTCGTAGTTCCTACGCTGTTTCCTTCGTCCGTCTGTTCCTATTCGTACGGGAGCAGGACTCGGGTGCAGGCCGAAGCCCATCGATCTGGGCTGAAACCGAGTAGAACTCTTGTACGTGCACGGCACAAAACCCACAAGGTAGCGCTCACGAGAGGAAGAAGACCAGAAACACATCTCAGGGTACCCTAAAAAAAACATATATCTGCGCTGGCCTCCATGACGCCGAGTCGCCGAGCAGCTCGTCTGTGCGGATCGAACTGGTCATGGGGTGCCCAAGTTCAGGCCGCACGGTCCATGTACCTGAGATGTGCAAGCCCTAGAGCCACGCGCTCTCTCACTACGCAGTCCGCCGCGGTCGCTCCCATCGTCACCACCAGCGGACAGAGAGAGGACGAGGCAGATCGTTCGGTGGTGGTCGCAGCGAAGTCATCGGAAGGCGCCGCAGTCCCGGCTAGGGCTAGAGGAGAATCTGTACATGAGCAGATGCAGCGGATCTAGGAGACGAGATCGACCACGACCATGGATGGAACACGCCACGTGCAGGGAGTACCTACAATTCCTGTGCGTGGTGCCGGGCGTGGACGAGGCCGTGGGGGTCTGCGCCTCGCCGCGAGCGCGGTGGTACTCGGACCTGAACTCGCCCGCCATGGGAACAGCGGTCATGCGCCCACATGACTGTCTTTCTTGCGTCCCTACCATGCACGCGCCGGCCTCGGTCTGTCGCCGCGCCCGGCCGCCAGGGCACGTTTGGCGGACAAGCGTTGTTGGCCTCGCCGCGCCGAGTGAGGTTGGGTCAAGGCAACCGCGGATGTCGTGTATACACGACCGGTGCTGCCACTGTGATTCAACTCTCCCCAAGATTGTTGGCATGGCCACAGAAGACGACTTGGCTACTGGGCATCAAGCGGACGAAGGAGCGATCAATCTTAGAAGCAGGAGGTTACTGATGCAGAAAACAGAAAAGGTATACGATGTATGTTTTGGGTATCTTCCATTGATTCTTTTTGCCTAATCTCCGGCTCCACGTTTTGATCTGCCTCCCTTGATTAAAATCCAAGATGATGCATGCGTCCGGTCGGTGTTTGTGAATCACTGATTATCTAAAGAGCTTTTTCCGGTACAGTTTTACTCCTGCAGAAGGCTACACTTCAAAGGAATATTACTCCTTCTGTTATAGATAAAATTAAATTACAATGGCGACTATTTTTTTTATGGATCTTGATGTGGCAAAACGGAAAGATGATATTGTCAGATCAACTCAAACACATCGTACAAGATCTTAATTTCAAACTCCACCCGAGTGTGTTTAGTATCATGATGTGTGGTTCCAATGTCTACAACCAGCGACACCTTAGTATTTGCAGTGTGTTCAACCTCCTTTGGCCTTCAGGGGATGAGAAACTCTTGAGTACTAATTACTTTTATACTGGAGTAGTATCCATACTGCATGAGGATGAGGCCGGGCCATGTGTGGTATTGATTTCACCGGCGTGGTATCTGATATATGCAAATCGGAAGGCAGCCATTGAAGCGAGAGTAGAAACAATGAAAAAAGAGCAATGTTTGCACGTGGACTCTCTGCAACAATGCTGATTTCCAGTTCCCAAGATAAGTCCCCAAGAAGAATTGAAGTTGCACCCACTTATAGAACTGTAAAACAAAAATCATATAAACCCGAGTCTCTGTATTATCTAACAACATTTGTAAACAACACATATTTGACAAGCATAGTTTGACCTTGAGAATACACAAACTTTATTTTATTTGCACCAAGTGACTTAACAATAAACTTATCAGAAATTTCACCGGAAATATTTCAACAAAATAGAAGTTGTATCCCAATTTTTTTTCAGAGTTCCGTGACATCACAGTGTTCTTTGCTCTGAGTAAATTATGGATACTTCTGATCATTAGCTTGTTTTCATCTTATTTTGACAAAAAAAGAAGAGCAACGAATAGTATTATGTTTCCATTCGACCCGTCGTCAGCATATGAAATGGACAAAGTAAGAAATTTAGGGACAATTTTCCCGTAGGATCTCTTGAAATAAGAATATAATCTACAATTTCGACTTGTCAATTTTATTCCTCATGAAAATAGCAAGTTAACTCAAAGAATTTATCAAGGAAATGAAGAATCCAACAAGGTCGACGAGATAACCATGATGGTCGGCTCATCCTGGCCACCCTCACGGCCTCACCGATCATATAATAATTTAATCCAACAACGCCGGCAAGAAAGTCTCCATGGGGTCATTCTATGCTGGGTTTTCCGTAAAATGACATGTCTACCATTTTTTATAGGAAAATTCGGAATACGCGATCGGTGATTCAAAGATAGGATTTCACATCTGATGGAATCTTCAGATTGCTAAATTTATTCATACGTCTACGAACATATAGTGGCTACAGGAATTACCTTTTACACAACTTAGGGGTCGGGGGGAGATAGCCTGCTGTTGTTGGTCACCTTAGTTTTTTTATTTGTTTTGTCAGTATTAAGAGACCAGTTCATTATACTTATATTTAGGTATAGATTTATTTAGCCGTAGCAACGCACGGGCATTTTTGCTAGTCAAATAAAAAATTCAAACTTTTTGACAATGGAAGTTAGCATCTGTTTGCTAATGGTCTAAATAACCTACACTGAATTTTCCAAAAAATTTACCACAATAAAAACCATCCAAGGCTTCCATTTGCTTTTGCTACAAAAAAAAACAGTAAAACGAAAAATTAACAAAAAGAGAAAACGAGCGGCAGCTACCTATCCCAGCCCAGCCCACCTAAGCTACCACCCGCGCGCGCAGCAGCCCACAGAGGCCCGATACCCCTTCGCGGATGCCGCCACCGTCGTCTCCCCGTACGGCGCAGCATCCAGGCTGCCACGGCGGCAGCAGAGAGGCAGCAACGGCCGATCCGAGGCCATTGCCCCTATAAAAACCCTAGAGCGGCAGCGCGCCACCCCTAGACCAACCCTAGGCCCTAGCTACCCCTCGCCCGCCGCCGTTCTTCTTCCCTCTCGCTGCCACGGCCCCTCTGTAACTCGCGCGCCCACTCTCTGAAACCCGCCGCCGCTCGCCGTCTCCGGTGACTAGCAGCGCGAGCTAGCCACGGGAACGGGACGCCCTCGGTGCCACCTTCATCATCGACACCCCAGTGGAGCTCGAGGGGTCCCGTATCCACGCCGCCGTCCACGCCGTTCGTCGCCGGCCGCCTGCACCGCGCTCTGCCTCGTCTGCAACCGTAGGTGATCACCGTGCGCCACCCTCGCTCTCTCTGTCCATCCTTGCACCTCAAGCACGCTGCGTCACCCTGCCACAGCCTTCGCGAGCGCGCCACGGTCAGCAGCACCGCGTACTAGATCACACGCCGGCGAGCTTTCTGCTTTTTCTGTCAGCCGTGGAAGAATTCCTTCGCCAGTTAAAAGTGCAGTTAACTTGCGGTGAACGATATCCTGCCTGCGTTTGCTACTCTGTCGAAACTGACGGAGTAGCGCAGTGGTAACGCCTGCGCTGTGCAAGCGCGCGGTCGTGGGCTCGATCCCCCGCGGCCGCAGTGGAGTTTTTCCACCTTTTTTCGCTTGCTTGGCTGACAGCCGTGGCCCACGCTTCAGTGACTGCCACGGCCACGCAAGCGTTCACCTCCGCCACGCTGGCTAGGCCCCACGGGTCAGCGTCTGTGGCTGGCTACCAGTACGGTACCAAACGTTTCTGCGAATTTCTGTTAAATCCAAAATCAATTTAAATAACAGAATTAATCCTAAAACTTCAAACCTTAATATCTTTTATTCTGTAATTCCAATAAATACAAGTTTTATATGTTTTCTGTTCCAAATTTCATAATATTTCCAAATAATCTATTTGTGTACTGTTTTGACATTTCCAAATGTATTTAAAATTCAAACTTAAATAATTCAAATGCTAATTTCTAAAATCAATAACTAGTTCATTATTAATCCAATAAATGCAAATAAAATATGTTTCCCATACCATTTTAAATAACCTATTCAAATATAATTTTTGTTTTCTGCTTTGAATAATTTAAATTGCCTAAATAATTTAATACTTGTTTAATTCATTTAAATTTGATAAAATCATAACTTGCTTAATATAAAATATTTTTGAACATGCAAAATATGTTTTCACACCATCAAAGTGTGAACTTTTCAAATGTGAAATTGAATTTATGATTTGAACAAATAAAATTTAAATAATATTCCAACTTGTTTTAAATTCAATTAAAACTTGTTTAATATTGTTTAATTCATAATAAATTCATCCTAATTCAAATTTCAATATTTGAAACATGTAATCCAACTAAAATTTGATGTTCTGTTCAAATATAAATTTTGTTAATTGTTTTGCACACTTTAAATTGATGAAAACAATAATTGTTTGTGTGACATGTTTAAGTAACCAAAATTTCTAAAACTTAATAAATAATTTCCAAAACTTGTTAAACCCTTTTATTACTTGCATCTATTATTGTTATCTGTTGTTATTTTATTATTACCATCATGCATGCATCATGCTAACAACTTTCACCTAATAATTAGTTATAAATCATTTGTTCCACTTAATTATGGACCTTTTCCATATGCAATTCAATTGCATATGGGTCCATTTAATTGTGCTATCATGTTAGCTAGATTACTTTGATGCAACCATTAAACTTGTCATGCATCATATTTGATTGTGCACTATGCCATGATAATGAATGTTTATCTTTCTGCTTTGTTTGTTTGCTTCTTCTCGGTTAGACGACGAGGTTGATACCGACGATCTTTACGACACCCCTTCTGAGGATCTAGCTCAGTACCCGGCTACTGGGTTTGCAGGCAAGTTATCACTCACATTAACCACTGTGTTCTTTTCAACATTGGTTACCGATACTTTTTCCGTTGTTCTATTTCTGCTAGCCTTAGTAGTAGTTGTTCTGTTACGAACCTATCACATGAATCCTTTAAACATGATATTGCCTCATTTCCCTTCCTACAACCCCTTGATTGAGCCAGTGTCTTACTAGCATGCTTAGGTTGCTTTGCTCGAGTCTGTTACCCGTTACTTACTGTTATTATTATTCTATCTTATTCTGGGGGCTCGATGTTACTCAATCAACCTGTTATTAATAATATGCTGATAAGGCACCGGCAGGAGGCCCTGTGTGGTTTTGGAGCCTGCTAGTGTCGACCCTAATAGGAAAAAGGGTCTTGTCTACTGATCCATGATGAGCGCACTACCCGCATGTGGGAAGCGAGTATGGGCGCCCTCCTCAATTTGATTTGATTCGCATCTCGTCCAAATCATCTCATTTAGTTCGTGTTTTCCATTTGCCGCATGCATGTTTTTGCGAGCCCAACGCAGGGTGGAACTTTTGTAGTCGGCATATAGGGGGACACGTTCTTAGAGTGCTATGAGGGTCCATTTTTTTCTGGGCTCGATTAGCCGTGCGCCCAAGGTGCTTTGGGCTTGATGCGAAGAATAGTCGAGTTGTGTTGAGTGCCCCGCTTGGTGGGAGGCATCCCATCTGGCGGGTTATTCATACGTGTACGGCCAAATTGGTGCAACCCTGCAGGGATAAATCTTCTCGAGAAGCCGTGTTTTCCGCGGTTATGGTTAACTTGGTGAAAGTACTGGCTAACAAGTACTCAGAACAACTTACACCTAACTATTGATGAATTGACTAGTAATAGACTTATTGTCACAAACAACTTGATCCATTATTCATTAATTCAACTATGTGAGTTATCCTCGGATTGCTTCTTCGGATAAGGGGCGAGATCCAGGATGGGTTTTGTTTGATGGTTAACAACAGTTGGTTACTATACGCTATCTTATCCCCTTTCTGATAGCTGGCAGTTGTAGATTTCTGTAGTTGGTTAGCGCAGCCAGTTGCAACATCTTTCATATCCCCTTCCTTCCGTTGAACCAAGGTTTCTGTACTTGGTGTTGACGGTTACACTTTGGTGAACTGTGAGTCTTGCTTGCCAGTACTTGGATGTACTGACCCCTTTGGGGCTGTGGTTTACGCAGACTACGACTACGGCTACGATGACCACCAGGATGGCTACTTCGTGGAGTTTGACGAGACTGCAGACGAGTAGATAGCTGGACTAGGGCTGGATCCAGGACCTACGTGGATGGGCTTCGTCTTCTTTATTTTCTCCGGCTTCTTAAGCCTGTTGGATTTGTCTGTACCCAGACACCTTTGTTTGCTTCCGCTGATGTAATGAATGCTATGTTGGGACATGTGTCCTCTGGATGATTGTATTTGCTATCTCTGCCTTAGTGAAGGCCATTTGCAACCTTATTTCAATCTTTTGTGTCTTAGAGATAAGTTGTGATCATCATTCGTTCAAAGCTGTTGACGTACCGTGCGTGATTGATATGAAGTACGTCGACAGTAGTGCCTATGACTTCTAGTGGATAGTTTACATCGACGATGGAATAGCAGGGCTTGTGTTGTCGCGCATAAGCGCAGGCCTACCAGGAAGCTGGGACGTGGGAGCAGTTATGCCCCCATAATCCAAGCACCTGCTATCCAGTTCGGCCCGATGAGTATCCCTTAGAAGCCGGGGTGCGACAAATGGTATCAGAGCCTGTCTGCCTGTAGGATCCCTTTTTACTGGTCGCAGTTGAGTCTAGAAACTATTTGGTAGCTATATAGGAAAAATGAAACGTGAGAGTAGGAATTCTGCCATTTTTCTTCTTTCCCCACCCACCCACCCTTTTCTGGTAAGGAAGTGCAACGTTGTTTTCTGTTCTCACCTAAACTTTCAAGTTAGGATTTCACGTGTTTTGGGTTCTCCGTAGTACCTCAGGACTTTTGGTCTCGTTTTCCCGATGTTGCTTCGATATCCTGTTCTTTTAAAGAACCTTTCGTCCGTTGAAATCTTGTTGTTGTTTTCCACTTCCTTTTTCTTCTACCGGAGTCTAATCGAAACCTCCCAAATCATCTGCAGATGGATCTCAGGTTCTACCCGCAGGTGGTTCGGATGACTCGCTGTGAGAGCACCGCCGGTTACCCGGAGATGCTGAGGGACATGGTTACCTATCTGGGGTTCCATTGGGCACCAGAGTACCAGGTCTACGAGCACCAGCGCGAGTTCGAGCAGACCTGCTACCGGGCTATCGTCTACATTCTGTCAGATGATGGCAGGAGCGTTGTCCACCGCTACGAGGCAGTAGGTTCCACAGTGGATATGGCCGTGCAGCAGGCAGCGTATGTGAGTCTCACCGTCCTTCGTGCTGACTACTGGGGGTTTGATGATTCCATCTATCGTCACATCCCCCGTGGTTACATTACGTCGGCGGGAGTTCACTTCACTATCCACCGCAACCTGGATACCTACGAGTCTGATAGCTCCAGGCTGCACACCACTGCTCAGTTCGTGAGGCACAGTGACGCCGTTGCTTCCACACTGTCTCAGGAGTTGGCCTCAGTCAGGGAGCAGCTCTACCTTGCTCTGACGCGTCTGGCGACGTACACCACAGACTTCGTTGGAGACGAGCGCTTTGCGCGTTTCACTCAGCCAGTTGGTTTTCCTCTGCCAGATGCTGGAGATTACAAGCCGATCAGAGGTCCACTTCTCAACCTTGGAGCTGGTTACAGTGGTATTCCTCTCTTTGGAGCACAGGGAGAGGACGCTTTCTACTTCACCACTCCGAGGGTCCCTCTCAGAGCAGTTCCTATCTATAGGGATCATCGTGATACTTACTTCCGTGAGCAGACTCCTCCTCGCCGTACCACTCGCCGTACTCGCCGCCGTCCTGCGTGATGAGCATGGGAGTACCGATGTATCCGTTCCTAGCTATGTTTAGTTATCCTTTGGCATTCGAACCATGTATTGGTCTGTTGGATATTCTGATGTATTTGAACATGTGATGATGTACCTGTTGGTTATCTATTCATGCGTCGGAATAATCTATCTTTCGGTTACCAAGTCTATCCTGTTCTATTGTTGTGCTAAAATGCATTTCTGTTCAGGATGCCTCCAACCAGGAACTCCCCGCCTGAGCCACCTCCGCTCACAGAGCTGTTGACTCAGATGACTCAGGTCGTGGCTCAGATGGCCCAGATCCAGGCTAACCAGCACAACAACCAGAATGCTCCGCGAGTCAGCATCAAGGAGTTTCTGAGCATGGGGCCGAGAGCTTTCGTGGCAACACGTGAGCCTCTGGATGCTGATGACTGGATCAGGGAGATGAACAGGGCTCTGGAAATAGCTCATGTTGCTGAGGAAGATAAGGTCAAGTATGCCACCTACCTACTGAAGGGTCAGGCAGCTACTTGGTGGGAGAACTACCAGACCATGAGAGCTGGCTATCCTATCACCTGGGGTTGTTTCAAGGATGCCTTCCTGAAGCACCACATCCCAGATGGTCTCATGGAAAGGATGCGTGAGGAATTCTGCTCTCTCAGACAGGGCAAGCTGGACGTCCTCGGCTACCAGAACGAGTTCAATCGTCTCGCTCGGTACGCTGGTGACGAAGTGTCCACTAAAGCCAAGAAGATGGCAAGGTTCCGCCGAGGTTTTAACCCGGAACTGAAGTACGCTCTCACCAACATCAAGTGCAAGGACTTCGTGGAGCTCGTGAACACCGCGCTCAATGAGGAGAATGGGCGCAAGGCGTTCGAAGAGTCCCGTAAGCACTCGCGTGAGGGTGGTTCCTCCTCCAACATGACCACCCCTCCGCAGAAGCGCCGCATCTGGGTGCCAAATGGTGCTGTCACTCGGGCTCCAAATGCCCAAGCTTCTCCAGGCTTTGGTCCCCGCCCACCCAACCCATCTCAGATGCAGGGTCAGAGGTTTCCAATGGGGCAGCCAAGGCCAGGTCCTCCTCGTGTCGTCACTTGCTTCAAGTGCAAGGAGACTGGACACTATGCTGATAAGTGCACTCAGAGGCAGCTACCTCCACCTCCTCGCCCCAACACCAACCAGGCAATGGTTCGTGCTCCCCCGGCTAAAGCCTTCAACTCCAACAACAGGCCTGTCGGGAGGACCGCGAGGGTGAACCATATCAAGGCCGACAAAGCTGAGGAAGCTGCTGACGTCGTTCTCGGTATATTACCCGTAAACTCTTTTCCAGCTAAAGTGTTGTTTGATACTGGAGCATCGCATTCGTTTGTGTCAAAGATTTTTGCAAAAGCATACAACCTAGTTCTGGTTCCGCTAAGCAATCAAATGACTGTTCACTCTCAGGGACCGCAAATGTTGACTTCCAAGATAAGTATGGACAATCAAATACTGATTGGAGGTCGCATATTCCTTGCTTCACTCATGTTACTGGGAAATTCTGACATTGATGTCATCCTGGGCATGGATTGGTTGAAGACCCACAAAGCAAAAATTGACTGTGCTAACAAGTCAATAACTCTGTTCCATCCGGCTGGCCAGATAGTCTATTCTCCTTATGGATCAAGTTCTGTTCAGCTGTTCAACCTCGATGCCAAACCCCTTCCTGCAATTGAGAATGTTCCGGTGGTTTGTGAATTCCCTGACGTCTTTCCAGAAGAGTTGCCAGGGATGCCTCCGGACAGAGCAGTTGAGTTCGTGATCGAGCTTGAGCCAGGTACTGCTCCAATCTCTAAGCATCCATACAAGATAGCTCCTCCTGAACTGAAATTGTTGAAGGAGCAAATCGATATGTACATGGAGAAAGGTTACATTCATCCTAGTTCCTCCGCTTGGGGTTGCCCAACCCTGTTTGTTGCCAAGAAGGACCAAACAAAAAGACTCGTGGTTGACTATCGTCCTCTCAACGAGAAAACCATCAAGAACAAGTATCCAATTCCTCGTATCGATGATCTTTTTGATCAACTTGCTGGAGCCTCAATATTCTCAAAGTTGGACTTGAGGATGGGTTACCATCAGATAAAGATCAGAAAGGAAGATATTCCTAAGACAGCTTTCACCACTCGTTACGGTCTATATGAATACACCGTCATGTCCTTTGGTCTCACCAATGCACCGGCGACCTTCTCAAGACTCATGAACTCTGTCTTCCATGAATACCTCGACAAGTTCGTTGTGGTATATCTTGATGACATTCTTGTCTACTCAAAATCCGAGGAAATGCATGGAGAACATCTTCGTCTCACTCTCATGAAACTTCGCGAGCACCGTCTATATGCCAAGTTCTCCAAGTGTGAGTTCTGGATTTCAGAAGTTGCGTATCTTGGTCACATCATCTCTGCCAAGGGCATAGCCATTGACCCGGAAAAGGTTAAGGCAATTGTTGATTGGAAACCCCCTAAGACGGTGAAGCAAGTCAGAAGTTTTCTTGGCTTGGCTAGCTACTGCCGTCGTTTCGTCCAAAACTTCTCCAAGATTGCTAAACCTCTCACTGATCTCACCAAGAAGGACAAGAAGTTCGTTTGGACTCCACAGTGTGATGAGAGTTTCAATCTCCTCAAAACTAAACTCACTTCTACACATGTTCTAGTTGGCCCAGATACCACCAAACCTTTCCAGATATTCTGCGATGCATCTCTCCAAGGTCTAGGAGCAGTTCTTATGCAAGAACGTCAAGTTGTGGCTTATGCTTCACGTCAGTTGAATGCACATGAGCAAAACTATCCCACACATGATCTTGAACTTGCAGCAGTTGTGTTTGCCCTCAAGAAATGGAGACAATACTTGTTGGGTAACAAAACTGAAATCTTTTCCGATCACAAGAGTCTGAAATACATCTTCACTCAGCAAGATCTGAACCTCAGGCAAAGGAGATGGATTGAGAAGATTAAAGACTTTGATCTCACCATTTCTTACACTCCAGGCAAGGCTAATGTTATGGCCGATGCTCTCAGTCGCAAATCCTATTGCAATAATCTCATGATCATGGAAAGCCAACCTCCACTTCATGAAGAATTCCAGAAGCTGAACCTTGGTCTTGTTCCTCAAGGATATCTTGCTAGCTTGACAGCCAGTCCAACTCTCGAGGACAAGATTCGTTCTGAACAACTTCGTGATGCTGAAATCAAGAAGATTGTAGAGCACATCAAGGAGGGCAATGATAAGTTCAAGTCCTTCTCAATTGATGACAAGGGAACTGTGTTCTTCGAAGGACGCATTGCAGTTCCTCAGATTCAAAGTCTCAAGGATATCATTCTCAAGGAGGCTCATGAAACTCCTCTCTCTATCCACCCTGGAAGTACAAAGATGTACCAGGATCTCAAGACTCTGTATTGGTGGTCTGGCATGAAACGTGAAATTGCTCAATACGTTTCTGAATGCGACGTTTGTCAACGTGTTAAGGCAGTCCATCAGAAAACAGCCGGTCTTCTTCAGCCTCTCAAAATTCCTGAGTGGAAGTGGGACATGATTGAAATGGACTTCGTTACTGGGTTTCGAAAGTCCAAGAAGGGCAACGATGCAATCTTCGTTGTTATTGATTGTCGAGACATCGTAGTAGTTTTCATAGACTGGGGTGCCATGAGACTACGGTAGAGACGTGGGGTAACGGGATAGCGTAGCAACACAGAACACGGGATTTACCCAGGTTCGGTACGTCGCGACAGTACGGCGTACCTACTCCTGCACTTCTCACTATGTGGGACTAAAGCCCGTATAATAAGGTTACAATGTAAAGGAAATAGATCCAGCTACTCGTCGAGGATGAACTTCCCGGCGAGTTGCGTAAAGCTTGAGCTTGGACCTAGAACCTTGGAACTAAAGGAACTTATCAAATCTATCTCCCGTCCGGCTTTATATAATAGCCGGATTAGGGCTTACAGAACCAGAAAACCTAGAAGACTACGTTTAACTTGTAACTTGGAAAGTAAGGAATCCGTCTTCTCCTCCAAGCCAGATCACGCGGGCCGTGATCCGGGTTCTTCTAGAATCCGGCTTCTACGCGTCAGACTACTGGGCCGCCCAATGGACCTAAGCCCATTACCTTGCAGGCCACCCTGGTAGTCCAGCTCTTTTGTGTACCATCTTCTATACCCCTATTCGGTATATATCCGACAGTAGCCCCCAGGAAGGATCAAAACTCTGAAACTCCGCCTTTCGTCAAATACATTTTGTCCAGGAAACTTGATTCAGCAGTCTTGATTCTTTCTTCTTCCCTTTTGAAGGAGATGGTAACATAAAACTCGGAACTATGAAAATCCGGCTTTTCTTTTCGCGATCCTTCGCGGAAAAGGAACACATGACATCAGCGCTTTAATCATGCTGACGCAAGCGCCGCTTGGTTTCACGCGGGAAACCCTGCAACGTATCTCTGACAGATTCTCACGAGAAACGAGGAGATAGCCATCATTCCTCTGTCGTTCCGTTTCCCGGATTTTCCGGCGAGCGACACGCGTCGAACATCCAACGGTCAAAAGAGCCGTTGGCGCGTATCTAGAGGTTTTTAGGCTATAAATAGCCGTCCTCGTCGTCTCCGGAAATCTTTCCTCACTCCCTCACTGCCCACGCCATTGACGCAAACGCGAGCACGAGAGCTAGAACGAATCCTTGCCCCGACGAGCCCTTTGCACGCCGGAGCGCTCCCTCATCAACAAAAACGATGGCCTCTCCGTCGTCCTCACCGGCCCGCGCCTCGATCGACGAGCTTTTGGGCGACCTGGATCCACAACTGGGGTCGCCCAAGCATGCCAGCGGCGGGCCGGAAAAAGCCACGGCACCCGCGGCGGGCGGAGGAAACGCTTCCACCGCCGCGGACGTAGCGGTCTCAAGCACCACGACATCCCCGCCGTTCGCACCGGAAACGGCGGAGGAGAAAATCGAGCTACTCGGCGAAAAGCTTGCCGCCGCGAAGGCCGCCGCCGCCGGAGCGGAAGAGGAAGAGGAAACTGCAGGCAACTGGAGTGCCTGCAGTATTCCCCCGGCTCTCCTTCCCAACCTGGAGAAGGAGGGTTTGGTGCTAAAAAAGAAATGGCGGCTCCCGGAAGAGGAGACTGAACCCCTGCCACAAGAGGGCGAAAGGGTGCTTCTTGCCTCCCACCTTCTGCGAGGTATGGGATTGCTACCTTCATCCTTCTTCCTCCAGGTTCTGTCACACTACAACATCCAACCACATAACCTTCCTCCCAACTCTATTCTGTACATGGCCGGCTTCCAGGCCTTGTTCGAAGGTTACCTAGGAATAGAGCCTAGGTTAGATTTTTGGTTGTATTGCTTTGGGGTGAAGCGTAACTCTTCGGAGGGCGCGCTCCCCAATTGCGGGACCATTTCCTTTACTCTTCGGATATTCCGAGAGGATTGGTTCCCCAAAATCAAAACCTCAGAATCCGTCAAATTTTGTACGGGTTCTTTTTTCTATCATCCCGACGTGCCTTTTCCTAAAAAGGCCGTCGGGGTTCCACCTTTTGTGAACTCCGCCGCTGTTCCCCAGGATAACTGGGTAACAGAGGCCGTCCAGGTTCTGCCTCCAGATCTACTAAGGATCAAGAGGCGCATCGCCAAGCTCACTTCCTCCAAACCTCCTTTGACCGGTATGGACACGGTCTTTTGCTGGCTGGATAGGCGGATTCAGCCGTTAGCAAACCACGGAGGCCGTCTCCTGTGTGAATACACAGGAGCCAAGGATCCAATGCGGACAACCGACAAGGATTGGCCCGCAAAGGAGCTTAGGCGGCGCATCAATCAGTTGGTCGCTTCGCGCGATCAATACACGGAGAGTCGGCCAATGTACACGGCCGACAACCCCGCTCCCAAGGTAATTTTTCCGTTATTTGGGTATAATCTTACTTCCTGGATAATCTACCTTTTGAATCTGATTGGTTTTTTCCAACAGCTTGTGGATCTTCCAGACTCGGAGTTAGCCTCCGAGGCCGAGCTGGATGCGCTGCGCACCGCCGCTACTGGCGGGCGCAAACGCAAGAAGATAATTTCTTCGGATGAAATTATCGACCTTGACGGAATCCCCGTCGCCACGTCCAGGTTATTTTCTTCTGGGTTTGTTCTTTTATGGGATCTTTTTCGTCCATCTTCGGTGTTTTAACCTTTTCTGGGTTTTTGGTTTTTAGCTTACCCCCCTCCACCTTGAAGCCGAGAAAGTTGAAGAAGCTCAGAGCTTCTTCCAACCGAGGCAGCCAACCATCTCCCGCCGTCGCCCCGGACACACCTCAGACAATGGCGGAAGAACCTACTGCAGCCACCACCACCAAGCCCCCAGAGCCCAGCCAGCCCATTGTGTCCGAGTCGGACACGAGGGAAAGGGCGGCTCCAGAGGTGGGGAAATCTTCTCGGACTTTTGACGAGGAAATCCCCACCTTTGACAAGGATTTTAAAGCTATAAATGATGGCTTGAACGCGGCCGAAAATCACTTCGCGGAATACGCGAAGGAATTCCGAGAAAACTTAGCAGGTTTGCAACGCATGAGCCAGGTATGTAACTCTAGCCCCCAAGCATTAAACAAAAATGCATGCTTTTTTGCTTTGATGTTTTTATTAACCATACTTTTCCTTGCTGTTTTTCAGCAAACCTCCGAGGCCATAAACCTTGAAGTTTTCAGGAAGCTCACTATCAAGAATAAAGAAGTTCGAAGTCTTCTTTCTATTCTTGAGGAGAGAGAGGCGGAGCTGGAATCATCTCAGCTTGCTTTGACGGAAACGAAAGGTAAGCTTTTTCATTTTGAAATTTCCGATTTAAAACTTTGTCTAAGTTTTTTCCCGAGGAAAATGACCAACTCGGATTTTTCCTTGCTTTTCAGCTGCTTTAGCTGAAGCTAAACAAGCAGCGGAAGATTCCGGCAACGCCGAGATTCTCCGCAATGAAAACATTGAGCTTCCCAAGAATCTTGTGAAGGCTCAGCAAGACCTGGAAGCCAGCAACCTGGCCCTTGGAGTGGCTAACTCCAAGGCTTCCGAGCAGGCGGAGAAAGACAAATCCACCATTCAGGATTTGACTGAAGCTCTGAACCTTCGCCTGGAGGAAGTTTCCGAGATCGATAAACTCATCGGTAAATTTCTTACGCTTGTCCTCATCTTTCCATGTTTTGTTTTCTCTGTTTGTCTCCTTAACCCTTTTGTATGTTTTATTGGATCGACCAGGAGACACCCCAGATGGCACTCGGGCTGCAGGCATCCGAGCTTTCGGGGAGACATGGAACTTGGTGAAGGCTGCTGCAACGCAGCTAGTAGGCAAGTTTCTTCCCGAAAAATCTGGGGAATGCTCGGAGGTTGAAAAACTTCCGGGTATCATCATGGAGGTGGCGGAGTACAAGGAGTCTATTCTCCGCTCCGCTGCACGGGGTGGTGCGCGCATGGCCTTAGGCCTTATGCGCATGCACTACCCTAGTGCCAAATCCTGGCGTGTGGCCACCGGTGTCCCTCAGGGATACACGGATGCGCAACGATCCACCATCTTTGGTGAAGTAAAGGGCCACGTCACCCAGATTGCCGCCATGGTAAATGTCGCCGTCACCTATCCGGAAGAAGAAGCTCCTCCAATCCCCGATGAAGAAAGCAGCGAGGAGGAGTCGGAATCTTGAAGGGTTACCTGGAACCTGGATAGAAAATTTAGACAATAGGAGCATTACTGTTCTTTCATTTGTAATCCAAAATGTAATGCTTCTTATGTATTAATGAAAATTCCGCCTTTTGCAGTTTAAACTATGAAATTACTTTGCAAGTTGTTTGAATTTTACCACTCCTTTATCTTCTAAGTTATCTGGTGTGTGTGCTTTAACTGTCCTTAGTGTTTGAAATGGCTCGAATAGCATTATGAATCGTTATGCCGAGTAACTGGGGACGAACCAAGCAGTTTTGAAACTCGAAAACATGAATCATGCTAAAGGCATTTTTACTAACTAGTTCCAGTAACCCAGCATACGCACGATCAGATAAGACTTAGAGAAATAAGGAAAGTTTTAAGTGAAACTTGGGCACGCAGGCAATTCAAGTTCCCTTTAGCCGTTAAGAGGCTGAAAAATCATTCAGTTATGTAACGCCGAGTACGCAAGCACAATTCGGGTTAACATTGAGAAATTTGTAAGATCATTGGGAAATAGATGGGGCGGAAACACTTTGCACTTATAAGAAAAATAGATGACAGCATTCCGACAACTTTATTTCATGATCTCAAAAGATGTTTACATAGATTTGAACTAAGTACAGAAGGGGACATAACTTGCTAGGTGTTCCCAGGCTTCCGCAACCCACTTGACCTTGTCGAAATTTTTCAGCAGCTTGAAGCGTGGTAGGTTTTTAGCCCCCAGCCAACTAAGAAATCTTTTTATGGCTGTGGCGGAACCCGGCAGTTCTGGGACATCTTTTTCACACGTAAGTTCTGAGATGTTCGAGACTGCCTTGATCTTTTCCGGGTTAACTTCTATTCTTGTGCGAGAAACGATGAAACCCCGAAGTTTTCCTGAGGAAACCCCGAATACGCACTTAGATGGATTCAACTTCATCTTGTAAGTGCGCAAGTTTTCGAAAGTTTCTCGCAAATCCTCAAGGAGTGTATCTTTTTCCTTGGTTACGACAGCAATATCGTCCACGTAAACATGGACGTTTTTTCCAATCTGACTATGCAAACAACGTTGCATGCAACGCTGGTAGGTTGCACCTGCGTTCTTCAGGCCAAAAGGCATGGTTACGTAGTAATACGTCCCGTACGGGGTTATAAAAGAAGTCTTGATTTGATCTTCCTTTTTCATGCGTATTTGGTGGTACCCGGAGTATGCATCCAAAAAGCATAAAAGCTCAGAGCCTGCAGTGGCGTCTATTATTTGATCGATTCGCGGTAGCGCAAACCTATCTTTCGGACATAACTTGTTCAATCCTGTGTAATCTATACACATTCTGAGTGCAGTTGTGTCTTTCTTCGGTACTAATACCGGATTTGCGGACCAGTCAGTATGGATTACCTCCTTGATGAAATCCGCTGCTAAAAGCCGGATAATTTCCTTGCCAATAGCCTTCCGTCTTCTTCCGTCAAATCGACGGAGACCTTGTTTGACGGGTTTTGATCCGGGAATAACCTTGAGTTGGTGCTCAGCAAGTTCCCTGGGTACGCCTGGCATGTCAGCTGGACACCAGGCAAAAATATCCCAGTTCTCACGGAGGAACTTGATGAGCTCGCCTTCCTATTTGTCGGTCATCCCAGTCCCTACAACGACGAATTTTGTCGGATCTTTGGGATCTAGGATTACCTGTCTTGTATTCTCGGATGCCTTGAAGCTATCTGTTGGCTTCCGAGTTTCTTTTCCTGCCGGCATTTCTTTCGGCGATACCTCCTTAGCTAACTCCTTCAGTTCTTCCTGAGCTATAACTCTTTGAGCGCAAAGGGCGTTTTGCTTCTCCAACTCGTTTGCCAGCTTGAAATCACCGGCAATGGTGATTACTCCTCCTTTGGGTCCTGGCATCTTCAGCTTGTTGTAGATATAGCAAGATCTTGCCATAAACTTAGCGAAAGCCGGACGTCCGAGTATTGCGTGATACACGCTCTCGAACGGCACAACTTCGAAGGATACTTTTTCCTGCCGGAAGTGATTTTTATCTCCGAAGGTGACATCTAGGGAAATTTCTCCTAGGGATCGTGCTTGCCTGCCAGGAACAATGCCATGGAAGCGTATATTGCTGTAATTGAGCTGGGACTCGGATATCTTCAAGTGCTTCAATGTATCCAGGTACATTATATTGATGCTGGATCCTCCGTCCATCAGCACCCTTCTTAGCCTAGTGTTTTGAACAATAGGGCTTACAACAAGAGCTTGTGTGCCGGGTTCAGGGATATTTCCGGGATGATCAGACTGATCCCAGATTATCGGTGTGTTGGAATACTTCAAGAATTGTAGGGTTGCAGAAACAACCGCGTTTATTTCTCGAAGTGTCCTTTTGGCCACCTTTGCTGACGGGGTTGCTAGGAAAGTTAGCATTGCTTCTCCGTCAACTCTCGGAAATTTAGGTTCGCCTTTTCGCTGTTGTTCCTGGATTTTATCATCAGTGTCCGATTCACTGTCTTCTTTTTCAGCTTCTGGCTTTTGTTTGGCAGGTTTCCTCTTGGAACCGTTCCCTTTATTTCCGGACCCTGCATTGCCTTTCATATGCTTGTTTAGCCGGCATTGCGCGTTCGTGTGGGTTGGTTTCCCAAACTGAGAGTGGTGGACGCAGGGTTCCGACTTAATTCTCTCCCATTCTTCAGGAGTATAATTGATGGGATCCGGACTGCGGCCTTTCCACTTGTTCCCTTTTTCTCCTCCAAAGGCTAAGTTAACCTCCTTGGGCTTTGTTGCTGACTCCGGAGTTCCTTTTTTATCAGAACGAGGTGTTTTCTTGGCCAGTATTAGTGACTCAATATTGCCTCCTCTTGCTCTGATATCGTCTTCGGCTGCAGCATGCTCATTAGCGGTTGTAAGCATACATCCGAGATCTTTGTGCTTTTTAGAACCAACCATGAACGGTACAAGTCCGGGTTTTAGGCCATTGACGAAAGCATGCATCGCTTGTACGTCAGTTACTCCAGAGCAACTATTCTTCATTGCAGTCCATCTGGAGATGAAATCCACGTATGGTTCGTCTTCAAATTGGGTGCAACGGTTCAGCTGGTTGATGCTATTTGGGCGTTTGTATGTTCCTCGAAAATGCTGAGTAAATACTCTCGCCATATCATCCCAACTGTCGACAGTTCTTGATGGTAAACCATTAATCCAATCTCTGGCTCCGTCTAGCAACATTAGGGGAAGAAACTTGACAGCTTCCAGGTCTGTCCCGTTGTTGATCTGGACGGCTGTGTAATAATCTGAAAGCCAGGTATCCGGGTTTGTACTGCCGGTATATTTTTGGTAGGTTGGACCAACTTTGGCGAAGCCAGAATGCAAGGTTATCCTTCGGATCCTGTCAGTAAAACACTTAGGACCAAAGTATAGATCATCCTTTTCTGCTCTGTCAATATGTGCAGAATATCTCCCGGCTGAATGGACAGAAGGGGATCTGCTCCTTTCTTTTCCATTGTTGCGCGGACGCGTTTTTCCGAGGTTATCTCTATCTCTTCCGTTGTCACGCCCTCTGGGATTAGGTGGAGTCCTGCTCCTATATCTTTCCTTATCTTTGGGCGGTGTCCGAGATCTTTCACGTCTGTGAGGTGTATCGTATCTTCCAGCTTTTTCAGCTGGGTTTCTCGGAGGTGGCATTATTTTGCCGTCATTCCGGTGTTTGTCTTCCCGATCGTGTGGTTTGTATCCATCTTTCGGGAGATGAGGTCCGGTTCTAGACGCTGCGTCCCGGTTGTCGGGGTTTTTCTTGTCTTTTCTCGGGTCCTCTTTTTTATCCGAATCTCCGGGTTCTTCCGGTCCAGGTGCTCCAGCAGCGCAAGTAATAGTTTTGCAGAGGGCGGAATTATCATACAGCCTCCCTGATCGCTCTTGTCCTCGCTGTTGCTGCTGTAATGCTTTTCCTAGGAAAGCATACACCCCTTGGAGTTTTTCCCCGTTGGAGTACAGATCATTGTTCAGGATGGCGAACGCTGCTTCCGCGTTTTCAGCTGCGGTTTTGTATATTGGTTCGCCCTTGGCATCTTTGCCGTTTAACTGCTTTTGCCAAGATGGGTTATAGAACCTTTCTTTCGGCGGCAGTTCTTCCGGTTTTGCAATTCCGGGTAACCTCGTAGGTTTTAAGGCAGATCTATGCTTTCTCTCGTACTCCTCAATTTCTTCCTTCATAATTTTTATGTCATTATGGGTTTGTTGGAGATGTTGCCGAGATCTAAGCAGTTGTTGCTGTTGCCGTTGGAAAGCTTGTCTCCTGGCTTCCAGCATCTCAGGGGGTTCATTGGGTCCCACTGGAGTTTGTAATAGTTCTTGCTCTTCCAGTTCTGTCATTGGCGGAGCAGTGATTTCCTTAGATTTCTTTTCCGTAGGCTTTGTGCCACTAATATCTCCAACTTCCAGGTTTTCATCAGCGAGATCAGCTGAATTTTTCTTCCGGAGTTTGTACTGGAGTTTTTTAGAAGCACGGTGCTTTTTCTTGGAAGAGGGAGGTTTTTTGACAGGTTCATCCTCTGTCATCTCCTTGACATTAGGAAATATCGGAGAAGTTTCTCCGTCTTCCCTCTCCTCTGCTGGCGGAGGGGTTTTAGGGCTTTCCTGGCTATCGGCACCCGTTGTATCAGCTGGTTTTGCCATTAGCACTTCATGGAATCCCTCTTGAAAGGATTTAACTTTTCTTACGAAGGCATCATCATCTTCGTCTTCGGATTCGAAGTTATCCGATCCGGTTTCCGACTCCAATCTCGCCTCAATGGCGGCAAGCACGGACTCTGTTTCCGAGTTCATCGTCTGGTTGACGGATGTCGGATCTTCCGTCTCTGTGACGGGTATTGGTTCTTCCGTCTCTGTGACGGGTGTATCGTTGTCTGCCTCTTGCACGGGATTTCCGTCATCCGTGTTTTCGGCGATCTCGGATTGCACCATGCCGATAAAGTGCGTATCACTGTTTTGTCGGCGATCTGAGCAAAATCCGGCATCATAGTCGTCTTCGACTGGGTATAGGGCGGGTGGGAAATAATTGCTTTCACCGCAAAACCCCATTGCTTCCGCGGTTAATCCGATAAAGATGTTAGCAGATCCAATCGGTAAAACGCAGGCACTTACCAGGTGGTTTTGCGCCGGTATGTAGGATCCGTTGTCGAGGAAGCGCCCAACGTCGTCGTCGAATTCCAAGCTTCCGACAGTGATCGATCTTCCGATTCCGCCTAATATCCCAGATCGGAACTTCACGCCTGACGTCGTTTGCCCCACGGTGGGCGCCAACTTTCGAGACATCGTAGTAGTTTTCATAGACTGGGGTGCCATGAGACTACGGTAGAGACGTGGGGTAACGGGATAGCGTAGCAACACAGAACACGGGATTTACCCAGGTTCGGTACGTCGCGACAGTACGGCGTACCTACTCCTGCACTTCTCACTATGTGGGACTAAAGCCCGTATAATAAGGTTACAATGTAAAGGAAATAGATCCAGCTACTCGTCGAGGATGAACTTCCCGGCGAGTTGCGTAAAGCTTGAGCTTGGACCTAGAACCTTGGAACTAAAGGAACTTATCAAATCTATCTCCCGTCCGGCTTTATATAATAGCCGGATTAGGGCTTACAGAACCAGAAAACCTAGAAGACTACGTTTAACTTGTAACTTGGAAAGTAAGGAATCCGTCTTCTCCTCCAAGCCAGATCACGCGGGCCGTGATCCGGGTTCTTCTAGAATCCGGCTTCTACGCGTCAGACTACTGGGCCGCCCAATGGACCTAAGCCCATTACCTTGCAGGCCACCCTGGTAGTCCAGCTCTTTTGTCTACCATCTTCTATACCCCTATTCGGTATATATCCGACATTGATCGTCTCACTAAGGTAGCTCACTTCTTTGCTGTCAAGGAAACTATCTCAGCTAGTCAGTTAGCAGAGCTCTACACAGCAAAGATTGTTCCTCTTCATGGTGTTCCTTTGGAAATAAGCTCAGACCGTGGAAGTATCTTCACTTCTCATTTCTGGAAGAGTTTTCAAGAAGGTTTGGGCACCAAACTTCTGTTCAGCACAGCTTATCACCCTCAGTCTCAGGGGCAAGTCGAAAGAGTCAATCAGATTCTCGAGGATATGCTCAGAGCATGTGGTCTCTCCTTTGGCATGAAATGGGAGGATTGCCTTCCATATGCTGAATTCTCCTACAACAACAGCTACCAGGCAAGCCTAGGCATGGCACCATTCGAGGCACTGTATGGTCGCAGATGCAGGAGTCCAATCAATTGGTCTGGAGCTGGTGAACGTTCACTCTTAGGCCCTGACATTGTTTAGGAAGCCGAGGAGAAAGTTCGTATCATTCGTGACAATCTCAGGATTGCTCAATCTCGTCAGAAGAGCTATTATGATAGCAAGCATAGGGATATGATCTATGCACCTGGTGATAAGGCATATCTCCGTGTAACTCCCCTCAGAGGCACTCATCGTTTTGGTGTGAAAGGAAAGCTTGCACCAAGATACATTGGCCCTTTCTACATCCTCTCAAGGCGTGCAGAAAATGCTTATCGTCTCGAACTTCCAGAAAAACTATCCAAGGTGCACGATGTGTTCCACGTGTCACAGCTCAAGAAGTGCTTCAAAGATCCAGATCGTGCAGTTGATCATGATTCCATTGAACTGCAAGATGATCTATCTTATGAGGAGCACCCTGTTCGTATTCTCGATGAGACCGAGCGTAAGACTCGCAACAAGAGCACCAAGTTCTTGAAAGTGCAATGGTCGCATCATTCCAATAAAGAGGCAACATGGGAGACCGAAGAGGATCTTCGCAAGAAGTATCCGGACCTTTTCACTTCTCAGTAAGGAATCTCGGGGCGCGATTCCTTCAAGGGGGGGCGTTTTGTAACATCCAAGTATGAAAAACCCCCTAGTTGTTTTATTTCTTGTTTATTTTAAGCAATGCATCATGTCATCATCCTCATGTTATTTCTGTTTGCATTGTTTCCATATTGTAATACAAACTTTAATAAACTTTGCTTTCATACTTGTCTGTTACAATCTTTTCAAATGAAGAATGCAAATCAAAAACCTCTTTTGTTTCCAAATGCTTCAATAATGTTCAATTAATAATTGTTGGTTTTTATTTCAAACAAATATCTCCAAATCACCTACAATTTCAAATCAAATTCATTTCAAACAGCACCCAAGTTGAGTTATAACAAATTTATAAACATTATCAATTCAATCAACTAATTCTAATCTTTTAATTCATAGGGGCCACCCTATTAACAGGCTTTGATTTCATAAGGTTTATTTAATATGAAAATTCTTTCAAAGTTGGTTGAAATACAAATATCGAATAAAAAATTCAAACTTTTTGACAATGGAAGTTAGCATCTGTTTGCTAATGGTCTAAATAACCTACACTGAATTTTCCAAAAAATTTACCACAATAAAAACCATCCAAGGCTTCCATTTGCTTTTGCTACAAAAAAAAAACAGTAAAACGAAAAAATAACAAAAAGAGAAAACGAGCGGCAGCTACCTATCCCAGCCCAGCCCACCTAAGCTACCACCCGCGCGCGCAGCAGCCCACAGAGGCCCGATACCCCTTCGCGGATGCCGCCACCGTCGTCTCCCCGTACGACGCAGCATCCAGGCTGCCACGGCGGCAGCAGAGAGGCAGCAACGGCCGATCCGAGGCCATTGCCCTTATAAAAACCCTAGAGCGGCAGCGCGCCACCCCTAGACCAACCCTAGGCCCTAGCTACCCCTCGCCCGCCGCCGTTCTTCTTCCCTCTCGCTGCCACGGCCCCTCTGTAACTCGCGCGCCCACTCTCTGAAACCCGCCGCCGCTCGCCGTCTCCGGTGACTAGCAGCGCGAGCTAGCCACGGGAACGGGACGCCCTCGGTGCCACCTTCGTCATCGACACCCCAGTGGAGCTCGAGGGGTCCCGTATCCACGCCGCCGTCCACGCCGTTTGTCGCCGGCCGCCTGCACCGCGCTCTGCCTCGTCTGCAACCGTAGGTGATCACCGTGCGCCACCCTCGCTCTCTCTGTCCATCCTTGCACCTCAAGCACGCTGCGTCACCCTGCCACAGCCTTCGCGAGCGCGCCACGGTCAGCAGCACCGCGTGCTAGATCACACGCCGGCGAGCTTTCTGCTTTTTCTGTCAGCCGTGGAAGAATTCCTTCGCCAGTTAAAAGTGCAGTTAACTTGCGGTGAACGATATCCTGCCTGCGTTTGCTACTCTGTCGAAACTGACGGAGTAGCGCAGTGGTAACGCCTGCGCTGTGCAAGCGCGCGGTCGTGGGCTCGATCCCCCGCGGCCGCAGTGGAGTTTTTCCACCTTTTTTCGCTTGCTTGGCTGACAGCCGTGGCCCACGCTTCAGTGACTGCCACGGCCACGCAAGCGTTCACCTCCGCCACGCTGGCTAGGCCCCACGGGTCAGCGTCTGTGGCTGGCTACCAGTACGGTACCAAACGTTTCTGCGAATTTCTGTTAAATTCAAAATCAATTTAAATAACAGAATTAATCCTAAAACTTCAAACCTTAATATCTTTTATTCTGTAATTCCAATAAATACAAGTTTTATATGTTTTCTGTTCCAAATTTCATAATCTTTCCAAATAATCTATTTGTGTACTGTTTTGACATTTCCAAATGTATTTAAAATTCAAACTTAAATAATTCAAATGCTAATTTCTAAAATCAATAACTAGTTCATTATTAATCCAATAAATGCAAATAAAATATGTTTTCATACCATTTTGAAATACCTATTCAAATATAAATTTGTTTCATTGTTTGAATAATTTAAATTGCCTAAATAATTTAATACTTGTTTAATTCATTTAAATTTGATAAAATCATAACTTGCTCAAAATAAAATATTTTTGAACATGCAAAATATGTTTTCAACCCATCAAAGTGTGAACTTTTCAAATGTGAATTTGAATTTATGATTTGAACAAATAAAATTCAAATAATATTCAAACTTGTTTTAAATTCAATTAAAACTTGTTTAATATTGTTTAATTCATAATTAAATTATCCTAACTCCTATTTCAACATGTGAAACATGTAATCCAACTAAAATTTGATGTTCTTTTCAAATATAAACTTTGTTATTTGTTTTGAACACTTTAACTTGTTGAAAACAACAATTACTTGTGTAACATGTTTTAAGTAACCAAACTTTCCTAAACTTAATAAATGATTTCCAAAACTTGTTCCAATCCTTTTTCACTTGCATCTATCATTGTTATTTGTTATTATTTTGTTGTTATCATCATGCATGCATCATGCTAACAACTCTCACATAATAATTACTTGTAAATCATTTGTTTCCACTTATTTCAATGGATCTTTTCCATATGCAATCCAATTGCATATGGGTCCATTTAATTGTGCTATCATGTTAGCTAGATTACTTTGATGCAACCATTAAACTTGTCATGCATCATATTTGATTGTGCACTATGCCATGATAATGATTGTTTATCTTTCTGCTTTGTTTGTTTGCTTCTTCTCGGTTAGACGACGAGGTTGATACCGACGATCTTTACGACACCCCTTCTGAGGATCTAGCTCAGTACCCGGCTACTGGGTTTGCAGGCAAGTTATCACTCACATGAACCACTGTGTTCCTTTCAACATTGGTTACCGATGCTTTCCGTTGTTCTTTTCTGCTAGCCTTAGTAGTAGTTGTTCTGTTACGAACCTATCACATGAATCCTTAAACCTGTTATTGCCTCATCTCCCTTCCTACAACCCCTTGATTGAGCCAGTGTCTTACTAGCATGCTTAGGTTGCTTTGCTCGAGTCTGTTACCCGTTTCCTACTGTTATTACTATTCTATCATATTCTGGGGGCTCGATGTTAATCAATCAACCTGTTATTAATAATATGCTGATAAGGCACCGGCAGGAGGCCCTGTGTGGTTTTGGAGCCTGCTAGTGTCGACCCTAATAGGAAAAGGGTCTTGTCTACTGATCCATGATGAGCGCACTACCCGCATGTGGGAAGCGAGTATGGGCGCCCCCCTCAATTTGATTTGATTCGCATCTCGTCCAAATCATCTCATTTAGTTCGTGTTTTCCATTTGCCGCATGCATGTTTTTGCGAGCCCAGCGCAGGGTGGAACTTTCGTAGTCGGCATATAGGGGGACACGTTCTTAGAGTGCTATGAGGGTCCATTTTCTTCTGGGCTCGATTAGCTGTGCGCCCAAGGTGCTTTGGGCTTGATGCGAAGAATAGTCGAGTTGTGTTGAGTGCCCCGCTTGGTGGGAGGCATCCCATCTGGCGGGTTATTCATACGTGTACGGCCAAATTGGTGCAACCCTGCAGGGATAATCTTCTCGAGAAGCCGTGTTTTCCGCGGTTATGGTTGACTTGGTGAAAGTACTGGCTAACAAGTACTCAGAACAACTTACACCTAACTATTGATGAATTGACTAGTAATAGACTTATTATCACAAACAACTTGATCCATTATTCATTAATTCAACTGTGTGAGTTATCCTCGGATTGCTTCTTTGGATAAGGGGCGAGATCCAGGATGGGTTTGTTTGATGTTGACAACAGTTGGTTACTATAAGCCATCTTATCCCCTTTCTGATAGCTGGCAGTTGTAGATTTCTGTAGTTGGTTAGCGCAGCCAGTTGCAGCATCTTTCATATCCCCTTCCTTCCGTTGAACCAAGGTTTCTGTACTTGGTGTTGACGGGTTACACTTTGGTGAACTGTGAGTCTTGCTTGCCAGTACTTGGATGTACTGACCCCTTTGGGGCTGTGGTTTACGCAGACTACGACTACGGCTACGATGGCCACCAGGATGGCTACTTCGTGGAGTTTGACGAAACTGCAGACGAGTAGATAGCTGGACCCCGGGCAGGATCCAGGACCTATGTGGATGGGCTTCGTCTTCTTTATTTTCTCCGGCTTCTTAAGCCTGTTGGATTTGTCTGTACCCAGACACCTTTGTTTGCTTCCGTTGATGTAATGAATGCTATGTTGGGACATGTGTCCTCTAGATGATTGTATTTGCTATCTCTGCCTTAGTGAAGGCCATTTGCAACCTTATTTCAATCTTTTGTGTCTTAGAGATATGTTGTGATTATCATTCGTTCAAAGCTGTTGACGTACCGTGCGTGATTGATATGAAGTACGTCGCCAGTAGTGCCTATGACTTCTAGTGGATAGTTTACATCGACGATGGAATAGCAGGGCTTGTGTTGTCGCGCATAAGTGCAGGCCTACCAGGAAGCTGGGACGTGGGAGCAGTTCTGCCCCATAATCCAAGCACCTGCTATCCAGTTCGGCCCGATGAGTATCCCTTAGAAGCCAGGGTGCGACAAATGGTATCAGAGCCTGTCTGCCTGTAGGATCCCTTTTTACTGGTCGTAGTTGAGTCTAGAAACTATTTTGTAGCTATACAGGAAAAATGAAATGTGAGAGTAGGAATTCTGCCATTTTTCTTCTTTCCCCACCCACCCACCCTTTTTCTGGTAAGGAAGTGCAAGGTTGTTTTCTCTCTTCTCACCTAAACTTTCAAGTTAGGATTTCACGTGTTTTGGGTTCTCCGTAGTACCTCAGGACTTTTGGTCTCGTTTTCCCGATGTTGCTTCGATATCCTGTTCTTCTAAAGAACCTTTCGTCCGTTGAAACCTTGTTGTTGTTTTCCACTACATTTCTTCTACCGGAGTCTAATCAAAACCTCCCAAATCATCTGCAGATGGATCTCAGGTTCTACCCGCAGGTGGTTCGGATGACCCGTTGTGAGAGCACCGCCGGTTACCCGGAGATGCTGAGGGACATGGTTACCTATCTGGGGTTCCATTGGGCACCAGAGTACCAGGTCTACGAGCACCAGCGCGAGTTCGAGCAGACTTTCTACCGGGCCATCGTCTACATTCTGTCGGATGATGGCAGGAGCATAGCCCACCGCTACGAGTCCGTTGGTTCCACAGTGGACATGGCTGTGCAGCAGGCAGCGTATGTGAGTCTCACCGTCCTTCGGGCTGACTACTGGGGGTTTGACGATTCCATCTATCGTCACATCCCCCGTGGTTACATCACGTCGGCGGGAGTTCACTTCACTATCCACAGCAACCTGGATACCTAAGAGACTGATAGCTCCAGGCTACACACCACTACTCAGTTCGTGAGGCACAGTGACGCCGTTGCTTCCACACTTGCTCAGGAGTTGGCCTCAGTCAGGGAGCAGCTCTACCTTGCTCTGACGCGTCTGGCGACGTACACCACAGACTTCGTTGGAGACGAGCGCTTTGCGCGTTCCACTCAGCCAGTTGGTTTTCCTCTGCCAGATGCTGGAGGTTACGAGCCGATCAGGGGTCCACTTCTCCACCTCGGTGCTGGTTACACAGGGATTCCCCGCTATGGAGCACAGGGAGAGGACGCTTTCTACTTCACCACTCCGAGGGTCCCTCTCAGAGCAGTTCCTATCTACAGGGATCGTCGTGATACTTACTTCCGTGAGCGGACTCCTCCTCGCCGTACCACTCGCCGTACTCGCCGCCGTCCTGCGTGATGAGCATGGGAGTACCGATGTATCCGTTCCTAGCTATGTTTAGTTATCCTTTGGCATTCGAACCATGTATTGGTCTGTTGGATATTCTGATGTATTTGAACTTGTGATGATGTACCTGTTGGTTATCTATTCATGCGTCGGAATAATCTATCTTCCGGTTACCAAGTCTATCCTTTTCTGTTGTTGTGCTAAAATGCATTTCTGTTCAGGATGCCTCCAACCAGGAACTCCCCGCCTGAGCCACCTCCGCTCACGGAGCTGTTGACTCAGATGACTCAGGTCGTGGCTCAGATGGCCCAGATCCAGGCTAACCAGCACAACAACCAGAATGCTCCGCGAGTCAGCATCAAGGAGTTTCTGAGCATGGGGCCGAGAGCTTTCGTGGCAACACGTGAGCCTCTGGATGCTGATGGCTGGATCAGGGAGATGAACAGGGCTCTGGAGATAGCTCATGTTGCTGAGGAAGATAAGGTCAAGTATGCCACCTACCTACTGAAGGGTCAGGCAGCTACTTGGTGGGAGAACTACCAGACCATGAGAGCTGGCTATCCTATCACCTGGGGCTGTTTCAAGGATGCCTTCCTGAAGCACCACATTCCAGATGGTCTCATGGAAAGGATGCGTGAGGAATTCTGCTCTCTCAAACAGGGCAAGCTGGACGTCCTCGGCTACCAGAACGAGTTCAATCGTCTCGCTCGATACGCTGGTGACGAGGTGTCCACTGAAGCCAAGAAGATGGCAAGGTTCCGCCGAGGTTTTAACCCGGAACTGAAGTACGCTCTCACCAACATCAAGTGCAAGGACTTCGTGGAGCTCGTGAACACCGCGCTCAATGAGGAAAACGGGCGCAAGGCGTTCGAAGAGTCCCGTAAGCACTCGCGTGAGGGTGGTTCCTCCTCCAACATGACCGCCCCTCCGCAGAAGCGCCGCATCTGGGTGCCAAATGGTGCTGTCACTCGGGCTCCAAATGCCCAAGCTTCTCCAGGCTTTGGTCCCCGCCCACCCAACCCATCTCAGATGCAGGGTCAGAGGATTCCAATGGGGCAGCCAAGGCCAGGCACTCCTCGTGTCGTCACTTGCTACAAGTGCAAGGAGACTGGACACTACGCTGATAAGTGCACTCAGAGGCAGCTACCTCCACCACCTCCTCGCCCCAACACCAACCAGGCAATGGTTCGTGCTCCCCCGGCTAAAGCCTTCAACTCCAACAACAGGCCTGTCGGGAGGACCGCGAGGGTGAACCATATCAAGGCCGACAAAGCTGAGGAAGCTGCTGACGTCGTTCTCGGTATATTACCCGTAAACTCTTTTCCAGCTAAAGTGTTGTTTGATACTGGAGCATCGCATTTGTTTGTGTCAAAGATTTTTGCAAAAGCATACAACCTAGTTCTGGTTCCGCTAAGCAATCAAATGACTGTTCACTCTCCGGGACCGCAAATGTTGACTTCCAAGATAAGTATGGACAATCAAATACTGATTGGAGGTCGCATATTCCTTGCTTCACTCATGTTACTGGGAAATTCTGACATTGATGTCATTCTGGGCATGGATTGGTTGAAGACCCATAAAGCTAAAATTGACTGTGCTAACAAGTCAATAACTCTCTCTCACCCTTCTGGCCAGATAGTCTATTCTCCATATGAATCAAGTTCTGCTCAGCTGTTCAACCTCGATGCTAAAGCTCTTCGTGCAATTGAGAATGTACCGGTGGTTTGTGAATTCCCTGACGTCTTTCCAGAAGAGTTGCCAGGGATGCCTCCGGACAGAGCAGTTGAGTTTGTGATCGAGCTTGAGCCAGGTACTGCTCCAATCTCTAAGCATCCATACAAGATAGCTCCTCCTGAACTGAAATTGTTGAAGGAGCAAATCGATATGTACATGGAGAAAGGTTACATTCAGCCTAGTTCCTCCGCTTGGGGTTGCCCAACCCTGTTTGTTGCCAAGAAGGACCAAACAAAAAGACTCGTGGTTGACTATCGTCCTCTCAACGAGAAAACCATCAAGAACAAGTATCCAATTCCTCGTATCGATGATCTTTTTGATCAACTTGCTGGAGCCTCAATATTCTCAAAGTTGGACTTGAGGATGGGTTACCATCAAATAAAGATCAGGAAGGAAGATATTCCTAAGAAAGCTTTCACCACTCGTTACGGTCTATATGAATACACCGTCATGTCCTTTGGTCTCACCAATGCACCGGCGACCTTCTCAAGACTCATGAATTCTGTCTTCCATGAATACCTCGACAAGTTCGTTGTGGTATATCTTGATGACATTCTAGTCTACTCAAAATCCGAGGAAGAGCATGGAGAACACCTTCGTCTCACTCTCATGAAACTTCGCGAGCATCGTCTATATGCCAAGTTCTCTAAATGTGAGTTCTGGATCCCAGAAGTTGCTTACCTTGGTCATATCATCTCTGCCAAGGGCATAGCCATTGATCCTGAAAAGGTTAAGGCAATTGTTGATTGGAAACCCCCTAAGACGGTGAAGCAAGTCAGAAGTTTTCTTGGCTTAGCTAGCTATTGCCGTCGTTTCGTTCAAAACTTCTCCAAGATTGCTAAACCTCTCACTGATCTCACGAAGAAGGACAAGAAGTTTGTTTGGACTCCACAGTGTGATGAGAGTTTCAATCTCCTCAAGACTAAACTCACCTCTACACCTGTTCTAGTTGGCCCAGATACCACCAAACCTTTCCAGATATTCTGCGATGCATCTCTCCAAGGTCTAGGAGCAGTTCTTATGCAAGAACGTCAAGTTGTGGCTTATGCTTCACGTCAGTTGAATGCACATGAGCAAAACTATCCCACACATGACCTAGAACTTGCAGCAGTTGTGTTTGCCCTCAAGAAATGGAGACAATACTTGTTGGGTAACAAAACTGAAATCTTTTCCGATCATAAGAGTCTGAAATACATCTTCACTCAGCCAGATCTGAACCTCAGGCAAAGGAGATGGATTGAGAAGATAAAAGACTTTGATCTCACCATTTCTTACACTCCAGGCAAGGCTAATGTTATGGCCGATGCTCTCAGTCGCAAATCCTATTGCAATAATCTCATGATCATGGAAAGCCAACCTCCACTTCATGAAGAATTCCAGAAGCTGAACCTTGGTCTTGTCCACAAGGATATCTTGCTAGCTTGACAGCCAGTCCAACTCTCGAGGATAAGATTCGTTCTGAACAACTTCGTGATGCTGAAATCAAGAAGATTGTAGAGCACATCAAGGAGGGCAATGATAAATTCAAGTCCTTCTCAACTGATGACAAGGGAACTGTGTTCTTCGAAGGACGCATTGCAGTTCCTCAGATTCAAAGTCTCAAAGATATCATTCTAAAGGAGGCTCATGAAACTCCTCTCTCTATCCACCCTGGAAGTACAAAGATGTACCAGGATCTCAAGACTCTGTATTGGTGGTCTGGCATGAAACGTGAAATTGCTCAATACGTTTCTGAATGCGACGTTTGTCAACGTGTTAAGGCAGTCCATCAGAAAACAGCCGGTCTTCTCCAACCTCTCAAAATTCCTGAGTGGAAGTGGGACATGATTGAAATGGACTTCGTTAATGGGTTTCCAAAGTCCAGGAAGGGCAACGATGCAATCTTCGTTGTTATTGATCGTCTCACTAAGGTAGCTCACTTCTTTGCTGTCAAGGAAACTATCTCAGCTAGCCAGTTAGCAGAGCTCTACACAGCAAGGATTGTTCCTCTTCATGGTGTTCCATTGGAGATAAGCTCAGACCGTGGAAGTATCTTCACTTCTCATTTCTGGAAGAGTTTTCAAGAAGCATTGGGCACCAAACTTCTGTTCAGCACAGCTTATCACCCTCAGTCTCAGGGGCAAGTCGAAAGAGTCAATCAGATTCTCGAGGATATGCTCAGAGCATGTGGTCTCTCCTTTGGCATGAAATGGGAGGATTGCCTTCCATATGCTGAATTCTCCTACAACAACAGCTACCAGGCAAGCCTAGGCATGGCACCATTTGAGGCACTGTATGGTCGCAGATGCAGGAGTCCTATCAATTGGTCTGGAGCTGGTGAACGTTCACTCTTAGGCCCTGACATTGTTAAGGAAGCCGAGGAGAAAGTTCGTATCATTCGTGACAATCTCAAGATTGCTCAGTCTCGTCAGAAGAGTTACTATGACAGCAAGCACCGGGACATGGTCTATGCACCTGGTGACAAGGCATATCTTCGTGTAACTCCCCTCAGAGGAACTCATCGTTTTGGTGTGAAAGGAAAGCTTGCACCAAGATACATTGGTCCCTTCAACATTCTCTCAAGGCGGGCAGAAAATGCCTATCGTCTTGAACTTCCAGAAAAACTATCCAAAGGCAACGATGTGTTCCACGTGTCACAACTCAAGAAGTGTTTCAAAGATCCAGATCGTGCAGTTGATCATGATTCCATTGAACTGCAAGATGATCTATCTTATGAGGAGCACCCTATTCGTATTCTCGATGAGACCGAGCGTAAGACTCGCAACAAGAGCACCAAGTTCTTGAAAGTGCAGTGGTCGCATCATTCCGATAAAGAGGCAACATGGGAGACCGAAGAGGATCTTCGCAAGAAGTATCCGGACCTTTTCACTTCTCAGTAAGGAATCTCGGGGCGCGATTCCTTCAAGGGGGGCGTTTTGTAACATCCAAGTATGAAAAACCCCCTAGTTGTATTATTTCTTGTTTATTTTAAGCAATGCATCATGTCATCATCCTCATGTTATTTCTGTTTGCATTGTTTTCATATTGTAATACAAACTTTAATCAACTTTGCTTTCATACTTGTCTGTTACAATCTTTTCAAATGAAGAATGCAAATCAAAAACCTCTTTTGTTTCCAAATGCTTCAATAATGTTCAATTAATAAATTGTTGGTTTTTATTTCAAACAAATAATTCCAAATCACCTACAATTTCAAATCAAATTCATTCAAACAGCACCCAAGTTGAGTTATAACAAATTTATAAACATTATCAATTCAATCAACTAATTTTAATCTTTTAATTCATAGGGGCCACCCTATTAACATGCTTTGATTTCATAAGGTTTATTTAATATGAAAATTCTTTCAAAGTTGGTTGAAATACAAATATCAAATAAAAATTCAAACTTTTTGAAAGTGGAAGTTAGCATCTGTTTACTAATGGTCTAAATAACCTACACTGAATTTTCCAAAAAATTTACCACAATAAAAACCATCCAAGGCTTCCATTTGCTTTTGCTACAAAAAAAAAACAGTAAAACGAAAAAATAACAAAAAGAGAAAACGAGCGGCAGCTACCTATCCCAGCCCAGCCCACCTAAGCTACCACCCGCGCGCGCAGCAGCCCACAGAGGCCCGATACCCCTTCGCGGATGCCGCCACCGTCGTCTCCCCGTACGGCGCAGCATCCAGGCTGCCACGGCGGCAGCAGAGAGGCAGCAACGGCCGATCCGAGGCCATTGCCCCTATAAAAACCCTAGAGCGGCAGCGCGCCACCCCTAGACCAACCCTAGGCCCTAGCTACCCCTCGCCCGCCGCCGTTCTTCTTCCCTCTCGCTGCCACGGCCCCTCTGTAACTCGCGCGCCCACTCTCTGAAACCCGCCGCCGCTCGCCGTCTCCGGTGACTAGCAGCGCGAGCTAGCCACGGGAACGGGACGCCCTCGGTGCCACCTTCGTCATCGACACCCCAGTGGAGCTCGAGGGGTCCCGTATCCACGCCGCCGTCCACGCCGTTTGTCGCCGGCCGCCTGCACCGCGCTCTGCCTCGTCTGCAACCGTAGGTGATCACCGTGCGCCACCCTCGCTCTCTCTGTCCATCCTTGCACCTCAAGCACGCTGCGTCACCCTGCCACAGCCTTCGCGAGCGCGCCACGGTCAGCAGCACCTCGTGCTAGATCACACGCCGGCGAGCTTTCTGCTTTTTCTGTCAGCCGTGGAAGAATTCCTTCGTCAGTTAAAAGTGCAGTTAACTTGCGGTGAACGATATCCTGCCTGCGTTTGCTACTCTGTCGAAACTGACGGAGTAGCGCAGTGGTAACGCCTGCGCTGTGCAAGCGCGCGGTCGTGGGCTCGATCCCCCGCGGCCGCAGTGGAGTTTTTCCACCTTTTTTCGCTTGCTTGGCTGACAGCCGTGGCCCACGCTTCAGTGACTGCCACGGCCACGCAAGCGTTCACCTCCGCCACGCTGGCTAGGCCCCACGGGTCAGCGTCTGTGGCTGGCTACCAGTACGGTACCAAACGTTTCTGCGAATTTCTGTTAAATCCAAAATCAATTTAAATAACAGAATTAATCCTAAAACTTCAAACCTTAATATCTTTTATTCTGTAATTCCAATAAATACAAGTTTTATATGTTTTCTGTTCCAAATTTCATAATATTTCCAAATAATCTATTTGTGTACTGTTTTGACATTTCCAAATGTATTTAAAATTCAAACTTAAATAATTCAAATGCTAATTTCTAAAATCAATAACTAGTTCATTATTAATCCAATAAATGCAAATAAAATATGTTTCCCATACCATTTTAAATAACCTATTCAAATATAATTTTTGTTTTCTGCTTTGAATAATTTAAATTGCCTAAATAATTTAATACTTGTTTAATTCATTTAAATTTGATAAAATCATAACTTGCTTAATATAAAATATTTTTGAACATGCAAAATATGTTTTCACACCATCAAAGTGTGAACTTTTCAAATGTGAAATTGAATTTATGATTTGAACAAATAAAATTTAAATAATATTCCAACTTGTTTTAAATTCAATTAAAACTTGTTTAATATTGTTTAATTCATAATAAATTCATCCTAATTCAAATTTCAATATTTGAAACATGTAATCCAACTAAAATTTGATGTTCTGTTCAAATATAAATTTTGTTAATTGTTTTGCACACTTTAAATTGATGAAAACAATAATTGTTTGTGTGACATGTTTAAGTAACCAAAATTTCTAAAACTTAATAAATAATTTCCAAAACTTGTTAAACCCTTTTATTACTTGCATCTATTATTGTTATCTGTTGTTATTTTGTTATTACCATCATGCATGCATCATGCTAACAACTTTCACCTAATAATTAGTTATAAATCATTTGTTCCACTTAATTATGGACCTTTTCCATATGCAATTCAATTGCATATGGGTCCATTTAATTGTGCTATCATGTTAGCTAGATTACTTTGATGCAACCATTAAACTTGTCATGCATCATATTTGATTGTGCACTATGCCATGATAATGAATGTTTATCTTTCTGCTTTGTTTGTTTGCTTCTTCTCGGTTAGACGACGAGGTTGATACCGACGATCTTTACGACACCCCTTCTGAGGATCTAGCTCAGTACCCGGCTACTGGGTTTGCAGGCAAGTTATCACTCACATGAACCACTGTGTTCTTTTCAACATTGGTTACCGATACTTTTTCCGTTGTTCTATTTCTGCTAGCCTTAGTAGTAGTTGTTCTGTTACGAACCTATCACATGAATCCTTTAAATATGATATTGCGTCATTTCCCTTCCTACAACCCCTTGATTGAGCCAGTGTCTTACTAGCATGCTTAGGTTGCTTTGCTCGAGTCTGTTACCCGTTACTTACTGTTATTATTATTCTATCTTATTCTGGGGGCTCGATGTTACTGAATCAACCTGTTATTAATAATATGCTGATAAGGCACCGGCAGGAGGCCCTGTGTGGTTTTGGAGCCTGCTAGTGTCGACCCTAATAGGAAAAAGGGTCTTGTCTACTGATCCATGATGAGCGCACTACCCGCATGTGGGAAGCGAGTATGGGCGCCCCCCTCAATTTGATTTGATTCGCATCTCGTCCAAATCATCTCATTTAGTTCGTGTTTTCCATTTGCCGCATGCATGTTTTTGCGAGCCCAGCGCAGGGTGGAACTTTTGTAGTCGGCATATAGGGGGACACGTTCTTAGAGTGCTATGAGGGTCCATTTTTTCCTGGGCTCGATTAGCCGTGCGCCCAAGGTGCTTTGGGCTTGATGCGAAGAATAGTCGAGTTGTGTTGAGTGCCCCGCTTGGTGGGAGGCATCCCATCTGGCGGGTTATTCATACGTGTACGGCCAAATTGGTGCAACCCTGCAGGGATAAATCTTCTCGAGAAGCCGTGTTTTCCGCGGTTATGGTTAACTTGGTGAAAGTACTGGCTAACAAGTACTCAGAACAACTTACACCTAACTATTGATGAATTGACTAGTAATAGACTTATTGTCACAAACAACTTGATCCATTATTCATTAATTCAACTGTGTGAGTTATCCTCGAATTGCTTCTTCGGATAAGGGGCGAGATCCAGGATGGGTTTTGTTTGATGGTTAACAACAGTTGGTTACTATACGCTATCTTATCCCCTTTCCGATAGCTGGCAGTTGTAGATTTCTGTAGTTGGTTAGCGCAGCCAGTTGCAACATCTTTCATATCCCCTTCCTTCCGTTGAACCAAGGTTTCTGTACTTGGTGTTGACGGTTACACTTTGGTGAACTGTGAGTCTTGCTTGCCAGTACTTGGATGTACTGACCCCTTTGGGGCTGTGGTTTACGCAGACTACGACTACGGCTACGATGACCACCAGGATGGCTACTTCGTGGAGTTTGACGAGACTGCAGACGAGTAGATAGCTGGACTAGGGCTGGATCCAGGACCTACGTGGATGGGCTTCGTCTTCTTTATTTTCTCCGACTTCTTAAGCATGTTGGATTTGTCTGTACCCAGACACCTTTGTTTGCTTCCGCTGATGTAATGAATGCTATGTTGGGACATGTGTCCTCTGGATGATTGTATTTGCTATCTCTGCCTTAGTGAAGGCCATTTGCAACCTTATTTCAATCTTTTGTGTCTTAGAGATAAGTTGTGATCATCATTCGTTCAAAGCTGTTGACGTACCGTGCGTGATTGATATGAAGTACGTCGACAGTAGTGCCTATGACTTCTAGTGGATAGTTTACATCGACGATGGAATAGCAGGGCTTGTGTTGTCGCGAATAAGCGCAGGCCTACCAGGAAGCTGGGACGTGGGAGCAGTTATGCCCCATAATCCAAGCACCTGCTATCCAGTTCGGCCCGATGAGTATCCCTTAGAAGCCGGGGTGCGACATTAAGAAACATACCAATCTAAGCTGGATAGTAAAACGAAAGAACACAAGTTGCAAGTTAACATAAAAAGAATCGTTTGTTAATTACCAAAGAATCAAGGTGACCGTCTTTCAGCTCAGTCATAAAAGACGACCCGGTAAATTGTCCTTGGTGTCGCACCCGGACTTCTATAGGACACTCGCCGGGCCGCTAAACAGTAGATGATTGGATTACGGGGCCTACCTGCACCCGCACCTCTTACGAGTAGGCCAACACGTATACGTGTGACAACCAACCTCTACTATTCATCGTCGGCGCAAACCATCCCATAGAAATCCGACTACTTCCATTGACGTACTTCATACCATACACACATGGTACGTCAACGGCGTTTTAACAAGTGATATCACAACAGATCTCTAAGACACAAAGAAATAGAAATAAGTGGCAAAAAGCTCTCACTAGAGCAGAGATAGCAAATACAATCATGCAGAGGACACATGTCCCAACAATTCATCATTACATCACAGCGGAAGCATCCAAAGTGTCTGAGTACAGACAAAATCCAAATAGGCCTAAGAGGCCAGAAATGAAAAGGAAACGGAGCCCATCCACGAAGTCTCGGATCCTGCCCGGGTCCGCTATCTACTCGTCAACAGCCTCGTCATACTCCACGTAGTAGCCACCATTTGGACCCTCGGAAACATAGTCTGCAGAACACGCAGCCCCAAAGGGGTCAGTACAGACGAGTACTGGCAAGCAAGACGCACAAGATACAAAAGTGTACCCGGCAACACCAATTACAGATGCCTTGGGTTCAACGGAAGAATAGGTGATACAAAAGTACGGCAGCGGGCTGCACTAACCAACTACAGAGACACGCTACAACTTCCGGCTAACAGAAAGAAGATAAGATAGCGTATCGTAACCAACTACAAATAACCTCAAACAAACCCATCCAATGTTACCCCCTACTAAGGAAGCAACCCAAGTAAACTCACACTGTTGATTAGGGTGACATCATTATTATGGTGGAGGTAATCTATATTACTAGTCAAGTTTTTATCGTTAGGTGTAAGTTGTATGAGTACTTGTTAGCCAGCACTTTCACCAAGTCATCCATAACCGCGGACAACACGGCTTCTCGAGAAGATTTAACCCTGCAGGGATGCACCAATGTGGCCGTACACGTAAGAATAACCCGCCAGATGGAAATGCACTTCCACCAAGCGAGGCACTCAACACAACCCAACTCTTCTTCGCATCAAGCCCAAAGAACCACGTGCTGTGCGTGCGCGGCTAATCGAGCCCCCACGAAGAAAAGGGGGACCCTCATAGCACTGGAAGACCACGCCGCCCTAAATGCCGACTACAAAAGTTACACCCTGGCCTCGGGTTCGCACCTGCATATGCATGCATCAAATGGAAAGCCCGAACTAAGTGTGGCGATTTGGACGAGATGCGAATCGAATCAGAGTTGCGGGGGTTCCCATACACGCTTCCCACATGCGGTTAGTGCGCTCATCATGGATCAGTAGATAAGACCCTTTTCCTAATTAAGTTCGACACTAGCAGGCGTCAAAACCACGCCGGGCCTCCTGCCGGTGCCTTATCATCAAATTATTATTACCCAAAACATTAACATGATTGTTGTTTAACATCGAGACCCAGAACATAATAAATATGGTAAAGGAAATAACGGACATCAGACTCGAGCACAACAACCCTAAGCATGCTAGTACGACACAGGCAACAAGCAACGGGGTTATAGGTGTGGAGGTGAGGCCATATCAGGGTTATAGGATAACATGTGATAGGATCGGAACACAAGCAACGATTCATAAGGCTAGCAGAATAGACAACGGAAAGTATCGGTATCCAGTGTGGAAAGGACACAATGGTTCATGTGAGTGAATACTTGCCTGCAAACTCAGTAGCCTGGTACTGGGCTAACTCCTCTGAAGTAGTGTCGTAAACCTCGTCTGTCTCAACGTCGTCGTCTATTCGAGAAGAAGCAAGCAAACAACGCAGAGAGACAAACAATCAATAACATGGCATAATGCACAAACATGGGATGATGCATGACAATTTAATTGGTGCATCAAGGATAAGCTAGTTGACATGGTAACATAATTAAATGGGCTCATATGCAATTGGGATTGCATATGGAAAACCCCATGTGCTTTAATTGAGAATTAAATGAACTACAACTAAACATTGGTTAAACTGGATTAAACGCATGAGAGATGATAGAAACAGGTAGGAAATGAAATTAGCTTCAACTAGATATTTTGTTTGCCAAATTTGGAGTTGTAAAAATTTAATTATGGCTTTTGGCATTTTATTTGAATAAAAATCAGTACTGAAATTAGTGCAAGATTTAGTTTCTCAAAATGTTGTTATTATTGTATATTTGTATAGAGCATTTAATTCTGATTGAAAAACATGTATTACTTTTTGAATTTGGAATTAAAATGAATTAGTTATGAATTAAACAAGTTTGGACAAGATTTAAATGAATTTAATTCAAGTATTAAAATTATTTGAATTTTATTTGTTCAAAACATTAAATAATATTCATATTTGAAAATATTACATTTTTCTGGTTTGAAAACATGTCTTACAAATTAAATTTGAGTTTAATTTGATTTAGTTATGTTTTTGAACAATTTCAAATGAATTAAGTAAAGTACAGAAAATAACATAATTTTTAATTGTTCAAAATATTAAACATATTGCATATTTGAAAAGTTTAGGAAATTTTGATTGGAATACATATTTTATTTATTAGATTTGGATTTAAAATGCCCAAGTTATTTGCATTTGAAAACAGGGGCTATTTCTGTAATTTTAAAAGTTCCAGATTTGGTCCAGGGGCTTGGATGCGAAAAAGAAATTCCAGGTAAGGCCCCTGGGACATTTTCTACGCGGGGTAGCGCAGACCTGGGTCACTGGCCAGTGGGCCAGCGCCCAGCTGGCGCTGCGTGGCGGGCGTGTGTGTGCCTGCATGGCCACCACTGCCAATGGCAGGTGGGGCCTGCGTGCCTGCGTGGCAAAGGAGCAAAAATGTGGGATAAAACTGCGCTGCGGGGGATCGAACCCGCGCCCTAGCGCTGCGCACCGTTGGATCCAGCCACTGCGGTGCGTGTCGAATCGTGACAGTAGCGAGGCGCGCGGGGTTTTGAGGTGGGCTTGCGCTCGTTAACTGAAACTGACAGAAAGGTTCAGTCTTTCTGAACCTGTTGACATTGGCGGAGTGGTGGACGCCGGCGACGAGCGCCACGGTAATGCTGCGTGTGCGTGTGTGGAAGGGTTGTGCGCGGGTGATGCGAGGGAGCAGAGAGGGAAGGGAAGAGGGGAGGTGGTGCTCACCACCTCTGTAGTCGTTGCAGCGGCTCGGTGAAGAGGACAGTGACGGCGGCGATCCTGACGCTCCCCGTCCCCGCTGCGGTGTCGAGGAGGAAGACGGAGGCACGGGGATCCCGTTCCCGTGTACTGAGAACCCCGACGGCGACAGCAACCCCGTACTCCACCCCCTACTAAGCTCCGGCCATGGCGTTGTGCAGAAAAATTTAGAAAGTTCAGAGGTGAAACAGCGGTGATCTGAGGGGGAGGAAGAGGATCGGCGGCGGCAGGGAGGAAGGAGAGGGTTAGGGTTAGGGTTTGGGAGCTCGGGTGGTAGATATAGGGGAGGAAAAAGGGAGCAGGTGGCGAGGGGGAGGTGCGGTGTGTGCGCTGCTGCGTCAGCGCGTGTCAGCCGTACGGAGAAAGAAGAAGGGGGCCGCGGGCCGCGCGCGTTGCGTGCTGGGGTGGAAGGTGGGCTGGGCTGGCCCAGCTGGCTGGCCTGGTCTGTCTCCCCCAGCCGTTTTCTGTTTTTAATTTTTTGTTTCTCTTTTTTTTTGCAGAAAAGGAAAAGAGAAGAAAAGATGGGTTTTAGGGATTGGAAAATTTAGGGAATAATTTTTATAGGTTATTATTTACAAAAGCCCAGTTGTGCCACTTTTGTTTTCCAAAAAATTTAAATTTTGTTGCTGTTTGAAAATCCAAATGAATTTGAGTGCAATTGGTATTAATTGAATTATTGAAAAGAAGAAATTTAATAGTTTGAACTTTCAAGTTTAATGGAAACAAATAATTGGTTTGATTTGAAAGTTTCATTTGAAAAAATTGTAACAGCACAAGTATGAAACAATGGATTTGAATTGGTTTGAAATTCAAATGGAAAAACAAAAGAAAACAAATGCAATGCTTATGATGACATGATGCAAACTTAAATTAGACAAAAAGCAAGCATTGTAATGGTGTTTTTCATACTTGGGATGTTACAAAACGCCCCCCCTTGAAGGAATCGCGCCCCGAGATTCCTACTGAGAAGAGAAAAGGTCCGGATACTTCTTGCGAAGATCCTCTTCGGTCTCCCACGTTGCCTCTTTATCAGAATGATGAGACCACTGCACTTTTAAGAACTTGGTGCTCTTGTTGCGAGTTTTACGCTCGGTCTCATCGAGAATGCGAATAGGGTGCTCCTCATAAGAGAGATCTTCTTGCAGTTCAATGGAATCATGATCAACTGCACGACCTGGATCTTTGAAGCACCTCTTGAGCTGTGACACGTGAAACACATCGTGCACCTTGGATAATTTTTCTGGAAGTTCAAGACAATAGGCATTTTCTGCACGCCTTGAGAGAATGTTGAAGGGGCCAATGTATCTTGGTGCAAGCTTTCCTTTGACACCAAAACGATGAGTGCCTCTAAGGGGAGTTACACGGAGATATGCTTTGTCTCCAGCTGCATAGACCATGTCCCTGTGTTTGCTGTCATAGTAGCTTTTATGACGAGACTGAGCAATCTTGAGATTGCCACGAATGATGCGAACTTTCTCTTCGGCCTCCTTAACAATGTCAGGGCCTAAGAGTGAACGTTCACTAGCTCCAGACCAATTGATTGGACTCCTGCATCTGCGGCCATAGAGAGCCTCAAATGGTGCCATGCCTAGGCTTGCCTGGAAGCTGTTGTTGTAGGAGAATTCAGCATATGGAAGACATTCCTCCCATTTCATGCCAAAGGAGAGACCACATGCTCTGAGCATATCCTCGGGAATCTGATTGACTCTTTCGACTTGCCCTTGAGACTGAGGATGGTAGGCAGTGCTGAACAGAAGTTTGGTGCCCAATGCTTCTTGAAAACTTTTCCAGAAATGAGAAGTGAAGATGCTTCCACGGTCTGAGCTTATTTCCAATGGAACACCATGAAGAGGAACAATCTTTGCTGTGTAGAGCTCTGCTAACTGGCTAGCTGAGATTGTCTCTTCGACATGAAAGAAGTGAGCTACTTTAGTGAGTCGATCAATGAAAACGAAGATTGCATCGTTGCCCCTCTTGGACTTTGGAAAACCAGTGACGAAGTCCATTTCAATCATGTCCCACTTCCACTCAGGGATTTTTAGAGGTTGGAGAAGACCGGCTGTTTTCTGATGAACTGCCTTGAGACGTTGACAAACATCGCATTCAGAAACGTATTGAGCAATTTCACGTTTCATGCTAGGCCACCAATACAGTGTCTTGAGATCCTGGTACATCTTTGTACTTCCAGGGTGTATGGAGAGAGGAGTTTCATGAGCCTCCTTGAGAATGACATCTTTAAGACTTTGAATTTGAGGAACTGCAATGCGTCCTTCGAAGAACACAGTTCCCTTGTCATCAATTGAGAAGGACTTAAATTTATCCTTGCCTTCTTTGATGTGCTCTACCATCTTCTTGATTTCAGCATCACGAAGTTGTTCAGAACGAATCTTGTCTTCGAGAGTTGGACTGGCTGTCAAGTTCGCAAGATAGCCTTGAGGAACAAGACCAAGGTTGAGCTTCTGGAATTCTTCATGAAGAGGAGGTTGGCTTTCCATGATCATGAGATTATTGCAATACGACTTGCGACTGAGAGCATCGGCCATAGCATTAGCCTTGCCTGGAGTGTAAGAAATGGTAAGATCAAAGTCTTTGATCTTTTCAATCCATCTCCTTTGTCTGAGGTTTAGATCTGGTTGAGTGAAGATGTATTTCAGACTCTTATGATCGGAAAAGATTTCAGTGCGATTACCCAACAAGTAGTGTCTCCATTTCTTGAGGGCAAACACAACTGCTGCATGTTCCAGGTCATGAGTGGGATAATTGAGCTCATGTGCGTTCAACTGACGTGAAGCATAAGCCACAACTTGACGTTCTTGCATAAGAACTGCACCTAGACCTTGGAGAGAAGCATCACAGAATATTTGGAAAGGTTTGGTAGGATCTGGGCCAACCAGAACTGGTGTAGAAGTGAGTTTAGTCTTCAGGAGATTGAAACTTTCATCACATTGTGGAGACCAAACGAACTTCTTGTCCTTCTTTGTGAGGTCAGTGAGAGGTTTGGCAATCTTGGAGAAGTTTGGGACGAAGCGACGGCAATAGCTAGCCAAGCCAAGAAAACTTCTTACTTGCTTCACCGTCTTAGGAGGTTTCCAATCAACAATTGCTTTAACCTTTTCTGGATCAATGGCTATGCCCTTGGCAGAGATGACATGACCAAGATAAACCACTTCGGAAATCCAGAACTCACATTTGGAGAACTTGGCATAGAGACGATGCTCGCGAAGCTTCATGAGAGTGAGACGAAGATGTTCTTCATGCTCTTCCTCGGATTTTGAGTAGACAAGAATGTCATCAAGATATACCACAACGAACTTGTCTAGGTATTCATGGAAGAAAGAATTCATGAGTCGAGAGAAGGTCGCCGGTGCATTGGTGAGACCAAAGGACATGACGGTGTATTCGTATAGACCGTAGCGAGTGGTGAAAGCTGTCTTTGGAATATCCTCTTTTCTGATCTTTATTTGATGGTAACCCATTCTCAAGTCCAACTTGGAGAATATTGAGGCTCCAGCAAGTTGATCAAAAAGATCATCGATACGAGGAATTGGATACTTGTTTTTGATGGTCTTCTTGTTAAGAGGATGATAATCAACAACGAGTCTCTTTGTTTGATCCTTCTTCGCAACGAACAGAGTTGGGCAACCCCAAGCCGAGGAACTAGGTTGAATGTAACCTTTCTCCATGTACATATCAATTTGTTCCTTCAACAACTTCAGCTCTGGAGTTCCTATCTTGTAGGGATGCTTAGAGATTGGAGCAGTACCTGGTTCAAGTTCGATCACGAACTCAACTGCTCTGTCCGGAGGCATTCCTGGCAACTCTTCTGGAAAGACGTCAGGGAATTCGCAAACCACCGGAACATTTTCAAGTGAAGGTAGAGGTTTTGCATTGAGTGTACATAGCTGAATGGAACTTGATGCATGTGGAGAATAGATTATCTGGCCATAAGGGTGGAACAGAGTTATTGACTTTTGAGCACAGTCAATTTTTGCTTTATTGGCCTTCAGCCAATCCATACCAAGAATGACATCAATGTCAGAATTGCCAAGTAGTATGAGAGAAGCAAGAAATATGTGGCCTCCAATTAGAATTTGATTTTTGTGACTGATCTTAGACGTTTGCATAGTTGCTCCAGGGGAGTTGACCACTAGCGGGGAACCCAAACCAACAAAAGGGAGTTTAATTGCTGTCGCAAAGATCTTTGACACGAAAAAAATGTGATGCTCCGGTATCAAACAACACTTTAGCTGGATTAGAGTTTACGGGAAATGTACCGAGAACGACGTCAGGAGCTTCCTCAGCATTGTCGATCTTGACATGATTCACCCTTGCGGTCCTCCTGACAGGCCTGTTGTTGGAGTTGAAGGCCTTATGCGGGGGAGCGCACACCATTGCCTGGTTTGTGTTAGGACGAGGTGGTGGTGGAGGTAGCTGCCTCTGCGTGCACTTGTCGGCGTAGTGTCCCGTCTTCTTGCACTTGTAGCAAGTGAAGACACGAGGAGGCCTTGGCCTTGGCTGCACCATCGAAGCCCTTGGATCATTCAGCTGAGTAGGGTTGGGTGGGCGGGGAGCGAAGCCTGGAGAAGTTTGGGCGTATGGAGCCCGAGTGACAGCACCATTTGGTACCCAGATGCGGCGCTTCTGCGGAGGGGTGGTCATGTTGGAGGAGGAACCACCCTCACGCGAGTGCTTGCGAGACTCCTCGAACGCCTTGTGCCCATTTTCTTCATTGAGCGCGGTGTTAACGAGATCCTCGAAGCTGTTGGCCTTGACATTGGTGAGGGCATACTTGAGTTTGGGTTAAAACCTCTGCGGAACCTTGCCATCTTTTTAGCTTCAGTGGATACCTCATCTCCAGCGTATCGAGCGAGGCGATTGAACTTACTCTAATACCCGATGACGTCCAACTTGCCTTGCTTGAGAGAGCAAAACTCTTCACGCATTCTTTCCATGAGACCATCTGGAATGTGGTGCTTCAGGAAGGCTTCCTTGAAACAATTCCACGTGACTGGCAACCCAGTTCTCATGGCTTGGAAGTTTACCCACCACGAAGCTGCCTGACCCTTCAGCAGATAGGAGGCATACTTGACCCTGTCTTCTTCAGCTACGTGTGCAATCTCTAGAGCCTTGGCTATCTCACGGATCCAGTCATCAGCGTCCAGAGGCTCACGTGTGGCCACGAAAGCTCTTGGGCCCAGACTGAGAAACTCCTTGATGCTGACTCGTGGAGCTGTCTGGTTGATGTGCTGATTAGCCTGAAACTGGGCCATCTGCGTCATCACTTGGGTCATCTGAGTCAACAGCTCCGCGATTGGCGGTGGCTCAGGCGTGTTGTTCCTTGTTGGCGGCATCATGAATGGAAATGCATTTTAGCACAACAATAGAAAGGGATAGGCTTGGCAACCGAAAGAGAGATTATTCCGACACATGAATAGATAACCAACAGGTACACCATCACATGTTCAACTACATCAGAATATCCAACACACCATAAATGGTTCGAATACCAAAGGATAACTAAACATAGCTAGGAATGGATACATCGGTACTCCCATGCTCATCACGCAGGACGGCGGCTATGAGTACGGCGAGAGGTACGGTGAGGAGCACGCCCACGAAAGTATGTGGAACGACGATCCACGTAGAACTGACATGGCCTGAGACCGACCCTAGGCGTGGTGAAGTACATAGCGTCGACTCCATGTGCTCCAAAGCGTGGAATCCCAGTGTAACCAGCACCAAGGTTAAGGAGTGGACCTCTGATCGGCTCGTAACCTCCAGCATCTGGCAGACGACGCCCAACTGGCTGATCGAAACGTGCAAAGCGCTCGTCTCCAACAAAGTCTGTGGTGTAAGTCGCCAGACGAGTCAAAGCAAGGTAGAGCTGCTCCCTGACTGAAGCCAACTCCTGAGATAGGGTGCTGGCAACTGCGTCACTGTGTCTCACAAACTGAGCGGTGGTGTGCAGCCTGGAGTTATCAAGCTCGTAAACATCCAAGTTGTCGTATAGAGTGAAATTAGCTCCCTCCGAAGTGATGTAACCACGGGGGATGTGGCGATAGATAGAATCGTCAAATCCCCAGTAGTCAGCACGAAGGACGGTGAGGCTCACATAAGCTGCCTGCTGCACAGCCATATCCACTGTGGAACCCACTGCCTCGTAGTGGTGGACTACGCTCATGCCATCATCTGACAGAATGTAGACGATAGCCTGGTAGTAGGTCTGCTCAAACTCTCGATGCTGCTCGTAGACCTGGTACTCTGGTGCCCAACGGAACCCCAGATAAGTGACCATGTCTCTCAGCATCTCCGGATAACCGGCAGTGCTCTCGCAACGAGTCATACGAACCACCTGCGGGTAGAACCTGAGATCCATCTGCAGATGATCGGGGAAACTTTGATTAGACGCCGGTAGAAGAACTGAAGTGGAAAGCAACAACAAGGTTCCAACGGACGAAAAGGATCTTGAGAAGAACAGGATATCGAAGCAACATTCGGGAAACACGAGACCAAACACTCCTGAGGTACTACGGAAAACCCATCCGGGCTTCTAAAGGATCAATATCTACTGCTTAAGGAATAGAGGATCTGCTTCCGGGGCTTACACGCCTCCGTTCTCAATCGTGAGTAGGCAACATGATAAATCATGTCACAACCACCTCCATTCCTATGGTCTAGTAGATATAACCATCCTAGAGAAAAATCCTAACTTGAAAGTTTAGATGAGAAGAGAAAACAACGTTGCACTTCCTTACCAGAAAAAGGGAGGATGGGTGGGGAAAGAAATAAAAGAACAGAATTCCTACTCTCACGTTTCATTTTTCCTATATAGCTACAAAATAGTTTCTAGACTCAACTGCGACCAGTAAAAGGGATCCTACAGGCAGACAGGCTCTGATACCATTTGTCGCACCCGGACTTCTATAGGATACTCGCCGGGCCGCTAAACAGTAGATGATTGGATTACGGGGCCTACCTGCACCCGCACCTCTTACGAGTAGGCCAACACGTATACGTGTGACAACCAACCTCTACTATTCATCGTCGACGCAAACCATCCCATAGAAATCCGACTACTTCCATTGACGTACTTCATACCATACACACATGGTACGTCAACAGTGTTTTAACAAGTGATATCACAACAGATCTCTAAGACACAAAGAAATAGAAATAAGTGGCAAATAGCTCTAACTAGAGCAGAGATAGCAAATACAATCATGCAGAGGACACATGTCCCAACAATTCATTATTACATCACAGCAGAAGCATCCAAAGTGTCTGAGTACAGACGAAATCCAAATAGGCCTAAGAGGACAGAAATGAAAAGGAAACCGAGCCCATCCACGAAGTCTCGGATCCTGCCCGGGTCCGCTATCTACTCGTCAACAACCTCGTCATACTCCACGTAGTAGCCACCATGGGGACCCTCGGAAACGTAGTCTGCAGAACACGCAGCCCCAAAGGGGTCAGTACAGACGAGTACTGTCAAGCAAGACGCACAAGATACCAAAGTGTACCCGGCAACACCAATTACAGATGCCTTGGGTTCAACGGAAGAATAGGTGATACAAAAGTACGGCAGCGGGCTGCACTAACCAACTACAGAGACACGCTACAACTTCCGGCTAACAGAAAGAAGATAAGATAGCGTATCGTAACCAACTACAAATAACCTCAAACAAACCCATCCAATGTTACCCCCTACTAAGGAAGCAACCCAAGGAAACTCACACTGTTGATTAGCGTGACATCATTATTATGGTGGAGGTAATCTATATTACTAGTCAAGTTTTTATCGTTAGGTGTAAGTTGTCTGAGTACTTGTTAGCCAGCACTTTCACCAAGTCATCCATAACCGCGGACAACACGGCTTCTCGAGAAGATTTAACCATGCAGGGATGCACCAATGTGGCCGTACACGTAAGAATAACCCGCCAGATGGAAATGCACTTCCACCAAGCGAGGCACTCAACACAACCCAACTCTTCTTCGCATCAAGCCCAAAGAACCACGTGTTGTGCGTGCGCGGCTAATCGAGCCCCCACGAAGAAAAGGGGGACCCTCATAGCACTGGAAGACCACGCCGCCCTAAATGCCGACTACAAAAGTTCCACCCTGGCCTCGGGTTCGCACCTGCATATGCATGCATCAAATGGAAAGCCCGAACTAAGTGTGGCGATTTGGACGAGATGCGAATCGAATCAGAGTTGCGGGGGTTCCCATACACGCTTCCCACATGCGGTTAGTGCGCTCATCATGGATCAGTAGACAAGACCCTTTTCCTAATTAAGTTCGACACTAGCAGGCGTCAAAACCACGCCGGGCCTCCTGCCGGTGCCTTATCATCAAATTATTATTACCCAAAACATTAACATGATTGTTGTTTAACATCGAGCCCCAGAACATAATAAATATGGTAAAGGAAATAACGGACATCAGACTCGAGCACAACAACCCTAAGCATGCTAGTACGACACAGGCAACAAGCAACGGTGTTATAGGTGTGGAGGTGAGGCCATATCAGGGTTATAGGATAACATGTGATAGGATCGGAACACAAGCAACGATTCATAAGGCTAGCAGAATAGACAACGGAAAGTATCGGTATCCAGTGTGGAAAGGACACAATGGTTCATGTGAGTGAATACTTGCCTGCAAACTCAGTAGCCTGGTACTGGGCTAACTCCTCTGAAGTAGTGTCGTAAACCTCGTCTGTCTCAACGTCGTCGTCTATTCGAGAAGGAGCAAGCAAACAACGCAGAGAGACAAACAACAAATAACATGGCATAATGCACAAACATGGGATGATGCATGACAATTTAATTGGTGCATCAAGGATAAGCTAGCTGACATGGTAACATAATTAAATGGGCCCATATGCAATTGGGATTGCATATGGAAAAGCCCATGTGCATTAATTGACAATTAAATGAACTACAACTAAACATTGGTTAAAGTGGATTAAATGCATGAGATATGATAGAAACAGCTAGGAAATGAAATTAGCTTCAACTAGATATTTTATTTGCCAAATTTGGAGTTGTAAAAATTTAATTATGGCTTTTGGCATTTTATTTGAATAAAAATCAGTACTGAAATTAGTGCAAGATTTAGTTTCTCAAAATGTTGTTATTATTGCATATTTGGATGGAGCATTTAATTCTGATTGAAAAACATGTATTACTTTTTGAATTTGGAATTAAAATGAATTAGTTATGAATTAAACAAGTTTGGACAAGATTTAAATGAATTTAATTCAAGTATTAAAATTATTTGAATTTTATTTGTTCAAAACATTAAATAAAATTCATATTTGAAAAGATTACATTTTTCTGGTTTGAAAACATGTCTTACAAATTAAATTTGAGTTTAATTTGATTTAGTTATGTTTTTGAACAATTTCAAATGAATTAAGTAAAGTACAGAAAATAACATAATTTTTAATTGTTCAAAATAGTAAACAGATTGCATATTTGAAAAGTTTAGGAAATTTTGATTGGAATACATATTTTATTTATTACATTTGGATTTAAAATGCCCAAGTTATTTGCATTTGAAAGTTCCAGATTTGGTCCAGGGGCTTGGATGCGAAAAAGAAATTCCAGGAAAGGCCCCTGGGACATTTTCTACGCGGGGCAGCGCAGCCCTGGGTCACTGGCCAGTGGGCCAGCGCCCAGCTGGCGCTGCGTGGCGGGCGTGTGTGTGCCTGCATGGCCACCACTGCCAATGGCAGGTGGGGCCTGCATGCCTGCGTGGCAAAGGAGCAAAAATGTGGGATTAAACTGCGCTGCGGGGGATCGAACCCGCGCCCTAGCGCTGCGCACCGTTGGATCCAGCCACTGCGGTGCGGATCGAATCGTGACAGTAGCGAGGCGCGCGGGGTTTTGAGGTGGGCTTGCGCTCGTTAACTGAAACTGACAGAAAGGTTCAGTCTTTCTGAACCTGTTGACAGTGGCGGAGTGGTGGACGCCGGCGACGAGCGCCGCGGTGCTGCTGCGTGTGCGTGTGTGCAAGGGTTGCGCGCGGGTGATGCGAGGGAGCAGAGAGGGAAGGGAAGAGGGGGAGGTGGTGCTCACCACCTCTGTAGTCGTTGCAGCGGCTCGGTGAAGAGGACAGTGACGGCGGCGACAAGACGGAGACGGCGGCGGCGATCCTGACGCTCCCCGTCCCTGCTGCGGTGTCGAGGAGGAAGACGGAGGCACGGGGATCTCGTTCCAGCGTACTGAGAACCCCGACGGCGACAGCAACCCCGTACTCCACCCCCTACTAAGCTCCGGCCATGGCATTGTGCAGAAAAATTCAGAAAGTTCAGAGGTGAAACGGCGGTGATCTGAGGGGGAGGAAGAGGATCGGCGGCGGCAGGGAGGAAGGAGAGGGTTAGGGTTAGGGTTTGGGAGCTCGGGTGGTAGATATAGGGGAGGAAAAAGGGAGCAGGTGGCGAGGGGGAGGTGCGGTGTGTGCGCTGCTGCGTCAGCGCGCGTCAGCCGTACGGAGAAAGAAGAAGGGGGCCGCGGGCCGCGCGCTTTGCGTGCTGGGGTGGAAGGTGGGCTGGGCTGGCCCAGCTGGCTGGCCTGGTCTACCTCCCCCAGCCGTTTTCTTTTTTTAATTTTTTGTTTCTCTTTTTTTTTGCAGAAAAGGAAAAGAGAAGAAAAGGTGGGTTTTAGGGATTGGAAAATTTAGGGAATAATTTTTATAGATTATTATTTACAAAAGCCCAGTTGTGCCTGTTTTCCAAAAAATTTAAATTTTGTTGCTGTTTGAAAATTCAAATGAATTTGAGTGCAATTGGTATTAATTGAATTATTGAAAAGAAGCAATTTAATAGTTTGAACTTTCAAGTTTAATGGAAACAAATAATTGGTTTGATTTGAAAGTTTCATTTGAAAAAATTATAACAGCACAAGTATGAAACAATGGATTTGAATTTTGGTTTGAAATTCAAATGTAAAAACAAAAGAAAACAAATGCAATGCTTATGATGACATGATGCAAACTTAAATTAGACAAAAAGCAAGCATTGTAATGGTGTTTTTCATACTTGGGATGTTACACTTGGGCACATAGGGACCGACATACATTGCAAGCCATGTTCTATTAAATTAAGAAAGTAGACATAGAGGTTAGAGCGATTCAAGAGACAAGCTATCTGCTAACCAACACGGTGAACTATGCCTTACAGAAAATAATAAGTAGATAGCACAGCATAGTATCAGCAGAGCAACAGCAACACAGGGCCACGCCAAGCATCCAGCAAGAATTAATTGGGTACATTATTCTAAATTCTCTACCAATTGTAGATCATACAATTCATACTCATATCAGCAGAGACAGAAATATTTTGCACATTTAAAATTTCTGCACCTTAACAGTGATTGCAACGGCCACCCTAGCTACTCACTTGCCAAACTTCAAAACAGACACATGCAGTAGATGAAATAAATAATAGCCACCAAATATAACCAACACCCGACATCAATAAAAAGATCCTCGTGACATTCAGGATATCCAAGTTTGTCAATCTCAACGATATAATTTATGTCTAGCCTGTAACTAACTACCCATTTCATGCTTCTGCATATAGGATACAGTATCGTCTGGCATTACCGATTAAACTGAACTGCCCCTGCATGTGTTAGGTATTAGCTAGCTGCACTTTAAAAATCATGGAAAAAACTAATCAATCTTATATTGACAAACAAAATGATTGTATAATGATTGACTATTTGAGGAGAACTATAAGAGCTGCAGCATACAACAAATTTATCTGAACTTTCTGGATTATGCACCAATCATTGCTCAGAGGCAAGCACCCAGACAGATACCACATTGATAGATACCACATTGACGATATTTTGCTCAGAGGCAAGCACCAATCATTGCTTGACGATAATTCCGTGAACCAACTACAGCTGGCGACGTACGTTATTTATTTCTCTCTTTTCCTAGACTGAACCTTTATGCAAAAAATATTATGATATTGACCGAAGGCGCTTAAACATCTACGTTGCTACCGAGCGCTGACAGTTGTACATTGTTGAACCTGCACATATATATATGTTTGTGCTGGTAACCTAGCAAGTAGGAGAAACAGAACACCCAGACCATTTTACACCTAATCACTCTGTAAAACTGAGAGCAGAACTCCACTTGATCACACTAGTTAAACAATGTAACAAGCTAGAGGGTGCGCTAAATAATCGTCTCCCTTTTCGAGTAGAAGCAACTCACATTGCCACACATGTTGCCCCGTCCACTGCCAAGCAGCAGTTACATACGAATCTGTCACGAGCAGAAGAAACGTAGTAAGAAACAATAACGTAGGACACATAACAAAACGAAGAAAACCATCAGAGAAGCTATGCTCAGGATGGCAACACGAGTCGATTAATAGAACAACAATTCGCATCCCTAGGCTAGAAATTAACCAGCGCGGTAAACTACCCTTCAGCACGCACGACATGAAAAATTACGGTAAAGCATTTTGCAATCGATATGGAACCTGAGCTTCATGCTCACCTGGCCATACATCAAAAACATACGGAGCACGGTAGAAATACTCATCTTGTATTTGTATTAATTAATGGCACATGAAACTTGAATCAAATCGAATGTAAAATGCTGGACACGGCAGCAGGGCAATCTATGAAGCACTGACCGAACATCGAAGGACGATTAACCCTAGCCTTCGTGAAGCACGAGGCGAGACACGCAGACAGTCGGAATCCGGTGCGCTAAGGAATCCGATTCCGGGGCTTACCTGGGGAAGTAGGGGAAGAAGATGGCCGGCGTCGAGGACGAACCAGACGGCAGCAGCGTGACTCCCCCTCCTCCTCCTTGTCGTGGACAAACCGGATCGACGGCTCCGGCCTCCTCCTCAGATCGAGATGCGCGGCGCTGGGCGGTGGGCGGCTAGGACGATGGGAGGTGGGCGATGGGAGGAGGCGGTGGGCGCTGGAGAGGGAGGTAGATCGAGCGATGGGAGGTGGCGGCGGCGGCGGGAGACGAGAGGAAGGACAAGAGAGGCGCGCGTGTGTGTGGAGAGAAGGAGAAGAGAGGGGGAACGCGGCCTATACCTGTACTCCCCATAGCCGTGGCGCACCACGCCACGGTGCGTCACGCTTATCTAACCCGTGGCGCACCACCCTCGCGTGCACCGCCCCTATACAACATAGCCGTGACGCACCAAAGTCACGGTGCATCCTCGGAGGCTCGCCGCACCGGCCCCACACATAGGCGCGACGCGCCTTTCGTTTGGTGCGCCGCGGATAAGGCTATAGGCGCGACGCACCAAACAGTGGTGCGCCACGACTATTAGGCGTGACGCGCCGTATTGCTGGTGCGTCACAGCTATCATCACTCCAATAGCTGTTTTCCTAGTAGTGCAACCGGGAAGAGGGCAAAGTGTTTGTCGCTTGGAATGGTGTCTTCCTTGAGAAAGAGTTTCTCAGTCGGGAAGTCAGTGGGAGCACGGTGCAACTCGAAGAAATTCGAGAAGAACTAGCTAGGGGCGAGTCGGCAATGGCCTTGGAGGCTGAGCCGGTCGTGGTACCTACACCGGTTACATCACCTGAACCTCGGAGATCTGCCAGATTACAGAGTGCTCGAGATGTTTTACTGTTAGACAGTAATGAGCCGGCAACTTATTCGGAAGCGATGGTGGGATCTGATTCCGAGTCATGGCTTGGAGCCATGAGATCCGAGTTAAAGTCTATGGATGAAAACCAAGTTTGGAATTTGGTTGATCTGCCTGACGGTGCAAGACCCGTCGAGTGCAAATGGGTCTTTAAGAAGAAAATTGATATGGATGGAAATATTTCCGTCTATAAAGCACGACTTGTCGCGAAGGGGTTCCGACAAGTTCAAGGAGTTGACTACGACGAGACCTTCTCGCCCGTAGCGATGCTTAAATCAATCCGGATCATGTTAGCCATAGCAGCCTATTTCGACTATGAGATATTGCAGATGGATGTCAAGACAGCTTTCCTTAATGGAAATTTAACTGAGGACGTGTATATGGTACAGCCCGAAGGTTTTGTCGATCCAGCTAATGCTGACAAGGTATGCAAACTTCAGAAATCCATTTATGGGTTGAAGCAAGCATCTCGGAGTTGGAACATTCGCTTTGATGAGGTAGTCAAATCGTTTGGCTTCATCAAGAGTGATCATGATTCTTGTTTATACAAAAAGTTTAGTGGGAGCAAAGTAAACTTTCTAATCTTATATGTGGATGACATATTACTGATTGGAAATGATGTCATGATGTTGCAAGAAACCAAAGAGTCATTGGAAAGGAGTTTCTCAATGAAGGATTTGGGTGAGGCGACTTACATATTAGGAATGAGGATCTATAGACATAGATCAAGGCGGCTCATTGGATTGAGTCAGAGTACTTATCTGGACAAGGTTTTGAAGAAATTCAAAATGGAAGAGTCCAAGAAGGGATTCTTACCGATGTCCCATGGCATAAAACTTAGCAAGACTCAGTGTCCTTCGGCAACTGATGAGCGTAGTCGGATGAGTGTGATCCCGTATGCTTCGGCAATCGGATCCATCATGTGGCATGATTTGTACTAGGCCAGATGTTTCCTATGCTCTAAGTGTTACGAGCAGATACCAGGCTGACCCTGGCGAATTCAGTGTGATGAGGAATACTTGAGAAATACTAAGGAAATGTTCCTAGTTTATGGAGGTGATGAGGAATTTAGTGTAAATGGTTACACGGATGCGAGTTATCTCACCGACTCAGATGATTCTCGTTCGCAATCTGGATACGTGTCCGTGATGAACGGAGGGGCTGTGAGCTAGAAGAGTTCCAAGCAAGATACGGTGTCTTGCATCTACAACAGAGGCTGAGTATATTGCTTCCTCAGAGGCGGCAAAGGAAGCTGTTTGGATCAGGAACCTCCTGATTGATCTTGGTGTGGTTCAGGGCGCGTCCAATCCTTTGGACGTATATTGTGACAACAATGGTGCTATCGCACAAGCCAAGGAACCTAGACAACACCAGAAGAACAAACATATACTCATGCGGTACCACCTCATTCGCCAGTTTGTCGAACAAGGTGATATCAACTTATGCAAAGTCCACACGGATGCAAACATTGCATATCCGTTGACAAAGGCGCTACCACAGCCTAAGAATGAGGCGCACACGAGAGGCATGGGCATTCGATGCCTGGGCATATGATGCCAAGATGATTGACTCTAGTGCAAGTGGGAGACTGTTGGTAATATGCCCTAGAGGCAATCATGTATGATGTAATTCCCACTGTATTCATAAAGTTATAAAGTTGTCCTTGTTTTGAACATCTGATATATGTCATTGAATATGTGATTCGATTGTGGAACTATATATTCATGTTGTTCATACTAGATTGTCCTTGGTCATTTAGGTTGTGCTAGACACACACCCTAGACTAATGTGAGTGTTGGTTGTTGACACGGTTCCACTTGTCATGGGCATGGTGATGCCATTCCAACGTTCACGAACTTGGCTAAAGGGTTTAGCAAGTCGGACTGACCCACATTGAGATGCAACGATCAAGTCGTCATTTGCATGTCTCAATCAATGTAATCCTTAGACCTGAGGTTGTCGCACAATCCGAGTTGTGGATCACCGACTTAGGTTCTGTCAAACGTTGTTCTGTGACAAGGCAACTATAAAAGCAGAGTTCAGGTCGAATGAGAAGCAAGCTGCATGATGTGGACAATCAAGATGGGATTTTGCCCCTCCGAATGGAGAGATATTTTCTGGGCCCTTTCGAGTGTTATGAATCAGGAAGCATGGCCATGCGCGACTCAGTTAAGTGTTAACTATGCCGGTTGACTAAGAGTTAGTTAGATGAATCACATGTCACAGATCGAGAAGAGAGTTGAGCTATTTAAGGGATGACGATAAATCGCCTATAGCTCGACAAGGTATATCGTGAGGAAAAAGGGACTAAGATGAATATCACATTGAAAGGTATGTCGTCATGACTCAATGGTACTTGGGAGTCGGAACGTTCTGCTAGGAGCCGCTACCGATTGATCGATTGGGAGTTGGACTCCAATCGTGTCCAAGTCGCCATGAGCCTGCAGGGTCGCACACTTAAGAGCGGGAGCAAGTATTGGTCGGGTTGGACCCGAACAGGAAATGGAATGGTTTTGTGAGTCGGACTCACAGAGGGAATGGGCCACAAGTGTTGTGAAGCCCATTACCATACGCTATATAAAGGGGGACTCAGGTTGCCCAGCGGGCACGTTAGTCCACTCTCCCATGCGTTGGGAATCCTAGCCCCACTCAGTCCAGCCGCCGCACCGGACCTAGCAGTCTGCCGTCGGAGCTCCTCCTCGTACGTGTGGATACCGGCAGAGGTGTTGTACGTTCAGCACTTCGACGTTCGAGGGATTGGATCGGCCGGAGCGGATCGTGGGACTGCACTCCCCGACGCGCTGCACCGATAATCCGCACCTGCGCGTCTAGTGGTAATACTCGTGGCCTTCTACCTCGGCTAGATCTTGGAAGCATCGCGTAGGAAAAGTTTTTGTTTATCTCTACGCGTTCCAACATTCAGGACTCTGGGGAACCTTCGTGAATTCTAATACTTTCGGGCTTCGAATTTTCCAATTTCGAGAACAACTTTTCTGAAACTAAAAACAGCTGAAAACAGGGAACTGGCTCCGTGGCATGTTGTCAATAGGTTAGTCCCGGGAAAATCGATAAAAATGACATAAAGTGTATAGAAAAATGTAGCAAATAGCTTGAAAAAACATGGAACATCAGAAATTAAGGATACGTTTATGACGTATCAACACCCCCAAGCTTAGTTTCTACTCGTCCTCGAGTAAGTAAACGATAAAAACACATAATTTATGAGGTGACATGCTACCAACATAAACTTGATCATCAATATTGTAAAAGCATATGTAAGCTAAGATCATAGTACTTTGAACACAAGCATGATAAATATAATTCTAGCAATAAAACACAACAATCACCTTGCATCATGAGAAGTAACACAAATAAAAGATCATGAATAATAATGCACTCGAAAGTTATACGTTTGTTTCAAGCATAGAGATAGCATAGAAAAGTGATATTTCGCTTGTCCTTAAGAGTGGGGAAACACATAAATGCCATGACAACTTCAAAGTTCAAGAGGAAGACTAGAACAACTAATTTGAGAGCAAGTAATAACACATTATGAATCAATTAATAATGTTTCTGGGACAAATGCACATTAAACACAAAATGGCAACTATACTCTCTCAATTGTGCATAAAGTTAGAAGATGAAGATTCAACATAAAAGTAAAAGAAAGGCCCTTCGCAGAGGGAAGCATGGATCACTCATGTGCTAGAGATTTTTATTTTATTAAAGAGAGGTATAAAATGTTTGACACTCCTCCCAACCTTTCTTACACAAACCATGGCTAACTGAATTCTCGGATGCGTGCCAACAATCACATACCGTGGAGAAGTGTCTATTTTTAGAGCGGTGGATGCTTATGTCAACGAATGGTAAGTATAAAATACAATACGTCACAAGACAACTAGACTTCACAAGAACGGCTCCTATTGAAGGACGCAATTGGGTAGAAGGTCATGCCTCTTTCTCTTTTGTTTACACAATTATGCTTTCACTGATAAATCAGGGGCAAAAATAGTGAAGAGAATTTGTTTATATTAATTTGGGCTGGGCACCCCACTGCCAGCTCTTCTATCAATTGGATAATAGGATGAAGCCCCTAGTCTAGGGTGTGAAATCCAATCAACAAGTGAGATAAAGAATCTCTATTTACGTCCTCATGGGCTAAAATAGGAACACAAAACATGAGTAATTTCGAAAGTTTTAAAGGTAACACATGAGCAATTTACTTTGGAGTGACGGTTAAATACCACATGTAGGTAGGTATGGTGGACACATTTGGAAAACTTTGGTTTTAGTGAGTTGGATGCACGAGTAGAGCTCATACTCAGTACGGGTGGAGGATAGCAAAAGACTGGGAGCGACAAATTAAGAGAGCATAATGGCCATAACCATGCATAGAGACAAAAACATCATTAATCAAAGCATAAGTGGTACTACAAGATCAAAAACTAAATGATCATAGAGGCTATAAGTGACTGGTTTATAGTCATAAACATGGTGTAAGCATGCGCCAAGTCAACCAAATACAACATTCAAAGGAGAACACCACTAATTTATGCTTCAATATGACAAGAATAACTCATGATTCTTTTAATGGTACATTAAACACTCTTAGCTATTTGAGAAAAATCATGCTAAAAAATAGCAGTAGGTTTTAGAATTAAAATAACATCTCGCATGACATGAAAATGTATAGCCACAGTCTATACAAGCTTCTATTTGCATTGTTATAATTTGTACCACATGCAGCAATTTCTTTTCCCAACAAGCACCATAAAAAAATATGTTTTAACAAAAACTCTCTAAATGATACAGCAAGTAAACAAGATAGTACTCACACAGATCTAATAAAACTAACATCTCTGAATAAGAGATGCATGAAAACAAATAAAGAACTAAAATGATTCCAGTAACTAGAAGAAAAGGCAAGAATACGAGCATAACGAGTATTCAAACGAAAAAAAGTGGAGCATGTATCTCTCCATAAAAAGAATGCTAGGTTCCAATGATGTTTATTTCAGCAAGGAAACAAAAGAAAATAGAACTAAAAATAAAATACGCTCCAAGTAAATTTCATATGATGTGACCGAATAAAAATATAGTTTCACTAGAAGTGACCTGATAATTTGTTGTTGAAGAAGGAGATGCCTTGGGCCATCCCCACGATTAGACACTTGAGTCTTCTTAGAATTTGCTGGAATTAACCACGGGGGCATCCCCAAGCTTTGACCTTACACTCTTCTTGATCACATTATATCACCCTCTTCTCTTGACCCTTGAAAACTTGCTTCACACCACACTCAAAAAGTAATTCGCATTAGAGGGTTAGTGCAACAATAAAAAAATTCATGGATTCTGCATGGGAACAAGTGCTATTGATACTTTTAAACATTAGCTACAGCCACTGATATTTCGTGAAGCAAAGAAATCCACTGGACATCATAAAAGAGCAAATGCAGGAAAAAATGTCAAAATCTGCCAAAACCAGAACAGTCTGTAATAACGAATTTTTTCGGGGCACTGAATTTGCTCAAATCGAAAAACGTAAAAAAAAAAAGTTTAAGAATTAGCTGAGGAATAAGCACAAGTATTTTCATGTAATTTTGATCTTCCTGGGTTGTATACAATTGTTTACAGTGGACAGCAGAAATCTGTTTTCTGTGCAGAAATCCAAAACCAACTCCAACTTTCGTTAGAAACTTTACTTGGCACAAATAATACATGAAAATAAAGATACAAATTATTTGCTACAGAAGTATACAGACCCTTGACTCAAAGAAAACAGAGAAAAACAAGGGAAAAAAATATGGGTAATCTCCCAAGAAGTGCTTTTCTTTAACGCCTTTTAGCTAGGCATAGAAAGTAAGAAGATGCTCACATAAGAAATATGAATTAAGAAAAAGAGAGCATCTAGAAGAAAGTATAGAAAATTTTAAGTCTAACCCACTTCCTATGCATAGGAATCTTGTAAAGAAATAAATTAAAGAAGTTCAAACTAGAAATCATGGGAAGGTACAGAGAAATTTCAAAACTTCAACAAAAAGAGAGGTCTTTTAGTAACATGAAAATTCCTACAACCATATTTTCCTCTCTCGTAATAATTTTCAGTAGTATCATGAACAAACTCAACAACATAATTATCACATAAATCATGTTTGTCATGGTCTAAAAGCACACATTTCATATCAAGCTAAACAATAGTGGGATCAAAATTAAAAATAGAGACTTCGTCCTTCCCACTTTTAGCTATAGCAAAACAAGATGATTGGTAATTCTTGAAAGGTATGGGACACATTATAGCAACCCTATTTTCAGTAGCATTATAATTTATAACATCAAGTAACATAGGACCATCATCTAGAGCATTATCATATAAATTTTCTAAACAAACTTCCTCATTATCATGCATATCAATAGTTGGAATAAATAGACGATTCTGATAGGATTTATCAAAGTAGCATGTAACAGTAGCAATATCATTCTCACAAGTTTCATTCATAGTAGTGTCAAGGTCCCAAGTATAACAAGTATCAATTTCATCAAAAAGGGATATTTCAAAAGAATCAATAGGATCATCACAATTATGAGTTAAAGAGTTCCTCTCGTTTGGAGGTAGACATGGGTAGCTCCATTCTTCCTCCTCTTGGTCATCACACTCCTCCTCTTTTTCATCCAATGAACTTCCAGATTCAGAAATTTCTTCTTCCATAGGCTCGTGCAAGGCATCGGTTACTTCCTTTGGCGGAGAGCATTTTTTAAGATATTTCATTATGTAGTAATTACAATCCTTGTAATTATCAAAGAAATATTCAGTTATATCATAAATATCATTTTTATAAGTTGCATCATCAATATTTTCAAGCAAATAAGCAATTTCGAATGCACCCTTCCAAGCAATAAATTCCTCAATTTGTTCCACATCATCAAAGTCATAATTTCCCTTAACATAAGAAGAGATGGTAACATCATCATTATACTCACATTGAAAAGGGAGGTTTTATACCTCCTACAGCAACAACATTTATCAAAGCAATAAGTAACATTATAAGTAGAGCACAAGTTTTTAGCATAGTTATGCAATTTATTAATTTTCTCCCATAAGTATATCCCTCTTTGTGAAAAGCGGTGTTCCTTATAATATTTTTGTTGTTCTTCCGTTAACCCACCTTTCCAATAAGATCTATTTTCAAAGACATTAACTATTGATAGCAAACATGATAAAGCAAGATTAAAAAAGGATAAAAATAACAACTAGAATAAGAACTAATTTTTTTGTGTTTTTGATAAAGAGAAGCAAACAAGATAAAATAAAATAAACTAAGCAAAACAATAACAAACTAAAGAGATTGAAAGTGAGAGACTCCCCTTGTGGAAATTTTCTTCCTCCCCGGAAACGGCGCTAGAAAACTTGATGGTGCAAAAGTTGCACTCGTTGGTAAACCCAAGAGAAAGGTTGTGAAGAGTGCAGCAGCAAGTTTTCCCTCAGAAAAGAAACCAAGTTTCAATCGACCAGTAGGAGGACAAGCAATATCCGAAGGTTGATGTGGTAGGGCGCACTACCAGTTCAGCAGCAACATGGAACCAACAGAACAGAATAAATTCACTTTGCCCCAACGAAGCAGTGAGGTTTTCAATCTCGTCGGTTTTGCTGATAACAAAGAGGTTAAATATGTGGTGTGGAAAAACTTAGTAAAGTAATATGAAAACACTAGTAGTAGTGTGAAGACAATAGAAACAGTAGTTGCAGTGGTTGTATTGTCAGTATATGAGAAAATGGACCGGGGTCCACAGTTCACTAGTGGTGTCTCTCCATTAAAGATAGATAACATGTGTGGTGAACAAATTACAGCTGGCAAATTGATAGAAATGAAGGCTGCACCGTAGTGCATATGCATGACATGATATTACTATGTGATTCATGCGGGCATTACAACAAAATACGTAGACCGTCATCCAACTGCATCTATGACTAATAATCCACCCTCCGAATATCATCCGAACAAACATTGGGTATTAAGTTGCAAGTAACAGATAATCGCAGTAAGCAAAGTATGTAATGCAAACAAAGTAAACATCGTTATTTTCTCCCTAATGGAACAACACATCCTCCATCCGTCACATTTATGTCACTCGAGCACAGATGCAAAGGAGGCATGGACCCACTATCGAGCGTAAATACTCCCTCTTGGAGTCGCTAGCATCTACTTGGCCAGAGCATCTACTAACAATGGAGAGCATGCAAGATCATAAATAAAATATACATGAAGATAACATAATAGATTGATATTCAAAATACATAGCATTCAACATTCATCAGATCCGAGCAAACACAACATGTAGAATTACAATAATATGATCTTGATCATCTAGGGAAGCTCACGAGATCTAAACATGAGGCATGAAGTGGAGCGGACAACCATATAGCTACTACTATGGACCTGTAGTCCATGGATGAACTACTCATACATCACTCCTGAGTCGTACATGGTGGTGTAGAGCCCTCCTGTGACGATTTTCCCTCCCGGCAGGGTGCCGGGGAGAACTCCAGAACCCTTCCAATCTCGGGTTGACGATGACGGCGGCCTCAAGTGTTTTTCATGGAAGAGTGGTCTCCTTTTAGTGCTACCGTATCGGGGGAATAAATAGGAGAAAGGGTGATAGCGGCGGACGCCCGAGGGGCGCACACCACCCCCAGGCATGGCCAGGGGCGCCGTCCTATGGTGTGCCCCCCTCGTGTGGCCCCTCTCGGGGTCTCTTCGGGACTCCGTGGAACCTTTGGGAATTCTAAGACTTCCGGGCTTCGTATTTTCCAATTACGAGAATATTTCTAGAACAACTTTTCTGAAACTAAAAACAACAGAAAACAGGGACCTGGCTCTGTGGCATCTTGTCAATAGGTTAGTCCTAGAAAATCGATAAAAAATGTCATAAAGTGTATAGCAAACATGTAGCAAATAGCATGAAAACAACGTGGAACATCAGAATTTAAGGATACGTTTATGACATATCAATGCTCCCTTAGAGGAGTCTGACTTCCCCCTCCTCAACCAGACCAGCCAACCCGATGCACCCACACTGGATGCCGGGAAAGGGCGACACAATACGATGACAGGGGGGCTTCTCTCGTCCGCATTGACGAGGAAATTCCGTTTTATTACCAAAAGTTCAAGATAAAGCAAGAAGCATGCTTCGACGAGAATGACTTTATGTATATATGGGCCAAAAATCAATTTGTCAGAGCCCCCTTGATCCGTCCTTGGCCACAAGGCGGCTTAATCATTCAGAATAATTACGCTTTCTCGCCTCGTTAGGTCATACAAGACGGAATCCACCCATATGGCGATCTCATTTTCCGAATATTCCAAGGAGTTCACCGAGATGATCTCCGGGCTTCAAAAGATGAGTCAGGTATACATCCAGCCCCGAAGTATTAACATAGAGGTATTCTTTTTCGTATTAATGCTTTCCAGGATTTCATGTTCATCTTTTGGTTTTAACCATCTTTCTTTTCCATATGCTTTTAGCAAACTACCGAGAGCGTCAATATGGAAGTTTTAGACAAACTCATGGTGAAGAATAAGGAGGTTAAATCCCTCCTTGCTGATGGTGCAGATCGTGCACTCGTTGGGAGACCCCAAGAGGACGGTGTGATAAGCACAACGGTATGAATTTCCCCTTAGTTAAGAACCAAGGTTATCAATCCAGTAGGAGAAAGAGGATCTTCGGAAGGTTGATGCCGCTGACGGTGGTGATGGTGCCTCACCGGTGTCAGCAACAACGCGGAACCTGCACACAACACAGCCAAAAAACTTTGTCCCAACGGTACAGTGAGGTTGTCAATCTCACCGGTCTTGCTGAAAACAAAGATTAGACGTATAGTGTGGAAAATGGTGTATGCTTGCAGTAACTAAAGAAAAGCAGGAAATTGTAGAGGTTTGTTTAACAGTGTAGGAAAGTGGACCGGGGTTCATAGGTTCACTAGTGGTGTCTCTCCATAAAAGATGACTACTATGATATTTAGAGCTGGACAATTGACAAATAGAGGTTGCACCGTAGTGTACATTCATGACATGATGACTACTATGATATTTAGTGTGGGCATTACAACAATCTCTACTATATAATACGGCTTGAGGTGACCGTTGTACGTCGCAGTGTTTTACACTTTAGTCCCTCGTAAAATAGGAAATCAACCCGCACTCCAAAACCTTGGGCACGTTTGCCTTGTAGCCCCAGCACCCTAGCCAGAAAGCGAACGCCTGCGATGAGTGGCTGCAGATCTTGACGACGCAGAAAGGTGTGCTTCGCGATGGGCGACGGCGGCTGCAGCTAGAGAGGAGCCACGCGTGGTCACGAAGGATCTGGATGACGGGTTGCTGAGCTTGGCGTCAGGGACGTCCGTTTGGAGGCGAGCTAGCTGGGGACGCCGGGTGCGCAGGTCCTCGGCAATGGTGATTGGCACATCTCCATCCAATCCCCCCCCCCCGCCTCTCTCTCTAACTCTCTCCCCCGACCGGAAACACAACGGCTGCTGGCGGAAGTCCCCGAGGGCATGCCTCTTCTTCAGGCTTCAACTGCACGAGGAAGTAAACGCAGAGCCATAGGAAGCTACAGGGCACTGTGCGGCGTCCCGCGTCAACCCATGTGCTTGCATACGCTGTTGTCTCCAACCGTTCTAGCGTTGGTTACAGCCTCACCCTTGCGCATCCCCACCTCGGGTGCCGCCAAGGTTTGCCTCCTCTCCCGCGCTCAAAGATCCGCTCGACACTTCTGTGGGTCGATTTCAAGAAGTATTGGTTTCACACCGTGCTTTTTGTTTACCAATAGGACCCCTTATTGAGTTCGCCCAGACGTGCTTCTTTTCCTCCATTTTTGCTTGATTTTATCATGTGTCATTGATGCATTGATTGGAAGAGTTCGGTATTGATCAAGCAATTGAGATGTGGGTCATTTTGGCACATGAGATATTTGTTATAATTCCTCAAAGGAGTAATTTTGTCCATGAACCTGAAGTAGGCTCTGTAGCTTCCTCTCGACAGGCCCGGGTTATCTTCCAGCGGTGCTTTCTCGTTGTGCTCTATCTCTGAAAGAAGCTTGTTGCATTGCAGTATAGGCCTGGAAACTTGGTCTCCTTTGTCCGAATTGCAACGACGCTCAAGCGTGACAACGAAGTGAGGCACAGCCGGCCAACCAAATCTGGGTTGTATTCAAGTGTGTCACCGCTCGGCCAAGCGAAATATGTCCCATGCTTGATTTTGATTCTCTGTTTTTTGTCTGAAATTTATGTGCTAATCCATGCTCCATTATGGAGTTTGATGTTTCTCTTGTTTGTTTATAAAGATGATGATATAAATTTTCGTTCGTAGGTTGTGAACAATTGCATCCGTATGGATTAAAATGTGTGTGCGCGTGCATGGCGCACCCGACATTGAGGTTTAGACAACATAGTGTCTTGATTCCTATGTAACTAGAGGATGCTACCAAATTAACATGGATATTGATATTGTATTTAGCAATCAGGCTGGTGGTACTGGCACAAGTTTTGTGTTTTCCTTTTCTTATAGCTTTCTTGATTGTACGCAGGTAATAAATGGTCGCATCAAGCCCTCAGAAAGGTATGCAAGCTATTCTCGAGAAGTTTGTTAACACTGGAATTATCTCAAATTTGCTGAATGCATGTTTTGGCGATTTGACAAGATTTATTACTGCTTTTTCATATAAAATAATAATAAATAGCTTTTCCACAAAATTTTATTCATACTTGTTCGATATCCATGATGCAAATAAAAATATTGGGGAGTAAGGTGTTTGTTTTTCTTTTAACATTTAAAGGATTCTTGTATAGTGAAACATGTAAGAGGATTAAAATTTGAGAGAACCAATATTTTTTAATGCTATATAATTACACAACAAAAATCATGATATATTTCAAACAAAAGATGCTATTGTTTATAATCATACAACAAAAATTATGATATATATATATATTTCAAACCTAAGATGCTAGACCCGTTGCAACGCACGGGCAGTTTGCTAGTATACATAGACCGTAATCCAACTGCATCTATGACTCATAATCTACCATACAAAACATGATTTAACAAAGACTCTCCAAATTCTACAGCAAGAAAACATGAGAGTAATCACATAACACGACTAAAACTAACAGCTCTGATAAGAGATGCATGCAAAATAGGAGCTAAATAAATACAGCAGCCAGACAAAGATTAAGAATACAAAGTATTCTCATGAAAAAGCCGAGCGTGTCACTCTCCAATAAAAGAATGCTGGGGTCTAACAAAGCTTAGTAAAAAAATAAAAATAAACTGAAATAAAAAAATAAAAGACGCTCCAAGTAAAGCACATAAGATGTGACCGAATAAAAATATAGTTTTACTAGAATTGACCTGATAATTTTTTGATGAAGAAGGGGATGCCTTGGGCATCCCCAAGCTTAGACGCTTGAGTCTTTTTGGAATTTTCTGGGATTTACCACCGGGGCATCACCAAGATTAGTCTCTTCACTATTCTTCATCACATCATATCATCCTCTTCTCTTGACCCTTGAAAACTTCCTTCATAGAAAACTTCTCACAATTTTCATTAGCAACGTTAGTGCAATAGAAATAATAAATTCACATGGTTTAGTTTAAAAACAATACTAACACTCAAAAACACATTAGCTACTGTCACAACTTCTTTTAGAACTCTTTTTCTCAAAATAACACCAAAATAAAGAGATTAAGATGCAAATGCAATTATTGGCAGAAATCTGTCAAAACAGGACAACATGTAATGATGATTTTTTTCGAAAATCTTCTGTTGCTCAAATAAAAAAGTGTTCAACTAAGAAAAGTTGCGTATATATCCCAGGATTACGCACCAACAAACTCAGGTCATTTTGAATGTTCTGTGATTTTATACGAATTTAACAGTAGACAACAGAAATCCGAAATATATTCTCAACTTTCCACTAGAGGCTTTACTTAGATCAATAAAGACACAAAATAAAAGATACAAAGGAGTTATTACCAAATTATATAACCCCTTGACTCAAAGAAAACAGAGAAAAACAAAGCAACAATAAAAACAAGGGTTATCTCCCAAGAAGTGTTTTTTCTTTAACGCCTTTTAGCCAGGCCCGAATAAATGGATTCACGTGTTTTCTAGTCAAGAGGATGCTCACATAAGAAATATGCATTAAGAAAAAGAGAGCATCAAGAAGCAAGTATAAAACAAATTTAAGTATAACCCACTTCCTATGCATAGGAATCTTGTAAAGAAATAAATTAAAGAAGCTCAAAATAGAAATCATGGGAAAGTAGAACAAGAGCAACTTCAAAACTTTCAACAAAAAGAGAGGTGTTTTAGTAACATGAAAATTCCTACAACCATATTTTCCTCTCTCGTAATAATTTCCAGTAGCATCATGAACAGACTCAACAACATACTTATCACATAGAGCATTTTTGCCATGGTTTGAAAGCACACAATTCATATCAAGCTAAAAAATAGTGAGATCAAAATTTCAAATCAGCTCCTCTTTTTCCCCACTTTTAGGAATACAAAAACAAGATGATTGATCACTCATAAAAGTTATAGGACACATTATAGCAATCCTATTTTCAGTAGATTATGATTTATAACATCAAGTAACATAGGACCATCATCAAGAGCATTATCATATAAATTTTCTAAACAAACTTCCTCATTGTCATGCATATCAATAGTTGGAATAAATGGAGGATTCTCATAGGATTTATCAAAGTAGCATGGATTATCATAAATAATAGTAGAAATATTATTCTCACAAGTTTCGTTCATAGTAGTATCAAGGTCACAAGTATAGTAAGTATCAATCTCATCAAAAAGAGATATTTCAAAAGAATCAATGGGATCATCACAATTATGAGTTATAGAGTTACTATAATTTGGAGGTAGACATGGGTTCCATTCTTCCTCCTCTAGATCATCACTCTCCTCCTCTTTTTCATCCAGAGAGCTTCCAGTTTCAGCAATTTCTTCTTCCATAGTTTCCTGCAAGGCATTAGTCTCTCCCTTTGGGGGAGAGAATCTATTAAGATAATACATTATGTAGTAATTACAATCCTTGTAATTATCAAATAAATATTCAAACATAGCATAAATATCATATTTATAAAGTGCATAATTAATACTTTCAAGCAAATAGGCAATTTCGAATGCACCCTTTCAAGCAAAAAATTCTTCAATTTGTTTCACATCATAAAATTCATAATTTCCTTTAACATAAGAAGATATGGTAACATCATCATTATACTCACGTTGAAAATGGAGGTGTTTATACCTCCTATAACAACGAGATTTATCAAAGCAATAAGTGACAATATAAGTAGACCACAAGTTTCTAGCATAGTCATGCAATTTATTAATTTGTTCTCATAAGTGTTTCCCTTTTTCTGACAAGCGGTGTTCATTATAATATTTTTTTTGTTCATCAGTGAACCTACCTTGCCTATAAGATCCATATTCAGAGACATCAAACATTGATAGCAAGCATGATAAAGAAAAAATAACAACTAGAATAAGAACTAATCTTTTTTTGTGTTTTTTATATAAAGAAGAAAAACAAAATAAAATAAAAAGAAGACAATAAACAAAATAAAGAGGTTGAGAGTGAGAAACTCCCCTTTCCAGAAGACTTCTTTCTCCCTGACAACGGTGCCAGAAAAAGGCCTTGATGGTGCAGATTTTGCACTCGTTAGGAGACCCCAAGAGGAGGGTGTGATGAGCACAGCGGTAGGAATTTCCCTTTAGTTAAGAACCAAAGTTATCAATCCAGTAGGAGAAAGAGGATCTTTGGAAGGTTGATGCCATTGACGGTGGTGATGGCGCCTCACCGGTGTCAGCAACAACGCGGAACCTGCACACAACACAACCAAAAAACTTTGTCCCAACAGTGCAGTGAGGTTGTCAATCTCACCGGTCTTGCTGAAAACAAAGATTAGACGTATAGTGTGGAAAATGGTGTATGCTTACAGTAAGTTAAGAAAAGCAGGAAACTGTAGAGGTTTTTTTAACAGTTTAGGAAAATGGACCGTGGTTCATAGGTTCACTAGTGGTGTCTCTCCAGAAAAGATAGTCTGCTGAGTGAACAAATTACAGCTGGGCAATTGACAAATAGAGGTTGCACCGTAGTGCACATTCATGACATGATGACTACTATGATATTTAGTGCGGGCATTACAACAATATATATAGACCGTTATCCAACTGTATCTAAGACTAATAATCCACCCTCAGGTTATCATCCGAACCCCCTTAGGTACTAAGTTGCAAGCAACAGATAATCGCATTCAGCAATGTGTGATATGTAAGCAATGACTGTACACGCGGGCACTCATGCCGCTGTTTTCTCCCTAGTGGCAACAACACATCCTCCCCCGTCATGTTTCTGTCACTTGAGCACAGGCGAAAAGGAGGCATAAACCCACTATCCAGCATAAATACTCCCTCTTGGAGTCACTAGCAACTACTTGGCCAGAGAAACCACTAGCAACGGAAAACATGCAAGATCATAAATAACATATGTAATAAAGACTATAATAAACTTGGCATAAGTTCAACATTCATCGGATCCCAGCAAACACAGCACATAGAATTACATAAGAACGATCTCGATCATGTTAGGCAACTCACGAGATCTAAACATGGATGCATAGGAGGAGAAGACAACCATCTAGCTACTGCTATGGACCCGTAGTCCAAGGATGAACTACTCACGCATCAATCGGGAGGCAGGCATGGTGACAAAGAGGCCTCCGGTTATGATCTCCTCTCCTTTAGGGTGCCGGGAGACAGCTTCAGATCCCCCTGATCTAGGGTTGACGACGATGGCAGTTGCGGAACTTTTCGGGGATATTTGATCAGGTGTTTAGGGTTTTCCATCGGAGGGGAATAAATAGGCGGAAGGGAAAAGGCCGTGGAGCACCGGGAGCCCACACCGCCCCCTGGCGCGGCTATGGGAGGCGCCACCTCATGGTGTGGCCCCCTGGTGCCCGTCTTCGACTCCTCTTTGGTGTTCTGGATGCTTCCGGGGAAAATAGGAACTTCGGTATTTGTGGGGTCCAATTCCGAGAATATTTCCAGAACAACTTTTATGAAATAAAAAACAGCAGAAAACAGGGAACTGGCACTTGGCATCTTGTTAATAGGTTAGTCGCGAAAAACATGTTAAAATGCTATAAAGAAGGGAGAAAACATGTAGCAATTGGCATAATATCATCATGGAGCATCAAAAATTATAGATACGTTGGAGACTTATTACTTTTTATCACTAAAGAGAAAGAGTCGGAAATTGCCGAGCTTCACAACCAGTTGAAGGAGAATGCATGTAAGTAAACTTATACCTTGTTTTGATTTTGAACTTGCAAGCTCTTCATTTGATACTTTCGTTTTAACTCCTTTGCCTTTCTTTCATTTTACCGTTACTTTCTTAAGCTAGGCAAGCAGCTGCGGATGCTGGAAACGCTCATCATCTCCACAATGAAAATTTGGAGCTTCCCAAAATCAATGTGAAGATTCAAAAGGAGGTGGACTAAATCCGGAAAGCACTAGCTCTTTCTGAGTCTCTTCTTAAGACCCAAAGCGAGAAAGATAGCGCCTCCATCCTTGGAAAGAAAGCGAGAAAGATAGCGAGAAAGATAGCTCTATCTACGGCTTGAGGAAGTCGCCAAGATTGGTGAGCACATCCTTGGTAAGTTTTCAGCTTTTACCAGGTTTTTTCATGCGGTATCAAAGTGCATACTTTCCCTCTGAGTTTTTTTATTTCTGCTTTTCTGCATTTTGTAGAAATAGGCGACTCGTCTACCCGGATTGAAAGCATCTGGGCGTTCGGCATTTTTGTCAACGATATGAATAAGTACGAAAGGAAACTTGTTAGCAATTGCCTTCCGAATATAAAGGACAACTATGCCAACATTTCGTAGGTTTCGGATGCTTTCACCGAGATGATCGCCCGAAGAGAAACATGGATGCAGTTTGCCGCTTGAAGTGGAGCGCGTATGGCCCTGGGCCTTTTGAAGATGCACTATCCTTCCACCAACACCAGGCGTGTGGTGACTGGCATTCCTCAAGGGTATACAGAAGCCCAAAGGACGGAGATTTTTTAATCTGTCAAAGGATACACCTCCAAGATCGCCCGGATGGTCTCCATGACCACATTCTACCCGCAGGAACAGATTCCTGCAACTCTGGAGAATCCGAGCAAGAGCAACGACGACGACAATAACGAAGACTTGTTTGTTGTCCTGCGGATGCTGAAAGTCGGGAGAATGCATTACTTTCTTTCATAATGTAATATTCATATGTAATGCATTATGCATGCCTATTTTGTATGAAAAAATTATGCTTTTGCAGTTTTAATTATCTTTGCAAGTTAAATTTGTCTCATTTTTTTGAAGTTCTCTGGTTTGTATGCTTTAATTTCTTAGTGTTGAGTGATTCCAAAAGCATGAAATCTTCATGCTGAGCAACCGGGTTAAGTAACTAATCAGTCTAAACTCGGAATCATGAGTCCTACTTTGGCACTTTAACTTACTAATCCGGTAACCCAACAAACAAACAATCAAATAATACTTAAGAAAATAAAGAGTTTTAAAAGTATGAACACCAGGAACGTAGGCACAATCTAGTGTTCTGTTTCCTTTTGAGGCCGAAAGCATTCAGTTTTCTTAACTCCGCTCATGCAGGAAAATCCGGGTTAACATTGAAGCGAATTTAAAGATCATTGGGAAATACAAAAGAAGAAAGGTACTTTAATAGTATAAAGATAGAAAAATAATTGGCATTCTTTTTCGACAAACTTTATTTCATGATCTTAATAATGTTTACATAGAATTGGACTAGTTATAGAAAGGACATAACTACTGGATGGTCCAGGGAATGTTTGTCTCTCCTAGCTCTACATCTATGCTTCGTTTTCTCTTCGATTTGGATTTTTCGGGTCATATTCAGTATCTCGAATATCTACAAGGTAGCATGACCCATTTTTCATAGCCTTGGTAATGAAAAAAGGTCCCTCCTATATTGGGGCTAATTTGTGTCTTCTTTCCTGCACCCGTCTTAGCACTTCACCTTCTTTAAAAGAATGATGCTTGATTTTCTGGCTACGATATCACCGTAAACATTGCTGATAAATGGCGGATCTTTGCAACACAAGTTCTCGTTCTTCTTCTAAAAGATCGACGACAAGGGGTGGGATGCCAATCTACAATAGCTGCACCCTCACGGCACTGGTTGACAGGTGGTGCCCGGAGACCCACACTTACCACCTACCATGTGGAGATATGACTATAACTCTGCAGGACTTTGCCATAATCACTGGTTTGGGTATCGAGGGGAGGCCGGTAACTGGAAAGATAGACGCACATCACGGACATGGTTGAGGAGATTCTTGTTGAAGACCACCCGAGAAGCAGCCCGGGAAAAAGGGGTGCAAGACTGGTGGGTTGAAGACCAGTTGGTTGGAAACCAACTTTGGAGAGCTTCCGGAAGGTGCTGATGACCCCACCGCATCAAGGTTGTATGTGATATATTTTTGCACATCTTTTTCTATTTGATATATTTTTACACTTGTCGTACTGATTGTATGCTTATCTTTACAGGTATGCTCGGGCATACGTTATGTACGTGTTTGGGAAAGTGCTACTTCCAGACTCTGGGGGAAGCGACATGTCATGGATGTTTTTGCCTCTGCTACGTGACTGGGATGATGCCGGGAGGTACAACTGGGCTTAGTCGAGTTGGCCTACTTGTATTGGAAGTTAGTCGAGGCATGCCAAAGGAGTGAGAGCACTTCAAACATGGGTGGCTGTGTGTTGGCGTTTTAGGTATGGGTGTGGGAGAGAATTCCTATAGGGTGCTGGTGGTTGATGTTGGTAAACCCCAAGAGAAAGGTTGTGAAGAGTGCATCGGAAAGTTTTCCCTAAGAAAAGAAACAAAGGTTGAATCGACCTGTAGGAGGACAAGCAATCTCTGAAGGCTGTTGCAGCTGAGATGGCAGGACGCATTACCGGTTCAACAACAACGTGGAACCTGCACAACACAATCATATCACTCTGTCCCAACGTAGCAGTGAGGTTGTCAATCTCACCGGTTTTGCTGAACACAATGAGGTTAAACATATAGTGTGGAAGACAGTAGAAAAAATATGAAAGTTGTATGTGTTTTATCAGTATGAGGAAAATGGACCGGGGTCCACAATTCACTAGTGGTGTCCCTCCGTGAAACATAAATAACATGTGTGGTGAACAAATTACAGCTGGGAAATTGATAGAAATGAAGGCTGCACCGTAGTGCATATGCAAGACATAAAGATTACTATGTGATTCATGCGGGCATTACAACAAAAATACATAGATTGTCATCCAACTACATCTATGTCTGAATAATCCACCCTCTGAATATCATCCGAACAAATGTTGGGTATTAAGTTGCTAGTAACTGATTATCACAGTAAGCAAAGTATGTAATGTAAACAATGTACACTAGGTAAACACCGTTGTTTCATCCCTAATGGAAACAACACATCCTCCCTCTGTCACTCGAGCACAGATGAAAAGGAGGCATGAACCCACTATCGAGCATAAATACTCCCTCTTGGAGTTACTAGCATCTACTTCCTCAGAGAATCTACTAATAACGGAGAGCATGGAAGATCATAAATAACATATGCATGAAGATAACATGATAGATTGATATTCAGAAGACATAGCATTCAACATCCATCAGATCCCAGCGAACACAACATGTAGTATTACATAAAGATGATCTCGATCATGTGAGGCAGCTCACGAGATCTAAGCATGAGGTACAAAGTGGAGAGAACAACCATCTAGCTACTGCTATGGACCCGTAGTCCAGGGATGAACTACTCACGCATCAGTTCGGAGGAAGGCATGGTAGTGTAGACCCCACTGGTGATGAATTCCCCTCCCGGCAGGGTGCCGGGGAGAGCTCCAGAACCATCCCGATCTCGGGATGACGATGACGGCATCCTCGGGTGTTTTTCGGGATGAAGTGGGATACCCTAAGGGTTTACGTCTCGGGGGTATAAATAGGAAAAAAGTGCAAAGGTGGTGGAGGTCGTGGGGGCCCACACCACCCCATGGCGTGGTATCTTCGGGACTCCGTGGAACCTTCGGGAATTCTAAGACTTCCGGGCTTCGAATTTTCCAATTCTGAGAATATTTCCAAAACAATTTTTTTGAAACTAAAAACTGCAGAAAACAGTCAACTGCTCAGTGGCATCTTGTCAATAGGTTAGTCCAGAAAATCGATAAAAATGACATAAATTGTACAGAAAACATGCGGGAACAATAAGAAAACAACATGGAACATAAACAATTAAGGATACGTTTGTGACGTATCAACACCCCCAAGCTTAGTTCCTACTCGTCCTCGAGTAGGTAAACGATAAAAACACATAATTTCTGAGGTGACATGCTACCAACATAAACTTGATCATCAATAATGTAAAAGAATAAGTAAGCTGAGATCATAGAACTTAAACACAAGCATGATAAATAGAATCTTAATAATAAAGCATAGCAATCACCTTGCATCATGAGAAGTAACACAAATAAAAGATCATGAATAACAATGCAACAAAAGATATACGTTTGTTTCAAGTATAGAGAAAACATCTCAAAGTGATATTTCGCTAATCCTTAAGAGTGGGGCAAAACATAAATGCCAGGACAACTTCCAAGTTCATGAGGAAGACTAGAACACATAATTAGAGAACAAGCAATAGCACATCATGAATCAATTAATATTTTTTCTGGGACAAATGCACATAAAACTCAGAATGGAAACTATGCTCTCAACTGTGCATAAAGTTAGAAGATGGATACTCAACATAAAAGTAAAAGATAGCCCCTTCGCAGAGGTGAGTATGGATCACTCATGTGCTAGAGCTTTTATTTTATTAAAGAGAGCTATGAAAAGCTTGACACTCCTCCCAACCATCTTACACAAACCATGGCTAACCGAATGGTTAACAGAAAATACAGTACATCACAAGCCAACTATACTTCACAAGAGAGGCTCCCCTAGAAGGACACGTCTGGGTAGAAGGTCATCCCACTTTCTCTTTTGTCTACACAATTATGCTTTCAATGATAAATCAGGGGACAAATAGTGAAGAGAATTTGTTGTTATTAATTTGGGGCTGGGCACCCACTGCCAGCTATTCTATCAATTGGATAAGCGGATGAAGCCACTAGTCCAGGGTGTGAAAGTTCAATCAACAAGTGAGATAAAGATTCTCTATTTACGTCCTCATGAGCTAAAACAGAAGCACAAAACATGAGTAATTTTGAAAGTTTTAAAGGTAACACATGAGAAATTTACTTAGGAGTGGTGATTAAATACCACATGTTGGTAGGTATGGTGGACACAATGGGAAAACTTCGGTTTTGGGGAGTTGGATGCACGAGTAGAGATCATACTCAGTACAGGTGGAGGCTAGCAAAAGACTGGGAGCGACAAATCAAGATAGCATAAGAGCCATAATCAAGCATAGCGACATAAACATCATTAATCAAAGCATAAGTGGTACCACTCTTCAGCAGGTTGGGAGAGCTCTGGAGATTGCTGATGAAGAGCTTACTGAGGACAAGCTTAATGTCGGGGGGTTACCCCCGAGTAGGGTAAAGGCAAGTGGTAAAGGCGACTAACAGAAGAGAGGTTTGGTCGAGTAGCCGCCTACCCGGTACTTGCTACCCGGTCGACTGCTACTCGGTCTCACCTCAAGATGACCGAAAGAAGGAATCAGTCAAGTTCTGTCCTTTCGAGTAGAAGAATTGGCCCGAGTAAAACTGGCGGGAACCTACTCGGGCCAGAAAGTCAAAGGAGCCGTTCTGGCACAGGATCCCGCGTATCCTGGGTCCGTACTTGGCACTATTCGAACTACTGTTCATCTGGGGCCGGCCTGCCTGACAGTGACAGCATGGAAGCAGGCGGTCGCAGGATAAGGGGGGCCTACTCTGTGTTTGGCACAGTGATACCAGTCTGTCCCCTTGGTTTTGCCCAACGACTTTACAGAAGCAGCCAAGATTAGGAACCAAAGCTGTCAGCGGGAACTCGGAAGAAGGACGATGTGCACACTATGTCGACACTTGTCTAGGTTTGGACGTATCCGGCTGGGCACCGGGTATATAAGGTGCCCCGCCGCCTCCTGCGTGAGGGCGCGGAACATTGTGACCTAAATCGCATACGAGAGCTCAGGAAACCCTAGGTTCTTGACCTAGTTCATCACGTAGAGAGGAGAGTGGCTACTCAGTAGCAAGATTCATTGTACTGTGGCTACTCGGTGAGACACCAGAATACAGAAAGAAAGGCAGGAGTAGGGGTTTTACCTCCTCACGAGGGCCCTGAACCTGGGTAGATCGTGTTGTTTGCAGTGGGTAGTTCTTAACTCACGCGGCTACTCGTCGCGTGATCCCTCCCCGAGCACCTCCAGCGTCCTTCGTCCCCACATCTTTAGCCATCCTATGGCATCTGCCGTGACACCACCACGACAGTTGGCGCCCACCGTGGGGCAACCAGCGGCGATGGCTGGAGTTTCTGTTCGGACGGGATCTTCCTCGGCGGAGCGCGTGGTCTGTGGCCTTGTCCACAGATTCGGCTCCTTCGACTTCGTCACCGACAACGCAGGCGACTTCGGTGGCAAGGCCATGCCGGAGGGCGGCACGGTGATCTCCTTCGGCTCTCATCTCGTCTACGTCGCCACCGTCATCGACCGCGTGTACCCTGAGCTGGTGCACGACGCGGAGGATCCTCCCGCGGTGATCGCTGCCCGCGGAAGGCCCGCGCGCCATTCGGGGTGCTGTGCTGAGGTGATGGTGACTGGCTTGGCGGCAGACGCCGGCACGGGTGCTGGTGGCGCCGCGGCCGTCGTTGATGATCTTGCTGGCTCGAGTGCGGGTGGCAGGACTCACATGCCTTACGAGAGGAGCTGCAATCTTCCTCCTTCCGCTACTCCGGCCATTCCTGCGTCCGCTGTGCGGGTTGACGTGCAGCCTTCCACAGACCTTGAGCTCCTGAGCATGAGGGAGCAGATCGAGCGGCAACGCCAGGAGCTTCTCGTCGAGCAGGCGGAGTTGGAGAAGATCAGGCTCGAGCTGAGCCTAGACCAGATTGAGTACAACAAGGCTCACGGCTTCACGCCCGTCACCAGGAGGGCTAGCAGAGTAGGCGCCACGCGGCGTAACTTGGGTGCCGAGATGGCAACAGTTGCTGAGGTCCCTGCTCAGTCCGCCACCGCAAACACTTCCACCAGGCCCAGGTATAGCACGCCCGCCAAGACACTCAGGGCTGCAGAGGCCGTGGCCGCCGAGTTGCCTCGACTCGACGGCGACGCGCGCGTCAGGCAGCAGGAGAGGCTCAACGAGTTGGTGTTGGAGGCCGCCAGGCAGAATGAGGAGTTCCGGAAAGCCAACCCGGGTGCTGGAGCCTCGCAGGTGGTGCATTCGCACGCGGCTAGATCTAACGATCAGGCCTCATCTCCACATCCCAGCCGCGAGAAGAGCCGCAGTGGGCGTTCAGGCCGAGATAGGCAAATGCAGGTGTACGACCCGGCTGCTGCCGCGAAACAGCACGCTGTGCCGCAGTAGTCCGGTCAGGAACACAACGCTGCAAGAGCAGGCTTCCAAGCCCATAGAGCTCAAAGCCAGGCCCGAGATGGGGAGCGTCCAGGTCCTTCTCGGCATCCCGCAGCTCAGCCTATTCGGCAGAGGCAGCAGCCGCGTGCAGTGGCGCCAGTCGCCAACCCGGTGGAGCAGCCTGCTGCTGTGCAGGTGGATAGGTATGATGACGGCTACTCGGCTATGGAGATGGCTGGCTATGATATTCACGACCGTGTTGGTGAGCGCGTGTTGGCGCCTGGAGATGCAAGGCATCAGCTGGACAGGATCAGCTTGTCGGCGCGGCTTGAGAGCACGGGTCCTCCTGGCCCCGAGTGCTTTGGCCCGCGCATCATGAACGAGCCTTCCGTGAAAGGTTTCCAGCTTGCTAGGGGCACCAAGAGCTACAACGGCAGCACCAAGCCAGGGATTGGCTCAATGACTATGTCACCGCGGTTCATATCGCGAATGGCAACCGGAGATGGGCGGTGCGGTACGTTCCGCAGATGCTAGAGGGTCCAGCTCGCACTTGGCTCAACAACTTGCCCAAGAACAGCATCAACTGCTGGCTGGACTTCTCGGATGCCTTCATCAGCAACTTCACCAGCACATACAAGAGGCCGAATAGGCCACAGCAGCTGTCTGCTTGCAGGCAGCGAGAAGATGAGACAGACCGCGAGTACCTTACTCGGTGGAGCACACTGAGGAACACCTGTGAGGGTGTGAATGAAGCCCAGGCAATTACTTGGTTCGCGCAGGGTTGTCGACATGGCAGTATGTTGTGGCAAAGGTTGCAGAGGGAGATGCCGAACACTCTGGCGGAGACCATCAAGATTGCGGATCAGTACGCACTCGGTGATCCTACTCAGCCGCTGATGGACTCCTCTGAGCCGAGAAGAAACTTCAGCAACAGCAAGCGCAACGAGTTCCTTAACAAACGCAGGGGTGACCGAATAGATACTCGGTATGACCCTGAGGAGGTTAATGCAGTGGCTGTTGGAGGTGGTGGTGGCCAAAGGCAGAAACCTGCTGGAGCCTACGGGCAGAACCAGAACCAGAGCCAGGGCAACAAGAAACCATTCCGTACTCCTCAGTCGGGTAGCGGTAACTCCGAGTAGCCGAAGAAGTTTGTCTTTGATGACATGAAGGATGGCCCATGCAGCTTTCACACTCACCACCCCTCAAGGCCTGCAAACCATACTACTCGGCAATGCGAATGGTGGGATGCGATCAAGAGTGATGGCTTGCCTCCTCCTCCTCCCCTGCCAGCGGCCAATGCTAGTGTGCAGCCTACTCGCGCACCCGCAGCTCGGCCGCCAGTGTTTCCGAGAAGGGAAAATGTCAACCAGGTGGCTTTAGGAGCCAACCGTCACTTCAACAATGATGGCTATCGCAACAACAACAACAACTACAACCGCAACAACAACAGAGGCAACAACAACAACTACCAGGGAAACAACAACAACAACGGCAACAATGGGGGCGGAGGCTCCAATCAGTACCAAGAGCACCATGAGAGCTACATGATCTTCACTTCTGAGCCAGTCGACAAGCAATCACAGCACAGGCGTGGCATGGAGGTCAATGCAGTGATTCCTGCTGTCCCTCACTACATGTATTGGTGCGACCAGGAGATCAGGTGGTCCCAGGTAGATCATCCCAAGGTGATGCCCAACCCGGGTACTTACGCCTTGGTGCTGGATCCTACATTCCTGGGTCCCGAGAAGAATGTGAGGTTCAGCAAGGTGCTAATCGACAACGGCAGCAGCATCAACATTGTGTACAAAGACACACTCGAGAAGCTCGGCATGGCCGAGAACACGATGCTGCCCAGCAAGACCACCTTCCATGGAATTGTGCCTGGGATCTCATGCAACCCGATTGGCCGAGTATGGATAGATGTGCTATTCGGCACCCGGGAGAACTGTCGCACAGAGCGCCTGCAGTTTGAGGTGGTTGACCATCAGAGCCCGTACCATGCTCTACTCGGCAGGCCTGCTCTGGGCAAGTTCATGGCTTCTACGCATGTTGCATACCTGAAGATGAAGATCCCTGGTCCCAATGGCATAATTACTATCGCTAGCGATTACAAGAATTCCATAGAGTGTGCCTCAGCTAGCTCCAAGCTGGCAGAGTTGATGGTGATTGAGGCCGAGAAGAAGAAGATGTACGAGGTGGTGGCCATGGCTCAGTCCGCACAGGCTGGTGCACAAGGTGTGCCGAGTACCCAGCACGGCACTGCTTTCCAGGCTGCCAAGGAGACAAAGAAGATCCAGGTCGACCCCGAGTTCCCCGACCGCGTAGCCATCATTGGTTCCGGGTTGGCGGAGAAATAGGAAAGCAAGCTCATCCACTTCCTCCGTGAGAATCGGGACGTATTCGCCTGGACCAATGAAGATCTACCAGGAGTCCCGAGGGAATTGGTTGAGCACTCTTTGCATGTGCGTCCTGACGCCAAGCCCGTGAAGCAGGCTATGCGCCGTTTCGGAGATGAGAGAAGGAAGGCCATCGGTGACCAGATCACCAAGCTGCTAATAAGTAACTTCATCTTGGAGGTGCTGCATCCGGATTGGCTAGCCAACCCGGTCATGGTCGAGAAGAAGAAGGAGGATCCCAAGGCTGCTACCGCATGGCGTATGTGCGTCGACTACACCGACTTGAACAAAGCATGCCCCAAGGATCCTTTCCCGCTACCTCGCATCGATCAGGTGATCGATTCCACTGCTGGTTGTGAACTGCTGTCTTTCATAGATGCCTACTCTGGTTTCCACCAGATTGCGCTCAATCCTGTTGATCAAATAAAGACTGCTTTCATTACCCCGTACGGGGCTTATTGCTATCGTGTCATGTGTTTTGGCTTGAGGAATGCGGGTGCAACCTATCAGAGATGCATGCAGAAATGCTTGCGCGATCAGATCGGCAAGAATGTGCAGGTGTACGTAGATGACATTGTCATCAAAACGAATAAAACACATACTCTGCTTGCCGACCTGGAGGAAACCTTTGCTAACCTACGCAAGTACAAAATGAAACTGAATCCGAGTAAGTGCACCTTTGGTGTACCGGCTGGAAAGCTACTCGGTTTTCTGGTTTCTAGTCGGGGCATTGAAGCCAATCCTTCAAAGATAAAAGCTATTGAGAGCATGTCTTTGCCGAGATCACTGAAGGATGTACAGAAGTTCACAGGTTGCCTGGCATCTCTGAGCCGTTTTCTGGGCCGAGTGGGCGAGAAGGCCCTGCCTCTATACCAGCTGATGAAGAAAAGTGACAAGTTTGTCTGGACTCCGCAAGCGGACGTGGCATTCAACGAGCTGAAGGCAATGCTGGGTAGCGCTCCCATCTTGGCCAGTCCGCTACCCAAAGAGCCGATGCTGTTGTATATTGCTGCGACCAACCGAGTAGTCAGCGTGGTAATAGTGGTGGAGCGAGAAGAAGAAGGCAAGAGTGTGCAGCGCCCAGTATACTATCTCAGTGAGGTGCTGTCTAGCTCCAAGCAAAACTACCCGCATTACCAGAAGATGACCTATGGTGTATATCTAGGCGCCAAGAAGCTGAAACACTATTTCCAGGAGCACCCCCGTCACTGTCGTGAGTTCTGCTCCCATCTCGGATATCATGGGTAACAAGGAGGCGAGTGGCAGAGTAGCCAAGTGGGCAATCGAGCTAGCTGCGTATGCTCCCGCATATACGAGAAGAGAAGCCATCAAGTCACAGATCCTGGCGGAATTTCTTGTGGACTGGGCCGAGGTGCAGTATGAACCTCCTGCTCCAGTTTCCAACTATTGGAGGATGCACTTTGATGGCTCGAAAGTGAAGGAAGGCCTTGGTGCCGGAGTCGTGCTTACGTCACCCAAGCGAGACCAGCTCAAGTATGTGCTGCAGATTCATTTCAAGGCGTCCAATAATGTTGCTGAGTACGAGGCAGTAGTACATGGCTTGCGAGTAGCCAAGGAGGTTGGAGTGCAGCGCATCATATGCTATGGAGATTCAGATCTGGTGGTGCAGCAGGTCTCGGGCACTTGGGATGCTCTGGATGCCAACATGGCGTCATATCGCTTCCTAGTGCAGTCTATGACTGGATTCTTCGAGGGCTGTGAGTTCCAGCACATTCACCGAGCAGAGAATGAAGCGGCAGACGAGCTGTCCAAGTTGGGATCTTCTCGGCAGTACATCCCGACAGGGATTGCCTTGGAGCATTTGAGGAAACCATCCATCAAGCCTTCCCCCAACTCGGAATCCATTTTCGTTCCTTCTCTGCCAAATGAGGAATCTGATCCCATGGATATTGACTGGGAGAATGCTACAGGAAACCCGGGGACTGCCGTTCCCTACTCGGGGACTGCCACTCCCTACTCGGGGACTGCCACTCCCTACTCGGGGACTGCCACTCCTTACTCGGGGACTGCTGTCCTTAACCCGGAGGCTGTCGCATTCATTGAGGAGGTCCTCGCCAACCGATCAGGGCTACAGAGAAGTGCTCCTAATCCTCCTGAGCAACCACAGGTGCCCGTCCCAATGGAACTGGACGAACCAGTGTTCCTCACGCGGGAGACACCGAGTTGGGCTATGCCCATATTATCCTTTCTAAGGGACGGTACCCTGCCAGAAGATGAAGTTACTGCAAGGCAGATTCAGAGAAGATCCAAGGGCTACACTATAATCAGAGAGGTGCTACACAAGAGGAGTGCCACAGGCGTGCTGCAACGTTGTGTGAGCCCGGAAGAGGGAGAAGAAATTCTGTTGGAGATACATCAAGGAGAATGTGGGCATCACGCCTCATCTCGGGCATTGGTCAAGAAAGCTTTTCGGCATGGTTTCTACTGGCTCACAGCCTTGCAGCAAGCTGAAGATATCGTGAGGAAGTGCAATGGCTGCCAGATGTTCGCAAGTAAGATTCACATGCCCGCTTCCGAGCTGAAAACAATTCCTATCACCTGGCCGTTTGCTGTTTGGTGCCTGGATATGGTTGGCCCCTTCAAGCCGGCTAAAGGCAACATGACACACATCTTAGTCATGGTGGACAAGTTTACCAAGTGGATTGAAGTCAAGCCTATTCGGAAGTGCGATGGGGTTACAACTGTGAAGTTCGTGAAGGATGTGATCATGAGATATGGCTACCCGCACAGCATCATCACCGACAACGGCACTAATTTCGCAGAGGGGGCAATGGTGCGGTTCTGCAGAGATAAGCACATCCGACTAGACGTTGCGTCAGTCGCGCACCCTGCCTCCAATGGGCAAGTTGAAAGAGCAAATGGTATGGTACTGGCAGGCGTAAAACCAAGGCTGATTGAGCCACTGCTGAAAACACCTGGGTGTTGGCTAGACGAGTTGCCAGCGGTGTTGTGGAGTCTAAGGACTACCCCTAACAGGTCAACTGGCTACACGCCATTCTGAAAGTGCAATATGGTCAACTAGAGGGGGGGGTGAATAGGTGACCTACAAATTTTACTCCTTTTTCACTTTTAATGGGGCTTTTAAGAAAGTAAATGCTTGATTACCTAAATGTGCAACTAAGTGAAAACCCTAGGTGATAAGAAGCAAGTAGCAGCGGAAATAAAGGAGCGGTACAAGATAACAACAAGTGAAAACACGGAGACAAGGATATGTTTCCCGTAGTTCCTTCTTAAAAGAAGTACGTCTACGTTGGAGAGGTGGGGAGCCACCTAGGCGCTCCTCAATAGCACGGATGTGCACACCTTGTTCTCCTTGAGCTTCTCCGGTGAGGGAGATTCTCGTTTCCACTATGAGGTCGACTTGAAGGCGTTGACCAAACCTTTACAAGGGGTTGAGGCTACTCCACAAGTGAGATGGAGGCTCTCAACAATCGAAGCTTCTTGCTACAAGGTGAAAGCTACAAGCACTAGGGTTTCCCTTGGATGACAAAGCAACCAAGAGATTACAAGATCCCAAGAGTTGTGGTGTGGGTACACACGTTTTGGCTTGGTGGAAAGGTAGATCTAGACCTCCTCCATGAGATCCTTGAAGGGCATCGAGTTTGGTTGGAGGAGGAGGGAGATCGGGGCGATTTGAGCTCTACAACAATGGAGGAGAGAGAGGAATGGACGAGCTGCCTATCCAGAGGAAGAAGACAGCTATTTATAGGCTCCTCCAGAATCTGACCGTTGCAGTCTTGCGGGACCGGAAATTTCCGGGCTAAAGGCCGGAATATTCCGGTCGGAAGGGCCGGATATTTGAAAAGTCCGGGGGGCGGATAATTGAAATATCCGGGGGCGGAATATTCCGCCCCAAAACTCCGCCCCCATCTCTGTGCGCAGGCATCAACACATATATGAGAAAACTTCTAAGGACCAAGGGCCGGATTTTTGCTCCGGAAATTTCCGGGGCAAATTTCCGCCCCACCTTCTGTGCGCGGGCATCAACTTCTGGTAGAAAAATGGCTAAGGACTTTGATGCCCGGAATATTGAAATATCCGGGGGGCGGATAATTGAAATGTCCGGGCCCGGAAATTTCCGGACTGAATTTCCGCCCCCATCTCTGTGCGCGGGCAATGCGAAGAAGACCAAAATCTGCTAAGTCCTTGGAGGCCGGATTTTTGGCCCGGAAATTTCCGGGGCAAATTTCCGCCCTGGCTTCTGTGCGCGGGCAGGAAAATACTTAGTCGTTTTCGTGGGAGCCAGAAGAGTGGCCGGAAATTTCCGGTGAGAGGCCGGATAATCCGCCCCCATAGGATCCGGAATTTCCGCCCTGTATACTGAAAAATCCGGTGGCTGAATTTCCACAGTAGTGATCTTCTCTTTGATCTTTTGACTTGGATATATTGATGATCATGTAAAGTAATAGCTGCACAGGCTGAAACACATTGTTAGATAGGAGATATCCGTGTTAGCATCATCACCAAAATCATTAGAGGGATCATGAGCTTTCAATCTCCCCCTTTTTGGTGAATGATGACAACACGGGTATTTGCAGGGAATGAAGCTAACAATGCAGAATATAGAAACATCACACATAGCATATATAGGAGACATGCCTCCCAATAATAATAGTTCAACACAAATGACTAGTACGGTAGAACGGAGTTCGAAAAAGACGCACGAAAAACGGAAAGGGCACGAAAGAACGAAAGAGAAACCCTCCCAAGCAAATCCCCACGATCATCTAAATCTTCTCCCCCTTTGGCATCAAGACACCAAAAAGAGAAAAGAGAGAGCTACGTCCCATGGAGCACACTCTAGGCCTGGGTATCCTCGTCGTCCTCTTCAGCTTCACTGTCGGTGGCAGTCTCCATGTCCTCATCTTCATCAACACCAATATCCCAGTCAACATCGCGGTTGTTCCAGTTCCTGTAGGCAACCCGAGGAGGAGGAAGTGGTGGCACAGAGGGAGTCTTGAGGGCAGTCATGATGTGATGCTGATTCTCCAAGATGGTGCGGCGTTCCACATAGGCTGCGTAGTTCTCCTTGTGGAGGCAAACAGTCAAGCTGAGCACCTTCTCAACAGCACGAGCAAGCCACGAGCGCTTCTTCTTTCCAGGAGGAGGAGGACGCATGCGAGCATCCCTGTGACCCTGTCCAGATCCCCCAACATCATGAGCAGCCTGCTGAGTATGAGCAGACTTCTTGTAGAGGTTGACATCCTTGTGATCCTCACAGTCCAATTCCAAGTCTTCTCGGAGTGCCTCAGGATAGCGTGCCTTGATCAGCTTCATGATATAGGGGGCATATGGTGGGACCTTGCGATGGAAAAGAGCATAGTGGATCTCATTGAAAATGAAGTCCATGACATCCACCCTGTGAGCCTCCATATCAGTCATATCAGTCTCAGAAAAGGTCAGGAATGCATGGTGCATAAGGTTGACCAATCCGCCACGAATAGCATCATTGTTCCCCGCACTTGGAGCAATGGACTCCCTGAACATGCGCAGGAGAATATCATAGACTGCAAAGAGCCCTTTAGCTGAACCCACTGTGCCGCGAGGACCATAGAGCTCAGCAAGCCTGTTCTTCTGGTACTCTTCCCCATGAATGTGCATACGGTGGCCCTGAGGAGTGTTGAGGCCAGCAAACGGATAGTCAAGAACAGTGGCAAAGTCATGAAAGTTTGCAGTGAGCAGGTGAGGGCCAGACATCCAGGACATCCCAATATCTTCAGAATCATCAATGACAAGAGTAGCAAAGAACTGCTGGATGTAGGTGGTGTTGTAAGAGCAGCGAGTCTCCATAAGCTGACGAAGACCAAGGACCTCCACAAGCTGAACAGAGTTGTTGAAGTACTCGGGGTTGGCAGCTAGATGGGCAAAATTGATAACCTTCATGGGGCAAACAGGCTTGCTCATAACTGTGTAGACCTGCTTGAAGAGAGTCTCCTGCTCAACGTGCCAAAAGCACGAGTCAATCGTGGGGTCCTGAGGACCCTCCGTGTACCAAGCCTTCTTGCGCCACTCAGAAAAATCAGCAATGGGCATAGTGCCCACATTGAGAGGTGCCTTGCCTTGCTGCCTACCAGCTCTGCGAGCAGCCCGATCAGCCTCACGTTGTTGCTCATAAGCTCGCTGAGCATCTCGTTCACGCCGGCGGGTTTCATTGTCTTCCACAAAAGTTCCCTCCTCATTCTCTGTCAGATGGCGTAGGCGTTTGCGGGAACTGAGCAGCTTTCCAGACCTAGAGGTGGAACCATCTGCGAGAAAAGCAAAAGAAAGCCAACGAAAAAGCAAACAAACATCAAAAACGGGGGCTCACGAAATGAGGAATGGAATAGGGAAGTTCTGTTGCAGAGTCAGAATAGGCCGGAAATTCCGGTCATGGAGACGAAAATTCCGGGGGACGGAAATTCCGGCCTCAGGGCAAATTTCCGGGGTGCGGAAATTCCGGCCCTGGGCGGAAATTTCCGGCCTTCGGGATTTTCGAATCCAGATCTGAATCTGTGCCTAAAATGAATCTGGAACAAGGGATCTAGTACGAGGAAGAATACATGGTGCGTTGTGTGAACAAGGAACCACGCTAGATCAGGAACAAACCCTAGATTAAAAATGCATCTACTCAACCCAAAATTTTGCGGAGAAAACAAAACACGTACCGGGATCCATGGAGGAAGGGACGTGCGGTCTCTTAATCCGCAAAGGAAGAGGAGAGGCAGAGGAGGGAGGCAGGAGAGCCTCCCGGAAGGCTCGGAGGCGGCGGCGGCTGGCTGGGGCGAGTGGGGAGACGAGGGGAGGAAACAGTGCGGAACCGTCTCCTCCCGTCGCCCTTATATAGCCCCAGACCACGGGCACCGGAAATTTCCGGTGTTAATACCGGATATTCCGGACCCCGGAGATTTGGGCCGGAATATTCCGCCCAATTATCCGGTGTGCCTTCTGCGAGCGGGCATGCTGGATAGGTGGGGGGATTATTCGAGTCCAAATCTCCCTCCGGAAATTTCCGTGGTTTAGGGCACGGAATATTCCGGGACCCCGGAAATTTGTTCCGGAAATTTCCGCTGAAATTTCCGTGGTGCCTTCTGCGAGCGGGCACAACGAAACTTAGCGAAATTTCGGGGACAAACGTCTGAGGGCCGGAATATTCCGGTCCTGGGCCGGAATTTCCGGGGTGCCAAAACCAACCGAGTTTGGTGGAAAATGGATCAAACCGTGAGCCTCCAAAGATGCAAAAAGGACACAAAATAACTCAAAACACGAGAAAAACATCAACAATGAAATCCAAGGAAAAGATTGGTGGCCGAAGCCACCGTGTTTGAGTGATACCAAGGAGCCGCGAAGATGTATCTTGGACTCAAAAGTACAACTCACGTTTAAAGCACTATAAGTCACAAATTGACTAGATATGCATGACGTTTTGGTCGTTTTACGCATGATAGGTGAAGTGTTGGTCCATGAATTGAACTACGCTCCCCCTATGTCCATGCCTACATCTAGACGAGATAGCATATATAATGAAGGTACTCATGCAAGGGTTCAAGAGAAGTTAGACGCATCGATCACATTTAGTTCATTCCTCAAACCCCGAAATCTTGGTTCGTCAAGGGCCTTCGTGAAGATATCCGCGAGTTGATCCTTGGTCGCAACATATGAGAGGTCAATATCACCCTTCTCAACATGATCCCGAATGAAGTGATGCCGTATCTCAATGTGCTTCGTCTTGGAGTGAAGAACGGGATTGTAGGCGATCTTGATGGCACTCTCATTGTCGCACAAGAGAGGAACATTGTCGAAGATGATGCCATAATCTCTCAATGTTTGCCGCATCCAAAGTAATTGAGCGCAACAACTCGCCGCGGAGATGTATTCGGCCTCAGTGGTGGAGAGAGCAATGCAGTTTTGCTTTTTGGAAGACCAACACACCAATGAGCGACCAAGAAATTGACAACTCCCGGATGTAGATTTCCTATCCGTCTTCTCTCCCGCATAGTCCGCATCCGAATACCCAATGAGCTGAAAGCTTGAACCCTTGGGATACCAAAGACCAAAGTTTGGGGTATGAACTAAATATCGAAAGATACGCTTAACCGCTTCAAGATGACTTTGTCTAGGGGAGGCTTGAAACCTTGCACATTTACCAACGCTATACATAATATCGGGTCTAGATGCACAAAGGTAAAGCAAAGAGCCAATCATGGAGCGGTATACCTTTTGATCTACCTCTTTACCATTCGGATCGGGTTTCAAATCAACCGTCGTGGACATGGGAGTCTTCATAGGTTTAGCATCATGCATATTGAATCGCTTGAGCATATCTTGAGTATACTTGGCTTGCTTGATGAATGTGCCTTCGGGATGTTGCTTGATCTCAAAGCCAAGAAAATACTCCAATTCTCCCATCATAGACATCTCGAACTTGTCCGTCATAAGCTTGCAAAACTCATCATTGAATGCAACGTTAGTGGAACCAAAGATGATATCATCCACATAGAGTTGGCAAATGAACAAGTCGCCTCCGACCTTTTTGGTGAAAAGGGTGGGATCGATTAAACCAACATTGAACCCACGATCTACCAAAAACTCTTTAAGGTGCTCGTACCATGCACGTGGAGCTTGTTTAAGCCCATATAGCGCCTTATCGAGTTTGTAGACATGATCGGGGTGGTTGGGATCTTCGAAACCCGGAGGTTGCTTGACATAAACCAACTCATGGATGGGACCATTCAAGAAAGCACTTTTAACATCCATTTGTTGCAATTTGAAGTTATGATGAGAGGCATATGCAAGTAGGATGCGAATTGATTCAAGACGAGCAACGGGAGCGAATGTTTCACCGAAATCGACACCTTCGACTTGAGAGAAGCCTTGAGCAACCAATCTAGCCTTGTTGCGGATGACGATGCCGTCCTTGTCTTGTTTGTTCTTGAAGATCCACTTAGTGCCGATGACGTTCTTGCAATCTTTGGGCCTTGGAACCAATTTCCACACTTTGTTGCGCTCGAAATTGTTGAGTTCATCGTGCATGGCTTCAAGCCAATCTTGATCTTCAAGAGCTTCATAGACCTTCTTTGGCTCAATGTGCGAGACAAATGCATGTGCTTTGCTAAAGTCCGCTAGTTGCCTCCTTGTGACGACCCTTCCACGAACTTGTCCAAGAATCATATCCTCCGTATGGCCGGCACGAGCAAGATTATCGAGTCTTCTCTTTGCTCTACGAGCTAGCATCTCCTCCAAAGTTTCCTTGGATAGGGCTTGATCATCACCTTCATCATCGGAGACATGTCCACCTTGGTCTTGATCATTGATGGGAGATGGATCCCTAACGTGATGAGTTGCATCATCACCATGTGTATCTTGTTCTCCATTATGAGCTTGGCCTTCATCATGAGCTTGGCCTTGATTGTTTGCTTGGCCTAGTGGTGAGGCATGAGGGCTTGGTGCATCTTGTTGGGTAGCATGGTTATCAATCGATGTAGTCAATGGCTCCACTTGAGTAGAGCATAGTCCTTCTCCCTCCGTCATCCGGTTTTCCTCAATGGGGATTATTTCACCAATCCCCATTCTTCTTATGACGATGGGAGGAATTGCATCTCCTACAATACCATGATCTATACGGCCCCCTTGGGACCCATTATCCTCATCGAACACCACGTCTATAGCTTCTTCAACTTGTCCGGTGGATTTGTTGTAGACTCTATAGGCGTGAGAGTTTGTGGCATAACCAACAAAGATACCCTCATAGGATTTAGTCTCGAACTTTGACAAGCGTTTCCCTCTTTTGCGAATGAAGCATTTGCATCCAAAGACCTTGAAGTATGAAACGTCCGGCTTCTTGCCCGTGAGAATCTCATAGGGGGTCTTGTTCAAAATCTTGCGGAGATATAATCGGTTGCTAGCATGACAAGCGGTGGATACGGCCTCGGCCCAAAAGTTGTAAGGAGAAGAGAACTCCGCAATCATGGTACGAGCCGCATCCATAAGAGTCCGATTCTTTCTCTCCGCCACACCATTTTGTTGAGGAGTGTAGGGAGTGGAATATTGGTGAGCAATGCCTTCCTCACTAAGAAATCCCTCAACGGTGTAGTTCTTGAACTCGGATCCATTATCACTCCGGATCGCCATGATGCTCGTATTATGTTGTCTTTCCACCAAAGTGATGAATTCGATGACCCGCTTTTGAGTCTCACTCTTTCTCTTGAAGAAGTACACCCAACAATATCGTGAATAATCATCCACAATCACCAAGCAATACTTTTTGCCTCCAAGACTATCATATGATAGAGGACCAAAGAGGTCCAAGTGAATGAGCTCGAGGATTCTTGATGTAGTGATGTTCGTCTTGGTGGGATGAGCTTCTCCATGTTGCTTTCCTAGAACGCAAGAGCTACACACACGATCTTTGGCAAACTTAGCATTTGTTAGTCCTAGAACGTGATTGCCACTTTGAAGGTCATGCAACGTCCTCATATTGGTGTGGGCTAACCGGCGATGCCATAGCCAACCCACATCAACTTTAGCCATTAGGCATGTCGCGGCACACGTGTCTCCTTTGGAGAAGTCCACTACATACATGCCGTTCTCGACATGCCCAACAAAGGCTACTTTAAGAGTCGTTTCCCAAGTGACAATCACATTATCTTTATTAAAGAAAGAGGTAAAACCACTTTTAGCAAGTTGAAGAACCGAGATGAGATTGTAGCCAAGGGACTCAACAAGAAGAACATTCTCAATTGACAAGTCATTTGAGATTGCTACCTTGCCTCGTCCCAATACCTTTAGTTCGGAGTTGTCACCAATAGTGACGCAATTGAGATGAGGTAGTGGAGGAAGAATATCACTCATTGCGTCATTGCTTCCGGTCATATGTTGGGATGCACCACTATCCACCGTCCATTTGCTCGTACCGGAAGCACCCCCCTACAATATATTAGTTGCTTGATTTAGGGACCCATTTTTGAATGGGTCCTCTCATGTTAGTGACAAGGGTCTTAGGAACCCAAATACTCCAATGATAATCGTCACCATAAGAAGTACCAACATATTTAGCATATACATGACCATCTCTAGATTTCATGAGCACATAAGATGGATTATATTTCCCGGCAAAGTTATTGTGAGTGGTGCTCCCCCTAGAGGTCTCACCACCCACAATAGTGTTGGTCTCCTTCCCTTTGGTCACCTCTCCCTCTTTCACAAATCTTACTTCTTGTGAGGAGGAGGTGACTCTCTTCTTGTTCTTCTTCTTGTACTTCTTCTTTGACTTGGCAACATAGCCAAGTCCCTCCTTTCCATTGTTGGCATGATGAGAAGCAATCTCATGGGAACTCTTCTCATTTCCTACAAGATTAGTTGTACCACAAGCATTGCTAGACAAGACATTCAAGCTAGAAGATGAAGTGGATACTACTTGCTTGTTTGATTGTTGAGCTAGAAGATTGTCACGAGATTTGGTTAACTTGTCATGAATTTCCTTAAGAGACATGAACTCTTTTTCAAGTTTTTCATAACGAGTCCCAAGTTCCTCGTGAGCAATTCCTAGCTTTAATTCTTCATGCTCAAGAGTTTTAATTAAGGCAAGAGATTGAGCATTTTCCTTCCTAAGCTTAGAGACACTTATGGCAAAGTTTTCTTCAAGACAAGACAATTTCTCCTCAAGTGAGGCACGAATGGAACGCTCATTATCAAGAGCTTTTTCAAGCTCTTGCTCATTGCAAGTATGACCTCCATGGCTTTCTAAGGTCATGATGATCTCCTCCTTTTCATCAACAAGAGAGTTAGCCTCATCAAGTTGCCTCAAAAGGGAGTTCACCTTTTCCTTAGTCTCCCCCTTAAGGCTAGATAGCCATAAACTTAACTCATTAGACTCACTATCCTCCTCACAAGCATTTTCAACACAATCCAATAACGAAGGAGGGTTAGTGACAATGGTCTTAGAGTTGGGAGAGCATACCGAAGTGGCTTTTGCCATAAGACATGTAGGTCGGGTTGCCACATTCTCATTGGGGGATTCGAATAGAGAGATCGAAGGTGATGATGCGGTGGCCTTGGCGATGTGAGCTACACCTACCACCTCATCTTCTCCTTCATCTCCGGAGATGTAAGTCTCAAGAACCGCCCCTTCTTGTACGTAGAGAGCTCTTGGAACCTTCCTTGCAAAGTTCTTGTTTTGAGGAGGCTTGGTCTTGATCTTGCGAATGAGCTTGCCTTCGTTCTCTTCTCTTGGCTCAAAGGGGCACTCCTTCACGAAGTGGTTAGCGCTACCACAATTATAGCATGTCCTTGAGCGCTCCCCCTTCTTCTTGTAGTTCTTGTTACGTGGAGGCCTTGGAGATCCGGCCTTGTGAGCTTCCCATCTCTTCCAATATCCATGCATAGCAAGGGCAATGCACTTGTGAGCTCCTGTGTAAGTATCTTCATAGTCTTCCTCATCATCATCATCTTCTTCACTTTCATCGACTCGAGCCATTGCTTTTGACTTTAATGCAAGGTTGGGAGACTTTCCCAACCCTCTAGAGCGAGCTAGAGCATCATCCGCACTCTTGTGAGAGAGAGAGATTGCGATGAACTCACTAAGAACACCTATGGAGTTGAGAGTATTGTAGTCCGCTCTAGTCCGGATGCTAGTGGCAAGATTCTTCTCGAAGGGTGTGATAGCCTTGACAAACTTCCTCTTTATCCATTCATCCGTGATCTCTTCCTTGCCAAAGTCTCTCAGTTGATTGGCGAGAGTGACAACTCGTCTATAGAGCTCTTCAGGAGTCTCATCCTCTTGCATAACAAAGTTCTCGGAGTTGTCAATGGCCACATCATACTTGGAGGACTGAATACTAGCATTTCCTTGAAACAAGGTATCAAGTTTGTCCCAAGCTTCCTTGGCGGTCTTGCAACCGCGAATGTGAGTGAGATGCTCCCTTGGAAGAGCCTTCTGGATGATAACAAGAGCAGTTTTGTTGAGTTGAGATTCAACATCCTCCCTTGGAGTCAAGTTGCTTGGATCATGAGGATGAAACCCATGGATCACGCTTCTCCACAAAGCCGTACACGATCCTGAAATGTGAGATTCCATTTCAAACTTCCAAGAGGAAAATTCGTTAGTGTTAAGGATGGGTGGAACTCCAACATTAAGGATGTGTGGCATGGAAACGATTGGGTGGATGGAATCATAGTTTTGCGGTGGTGGAACTTTCGAATTGGACCCCGAACCATTAGCCGTTTGAGACTTGGAGCCACCTTCACTCTCCTTAGCTTTGGCTTTAGCCTTTTGAGCGGCTTTAGCCTTAGCTTTGGCAATGTTTGCTTCGATTTCGGAAATGTCCGGATTTGTTTCCTCATCCGAACTATCCTCGTCGGTGACATGGGGAGAGTGGGACGGCTCCTTGGTTCTACCCATCATGTTCTCCAACATCTTCTTGATGGAGGAGACCTCCGAGCCCACACTAGAGCTAACCTTCGACAATTGGGTTTGTATGGTACAAACCGTTGTCTCAAGGTTGGCTATAGTGTCGGCCATTTTGGAGAGCTCCTCCTTAGAAGTTTCGGGAACATCCCCGTTGACCATGATTACTCTTAGGCGGTTAAGCCCGATACAAGAGCCGAGGCTCTGATACCAATTGAAAGTGCAATATGGTCAACTAGAGGGGGGGGTGAATAGGTGACCTACAAATTTTACTCCTTTTTCACTTTTAATGGGGCTTTTAAGAAAGTAAATGCTTGATTACCTAAATGTGCAACTAAGTGAAAACCCTAGGTGATAAGAAGCAAGTAGCAGCGGAAATAAAGGAGCGGTACAAGATAACAACAAGTGAAAACACGGAGACAAGGATATGTTTCCCGTAGTTCCTTCTTAAAAGAAGTACGTATACGTTGGAGAGGTGGGGAGCCACCTAGGCGCTCCTCAATAGCACGGATGTGCACACCTTGTTCTCCTTGAGCTTCTCCGGTGAGGGAGATTCTCGTTTCCACTATGAGGTCGACTTGAAGGCGTTGACCAAACCTTTACAAGGGGTTGAGGCTACTCCACAAGTGAGATGGAGGCTCTCAACAATCGAAGCTTCTTGCTACAAGGTGAAAGCTACAAGCACTAGGGTTTCCCTTGGATGACAAAGCAACCAAGAGATTACAAGATCCCAAGAGTTGTGGTGTGGGTACACACGTTTTGGCTTGGTGGAAAGGTAGATCTAGACCTCCTCCATGAGATCCTTGAAGGGCATCGAGTTTGGTTGGAGGAGGAGGGAGATCGGGGCGATTTGAGCTCTACAACAATGGAGGAGAGAGAGGAATGGACGAGCTGCCTATCCAGAGGAAGAAGACAGCTATTTATAGGCTCCTCCAGAATCTGACCGTTGCAGTCTTGCGGGACCGGAAATTTCCGGGCTAAAGGCCGGAATATTCCGGTCGGAAGGGCCGGATATTTGAAAAGTCCGGGGGGCGGATAATTGAAATATCCGGGGGCGGAATATTCCGCCCCAAAACTCCGCCCCCATCTCTGTGCGCAGGCATCAACACATATATGAGAAAACTGCTAAGGACCAAGGGCCGGATTTTTGCTCCGGAAATTTCCGGGGCAAATTTCCGCCCCACCTTCTGTGCGCGGGCATCAACTTCTGGTAGAAAAATGGCTAAGGACTTTGATGCCCGGAATATTGAAATATCCGGGGGGCGGATAATTGAAATGTCCGGGCCCGGAAATTTCCGGACTGAATTTCCGCCCCCATCTCTGTGCGCGGGCAATGCGAAGAAGACCAAAATCTGCTAAGTCCTTGGAGGCCGGATTTTTGGCCCGGAAATTTCCGGGGCAAATTTCCGCCCTGGCTTCTGTGCGCGGGCAGGAAAATACTTAGTCGTTTTCGTGGGAGCCAGAAGAGTGGCCGGAAATTTCCGGTGAGAGGCCGGATAATCCGCCCCATAGGATCCGGAATTTCCGCCCTGTATACTGAAAAATCCGGTGGCTGAATTTCCACAGTAGTGATCTTCTCTTTGATCTTTTGACTTGGATATATCGATGATCATGTAAAGTAATAGCTGCACAGGCTGAAACACATTGTTAGATAGGAGATATCCGTGTTAGCATCATCACCAAAATCATTAGAGGGATCATGAGCTTTCACATTCTTCTTGGTATACGGGGCTGAGGCCGTGTTGCCAATAGACTTAGAGCATGACTCCCCCCGAGTAACCCTCTACACTGAGGTGGAGGCGAGAGAAGCTCGAGAAGACGACGTTGAACTGCTTGAAGAAGCAAGAGAGCTGACTCTGTCACGTTCGGCTATCTACCAGCAAAACCTGCGGCGTTATCATAGCCGAAAGGTGAACCCAAGGGTTTTTCGAGAAGGAGACATGGTCCTCAGGCTTGTGCAGCGCACAGCCGGGATGCACAAGTTGTCTCCTCCATGGGAAGGGCCTTTCATTGTGAGCAAAGCGCTGCACAATGATGCGTACTACCTTGTAGATGTGCGCCCATCACAGGCGATCAGGGCAGATAAAGCTGGAGAGGAATCAAAGCGTCCCTGGAATGTAGCTCTACTCCGTCGTTTCCATTCGTGAGCAAAAAATGTGTATGTACTCTTAATTCTACTCTGCAATCTGAAATTGAACTCGGGGACTGCCCTCGTCCAAATTTGCTCCAAGTGTTTCTACTCGGCTTTACTGTTTGTCTATTCGGTTGCTTCACTTCAAAATTCATAAGTGTATTGAGTACTGTGTCTAAACCTATATGCCAACTCTTCGACTCTGCTGCTGTCCGGAACCCGGCTTCATGGCAAGCAAGAGAACAAGCAAAAGGTCAATGAGCACAAGAAAAACCGCTAAGGAAGAAATAAGTGCAGGAACCGAGTAGGGTGTTTGTTACTTTTGTTCTCTGTCCTGTCTTTTCGGCTAAGTGGTGGGCTGCGTTACTATGTTTGTTTCTAAGCGGCTGAGTATTTGCAGCTCTGCTCTTTGATTCTTGTGACTCGAATACCAAAAAAGCAACAAGTTGCGGGTAGAGCTGAGACGAAAAGAGAGAGTGAATAAGAAATGCAACTCGGGGACTCGTATACTAACGCAACCCGGCATTGAGCCAGGGCTGCTCAAATTGATTAATTTAAAAGATAATAAGTGGGAATAAAATTGAGTAGCAAGCAAAGAGATAAATAGTCTCATACATTTGCTCCCGGCATCCCGGGGATCTGATAAATGTTTGAGTAAAAAAGTTTGCAGGATAAAATCATGTTGAGGAAGCGGTGTTGTCGGCGCTGGCTTTGGCTGCTTCATTCTCTGTGGTGGTCTTGGTTGCCTCCGCCTCCGAGCTGGCATCCACGGTCTTTGCGGCTTCTTCTTCGGTGCTGGCGTGGGTCGGGACCGCTTCCGAGTGGGCGGCGGCGGACTGCTCCATCTCGACGTCCTGCTCGGTGGCTGCCTGCTCCGAGGTGGCCGTGGCCACCGAGACAGGTCCTGTGGCCAAGGAAGAATCGGAAGCTTGGCCTTGGGGGCGTACCGTGTCGTCGAGGGCGGATCCTGATGAAGTGCCGAAGTCGAGTGCGGCGGTGTCGATCTCCTCGTACTCCTCGTCGCTACTCGCGACGACTGCAGCCTTCCCCTTCCCGGCAACGCCAGCGGGGGAATCGAAGAAGCCCAAGTCCGAGTCTGACTCTGCAGCTTCCTCCTCGTCCTCCTCCATCTCGGTGTCGGGCTCAGGGAGGCCATCGATGAAGGTGGCCGTGTCAGCATACTCTGCAACCTCATGCGCAATCAGCTGGCGCATGGTCACGCAGTTGGGGTCCGTCTCCCACTTGGAATCGGCGCGCTTCCCGCGGATGATCTGCATATTCAGGTTCTCATACCAGGAGGCGACGCAGAGCAGCATCAAATCAGCGCCCGCCCGAGCTCCCGAGGCACGCCACTTCTTCAATTCGGCCTTCACATTGCGCAGCTTCAGAGCAAGGCCACCTATGGTTGTCGGCGCAGGATCCTGAGGCCAGAAAAGCTTATGGAGCTCGAAACCGGCGCGCACCAAATCGGTGCCCACGCCGGCTAGGCGTTCGAACTGCCCTCGCATCACCAGCAGGCTATCCTCGATCTCGGCTCTGGTGTCCGCAGCCTCGCCCTTCTCAATACGAGCTGCTTGGGCCTTGGCCAAAGCAGGCGCGCAAGCGGACACGATGTCAGGGAAGATTTCTGCACAAAAGCAAGTGAGAAGTTCAGTCACAGAAATAGAGTTGAGATTCAACCCGAGAAGAAGAGATGTAGAAAGGAGGAAACTTACTGTTAAGCTCGTGGCGCAACTGCTGCAGCTGGATCTTCCATTCCTCTTCATTGGAGAGATGCTTCTCCTCAAGCAAGCGGAGCCCATCCAGCTGAGTAAAGAGCCCATCATTGGCCTTTTTCAGCACCTCGCACTCCTGCTCGAGGGTTTTCACCTTGGCATTGAATGTTGTTTCGGCCTTGGCTTTCTCGGCGATCACTCTGTCCCTCTCGGCGCCAAGAGTGATAGCATCCTGGAGTGCCTTCTGCAGCTGGAGTTGCAGCTTCTCCATCTCCGTAGTGTGCTCCTTCACCAGCTCAACGGCCTGGCTGGACAACTGCTGCTGCACCTCTTCAGGTTTGAGGCAGTCTTGATGTTCTTCAACAAACAATTTATGATCTTCTGAAAAGAGCAAAGAGCGATCAGCGGAAGAGCAAAAGAAACAGACACAAAGGCGAACCGAGTAGACAGTGGTTTACCTTCAAGCTTCTTGATGGTGGCCTCGCCATTCGCAACAAAGGCACGGCAGTTCTCGTGCTCGTCAGCCAGGGCTTTCAGTTTCCCTGCAGAGTAGAAATGGTTAGCGCAAAAAGCAGAAGCGGGCGTAAACAGAAAACGCAAGAACCGCGTAGCTAGAAGCGTACCTTCAACCTCAGACAGCCTCATGGTGATGTTCATTACTTCCTTGTCGGCTGCCTCGGCAGATACCTTCTCCTTCTCAAGGGCAGCAATACGCCTCTAGGCAACGGCATGGTTCCAGAGCAGTTGGCGGTGCAAGCTAGTCCGTTTCAGTACGCTATTCTGAAAAGGGAAAAGAAGATGAATCAGACAAAGAAGTTGAGATTCAACCCGAGAAGACGGTTACTCGAGAGAGTATTCGTCTACTCGTCCAGAATCTCGGGGACTGGGTGATGGCTAAGGAAAAGGAAGAAGGGTAGAAGAGAAGAAAAGATGAAACTCAGAAAGGATAAGTTAAGGCTTACCGCGTAAGACTGCTCGAGATCTTCTGCATTCTTGCGGTGCACGAACATCTTGGCAGCGAGAGTAGCGGCGGTGGAGGAGACTGTCATGGGCTTGTAGCCCAAGTCCACCTTGTTCCAGTCGACCCGCATATGGTCGATGTCGCCCAGTGTGGTGCCGTTCCAGTTGGCGTTGCCGAGAAGGTTGCTGTCCCATTTGGCATCGATGAAAACAACCAAGTCGAGTACCTGCTCGAGGCTCTCGGACGATATTGCCTGATCCTGAGGTCCACGGGAGGCGATGGAGATGGACTTATCTTGATTGGGGGCTGGCGGCCTGGAGTTCACTGCCACTGCTTTCCTTCCTTTTGTGAGGGCAAGCTTCCGGTCCTCGACGGAAAGGCCGATTTGGTGCTGCTGGCTAACCTTCACCATGTAGTCCAGGTAGCAGGGCTGCTCTGCTGCAGCGGCAGCAGCAGCAGCAGCGGCAGCAACCGTGCCAGGATGGCGGATAGCAACCTGGCTGGGCTGGCCAGACGATGTGGGCGGCGGCATCAACTCGGCAGCTCGCTTCTGAGCCTTCTCTTTCTGAGCAGTTGGCTTCTCGATCTTCTGCTTCTCGGCTTTCTTCTTCTCAGCCTTCCCTTTCTCGGCAGCTTTCTTCTCGGCTGCCTCCTTCTCGACAGCGTCTTGAGTTTGCTTCCTGGTTACTCGCCCGGCAGGAGGGCTGGCTGCGTCCTTGGTCTGCGGCACCGAGGAGGGGTCTGGCGGTGCAGTGCCTTGATCAATGGGTGGCGCCACGGACCCGCTTCCTTGCGCAGCATCTGGTTGGGCGCTACTCTGCGCAGTGCCTGGTTGCGCACTGCTCAGGGGATACTCCTCAGTCATGATCGTGTCATCTACCCGCTGCTCGGCAGCGGGATTCTCTTGTCCGGCAGCCCCTGTGGTTGGCTGCTCGTGTTCAGCTTCTGGCCGCTCGACAGCGGTGTCATCATGCATCTCCTGGTCTTGCTCTTGGTGTTGCTCTTGGTTCTCCTCGGCGGTGCTAGCCGGAGGAGAAAGGGGCCTGTCCTGGTGAGCGATGTCCTGCGCATCTGGATCGGCGCGGGACTGTTGCTCAGGCCCAGCTTGTGTGTTGGTGGTGTCGGCCTCATCACCCTCGAGGTCGACAACCTTGTCGACGTCGATGGCAGCTTGTTTCTTGGCCTGGTCAGGCGCGAGAGCAGCATCCGCATCTAAGGGAGCTCTGGTGAGAAAGGAAAAATCAGAAATTAGAGGGAAGCAGAGGAAGATTAAAAGAAACAGCAAAGTACAAAATTGGGAATTAACCGAGAAGAAAACTTACGCTTTGGTGGAGGGGATCGTTTGTCTCGTTCTCTTCACGACCGTCTTCTTGGTCGTCTTCTCGGCGGGTTTCTTCTTCTTGGCGGGGGGCTCTAGGGCACCGCTGCCGGCCCGTTTGCGGGTAGCAGGTGCAGCAATTGATAGAGGACGGACGACCAAGGTTGCCTCGTCCTCATCCTCGTCCTCTCCCCCGTCCTCAGCTTCGGCATCGTCTGCAAGGATCGAGAAGAGAAAGGAAAGACTCAGAAACAATAGGCAAAGGGTTAGCTTTTCTCGCGGACAGAACAGGAAAAATCCTATTACCTGCTTCCTCGTCTTCGGACCAGTCGCGGAGAGACGTTCCTGCGCGCTGCTTCTCCATTGTGGGAGAATGAGGGAGGTTAATCTGATCCGTGGCCTCGAGGGAGGCCACATCATCTTCTTCCCGGTCAGCGTACCAATTGCCCTCAAAGAGCTCACAGCTCTCGGCAATCTGACGGTCAAGGATCTGAAGAACAAGGAATCGTAACGGATTAGCCGAGTAGCGCAAGGGTATTCTACTCGAGTAGGCGTGCGAACAAAAAGCACACTAAGCCTAGAGAGATTTGCTAAGTGTCCTACTCGGCGAGGCATGCAAACACAAAGCAGAATAAGCCTAAGTGTCCTACTCGCCAAGGCATGCAAACACAAAGAAGAATAAGCCTAAGTGTCCTACTCAGCCAGGCGTGCAAACATCAAGCATACTAAGCCTAGGCAGTTCAATAGAATAATCTACTCGGTGCAAAAGGCGGTTGCTAGTCGCAGCCAAGAAAGGAGATTTTCTAGTCGGATGACATATGTTGAGAGCAGAATAAGGAGAACGTACCCGGGGAATCTGCTTCGTGCGGCTGAAGGGAGTGAATCCATACTCCCAGTCATCGGGGAGGTCTGTGGTCCGTATGGACCTTGCGTGATCAGCGACTTCTGTGTCGCTGAGCTCGAGTGTGGTCGTCCGGGTGCAATCGCGAGGGCCTCCCAGGTAGCACATTGGATGGGAGCGCCGCTGCAGCGGCAACACGCGGTTCTTGATCCAGCAAGCGACATGATCGTCGCTCCGGAGCCCTTGGCCGATGAGGTAGGCGAGCCGCTCCTCCATCTGTGTCGCGTTGCGGTCGTTGGAGGGCTTCGTCTTCCAATTCTGCCCGGTTGGAGCTCGGTTGCTCCACGCGGGCAGATTGATGCGATCCGCTATCGGTCCCCCTTCCGTGGCGGGGATGTTCTTGACGTAGAGGAAGGATTTCTGCCACAGGCGGACGGAATCCAAGCCCTTGATACGAGGGTGATTGGTTCCCGCCCGCTGCAGCATCATAGCGCTGCCGGTGTCGGTTACCCGACTGCCACCGGCCGCGCCGTCCTTTTTCCCCTTACTCTGATGACGAAGGTGGAAGTATTTCAGCCAGGTATCCACCGTGGGGCGGACGCCTAGAAAGGCCTCGCACACCACGGTGTGATAGGCTAGGAAGACAATGGCGTTTGGAGGGAGGTGGTGCATCTGGACACCGAAGTGATCCAGGAAAGAGCGGAGGAAATCCGATGCCGGCAAGCCGAATCCTCGCGCGAAGTGCGCGAGGAAGACGACATGCTCGCCTTCCTGCGGGGCCGGAACGAGTTCGCCGTCGGACGGCCTGCACTGAACACCCGGAGGAATCCTCCGGGTGTTCACGAGCCAGGAGCAGTCATCGACAGTGACGTGCGAACCAGCCCAGCCGGCGCGAGCAGCCATGGCAAGGGATGAGCGGATGGTGGAGAGTTGGAAAGATTGGGTGGAGAAAACGAATCCGCAGCGGCGCGAACAGTTGCGCGGCGGCGGAGAGCTCGGCGGAGAAGAAAGAACAGGGCAGAGAAAGAGGAAAGAGCGAAGGAGGAAGAAGGGGAAGTTACCGGTGGGGGTATATATACCCTCTCCGCGGATTACCGTTACCCTCGGGGTAGTGGGATCGATCGTGGCCATGATTCCCGTGTGGTGGGGTCTGTGGCCGGTTAGAAACGCACCCACGCGCGAGGCGCGCGCGTAACGGCCGCAGTTGATCCCACGACCGGATCGTGGCCAATTACTGCGCGTGATGGGACATAACGAGCCGGTGGGCCCTCCCCACGAGTAATGGCCGCGTGGCACGTCGTGTCGTGGCAGCGAAACGACGGGGTCACGGATGCTGGACACGTGTCCAATCACAGCACGGAAGGCTGGATAAGTGTTGTGTGCTGCAGAGGCGCTAGAGGAGAAATTCTCTAAGTCCTTTTACTCGGACGCAGAGTAGAAGGCTGGAGCTACTCGGAAGACAGGAAACTCAAGGTACCTTCTCAAGTACTACTCGGAGATTTTTACTCGGCATCTTGAGGTTCAAGGGCTATGTTGCAAAGATTGGTTTTAAGCTGGCAGAGCCTAGTGAACGAGTTCGCAAGACTCAACCAGCTTCGGGGACTGCTGTCGGGGGGTTACCCCCGAGTAGGGTAAAGGCAAGTGGTAAAGGCGACTAACAGAAGAGAGGTTTGGTCGAGTAGCCGCCTACCCGGTACTTGCTACCCGGTCGACTGCTACTCGGTCTCACCTCAAGATGACCGAAAGAAGGAATCAGTCAAGTTCTGTCCTTTCGAGTAGAAGAATTGGCCCGAGTAAAACTGGCGGGAACCTACTCGGGCCAAAAAGTCAAAGGAGCCGTTCTGACACAGGATCCCGTGTATCCTGGGTCCGTACTTGGCACTATTCGAACTACTGTTCATCTGGGGCCGGCCTGCCTGACAGTGACAGCATGGAAGCAGGCGGTCGCAGGATAAGGGGGGCCTACTCTGTGTTTGGCACAGTGATACCAGTCTGTCCCCTTGGTTTTGCCCAACGACTTTACAGAAGCAGCCAAGATTAGGAACCAAAGCTGTCAGCGGGAACTCGGAAGAAGGACGATGTGCACACTATGTCGACACTTGTCTAGGTTTGGACGTATCCGGCTGGGCACCGGGTATATAAGGTGCCCCGCCGCCTCCTGCGTGAGGGCGCGGAACATTGTGACCTAAATCGCATACGAGAGCTCAGGAAACCCTAGGTTCTTGACCTAGTTCATCACGTAGAGAGGAGAGTGGCTACTCGGTAGCAAGATTCATTGTACTGTGGCTACTCGGTGAGACACCAGAATACAGAAAGAAAGGCAGGAGTAGGGGTTTTACCTCCTCACGAGGGCCCTGAACCTGGGTAGATCGTGTTGTTTGCAGTGGGTAGTTCTTACCTCACGCGGCTACTCGTCGCGTGATCCCTCCCCGAGCACCTCCAGCGTCCTTCGTCCCCACATCTTTAGCCATCCTATGGCATCTGCCGTGACACCACCACGACACTTAATGTTGTCCCTGATTCTCCAACAGACAAGAAGAAGTAATAATGTTAGAAAGACTATATTGTAATGTCTTTTGTCCTTGGTTATCCCTGTACTCTCTGGTTATCTTTTGGGATCTTAATTCTGTAATGGCTCTATTGTTTGTGAGCCTTTATGTGGATCTATCAGTGAACTATGATTATTTTATATCAATGGCACCTTGTGTACTTTTGGTAGCTTTCTGGTACAGCTATTTTGCTCATTCACTCAGTCTTTTCAATGGATAGTACATCATATCTATTTTTGGATTGGAAAGTTCTGGATTGGAATGTCAGGAGGTTAAATGATAAAAATAAAAGAATTCTGGTTTATAAAAAAATTGAGAAGAGCCAATGTGCCATTGTTTGTCTGCAAGAGACAAAATGTGAAAATTTTGATCACAACTTCATTAGATCTTTTTTTCCTAAGATATTTGATAAATTTGTGTTGTCTCCTTCTGTGGGAGCCTCTAGAGGCATTATTGTTCTTTGGAATAGTGCCATTTTTGATGGAGAATTGATTGATTGCTTCAAATCTGCCATTAGAATTAGCTTTACATCAAAGCATAATCTTTCATCCTGGACCCTGGTTACTGTTTATGGTCCCTGCAGTGGGTTAGACAGAGATTTCTTTGTTCATTGGCTATATGATCTAATAATTCCTACATATGAAAATTGGCTCCTGGTGGGTCACTTCAATTTTATCAGATCAGTGGACAACACGAATAAACCTGGAGCAGACATGAATGATATTTTCATTTTTAATGAAATCATTAGTCATCTTGGGCTAGTTGAATTACCTTTAAAGGGAAGATCCTTTACTTGGTCTAATATCCAAGATCAACCTCTTCTTGAGCAGCTTGATTGGTTTTTTACTAGTACATGGTGGACCTTGAATTATCCCAATACATTGGTAATGCCTCTGGCTAAATCCACCTCTGACCATGTGCCATGTGTTATCTCCATCTCCACCAACATTCCAAAAGCTCAGATCTTCAGGTTTGAGAACCACTGGATTCATCAGCCTGGTTTTATGGATCTCGTTGATAAAGTTTGGAAATGGCCTGTTAGGAAAAATAACATTGCTGCCACTATTACTGCTAAACTTAAAAACGTCAGGCATGAACTCAAAAGGTGGGGTAGAAATCTCTCTAGCCTAAAATTTCTAATTTCCAAGTGCAATAAGGTCATTTTGATATTGGATACTCTGGAGGAAGAAAGGAACCTTAGTAGACCTGAATTTAATTTCAGAATTATAGTTAAAACTCATCTGAATAAGTTGCTCCTTCCTCAATCTGCCTACTGGAAAAATAGATGCACTATTAGATGGGTGCAACTTGGTGGTGAAAACACCAAATTTTTTCATGCCAAAGCTACAGAAAGGTATAGAATTAACACTATTGCTTAGATGAAAAATGAGGAAGGGATCTCACTGATTGACCATCGCCATAAGGCAGATGCTTTTTGGACTTGTTTCAAGAATAGAATGGGAGTATCATCTGTCATCACACATCATCTTGATATTTCTCATGTTATACAGCCTTCTGTTAACCTGGACTGTCTTATTGAGCCCTTCACCATAGAGGAAATTACTAATGTTTTGAAATCTCTTAAGACTGATAGAGCTCCCGGGCCTGATGGGTTCAATGGTCTTTTTGTGAAAAAGTGTTGGGCTGTGCTAAAAGATGACTTCACTAAACTGTGCCATGATTTTCATTCAGGGAATTTATCTTTGCAGAGTATAAATGACTCTTTTATCACTCTCATTCCTAAAACAAATTCCCCTAAAACTGTTAATGATTTTAGGCCAATTTCATTGACTAATACTTGTCTCAAGTTTGTCACCAAGCTTATTGCTAATAGAATGCAGAATATTATCTGTGATACAATTCATGATAACCAATATGGTATTATAAAGGGTAGAATTATCCAAGACTGTCTTGCTTGGTCTTTTGAATTCCTGTTTCAATGCCAGCAGTCCAAGAAGAAAATAGTGGTCCTCAAAATTGATTTTGAAAAGGCCTTTGATACATTGGATCATGAAGCCATCATACAAGTCTTGAGAATAAAAGGATTTCCAGAGCTTTTTATTAATTGGGTCAGAGAAATTTTAGCTTCTGGATCTTCTTTTGTTCTCCTTAATGGGATTCCTGGCAAGAAATTTCATTGCAAAAGAGGAGTTAGGCAGGGCGATCCACTGTCTCCTCTTTTATTTGTTGAAGGAGATGATTTATTGCAAAGCTTAGTCAATAAGGCTTATCATGATGGGATCCTTTCCTCTCCTATCCCAGTTAGAAAGGACTTCCCCATTAGCCTGATGGGTTCAATGGTCTTTTTGTGAAAAAGTGTTGGGCTATGCTAAAAGATGACTTCACTAAACTGTGCCATGATTTTCATTCAGGGAATTTATCTTTGCAGAGTATAAATGACTCTTTTATCACTCTCATTCCTAAAACAAATTCCCCTGAAACTGTTAATGATTTTAGGCCAATTTCATTGACTAATACTTGTCTCAAGTTTGGCACCAACCTTATTGCTAATAGAATGCAGAATATTATCTGTGATACAATTCATGATAACCAATATGGTATTATAAAGGGTAGAACTATCCAAAACTGTCTTGCTTGGTCTTTTGAATTCCTGTTTCAATGCCAGCAGTCCAAGAAGAAAATAGTGGTCCTCAAAATTGATTTTGAAAAGGCCTTTGATACATTGGATCATGAAGCCATCATACAAGTCTTGAGAATAAAAGGATTTCCAGAGCTTTTTATTAATTGGGTCAGAGAAATTTTAGCTTCTGGATCTTCTTCTGTTCTCCTTAATGGGATTCCTGGCAAGAAATTTCATTGCAAAAGAGGAGTTAGGCAGGGCGATCCACTGTCTCCTCTTTTATTTGTTGAAGGAGCTGATTTATTGCAAAGCTTAGTCAATAAGGCTTATCATGATGGGATCCTTTCCTCTCCTATCCCAGTTAGAAAGGACTTCCCCATTATTCAGTATGATGATGATACCATAGTGGTGCTTCCAGCATGCAAGAAAGACTTGGAGGTCTTCAAAGATATTCTGCAAACATATGCTGCCTTCACTGGATTGAAAATCAATTTCCACAAATCATCTATGATTCCTATCAATCTGGATTCTGCTGAAACTCATGCTCTGGCCGAGTTTTTTCAGTGTAAAACTGGGTCTATGCCTTTCACCTATCTTGGTTTGCCCATGGGCACTACTAGACCAACTATTAAGTATTTTTCACCTTTAATTGATCGAGTTGAGAGAAGGCTTTCTGCCACTTCCTCTTTCCTTTCATATGGTGATAGGCTGGTGTTGGTAAATTCTGTGTTATCTTCACTACCAACATATTACATGCTCTCTTTGGTTATTCCTGCTGGTGTTATTGAGGTCATTGACATAGCAAGAAGGCATTGCTTGTGGAGCAAGAGAGGGAAAGACAAAGCTAATTCTCTTGCAGCTTGGTCTATGGTGTGTAAACCTGAAAAGAAGGGAGGATTGGGGGTCATAGATTGGAAAATTCAAAACTCTGCTCTTCTTCTTAAGCACCTAGATAAATTCTACAATCAGGAGGACTTGCCTTGGGTCCAGCTCATTTCTGATGCTTACTATCATCAGGCTGTTCCTCATGCTGTGGTAGAATCAGGGTCTTTTTGGTGGAGAAATATTTTGGTTTATCTGAGCAGTTCAGAAATTTCACTACATGCTCTGTAGGAAATGGCTTCACTACCCTTTTTTGGGAGGATAATTGGCAGCCGCAATTACTTAAGATAACCTTCCCAAGGTTATATTCTTTTGCGAAAGATAAGCTTCAATCTGTCAATGAGTTCTTGCTATGTACAGATTGCATTCAAAAAATTTCTTTGCCTTTGACCATCCAAGCAAATGAGGAGTTCATGTTGTTGCAAAGAATGATTGCTAATTTTGCACTCCAACCAAGTGTTAAAGATCAATGGAAGAGTCCTCACCCAACTGGCAGACTACATCCAAGTTCTTTTTATAAAAACCATTTTAAGGGTGCTCCTGATGATACACTTTCCTATGGAATTTGGAGAAGTAAATGTCAGTCTAAGCACAGATTTTTTGCATGGCTGCTACTACATGATAGAATCAACACCAAGGATATGCTGATTAGATGGCACTGGACTGTTAATGATTCTTGTGATTGTATCCTTTGTTCTGCTCATGTCTATGAAGACTGGAGGCATTTGTTCTTCAATTGCACATTTAGTACAAGGATTTGGAACTATTTACAAATCCCTTGGTACCCAGGTTCTTCATTATTTACTATCATGTATGCCAAAGAACATTTTTCTGGTCCCTCCTTTATGGAGATAGTGATCCTGGCCTGCTGGTGCATCTGGAAGCAGAGGAATGGTTGGATTTTTAAGACTATCAAACCAAGTTTTAGAGGTTGGAAGGCCCTGTTTATACAGGAAGTCACCCTGCTTAAGTACAGGGTGAAGAGAGATCTCTCTGTTTTTTTGACATCATGGATTGATTCACTCCCCTAATTCCTTGTATATAGTGTAAATTTTGTAAATAACCTTTTATTTCTTTAATAAATGGGGGGCTGTGGGGGTTTCCCCCACAGTAATGGTGTCAAAAAAAAAGTGGTACCACAAGTTCAAAAACTAAATCATAATGGATGCTATAAGTGAATGGTTCATAGTCATAAACATGGTGTTAGCACGCGCCAAGTCAACCAAATAAAACATTCAAAGGAGAACACCACAAATGTATGCTTCAATATGACAAGAACAACTCATGATTCTTTCAATGGAACATTAAACACTCTCACATACCTGAGGCTGATCATGCTACTAAATAACCACAAGGCTTTATAAATAAAATAACATCTAGCAGGATATGAAAAAGTCTAGCCACGGCCTATACAAGCTTCTACTTGCACCGTTATAAATTCTACCTCAAGCAGCAGTTTCTTTTCCCAACAAGCACCATACAAAACATGCTTTAACAAAAACTCTCTACATGCTACAGCAAGAAACATGAGAGTACTCATAAAACTACTAACACTAAAAGCTCTGAACAAGAGATGCAATGAAAACAAGAGCTAAACAAGAGTTTTTGCAGCAACTAGAAGAAAAACTAAGAATACTAGCATAGCAAGTATTCAAACAAAAAAGCGGAGCGTGTCTCTATCCCAAACAAATAATGCTAGGGTACAACTATATTATTGCAGAAAGTAAAACAAAAGAAAACAAAGGAAAACAAAATAAAACAAAAGAAAAACAAACAGACGCTCCAAGTAAACCTCATATGATGTGACCGAATAAAAATATAGTTTCACTAGAAGTGACCTGATAGATTGTTGATAAAGAAGGGGATGCCTTGGGAATACCCAAGCTTAGATGCTTGAGTATTCAAAAAATATGCTTGAATGAACCACGGGGGAATCCCCAAGCTTTGACCTTGCACTCTTCTTGATCACATATATCACCCTCTTCTCTTGACCCTTGAAAACTTCCATCACACCACACTCAAAGAGTAATTCGCATTAGAGGGTTAGTGAAACAATTAAAAATACATTGGTTCTGTATAGAACAAGTACTATTTATTCTTTTAAACATAAGCTACAACCACTTATGTTTCGTGAAGCAAAGAAACCCAGTTGACATTGCAAAAGATCAAATGCAAGAAAAATTGCAGAATCTGTCAAAACCAGAACAATATGTAAAGAAGAGTTTTTTTGAGGCACTTACGTTGCTTAGATATAAATTTAAAGAACGAAACTGTTGTGGAATTATGCCAGGAATAAGAACAAGAAATTTCAGGTCATTCTGATTTCTATGATTTATACGATTTTTTACGGTGGACAGCAGAAATCTGTTTCCTGCGCAGAAATCCGAAAACCAACTCCAACTCTCGTCAGAAACCTTACTTGGCACTACTAAAACATGAAAATAAAGATAAAAAGGATTTGCTACAGAAGTAGACAACCCCTTGACTCAAAGAAAACAGAGAAAACAAAGCAAAAATAAAACTATGGGTTATCTCCCAAGAAGTGCTTTTCTTTAACGCCTTTTAGCTGGGCCCAGAAAAGTGGAATAAAGTTTTTTCAAGTGAAGAAGTATCCAAATTGTAACTTGTTCAAATAATGGAATCAGAAGGAAACTTCATTCTCTTTCTAGGAAAGTGTTCCATACCTTTCTTGAGGGGGAACTGAAATTTAATATTCCCTTCTTACATATTAATAATAGAACGAACAGTTCTAAGAAAAGGTCTTCCCAAAACAATTGGACAAGAAGCATTGCACTCAATATTCAATACAAAAAAATCAACGGGGACAAGATTATCATTAACCATGATAACAACATCATTAAGTCTCCACAAAGGTTTCCTTCTAACATTATCAATAAGACGAATATCCAAATAGCAAGATTCCAATGGTGGTAAATCAAGAATATCATAGAGTTTCTTGGGCATAACAAAGATACTAGAACCAAGATCACATAGAGAATATCAATCAAAATCATTAACTTTCATTTTATTAATGGGTTCTCAACCATCATCTAGCTTCCTAGGGATAGAGGCTTCACATCTTAATTCATCCTCTCTAATGTGCATGAGAGCATTTGTAATATGTTTTGTGAAAGCCATATTCATAGCACTAGCATTAGCAAGATTTTGTAAGAACGTAATCACTTAAGTTATGTTGCAATCATCAAAGTCAAGATCATTTTTATGAAAGATAATGGGACCATTATCTCCCATATTTCTAAAAAAAATAGCACTTTTATCGGAAACATTTTTAGCAGTTTCAGACAGTTTTGCATTTTTAATAGCAGAAGTGGGAGTCTTTCCAACACCAATTACTTTACCATTGATAGTAAAAGGTTTTCTAGCATGAGAAGCTTCATTTTTACTAGTGGTGGTAATGGTGCAAACATTAGGTATATTATTCTTTCTAGCTATTTCATCTTCTCTTTCCCATCTAGCATGCAGTTCACCTAACATCCTAACATTATCATCAATTCGAATTTGAATGGAATTTAAAGTTTTACTTTATTTAACATCGTGAGGCATAACCTTTAGTTTTAGAAAATCAACATCAAGAGCAAGTCTATCAACTTTATAAGCAAGAACATCAATTTTGACAAACTTTTGCTCAACAAATTTATTAAAAGCAGTTTGTGTACTAATAAAAAAATTAAGCATGTTCTCATGATCAGAGGGTACACTTTTATTGTTGTTGTAGGAATTACCGCCAGAATTACCATGATTGCTATTATTAGGAGTATATGGCCTATAATTGTTGCTACCAAAATTATTCCTATAAGAACTGGTGTTGAAATTATTATTTTTAATGAAGTTCACATCAACATGCTTTTATTGAGAAACCAAAGAGGCTAAAGGAATATTATTTGGATCAATAGGGTCATGGCCATTCACAAGCTTATACATAATAGCATCAAGTCTTTCATTCAAAGAGGAGGTTTCTTCAACATAATTTACCTTCTTACCAGTTGTAGCTCTCTTAGTGTGCCACTCACAATAATTTACCATCATATCTTCAAGAAGCTTTGTTTCTTCCCAAAAGGTCATGGACATAAAGGTTCCTACAACAGCTGAATCCAGAAGGTTAATTGAAGAAAAATTCAGACCTCCATGAAAGGTTTGGATGATCATCCAAGTAGTCAGTCCATGAGTGGGACAATTCTTTACTAAAGAATTCATTTTTCCCAAGATTTATCAACATGCTAATTATCAAGTTGCTTAAAATTCATAATGCTACTTCTTAAAGATATAATAGAAGGAGGATAATATTTTCCAATGAAAGCATATTTACACTTAGTCCAAGAATCAATATTATTTCTAGGCAAAGATAGCAACCATTCTTTAGCTCTTCCTCTCAAAGAGAAAGGAAACAATTTCAGTTTAATAATATCTCCATCTACATCTTTATACTTATGCATCTCACATTGTTCAACAAAATTATTAAGATGGGCAGTAGCATCATCAGTACTAACACCATAAAATTGCTCTCTCATAACAAGGTTTAACAGGCAGGCTTTATCTCATAAAAATAAGCAGTAGGAGCGGGTGGAGCAATAGGTGTGCTAATGAAATCATTGTTGTTGGTTCTAGTAAAGTAACACAACTTAGTGTTCTCAGGAGTAGTCAATTTAACAATACTAAAAACAGGAATACAACTATAGCTAGAATAAGAACTATTTTTTTGTGTGTTTTTGATAAAGATAAGCAAACAAGAAAAAACAATATAAACTAAGAAAAACAAAAACAAAGTAAAGAGATTGGAAGTGAGAGACTCCCCTTGCAAAAATTCTCTTCCTCCCCGACAACGTTGCCAGAAAACCCAAGAGAAAGGTTGTGAAAAGTGTAGTGGCAAGTTTTCCCTCAGAAAAGAACCAAGGTTGAATCGACCAGTAGGAGGACAAGCAATTTCTGAAGGTTGATGCAGCTGAGATGGCAGGGTGCACTACCGGTTCAGTAGCAACGTGGAACCTACACAACACAATCAAATCACTTTGTCACAACGGAGCACTGAGGTCCTCAATCTCCCGGTTTTGCTGAACACAGAGAGGTTAAACGTATGGTGTCGAAAACAGTAGGAAAACAGTAGGAACAGAATGAAAGTAGTATGAAAGATGTATGTGTTTTATCAGTATGAGGAAAATGGACCGGGGTCCATAGTTCACTAGTGGTGTCTCTCTGTGAAAGATAAATAACATGTTTGGTGAACAAATTACAGCTGGGCAATTGACAAAAGTGAAGGCTGCACCATAGTGCATATGAAAGACATAAAGATTACTATGTGATTCATGCGGGAATTACAACAAAATACATAGACCATCATCCAACTGCATCTATTTCGAATAATCCAGCCTCCGAATATCATCCGAACAAACGTCGGGTATTAAGCTGCTAGCAACAGATTATCGCAGTAAGAAAAGTGTGTAATGTAAACAATGTAAACTAGGTAAACACCGTTGTTTTCTACCTAATGGCAACAACACATCTTCCATCCGTCATGTTTCTGTCACTCGAGCACAGATGCAAATGAGGCATGAACCCACTATCGAGCATAAATACTCCCTCTTGGAGTTACTAGCATCTACTAGGGCAGAGCATCTAATAATACGAAGAGCATGCAAGATCATAAATAACATATGCATGAAGATAACATGATATATTGATAATGAAAATACATAGCATCCAACATCCATTAGATCCCAGCAAACACAACATGTAGCATTACATAAAGATGATCTCGATCATGTGAGGCAGCTCACGAGATCTAAACATGAGGTACAAAGTGGAGAGAACAACCATCTAGCTACTGTTATGGATCCGTAGTCCTGGGATGAAATATTCACACATCACTTAGGAGGAGGGCATGGTGGCGTAGACCCCTCCGGTGATTTATTCCTCTCCCGATAGGGTGCCGGGGAGAACTCCAGAACCCTCCCAATCTCAGGATGACGATGACGGCGGCTTCAGTTGTTTGTTGGGACGATGTGGGATATCCTTAGGGTTTACTTCTTGGGGGGTATAAATAGGCGAAAGGGCAAAGGTAGTGGAGGCCGGGGGGGCCCACACCAACCCATGGCACGGACAGGGGGCGCGCCCACCTATGGTGTGGGCCCTTTGAGGGCCCTGTCCGGGTCTCTTCCGGACTCTGTGGAACCTTCGTGAATTCTAAGACTTCCGGGTTTTGAATTTTGCAATTCCAAGAATATTTCCAGAATAACTTTTCTGAAACTAAAAACAGTAGAAAACAAGGATCTGGCTCTGTGGCATCTTGTCAATAGGTTAGTCCGGAAAGTCGATAAAAATGGCATAAAGTGTATAGGAAACATGCGGCAAAAAAAGAAAACAACCTGGAACATCAAAAATTAAGGATACCTTTATGACGTATCAGCCGCCCCCCTTCTAATACTCTGAGTACTTGTCAAGATGTTGATCCTGGCATGGCACCCACCCTCGTTCACAAGTATCATACTTGTCAGACCAATTAGGGGCCCTCCAAAAATCTATATATTCAATACACCGAGGAGATCGAATCTTTGCTCACTAGTCAGGTGAGTTAACGGAAGTCTCTAATGTACCATATGATTTTCAGTCATGTGTTTTTTTATTCATCATCTAGTTGCTCTCGTCATCAAGCAAATAGCATAGAAAATACCTTCAGGAGTAAGAATATCTCATAAGCTTCACTAGTTTGCTAGGTATTGTCTATGCTATTTGCTTGATGATTATATATTGTTTTTTTCTTTGTTTTTTTGCTAGCCTTTCTAGGAGCAAGATCAAGAAAATTACGGACTGGACTCATGAACATTGAGAGTATTTCAAGAATGGAATGAAGGCAGGGGTACTACTTGCCTTCATCTTAGGAGGGCTTGGGCACACCATGATATATTGGAATCATCATCTGACTCGTTCGGTGCTAACGATGACTACAATCATGGTATCCGGAACGGTAAGCGTGTGATCCATGGACCTACGCGAGACAGTGTGGTACAAAACTAATTACAGTTGTTTGCATCATGTTCTTTTTAAATATATGAGCTAGATCATATTTGCTATGGTCTGTAGACTGGTGAGCTTCTATGAGGTATTAAGGAAGCTGAAACGGCTCTCGAGATTACACCGGGAAGCAAAGACGCCGAGTCCATCCTCCGTGCTTGTCTAAAAGTTCACATTTGAAACATTTATGTGAACAACTTTGTATCTTCGATGAGTTTCAATGTAATCATGTTGTTTGCCATGTGTTTTGTGCACAAAATCGTGAAGCGGTCCCGTAAGTTGATTGGTAGACTTGCATGCTGGGATCCTGATGAAGATTTGGATGAGATACAACCCACACGTCAAACTACTGAATCATCTGCCAAATGGGAGGACACATATGAGGAGGACCATTTCGATGATGCTATGTTGCTGTCGCAGACTAGGGGTGCACTAGAGCCTACTCAGAAAAGTCCGGAATCGAGCCAGCAACTTAGGGTTAAGAAGAACAAGCATCAGGCCCTTGAGACTAGTCTCCCTTTGCCTCGTAGGGGCGGCCGGGAGCGTAAGGCAAAGCTCCAGCACACTCCTCAAGAACATCTAACAAAGAGGAAAGGCCAAAAGTGATGTTCTCCCATCTAAGCTTGCAAAAGATGTTGTCTCGTCTGTGTTTGCTAATACTTTCTATGTTGTGAACTCATTTGTGTTTGAGAACTGATCTATGTTGTTGACTATTTTATGTTCGAGAACTGAAAAACTTGTGTTTGTAGGACTTATGTATGTTGTGACCTCGGATATTTAATATTTGCAAGTGAGCCTGGAAGTGATATGTGTGAAATTAAATGACTGATTACTTCTCAAATGTATCAAATGTTTGCTACAGGTTTAATCACGAAAACAGATGAAACTTTGCAAAATTTTATATCTTCCCATATGTCGGCGCCATTCCCGTTCGAGCCGACCCAACCGTAAAAATCAAGTCACAGTCGCAGATGTCAATTTCCAACAGGCCAAAAGTTTGGCTCTATCGCAAATGGCGCCGAACTTCTCATGTTTGGCTTCATTTTCCCTGGCGCCGACCAACCCGTAAAAATCGAATCGTATGCATGTAACATCCCTGATTTTTGGAAAGTCCAAAAATCACTAAAAATTGAAACTTTTTGTTTTCATGTTAGGCAATTCACCAAAAAACCAATGAGATGCAAGAAATAAAAAGGAAAACAATACAAACTCAATGAAAATTGAAATTAAGAATCCATTATGCCTCTATTACTTAAACCTTAAACTTTATTCAAATAAACTTTCTTTATTCAATAATTATTATATTTCTTTAACAAACCCTATTCTCTAATGTTTTCCAATAAATTATTTTGATATGAAAATGAATCACACTTTGGGAAACAAAAATGTTGATAATGGAAACTCTCTGAAATTTTATTTAGCAACAATATTGTTAATTTGATATTTTCCTATTTTTAAAATGGCATTAAGTAGCTATTAATAATCAAATCATATTTTCAAAATAAAATTAATTTAAGTGTGTTGAAACAACACATAAATGTTTTAATTTGAAGGAGAAAGATTTTACAAAATTATAGAATTTTTTTGGGGGTCAATTAGATGTTTTAATCAAAAGTTATCAATTAATAAAGAATATATATAAAAAAGAACAAAAAAAAAGAAAAAAAAAGCACAGCTAGCCTTGCACGCACGCAGCGTCCTTGGCCCGGCCCGTCACCCCCTCTCCTTTCTTGCTCATGCGCAGCAACAGACCGGCCCAGCCCACATCCCGTCACCCCCTCTCTCTCCGTTTTAGTCACCGAGAAGTGGGCCCCACCTTGACACCAGCAATGACGTCACCTCGTCATCAATACGGAACCGTTCCCCTCTGCCGTTTCTAGCCTTGAAGGAGGGGATTCAATCCCCATGATTGTGAGCGATTAAAGCCACCATTTGATGCCTCGACCCCTCCCTCTTAATCCCCCAGGCCTTCTCCGCTTTTCCCCTCTCATCCCTCTCTGCATCACGCCCCCAGGCCATCACAATCTCTCGCCGGAGGAGCTCCTTCCCGTCGCAGTCTATCGTCAATTCCGGCCGAGGAAGAAGGACCCCGACCCTGATTCTTGGACTCACTCCTCCCCGTTTCTCTTGCGCATCTCGTGGATGCTAATACTTGTTTTTTCTTCTCTCGCGGCGGACAACGAACGAACAAGTTCGCCGGAGCCGCCGTCACGGGTGTCGCTTGTCGCCACCGCTCCCGAGCACCTCAACCACTGCCGTGCTCACCATCGAAATCGTCTCGTCATTAGGACCCCGTAACCGCCCCGTGCGCATCCGGTAGACTCCCGGAAGGTCGCCGCCATTCACGACCGCGCGCAAGCCAAATGTGACGCCACCATCATCCTCGCCGTAGCACGCCGCCCCCTTCATGGTCTTCTCGAGCACCGGGACCCCCTACAGCATCTCCGGCGTCCACTTCCGAGGCGCAACACCACTGCACGCCATTTTCCGGCAAGCCACGCTGTCGTTGAGCCCCTCTCTCTCCTCTTTTTTTTTCAGCCCGTTAGATCCCAATCCAACCGCCTAGAGCATTTCACTTAAACGAACCGGTATCATCCAATGAGATGTCGCCACCTCAGCGCCAGTCAGCCGCGGGCAGATAGCTTATCCGTCGCTCAGCGCAGCGCACAGCTGGACCAAGCCCACCTCCTTTCTGCCGCTCCGCACGAGAGATAATCCGTTTTCGGCCCAGCCAGACTCTGTTTTTATTTCCGAATAGAAAATAGAATTGTAATTTGCAGAATAGTCCCTAGAACTTAGAAATATCATATCTTTTTAACCATAAGAGCAAATTTGGCAAACTTGGAATTTTATTAAATACCCTGGATCTGTAGAATCTTTTAGCACTGTTCAAATTCAAATTTGACAAACTTACATGGGTTCAAATTTAAATATGCTTGTTTGATGAATTTTGGCATAATTCAAATTCTACAAATCCAAAAATTGCAAATAAAATATATTTGGAAACCTTAGGATGTTTACTTTCATATCATCTGTACCAAAATAATTTTTCAACAAGTTCGTTTAGAAATTAGAATTATGTACTCCCTCCGTTCCATAATGTAAGCCTTTTTAGCAAACTAAAACAGCTTGCAAAAAAGGCTTACATTATGGAACAGAGGAAGTAGTATATTAAGTATTTTGCCATAGAATTAAATCTACAAATAATTAGAATATGTTCCCTTAAGAAAAATTTCTCATTTTGGTAACCTTGAACCAGAGACATCAGTACCTAAACCTTTTGGACAACGTTGAACCATTTCCTTGTAAGTTGGACCAAAAATCCATCTTAGTGAACCACTAGTTGATCATGCCTTAGATTTTGTTTCTATTCTTTCTACCATTATTTGTTGTGGCCATTTTGAATCCAATACCAAGTCCCTAGTATGTAAACCATATAAGATACCAAGTAGTAAACTTCAAACACCAGTACCATAGTTTTCTATCTACTCCTCCATCCCCCTATTCTTGCTTCAATAATCCATCAAGTTAGCAAATGGAAAACAAGACTCAAGCAATACAAGGCTCTTCACTTTCAACTTGGTGGCAACATGAATAGATACAAGGAGGATCAATGAAGAAATTTTTAAGAAAAGACTCCACCACTAGAAGCAACTCAAGGAAGTACAAGCGGGAAGAAGTCCAGAAGAAAAGATCTCCCTCTCTCTTTCTATCTTTCTTCCTATTTTCTTTCTCTGGACTTAGTGGTATTTTGTGCCCATCCCATACCCAAACCAAATTAGTGAAGTAAAATCCATGAAGAAATCTATCAAGATCAAGAGAAGAACCAATCCAAGGAAAAGACTACAATAGAAGCATGAAGATAATCTTCAAGAAGACAAGCATGTGAAGACTTGGAGGAAATCTACACAAGTTGGAGATTTAGAAAGTTGTTTTTGTCCAGCCCTTGACCCAAATGGAAAAGACCAATACTTTACCTTGTTATCTCCTTTGTTATGAAGTTAGTTGAACCTAGACCTATCCTAAAACAAAATGGAAGGACGAACATAGATCACTCAAATGTTTTGATGAAAACAACTAAGTGTTACACTTTGTATTGTGATACTTTAGTTAAAATAGTGAGATGACCTTGGTGAACTCTTGGAACTTCTTAGATAAATATGTTTTCAATAAAGTTTGATCACTACAAACTCAACCTAGACATCCTTAGTTAACTCTTGGAAACCCCTTAACAAGTGTTGAACAATTAGGGAATAAATCTTTCAAACTCAAACTTTGAACTTGTCCTAGCCAACTTGGTCCAACTCCTCTGTTATGTTATTTGCTCTGTTTGCTTTCTCCACTTATGTGTTTGATTGCTAGGATGCTTGTTTATTTTAGAGTGTGAATATCTTCACCAACTTCAACAAGGAAAGTAACACACCATTAACTGCCCATTATTTTCTATATGTATCATTAGAGTTTTCAGTAGTATCCATGATAGGAAATTTTACTAAGTTATATTATTCTATGCTATTATCCTAGTAGTGTGTAGCCATCTCTTTTACCCTTGTTATTTTGATAGCCTTAGAACTTAGTATATGCTATGCAATATTACAAATTGTTTTACTAGATGTTGAGGAAAAAGTATAACATTCAATGAAACACCTGGGTGAAATTTGGACGTGATTGGGTTATGTTGAGTGTTTCCCCAGGGCCCTTGTCTAAGGGTTATTCCACTTGAGGTTGTCACTTGTGGATGGCCACCCAGGAACAAAGAGATTACTATGTCCTTCTAAGTTTAGTAGCTTCCCGTGCAGCCTTTTGACATGTGGGCTCTGTCTTGATCAACTAAGTTGTGAGGGTTCGGCCCAGGCTTGACAAGCAGATGTAGCATAATTATAGGTGGAACGGGTCTTTCCGGTGGGTTGAACTTCTTCTTCAGAAAATATCGTCTCAAGTCTCTCCTTTCCATGATGCACTCTGGGTGTATAGGATGTTTAAGCTAATTGAAGACAAAGGGTGAAAGTGCACAACCTCTACAGAGTCAACAAACTAAGATCTTAGCCGTGTCCCCGGTTATGGACAACTATGAGCAACTCGACAAGGATTGACGGAAGAATCTCATCACCAATTTTTATAAGTAAATTTTTGACCAAGTGAAGAGTATTGTGGGGCTTGGATCTTAATCCAATGTTGCCACTCCTTTGAAAAGAAAAGTTTGTTTTACAAAAGAGATCGGACAAAACTGGCTTTATGCAAACTTAGCCAAAAACTCCACTCAGCCAAATAAGCATGTAGTATTAGTCTTACCATTTATATCCACCATAGTGTTACTTGTCAATACATTAAATTGTATTGACTCCCTTGTGGCTGCATATTCCATATTGCAGATATTTCTAAAGACGAGTGAGGATTTCGTTTAGGATCTCGAGACTATCGCCAACATGTTTTGCCTGTGGCACATGAAGAATATGGGCTCAATGTTGTACCATGTCTTCCGTTGTATATCTTTGTTTACTACTAGTCTTCTAAGACTATGCAAGTTGTAATACTATTTTGTAAAGACTGGATCATGCGGTGTAACAGTATTTGACGCATTTGCATGATATTTCATTTATACTGTGGTGCTAGCAATTGATCCAGGGACTAGAAAAATAACACAGGTGTCCTTACATTATTAAATGTGGGAACGCTACGAAATGGTATCAGAGCATTGTGTTGCCTATAGGATTCGAGACCCTTAGGTTTGGAAGCCATTTTTGATCATGTTATTATCTCCTTAGAGTATTTTGGATCCTAGCAGCATAGTGAGATGAAGCGGCCCGAACAACTTTACGTGTCCACGGACACGAGACCGTTCCCTAATTGGATTGCGGGTGCATTGTCCTTCTCACTATAGTGAATATCCAATTTGCAAAAAGTTTTTAATAACCCATTGATCACCCTAGGATTGAAAACTTTCTATGTTCAAACTATCTAGAAACAAAACAATCATCTTAATTCTTCTCATATCAGCTCATCTATTATTCACCTTTAAAGTTTTCTAGATGACCTACCTCTTGTATACCCTCAAGGCAAGATTGTTGATGACCATACCATGAAGTGCAAGAAGTTTTTTCACCACATGAAGACCTACACTCAAGACAATTGAAGAAACTTGGAGATATACCCAGACTTCACAAAAATAAAGAACACCTCAAGGCATTGAGAGAAGAATCTGAACAAAACTCAAGAAGATATAGATGAGACCACCAATCTAGTTCCTTTGTTAGAACAACGTTAACGTGTTAGCGTATTGATCATACCAATGAGTGCGGTATGACAATATTAGTTGTTTTATAAAACCTTGATGTTTGGTGTGATGAATGTGTTGATATATGTTTATTATGTGTTGATGGCAAGATGAGTTTCCTTGATCTGATGTGTTGGGGTAGAAATTACTTTAGCATGTTTCTAATCTCTACTATTTCATGCTAAGCCAAACCAAAACACATACCCATTTATCAACCATATTGGGATACCATATGAAGTGCAACAACAAACCTTTCACCCAAGAATGTCATGACTAGTTATCTATAGAGATACAAGCCATACAATTGAGGAATGCCACATATTTCAAGATCCTTTTGTGTGAAGGAACAATCACATCCAGGATCAATGACCAACTACATCATAAGAAGCAGCAAGCCAATCAACGAGTAAAGAAAGACAAGTGAACCCCAAGCTGCATGAGTTATGAAGATTTTAGAGCCAACTACACCAAGAGAAGAAGCAATCAAGAAACACAACTATCCAGTTTGTGTTACATAAGAGTTTTGCGCAACCCAATAGTATGGGAAAACGATAGTTTAGCTCAGTTTGTCTTACAGATTGGAAACTTTCTGTGATACAAGTGAGGTGACCTAGTGTTATTATACGAGATTCATCAATCCAAGTACAAGGTAATGATTGAGTGCAACATGGATTGGCCTCCATGGTGACTACTCACATTATTTACTTTTGCTATGAGGAATGTTAAATCTGAGTGACATACCTATTAGAGAGACGACGATGTTAAACCTGAACCATAGAATGGTAGAATACAATAATGACCCTATGTTAGTGTTGCTGAAAGAGTACTATTTTTGGTAAGGATCAAGCCAACCTTGGAGCTATCTAGCAATGGAAGATTTTTCCTACCATGAGAGTTTATTTAGAATAAGCATGGTGTTTGCCTTCAATGATGACAAAAACAAGATGGAAGATTTTCCAAGAACATCAAAATACCAAGTTGAGAGGAACCCAAAGACTTTTGATTGATCCAAAGAGTGACCCCTTAGTGTCAAAGGTAGTTCAACAGATCTATGTTGGTCTATAACTCTACCATGAAGGATTTTACTCAAGCCAAGCTACACTCCAATATAATGAGAATAGACTACCCACAAAAGTTTCTTTTAAGGGTGGTAGCCCACCCAGTTGTTCTGGAACCCAGTTATCCAAACCTAATCTTTCCTTCTAGCCTTCCCAAATCTCGGGACGAGATTTCTTTTAAGGATGGTAGTCTGTAACATCCCTCATTTTTGGAAAGTCAAAAAATCACTAAAAAAATGAAACGTTTTGTTTTCATGTAATGCAAGTCACCAAAAAACCAATGAGATGCAAGAAATAAAAAGGAAAACAATACAAACTCAATGAAAATTGAAATTAAGAATCCATTATGCCTCTATTACTTAAACCTCAAACTTTATTCAAATAAACTTTCTTTATTCAATAGTTATTATCTTTCTTTAACAAACCCTATTCTCTAAATGTTTTCCAATAAATTATTTCGATATGAAAATGAATCACACTTTGGGAAACAAAAATATTGATAATGGAAACTCTCCAAAATTTTATTTAGCAACAATATTGTTAATTTGATATTTTCCAATTTTTAAATGGCATTAAGTAGCTATTAATAATAATCATATTTTCAAAATAAAATTAATTTAAGTGTGTTGAAACAACACATAAATGTTTTAATTTGCAGGAGAAAGATTTTGCAAGATTATGGAATTTTGTTTGGGGTCAATTGGATGTTTTAATCAAAAGTTATCAATTAATAAAGAATATATAAAAAAGAACAAAAAAAAATAAAGAAAAACAAAAGCACAGCTAGCCTTGCAGGCACGCAACGTCCTTGGCCCAGCCCGTCACCCCCTCTCCTTTCTTGCTCATGCACGGCAGCAGACCGGCCCAGCCCACAGCCCGTCACCTCCTCTCTCTCCGTTCTAGTCACCGAGAAGTGGGCCCCACTTTGACACCAGCAATGACGGCACCTCGTCATCAACACGGAACCGTTCACCTCTGCCGTTTCTAGCCATGAAGGAGGGGATTCAATCCCCTTGATTGTGAGCGATTAAAGCCACCATTTGATGCCTCGACCCCGCCCTCTTAATCCCCCAGGCCTCCTCCGCTTTTCCCCTCTCATCCCTCTCTGCATCACGCCCCCAGGCCATCACAATCTCTCGCCGGAGGAGCTCCTGCCCTTCGCCGTCCGTCGTCAATTCCGGCTGAGGAAGAAGGACCCCGACCCCGATTCTTGGCCTCACTCCTCCCCGTTTCTCTTGCGCATCTCGTGGATGCAAATACTTTTTTTTTCCTTCTCTCTCAGCGGACAACGAACGAACAAGTTCGCCGGAGCCGCCGTCACGGGTGTCGCTTGTGGCCACCGCTCCCGAGCACCTCAACCACTGCCGTGCTCACCATCGAAATCGTCCCGTCGTTAGGACCCCATAACCGCCCCGTGCGCATCCCGTAGACTCCAGGATGGTCGCCTCCATCCACGACTGCGCGTCTCCGGAGTCGGGTGCTCTCCGTCTACATCCCGTGGCCACTCCAGCGCGCGCGAGCCAAATATGGCACCACCATCATCCTCGCCGCAGCACGCCTCCCCCTTCATGGTCTTCTCGAGCACCGGGACCCCCTACAGCATCTCCGACGTCCACTTCCGAGGCGCAGCGCCACCGCGCTCCATTTTCCGGCAAGCCACGCCGTCGGTGAGCCCCTCTCTCTCCTATTTGTGTTTTTTTCAGCCCGTTAGATCCCAATCCAACCGCTCAGAGCATTTCACTTAAGCGAACTGGTATCATCCAATCAGATGTCGCCACCTGAACGCCAGTCAGCCGCGGGCAGATAGCTTATCCGTCGCTCAGCGCAGCGCACAGCCGGCCCAAGGCCACCTCTTTTCTGCCGCGTCGCGCGACAGATAATCCGTTTTTAGCCCAGCCAGTCTCTGGTTTTATTTCCGAATAGAAAAAAGAATTGTAATTTGCAGAATAGTCCCTAGAACTTAGAAACATCATATCTTTTTAACCATAAGCCCAAATTTGGCAAACTTGGAATTTTTGAAATCCCCTGGATTTGTAGAATCTTTTAGAACTGTTCAAATTCAAATTTGACAAACTTACATGAGTTTAAATTTAAATATGCATGTTTGATGAATTTTGGCATAATTCAAATTATACAAATCCGAAAATTGCAAATAAAATATATTTGGAAACCTTAGGATGTTTATTTTCATATCATATGTTCATAAATAATTTTTAAACAAGTTAGTTTAGAAATTAGAATAATTAGTATATTAAGTATTTTTGGCATAGAATTAATTCTAGAAATAATTAGAATATGTCCCCTTAAGAAAAATTGCTCATTATGGTAACCTTGAACCAGAGACATCACTACCTAAACCTTTTGGACAACGTTGAACAATTTCCTTGTAAGTTGGACCAAAAATCCATCTTAGTGAACCACTAGTTGATCATGCCTTAGATTTTGTTTCTATTCTTTCTACCATTGTTGGTTGTGGCCATTTTGAATCCAATACCAAGTCCCTAGTATGTAAACCATATAAGATACCAAGTATTAAACCTCAAATACTAGTACCATAGTTTTCTATCTACTCCTCCATCCCCCTATTCTTGCTTCAAGAATCCATCAAGTTAGCAAATGGAAAACAAGACTCAAGCAATAGAAGGCTCTTCACTTTCAACTTGGTGGCAACATGAAGAGCTACAAGGAGGATCAATGAAGAAATTTTGAAGAAAAGACTCCACCACTAGAAGCAACTCAAGGAAGTACAAGTGTGAAGAAGTCGAGAAGAAAACATCTCCCTCTCTCTTTCTATCTTTCTTCCTATTTTCTTTCTACTTAGTGGTATTTTGTGCCCATCCCATACCCAAACCAAATTAGTGAAGTGAAATCCATGAAGAAATCTATCAAGATCAAGAGAAGAACCCGTCCAAGGAAAAGAATACAATGGAAGCATGAAGATAATCTTCAAGAAGACAAGCATGTGAAGACTTGGAGGAAATCTACACAAGTTGGAGATTTAGAAAGTTGTTTTTGTCTAGCCCTTGACCCAAATGGAAAATACCAATACTTTACCTTCTTATCTACTTTGTTATGAAGTTAGTTGAACCTAAACCTATCCTAAAGCAAAATGGAAGGACTAATTTAGATCACTCAAATGTTTTGATGAAAATAACTAAGTGTTACAATTTGTATTGTGATACTTTGGTTAAAATAGTGAGATCACCTTGGTGAACTCTTGGAACTTCTTAGATAAATATGTTTTCAATAAAGTTTGATCACTACAAACTCAACCTAGACATCCTTAGTTAACTCTTGGAAACCCCTTAACAAGTGTTTAACAATTAGGGAATGAATCTTTCAAACTCAAACTTTGAACTTCTCCTAGCCAACTTGGTCCAACTCCTTTGTTATGTTATTTGCTCGGCTTGCTTTCTCCACTTATGTGTTTGATTGCTAGGATGCATGTTTATTTTATTGTGTTTTCAATGAATAGATTGTATGGAGAGCAATGATATTTTGTGAAGAGAGTGTGAATATCTTCACCAACTTCAACAAGGAAAGTAACACACCATTCATTACCCATTATTTTCTATATGCATCATTAGAGTTTTCAGTAGTATGCTTGATAGGAAATTTTACTAAGTTATATTAAGCTATGCTATTATCCTAGTAGTGTGTATCCCTCTCTTTTACCCTTGTTATTTTGATAGCCTTAGAACTTAGTAGATGCTATGCAATATTACAAATTGTTTTACTAGATGTTGAGGAAAAAATCTAAGTATAACATTCAATGAAACACCTGGGTGGAATTTGGACGTGATTGGGTTATGTTGAGTGTTTCCTCAGGGCCCTTGTCTAAGGGTTATTCCACTTGAGGTTGTCACTTGTGGATGGCCACACAGGAACAAAGAGATTACTATGTCCTTCTAAGTTTAGTAGCTTCCCGTGCAGCCTTTTGACAATATGGGCTCTGTCTTGATCAACTAAGTTGTGAGCCCATCTTCTTCATGTGCCACAGGCAAAACATGTTGGCGATAGTCTCGAGATCCTAAACGAAATTGTCACTCGTCTTCAGAAATATATGCAATATGGAATATGCAGCCACAAGGGAGTCAATACAATTTAATGTATTGGCAAGTAACACTATGGTGGATATAAATGGCAAGACTAATACTACATGCTTATTTTGCTGAGTGGAGTTTTTGGCTAAGTTTGCATAAAGCCAGTTTTGTCCGATCTCTTTTGTAAAACAAAATTTTCTTTTCAAAGGGTGGAACATTGGATTAAGATTCAAGCACCACAATACTGTTCACTTGGTCAAAAAATTTCTTATTGAAATTGGTGATGAGATTCTTCCGTCAATCCTTGTCCAGCTGCTCATAGTTGTCCATAATCGGGGACACGGCTAAGATCTTAGTTTGTTGACTATGTAGAGGTTGTGTGCTTTCACCTTTTGTCTTCAATTAGCCCAAACATAGAAAGGAGAGAATTGAGACGAGATCTTTGAGAAGAAGTAATTCAACCCACCGGCAAGACCCGTTCCGCCTATAATTATGCTACATCTGCTTGTCAAGCCTGGGCTGAATCCTCACAACTTAATTGATCAAGACAGAGCCCATATTGTCAAAAGGTTGCACGGGAAGCTACTAGATTTAGAGAGACATAGTAATCTCTTTGTTCCTGGGTGGCCTATCGCAAGTGACAACCTCAAGTGGAATAACCCTTTGAAAGGGCCCTGAGCCAACACTCAACATAAACCAGTCTTACCACTTCCACCAAGGTGGTTCATTTATTAGTTACTAGAAAAAATGCCCGTGCGTTGCAACGGGTTAAAAGAAATGATAAAAAAAATTGACACAACCCAAATTTTACACCAACCTAAACTAATCGATCGTACGATAATTATAGCAAAACATACCTGTGCTTTGCAGCGGGACAGAAAAACTTCTATGTAAAGTAAGTTCTTATCGACAGTTGCGACCTAAATTTTCATGGAACAGTGATGCTGCCCGATAGTTGGGTTGAGCATTAAGTCCCTCAGTATATGCTTGTCCATCCTCTTTAGACTTGTAAATACTCTTCTGTCTTTTCAATGAAATGAAGCGCAATCCTTTTCGATTTTCTCCAAAATAAGCCTTTGCGACTATATTGAAATTTGCGCACGACAAATAAATTGTAAGTATGTAATCAATCCAGCCATATGCATTTATGTTGATAATATAGAAACGATTAAACGAATCCAAATCATATGGCCGGTGCCTAATAATAAATGCCCCCTGTTATTCTTTGCAATATTATTTCTATGCCCTGCCAAAAATAAAATTATGTACATGAGTAGTTGGGAGTACAAGCAAATCATATTCAGCTACTCCAGGCTCACGTTATTCACTTCTTGCGAGAGCATGGACAAAACATGATTTTTTCATCTTGGTTCACCAACATACAGTCCATCTGAATGCTTTTCTTATGCATTAAGCATTTGCATGGGAATGTTGCACTTAATCTGAAAGTATGATTTTGAAATTGGTATATATTGCGTGAGTGCGAAAGTGTGAATTTGAAATTGTTATATAATTTGCCAGTGCTACAATCGACAGCTGCATGAACTGACTATTCTTGTGACTCGTAAAATGATCTAATTAATTCCAATAAAAGTGGATCGAAGGTGGGGAATACAAAGTTTAATTGAAAAGGTTCAGTTATAATCTCAAACACTTGGAGGGTTGGTAGTGATACTGAGACAATACTTAGCTGCTCAACATTTGGAGGATTGATATTCAAATTTTTTACTTCTGGCAAATCTGGGTATCTACACAACCAAAAACAGCAATTTGATGAAGTACATCAGATGAGAACAACATGTCTGTCAATCACCAATGAGATAAAATATTAAGAGAGAAATCATTGAAATTTGGGTCGTACCATTTGAGGCTTCCGAGATACTAATATTATGTGCTCCAAATACGCAAATTAGCCACCTCCAACCAACATCCTAAGAAATCTACCACATCACCTCGTATCTCTTCTATGAATAAACAAAAAACAGTTTGCAGGCAAATCACCCTGGCTGAACACAAAATCCATCCAACAAACCGAATGTAGTGTCTACTAGACGGAGCAGCGCGCTTCGCTGCGCCGTCTTCCAATCCGTCATGAGTATGATTTGTGTTTCGGCGTCAACAGATCATTAGGATGTTTCGATTGTGAATTTAAATATTACGGCCAGTGTGACCTATGGGTCATGATGCGTGTAAAAGTGAGCTCGAGTGCATGCTCTACGTGACATTCCTTCGCTTCCGGTTCTGCTTAGCTAAGCTAGCTAGTTTTCAACCTTGTAACTAAACAATAACGATAGAACATTGACACAAAAGTTTACTTACATAGCTTTCCACCTTCCGCACCCTGACTACAACATAAAATACAGTTATGACTCACATAGCTCGAACACAAGAGCTGCTGACACAAAACTTCATAGAGACTATGTTCTAATCTAGGAAACTCCGGGTCATCCACAGAAACATCACAACTTATCTGCGACAGCAAAAGTCCAAAGTCTCCTATAAAAAGCAGTAGATGCCTCAGAGAAAGCAGCGTGCAATGTTGCCTGCACCGTAAACCTGACAAAGAGATAAAGAGAGAAAAATAAGCAATATATAGCACCATCTAAACATAAAAAATAGTGCAACCAAGAGAAAGAAAGGATCATAATTCTTACAGTACCTTCTAGGCAACACTATCTACTCTAGACTCATCACGTTGTGCAAGCTGCAAGCCCGAGCTTCCATTCGTTGATCGAAGAGTTGCCGTGATTCTTGAGCTCTCCGAAAAGATAACACAACTTCGTCGTCGACTAATATCCAAGAGAGTTGTTGCATCGGCGCATTGGGTGAACCAACGGCGATACACTAACTTTCCCTATCACAATGATCCATCACTGTTTCCCCTCCAGCAATGCAATACAACTTTGTAAAATGTTCACGAATTTCGTCAGAGAAACGATAGTTGACATCAACCACAACTTTCATACTAAGATTTTCCCGAGCATGCACATCCAACATACATAGATCTCAAAATGTTTTCGGAAGTGTAAATCCGAAAGGATTATGTCTAAATCATATCCGATCCAAGCCACTACTCTTCCTAATTCCAACTTCTTAACACCTTCTGCATGTATAATTCCTATATACTTAAACATGTTACGTGCCACATCCATGTGAGATAATTGTATTGTCTACAACGACACCAAAAAGTTAATCCAGTACAATAAGAAATAACCGAACCTATGCATCTGTACTACCCTTTGTCATGGATAAAATTTACCGCTACCAGCACACTTGGTAGATGATCTAGAGGGAATAAAATTGAACCTGTAATCAAAACATGCTTGCAGACATACCGAGGAATAGACCCTAAGACATGCATGATGAATCAAGAAAAACCTTCCAGGTGCCCCTGCTGCCTTATATATTCTACAAACAGTTGCTTAGAGGCCGACAACTAATTTGCGCAAACAAAATTATTACTTTTGTGGGTTCGTTTCCAAGGATGTAGTGGTGCCATTCTGACTTCCTCACCACTACCGGCGGCATGTTTTGTGAAAATTTCTTAAGCAGTTATATATGGATGACAATGCGCAAACAAAAATAAATAACATGCATAGTGGTTTCAGAAGTAGGACATCGGGACGTGTCTGCATGATACTAACTGGACAACTGCATAAAAGGTAGCCACCTCAGTCCTCTTGCCACAAACAGACAATTCAACACCTAAATAGGCACAACACATGTAAGCTGATTCAGCACAAGAAAACACAAGAAATGAACAACCCCGATATTACAACAAAATTAAAGAAGGAACGGACATAGAAAGGCTAGAGCCAAATGAGAAAACATTTCAAGAATCAATACAAAATTTTCTAGGAAACCAAAGAAACAAGTGATTTCAAGGTGAAAGACATGAAGGCTCTAAATTGTGAAGTGACGGCCCGTTTAGTTATGGTACCTTTCGAATCACAACTATAATTTTGTTCTTTGTTCTGTATCACGAAAGTCGGTTTTCAGAATATGTTATATATGTTGGCTCACAGTTTTTTGTTAGTTCTGCGGCCATGTAGTTACAACCTAGTGTCTATGCTTAGACTATGAACATGACTCTTGCTAAACTTGTGGTATACAATACCACTCTGGTATGGGGCTCTATGGTGAGTACTTTACAAACTTTTCCATTTTGCATTATAGAAAATTGGGCGTTTCCCTTGAACGAACAGAGAACGAAAACATACTTCTGAAAACATGTAAGATAGTGTGCCTTAACATACCTCAGTGCTAGTAATACCCATTGACATACCAATGCCAGCAAGTTTTAAAGCAGGGGCAACATTTACTCCATCTCCAGTCACAGCAACAACTTCAACATCTTCCCTTAACACAGTCTTCCTCTAAAGAAATAGAAGACCAGCTTTCTTCGCATGAGTGTCTTCATATCTTTAAGTTCCATAAACTCCTTTCCCGTAAATTCCTTGAAGTTAATGTCTTCATCAGGTGAAAGTACACCAATTTCATGGCATGTAGTCCCTCATTGCCAAAGGCTGATATATTTGAACCGTTTCTTCCTTTATGCATACTGTCATCCTATTAAATTATCAAACAAGTAAAGCTGATAAGCTAATGCAAATTTTCTCTAGTGGCTAAAGCTGAATGTCCACGGAGTGTCGCATTGAAGCCACATTGGTCGAGAAAAGATCATGAACCGTCAATTAAACACAAGAAAAATTTATTCATTGTGCCACCGTTGAGCCATTCCATCCACTGTTCTTATACGCCACGGCACCATCACAGAATTCAGAAAATTCTTACTTCTCTATCTACAACCAGTATGTAATGTGTCCTAGGAAGGATGTAGAGGTGAGCGAGGACCTCCTGGATCCCTACCTTGTATGTGTCAAAGAGCGTCATGGTTGGTCTTTGAGGAAGGGAACTCCTCATCTCCAGGCTGCAACGTATATAACTCTGCATGCGGCATCAGGTTAGAATCTCACACAGATTAAAACAATGATAGTAAAACTATTTGAGAAAATAATGGTTACAGTTAAGAAGAGTTATAAAATCTTACAAGTATCAGAATAATCAAGTAATATTATAGTCTTATATTTATCATGGTATATGCAGATAACAGTATAATCATAGGAAAACTTGAGAGGGACAGGAACTCATGGATGGCTGCCGCTAGCCACTAATGTGATACTGGAGTAGCTTTTCTAAACTTTTGGCTTGATTGGAAATTTCTTACCTTTATTTCTGGACTTGGTTTAAACTTTAAGTTGTACTACTCCAGCTTCAGGACGAAAACTTGGTGAATCACCTGCTCATTAGCCCAGTCATAAAACTGAAGCTGGACTACTCCAACTTCAGGACGGAAACTTGGCGAATCACCTGCTCATTAGCTCGATCAAAATAATCTATATGTTTTTCATGCGGTAAACTATATGTCGGTTCTGAGATGAAACTCGGTTGATGTTGTGGTTCGGCTCTGCTGGCTCATTACCTAGATTGTAAAATTTCATCAAAACAAAACCACGATTGCAAATCGAATTTCAAGGTCAGTAAAAATGCTACATGGCTCAACTGGCAAGACACGTTCTGGAACAGGACATGAATTTTGAATTAACTAACTTCATATACAGGTCAACTGGGTGCTTGTCCTACATTCTGCAGCACATGCTCGAAAAAATATAATGACAGAAAACTAACATGCCTACGGCTATATACCACATGAATAGGGACACACTGAGTTTTTTTTATCCCAAAGACAGTTTCAGACATCCATTACGAATCCAAATATTCAAAATATCTAGCGGTACAGAACTCAAGCAAAGAGGCCTGGGTGGCACAGTACAAGGCCTCTTTACCCAATGCCAGCCCGGGCCACAAGGCAAAGGCCTCTTTGCCGGGTACATTTTGCGTTTTGCACTAAGGAAACCGGATTAACATGACAAATAAAATTACAAATAAATATATCCCCAGCTTCATACAAATGGATATCAGCAGGACAAAAAAAAATCAGTAGAGTCTATCAAACAAGAACCTGGATAGGAGAGATTCATCACAATTATATTCATTCAAATTGCTATATTTAACATGTAAGCTGGATACCAGCACATGGATCAAATCGAATTATGCAGCAAACCAAAATGGAATCAGCATGTTAACATATTACAGTGACATAATCATATGGACCTCTAACAATCCCCGCTAGCATAACACGGGCAAGATTAGTCTAACACATACATACAAATTTCTCCTCCTTAAAGATGATTTTCCCTCGAGCACCCTGAAACCATCAATCTACATTCATTTAGACACAGTATTTGCAAACTCGTGTTTCAGTTTAAGCTATATAAACACTCAACCTCATAAGTACTTCGTCAAGTGAGCATAAAAGTGGAAAATGCAGATGAAACACAATTGTTTATTAATGCATCAACATGGAAGAGGAGGACCTAAAGCCAACATCCTTATAATCCGACGATGAAGCAGCTGATCACAAATTCAATAAGGATGGGAAATGTAGCTGTGGAAGCCAGGATCCTCATGTTGCAATTCTATTCACTGAATTTTCTTCCATGGATAATTCTAGAGAAATTGATCATTAATACTACAACCAGTGCATCTATGACAGAGAAATGTGTGAATGCTCAGAACCGACAAGTAAACATGTGACTTGACTGTGCACATAACAGAACCAGCAACTATCACTAATAAAAACTAATGAACTAACACTACTAACTTGTGTTCCCTGCATCTAACCCATGTGTGTATATAAGGAAAATTAGGTGGCTTGAAGATAGAGTAGGACATGAAGAAGCGAAACTCCCTGCTCTTCCTGTTAGTGTTCACTGCCTATGCACACACTGATTTCAAGCCATCACGCATGATTTCGTGACTGCATACACTCAATAAGAATTAAAGAAACATTTTTAGCAAAAAATACTTGGAGGGGAGAGGGGCCTTACCGGCAGCAGCATGTCGGAGTCGAAGATGACACCACCTGGCCAGGACGTCCCCAGCAGCAGAAGCAGCAGGTCGGTCGGTGAGGAGGTCGAGGACATGGTCTGGTTTTGATCCGAGGGGTACGCCTGCAGGAGCACGTCCGAGGCGACGACCACCCGCAGCCCGGTGATGGTTGGCGTTGCAGACCGTGCGCCGGCGAGATCCATGGCTGCGCAGGCGTCCATGGCGACCTCCACCGGTGGGGCTTCGCGCTCGGTGGTGGACTGGGGGGGCGAGGAGAGGAGGCGAGGTGGAGAGAAGAGAACGGCGCTGTCAACAGCCGGCAGAGGAGAGGACGGTCTGCATAGGAGGCTCATGGCCGGCGGAAGAGACCTGGTCCAGGAGATCAATCCACAGAGCATGACGACGGCGTGGGTCTGCGGAGTAGGCTCGTGGCCAGCGGAGGAGACCTGGTGTAGGAGAACGATCTGCAGACCATGGAGACATCGTCGATCTACTGCTCCGGGTGGAGGGGAGGAGAGAGGAAGAGGGAGAGAGGGGTCGCCGCATCACAAACCAACCGAGTTGGCGGGTCCACATGGCATCGACCCCAATTGGTAGATGACCTGAGAGGACTCCGTCGGCTCCGGCCTTAAGTACTACTCCTCCACGAACTCCACCGCCTAGCAGGAAGGAGAGGGCATAGCCAATTCACCACACCAGAAAAGTCCTGGACACACCAGCTCATGCCATCCGCCACATGACAAAGCTAGTTGCAGGATGGAGGAAGGCGGGCTGATGGCGGAGATCGGAGGAGGCGGCGCACCATGGCCGGAGTGAGCGGCGGCGGCTAGTGGAACCCTAGGTAGGGGAGACATTAGTTCGGTCGTGAACGGAGTTTCTTTTCTTGGGTGGGGTCGGGCAGACCATGGAGTGCCGGCTCATTCGTCAAAAATGAGGAGGTGAAGTGAAAAGGTAGAGTGACGTGGATGGGCTGAGAATCCATCCTCAACACCTGACGTAAATACTTAAGTTAATGTAACAACCTCACTGAATACACATAGTAGGGCATGAACTAATATGCATTAGACCATATGCGGATCCGCTTTTCCTTGTGCCTGTAGCGAAGAAAAACAGAGAGAGAAACCAGGTAGCAGAAACACGACTCTTCCCGATCTCCGGCCGCAAGAAGCACACGATGCTCTCGCTCGCCGCCTCACAAGCCTGCGTTTTCTCCCCAGCGCCATAGAAACCCCAAGCTCACGGGTGCCTATTTCTCCCTTGTAGCTCCACCACCACGCTGCCCAAACCGGCGTGGCTCCTCCAGCCTCTCAGAGCTGCTGCAGGTGCGTCGCGCTCGCGTTGGTCCAAGTCATGTGTGAGAGAGTGCTGACATCTGGTCCATGGTCAACCGTGTGCGAGCTAGATCTTCCACCGGCATGTACACCTTCCGGCCGCTCCTAAGGAGTGTAGCAGTGGCGCCTAAGACAAAACCGGCGAGCTGGGAGCCGCCACCGAACAAAAAAAAGGGTGGGAGGCTGCAAATTCGGGTCAGTACGTGGACGTCCGCCGGAGCAGAGCCGTGGTGAAGGACAAGCAGTCGGTGCGGTTAACATGCGGACGCGGGTAAACAGAGGTAATCACACGCGGACGCTCGATCGGGAAGCCGCTGGGTAGAGCCACGGACGCGGGTGCCATGGGGGCAGGCTCGTCTGAAGTCAAGGCGTGTGCGAGCGCAGTCAAGGCCGCGGGCGTGCGCGGTGAGCGTGTCAAACTCGCCGCCGTGGAGGAAAGGGTAGGCCGGGGGAATGTGGAGCAGGCAGTTGCGCTACCAGGTGAGCGCAGAGCAGAGGAGGGATAGATACTTTCCATTGCCGGTGGGCGACTCAAGGAGCGTGTTGGAGCGGCCCTTCAGGCGAGCGCGGTCCAGCAAGGTGATGACGCGGTGGCTGATCCACACCCACCTACTTCGTGCGCCCTTTCCCTTGACCTCCTCGGTGTCCTTACCGCTCCCAGGCGGAAAAAAGAGGTTAGTCGCCGCCACCATGGCAATGGCCATGCCGAGCTCCCCTGCCCTTTTCCTTGAATACTATGCTCCAATAGACGACACAAGAGGCCGACCTGGGTGCGCGAAGATAGCAGGCGGACGAGGGCGATTTGCCGCGGGAGGACAGAGGACGGGGAGGCGGAGCGTGGGTGGACTGACGGTGAGATGCAATCGGACGGAAACAGACGAATCGGACCCATGGCTATTTGCTGGTATTAAGTGGTTTGGTGGGAGGGTATATCGGTAATTTTGTGTTGGACAAATTTTCGCAAGAAACCTTAATGCCTTTATTAGTAGGTATATATATAGAGGTATAGATATAGATAATATATATAACACCTTATTGTTTTGTTGATTGACATAATACTTGGAAAACAGTTAATCAACTTTTATCCATTTGAGGTTAATAATAATAGTGACATAAATTTCTTGGAGACAAGGAGAAAATATTAGAGATAGTAACTCTATGGTTTTTAATTATCATAATCATTTTCAAAACGGTAGTTGAGTTGAAAACCTGTTTTGATAAAGATGTTTGCTAAGATAATATTCTATTCACATGAGAGAATATATTTTATTTTAGAAATAGGCTCTAGGGTTTTTTAAATTAAGGCAATTTGGATTCTTTATTCCAATTTCATATTGTTTTCTTTTCTTTCTTCCTTTTTATTTCGTTTTTTTTGTGACTTGCTTTATCATGAAAACAAAATTTTCAGTTTTTTCCGATTTTTGCACTTTGCAAAAATCAGGGATGTTACAACATGTTAAACAATCAATAACATCAATAATGACATTATGTTTGCTCCACTCAAGACATTTTTTTGCTCCACTCAACGCTGCTGGATCACATATGAAATGAATCAGTTTACTGTTCGTAGGTGAGGTAGGCGAGTCATTGTACAGTTAGTAGGTGAGGTAGTTATGATTATTGTAAGGTCCCCCAGAACCAATGTTCAAGGACACCTCCTATATGCATACATTCACGATCGCACATCACACCAGCCGTGAACAACATACCAAGTTGGTACATAGATACAATATCTATTACATGATTACATAAAAGCTTACAAAAGGGACATGGTCACATGACCAAGTCTACACAACTTCCACGCAGGGAAAACACACAACACACACAGCGGAAGACTAAAACACACAAACGTAGTAGAGCCCAAGTCACGCCTTAACCTATAGGCTGCTGACCGGGAGACGATCCTAATTCGCAAAGCCATCAGCGCAGTACTCCTCCTCGTAGCTCTCTTCCTGAGACTCCTTCTCGAAGTCTGGCAAGTAAATACCAGGGACGAAATAATTATGAGTACATTTGAATGTACTCAACAAGACACCCATCATGGAGCTTACCAAAATGCAAGTATGCTAATATAGTGGAGTAGGTAGGCTATACATAGGATTCACTATCCATGATAAAGTCATATCATAGTGGATTTTGAGAAATCTCTGTATCTTCGTTGAAGAAGGTACTTCAAAATAAATTAATATATTTTTCTTTCTCTTGTAGATATTGCATATCCAAGAGTTTTTGTAAAACTTGTTTTATAAAAGAAATATTTTTCTTTGCAAAACTTCTTGTAAAAAAACAACTTCTGGCCTTTCATCAACAGCACCTCCACGGTACAAAGTTCCTTCTTTCAGTACTTCATAGTTCCAATTCCTTTTCAAAACTCCGTTTTGAAAACATTCACACAATGTTAGATACATGGCCATTCAACTGTCCATATCCGAGGACGCGGCTATTCAAAATAGTTTGACTCTGCAGAGGTGTACACAATCCACCAGATCTAGTACATCCGTCGTGAACAACCACGTACTATAACAGCAGTATGTGAACATCAGATAACTAACCTTAACCATCCACTATGTTAAGGCTAGAATATGCATATCTCTTCAGTTGGGCCTGATTCCCCCGACAACCTGTCCGCCAGCGCCACGGCAGGGGAACCAACTGCTGCGACCGGAGGAGAACTTAATCCCACACTTTTTATGTCCAGTATTCCCCTCTTAGCGGCAATCGGTTCGAGGCCACGATGACCCTTATAGCAAATTGAGATAGAACACACTAACAAGAACAAACTTAAAGTTAAGCCCTGTCCCCATGTTGGGGTAGAGTGGTAATACGGTAAAGGTTGTCCGGCGAAGACTAGGTTATGTGTCATTTTTGTAAAAGACCATTTTCCCAAAAATGACCACTTCAACATTCCTACGGTGAATAAGGCTTTGTCTTTCCACCGGGTTTTTCCATAAAGCCTATGTTTTGCAAAAATATATTTTAGGGTGTCCACTTAGGGACTTATACCTTTGGGTGGTAATAAATACCATATGGTGGCTATGGGCCTGGTAACACCAAGTATCAACTGCTGGCGTAGTAATAGTAATAATATTAATAGTAGTAATAGACACTCAAAAATAGTTTTGGCTATCAAAGTTTTGTAAAACTTTTCATGAGTAAAACATGCATGATGGATAATGATAAGTGTAGTAGCAAGCATTAGGATGAATTGCCTTAAAACTCTTAGTGTCCCTGGCATTGAAGTAGCTTGAACTTGACGCACAGCTCCACAACTGCTTCTTCTTCTCCTTAGTTTTGTACTATGCACAACAATCATCACCAGCATAGTTTACCACTAGCTTAATGCATATGTAACAATATACTACTATGCACAACAATAACATAAGTACAGTACTCATGCTAAGGTAAACAGTCAGATAGATCCAAACAGCAAGCAACCAAACCACAGATGAATAAGCTAGTTACAGACTATGATTATTTCTACCCAAATGTTAAGGAATCCGTCAATCATGAAAATAACCAAACAAACTAGTAGCTCAATCAATGGTAACAAAACATAATACACACTCTAAACCACAATACTCACAAGAGATAACAAAGCTAGAACATAGCATAATGACACGAGTCCACTAATAACATACTAGTAGGAAAAAATGCTACACAAGCATGCTATAATATAAATAAAGTATTCCACACTTAAAAGAAACTAGCAATTACTGAAGGGGTCGTTGCATAGAAAACAAAAAAAATTCCTACGCGATAGACACCCCAAGGGCCAAGATCTAATCCAGGAGATGAAATCAACGAGCATAGAGAGAGTCTTAAGAAGAACATACCCTCGAAAACACAAGGACTTACGAGATCAAATCTCTTTGTTGGCGTAGTCGTACTCAGACTGATCCCGAGAGCGAGAAGATGTGCACCGCAATCCGGCGATGCCTCCATGATCGGTACCGCATACGGTTGATGACGACCTCCGTTCCCTCGATCCAGCGGGCCAGAAGAAGTTGAGGATCCATCGGAAACCAGTAGAACGACGACGTGGTGTGGTGGAGAAAACTTCGTTTAGGGCTTCGCCAAGCGCATGAACATGAGGTGGATCAGCGGGAGGATGGACATGGAGATGACACCAAGTGTGTCAGGGAGAGGGATCTCATGCCCTCTATTTATAGGAGGGGAGGCAGCCACGGAATCTTGGTGCCTCCACCTCTCCCTTCATAATGTGGATGGAGTCTCCACTCAACCCACTCATTCTCTCATCAATTCCCACTCAAAATTCCAAGGGTTTTATTTAATAAATAAATAAAACTGTTTTACTTCTTTATTTTAATATTTGATAATCCTATTAACAAACATTAACACTTACCCCCTTGAACTATTTGCTAATCAAACATTAACATATACAACCTTGAACTATTTCAATTTCCCCGAAACAATTCCGGTGACTATTTCAATATTCCCCGAAACAATTCTGGTGTTGTCCAAACTTTTCTCTGATATTCTGTATCCTCTGAAATGCATCATCGAATCTTAAGTGTGTCACCCTACGGTTCGCTAATAACATAGACATGATCGAGACTCCTCTCCGATCAACAATCAACAGCGGGATCTGGAGATCCGTGATGAATCCTATGTATTCAACGATGACTCTCGTGATCGTGTGAACCATCAACGTCGTGACTATTCCCTATGTCTCGCGATATTTTACTTTTACGAGATGCTATCATTGGTATCAACCATACCTTGTTCGATCTCGTTACCGACATGTACTCTTGTCTCGTTTCCGTGATATAACATCCTTGTGACCTAGTCACGTGCTTGCAAGCGGTGTCGATGTGATATCACCGAGAGGGCCCAGAACATATCTCTCCGTCATTTGGGTGGACAAATCCCACTCTTGATCCATGAGCCTCAACTAACACTTTCTGAATACCTAACGGAACCTTTATAGTCACCCTATTACGGTGTGACGTTTGATGACATCAAAGCACCCTTCCAGTATCAGTGATTGACATGATCTCATGGTCTAAGGTCTAAGGAATAAGTTACTTCGTATGTTTGATATAAGAATGTAAACTTAATGACTTGATCGTATTGTTGTACTTAGTTAGGGTCTATGTTCATCACATCATTCTTCTAATGATATGACCCCGTTATTAACAACATCCAATGTTCATGATCAGGAAACCTTGACCATTTATTAATCAACGAGCTAGTTAAAAGAGATGTTGTACTAGGAACCATTGTTTGTTTATTAAACACACATGTATCAACGTTTCCGGTTAATACAATTCTAGCATCAGAAATAAACATTTATCATAAACAAGCAATAAGATAATAACCACTTTATTATTGCCTCTCGGGCATATTCCCTTCAGTCTCCCACTTGCACTAGAGTCAACAATCTAGTATGTAAGCACTTAACACATATGGCGTTCCACTGTTATTTCCACACTTTGCATGTGGTAAACGTCATCAAAAAGATCTGAACTGTTCAGGTCCTATTGTATTTGCATGTTCTTTGCGTCTACACGCATTACTCATTCTCTAATGAGATGGCTTTGTAAATATTTGGTCAACCTGTGAGACCTTAATTCCCCAGCTTAAACCTATGTTACTAACATTGTGAAAATGTAGCTTCATAGTGTCAGCATTCTTGGAAATTCACCAAGTTCAATAAAGAACTCCTTGACACAAAATACTCTTATTATCTGTTGTCAACACAACGATATACTTAGCCTTTGTTGTAGTATCCTTCATAATACTTTAATTTTGAAACTCTTTCAAATCCAGCATGGAACTTTCTTCCAGCCTATTGTGCTACCCTTCATCACATATTTTAATCGAGATAATTTCTTTTTGAATAGATGACAAGACTATTAGTGTAACATATTACAACAAATAGTTAGTCATTACTACATAGGAAAACACATCCTTAGCTTTTCTAAAATGGCATAAGGATCTCTCACACTGTTGTCTAATCATCATATGAATTATCCTGCTATAACATTTTATAGCACGTGACTCATCTGGTTATGTATATAGCATGGAACATGTGACTTAGAAATCGCAATTGCATTATGCTCATCATGTGTCAGAACACTTGAATATTTCTCAATTGTTTTCCATGTGGCAAGAACTCCTTCTTGTCATTTCGATATTGACTTACTCCAATATTTCATCTATGTAATTTGGCTTCAATCGTATCAGGCGCTTGAATCCATCTCTTATATATATCGATGCCCAATATCTTCTAAGCCTTTCATCAATATGAAAATCTTAACCGTGTTAATTTAAAATACATATTTTCCAATCAACCATATGTCATCTACATAAAGCATTGGAAATATGTTTTAGCACTCCCACTGAATTTCTTGTAATTCTACAAGCATCTTTATCGTTCTTGATGGAATCAAACTCTTTTGATAACTTCATTAAGGTAAAGATTCCAACTTCGTTATGCTCACTTCAACCATTGAAGTGTGCATACCTTTCCAGTAACCTTTTGAATTTTACAAAACTCTCAGATTGTGTCAAGTACACATCCTTAATCAAACTTCCTTGAGAGGAAAGTTGATTTTTGTTATTCAACTGCCATATCATAATATGTAACTTTTGCTAGAACTGTCCGCAAAGACTAAAGCATTACTACTGAAGATCAAAATCTTGAAGTAGTCAACTCTTTGAACTTCGTCGAAAAGATATTTTCGACAAGTACAACTTTCAAAGGATATAAATATCCATGTCTTTGTTTCTATATAGACCCGTTTGCTATCGTTAGGCATCATGCCTATCAAAATGACTACCAAGTCACATACTTGATATTCATATAGGGATACTATTGTGGATATAATGACTCATAGCCAATTTTAACGAAGCCGGGGCCCATCATTTGCTTCCTTTATAAGGTCGAGGTCCTTTGTTGTCAAAACAACATTTTACTCTTAAACCACAAGTTGGTCTAAGTAAAAAGTTTTAGGACTTTTGTGGTTCAGTTCGCAAACTCATTCGAAGTATCTACAACACATGTAGTCTCTTCTACTTTGTCAAAATAGCAAACCCCAGAACAACTTCTAGTGCTGCGCTACTCTTGGCATGGTAACGAAAATTCTCTAATCTCGTCGAGTTTGTACTGTCCTCCCACTCACTTGTTTCGCAAGAACTGCTTTCTCGAGAAATCAACCGTTTTTGACAAACAACATTTGTGTTTTGGTTTGGTGATAGGAGAAATACCCAATGGATTATTTGGGATAACCTTATAAACATATATTTATCCTATTTTGTTTGTAAACATTTTACACATGCTATGCATGCCAAAACTTAAGAAAAGACAATTCGGGTCACTACCCAAAGCATATCTTCTATGGTGTCAATTTCAACGGATCATGTTGGCGCTCTTTTCAAAGTAAAAGCGGTTGTCTCTAATGTATAAACTACAAAATTATAATGGCATTTTATTAATCATACCATGTCAAACAAGGTTTGATTTTGTCTCTTGAACACTCCAAACTAATATGGGGTATCCGAGAAATATAAGTTGTAGAATAGTTCTGCAACTTCTCAAATGTTTTGCTAAACTTGTAACTCAAACTTTATTCTTTATGATCCAATCATAAATACTTGATTATCTTGTTACAATGATTTTTACTTCGTACTAACAATAGTTTGAACCAATTCAAACATGTCAAACTCCGTTCTCTTTAAATAGGTATACTCATGTATCTACTCAAATCATCGACGAAATTTTATGAAGGAAAATTAATCCACCACACACGACTACACATCATGGACTATATACATCAATACGTATAATCTCCGCTAAATTAGTCGTCCATTCTAGTTTGGCCTATGAATGGAATTCTAGTCATCTTTTGGAAGAGGTCTCACAAGCATCAATTTATTCAAAACAAAATGACTCTGGAAGTCCATCAATATGGAGTTCCTTCATGTTTTCCTTTCCGATATGAATTAAAATGGTGGTGTCACAATTTAAGTTAAATTATTTTACGTCTTGGAACGTTTAGCATTTAGTCTTGTAGATGTTTACTTTACCAACACGATTTATATTAATTCATCCATCATTTATGGAATATGGCCATAGTTTGAAAAATCTCATTTATTCTCACAAAGGACCAGAACAAAATAACAACTTATTAAGTTCTTAAAATAAATCTTGAATGGTTGGTTCGATACGACGATGAACACAATAACACTTTATTTATGTTCTTGTCATGATCGATTCCACATCTACTACTAGTTTCTTTTAGGCTCTTGTATGTATTGCATTGTGTTGCTTTGTATAAAAACTCATACGAACCAATGTGGTATCAAGATACCCAAAAAATACTTTGTTAACTAGTAATACATCTATAACTTATATATCAAGCATATACACCTGAGCTGGACCTTTCCAGTTATATTCTTGTTCTTCCATATACCTTTTGTAATTCTATTTTCAATATTCCATTTCCTTTACAGAAGAATCATTCAACATCAAACAATGGTAGTTGTACTAGAACATTTTCCTTGGCGTGTTAGTCATATACTATCACCCATTGAGTCATACTTTGAGTTTGATTGTTCTACTAATATCACCATATTAATAGTATTCTTCCGGATTCCACTCTTAGCGATCTCCAAGTAAGGTAAACGACTTTGCCCATACTTTTAATCCATCCCATCATAAAAAAAATTATGATTAAGCTACTATAGCTCGAAGGAATGAATTTAGAGGATAATTTTCAGCGTCCAACTTCTTGGAATATTCAAACGCCTAGCGTCTTCAATCATTGCATATATTCAAATAATATAAGCATACATCGTCACGCTAAATTATACTCAGTCATGTTGCCACAAATAAGTTTCTAGATATCAATATATCTTTCACTTGATTGTTTCTAAAAACAACTCTTTTCAGTTCCAAAATAAACTTGATCAACAAAACATTCTTTTGAAGATAAAGTAATACGGAAGCAACCATGCTCTGGATTCTAAGTAGGATTTATTTGCTCTCTAGATCAATCAATAACTAATCATATCGAGCTAGGTAGGAAATACCGAAAATCTACAATAGGACTCAATTTTAAATTTCACTAATACGGTACCAATCTTAAATGATTTTTTACCAAGATCATAACAGTTATATCTCAATTAAAAAATCTAAGTGTAAGGAAGTTATGTGGATGCCAATGAATACTACAATTTGTGCAAATTCTCTTTGATTGGTTGTTCATGATAAATAAGTTCAAGTTAATTCAAAATTAAGCCATGAACTCCCACTCAAAAAAACATCCCTCTTAGTCGTCTTTAGTGATTACATGAATCAAATTCACTACACCAAAACCGATCATCACGTGAGATGATGTAGCTTCAAAGGTGAACATCGACATGTTCATCATATCATCCATATGACTCATGCTTTACCTTTCGGTTACGTGCTCCAAGGCCATGTCTGTACATGCTAGGCTCGCCAAGTAGAACCGTAGTATTGCGTGTGTTTCAAGGCCATGTTTGTACATGCTATGCTTGAAAAAACCCGTTGTATGCGAACGTTGAGTCTATCACACCCGATCATCACATGGTGTCTCGAAACGACGAACTTTCTTAACGGTGCATACTTAAGGAAGAACACATTATTATCTTGATATTAAGTGAGAGGGATCATCTTATAATGCCACCGTCTCTATCTAAGAAAAATAAGATGCATAAAAGGATTAACATCACATGTATGGATAATGTGATATGATATGGTCCTTCTTGCACTTGATCTCCATATTGTGCATTACGGTATGATCTCCATCATTCCACCCGTGTGGTACCAAGTTCCATGGCACCTCCATCTTGATTGTCCATCAATAATAAGGCAACCATATGGATACATTCCGGTATATCAATAATTTACAAAAGAGACCATCTCATAATCAAATTTGTAACATTGACCATGTCACGTCACATGCCCAACAAAACCTAGTTAGACGCATCTAATTTATTTTTCCATATTTTACGTGGCTTAGGGATTTCGAGGATAGAACCGTTCATACCTACGAACATCAACCACAACGTTGATAAACATATTTTTACCAACCCTTCGTAGATTAGATCTTAACTATAGTAGGAGAAACGGACACCCCCTCAGCCACAAGTGAGACAATTCTCGCGTACATAGTACACGTAAACTTAGTCTAGGGCAGCTTCATCCTACTATGCCACTAAGATCATAAAATACTCAAGGAGGCAATAACATGATCATCAATGCCCACATACACCTATGTGTTCTACCCTTACAAAACATCTACGCATAGATCCGGCTCTGATACCACTGAAGGGGTCGATGCATAGAAAACAAAAAATTTCCTACGCGATAGACATCCGAAGGGCCAAGATTTAATCTAGGAGATGAAAGAAACGGGCATAGAGAGAGTCTTAAGAAGAACATACCCTCGAAAATACAAAGTGTTACGAGATCAAATCCCGTTGTTGGCGTAGTCGTACTCACACCGATCCCGAGAGCGAGAAAATGTGCACCGCAATCCGGTGGTGCCTCCATGATCGGTCACACGTACGGTTGATGACGACCTCCGTTCCCTCGATCCAGGGGGGCAGCGGAAGTAAGGGATCCCTCGGAAACCAGCAGCACGACGGCGTGGTGTGGTGGAGAAAACTTCGTTCAGGGCTTCGCCAAGCACATTAACATGAGGTGGATCAGCGGGAGGATGGACATGGAGATGACACCAAGTGTGTGAGGGAGAGGGATCTCATGCCCTCTATTTATAGGAGGGGAGGCAGCCACGAAATTTTTGTGCATCCACCTCTCCCCTCATCATGTGGGTGGAGTCTCCACTCAACCCACTCATTCTCTCATCAATTCCTACTCAAAATTCCAAGGGTTCTCTTTAATAAATAAATAAAACATTTTTTATTTCTTTATTTTGAATATTTGTTAATCCTATTAACAAACATTAACACTTACCCCCTTGAACTATTTGTTAATCAAACATTAACATATACCACCTTGAACTATTTCAATATTCCCCTTTAACAATTCCGGTGACTATTTCAATATTCCCCGAAACAATTCCGGTGTTGTCCAAACTTTTCTCCGATATTCCGTATCCTCTCAAATGCGTCATCGAACCTTAAGTGTGTCACCCTACGGTTTGCGAATAACATAGGCATGATCGAGACTCCTCCCCGATCAATAACCAACAGCGGTATCTGGAGATCCGTGATGACTCCTATGTATTCAACGATGACTCTCATGATCGTGTGAACCATCAACGTCATGACTATTCCCTTTGTCTCGCGATATTTTACTTGTCCGAGATCCGATCATTGGTATCAACCATACCTTGTTCAATATCGTTACTGACAAGTACTCTTTTCTCGTTTCCGTTATATGACATCCTTGTGACCTAGTAACGTGCTTGCAAGCGGTGTCGATGTGATATCACCGAGAGGTCACAAATCCCACTCTTGATCCATGAGACTCAACTAACTCTTTCTGAATACCTAACGACACCTTTATAGTCACCCTGTTACGGTGTGACGTTTGATGACATCAAAGCACCCTTCTGGTATCAGTGATTGACATGATCTCATGGTCTAAGGAATAAGTTACTTCATATGTTTGATATAAAAAAGTAAACTTAATGACTTGATCGTATTGTTATACTTAGTTAGGGTATATGTTCATCACATCATTCTTCTAATGATATGACCCCGCTATTAACAACATCCAATGTTCATGATCAGGAAACCTTGATCATCTATTAATCAACGAGCTAGTTAAAAGAGAGGTTGTACTAGGAACCATTGTTTTTTTATTAAACACACATGTATCAAAGTTTCTGGTTAATACAATTCTAGCATGAGAAATAAACATTTATCATAAACAAGGAATAAGATAATAACCACTTTATTATTGCCTCTCGGACATATTCCCTTCAACCATAATATCTATGTCTCAAATAACAGAAGTGAAAACATCCGAAACATGCTAGGATAAAACATACACTTACAAAATAGAAAGACAATCATAAGAGATCAACTCATAATATCTAGTGGTGACACTAGCTAGTTCATCACTAGAGAAGCAAACAACATTATAAGGATGCATGATACTAAACAAGAAATTCATGAGTATAAACACCTACTAACATCACATACACCTTAGACATGCTAGTAAGCAAATACACTGAAATAATCCTAGGAAAACATTTACTTAGCAAGAATAAACCAAGCCTAATAATTCATGCTTTTCTAACCATCAAATAACAAGAAACCAAGGTACATGCTATACAACCAGTAGCTATGCACTTAATACAAACTCAACTAATTTTTTTCAAAAATACAAGCCCTCAAGGAAATTTATATCCACACAGTTTACCAAACACTAGGATAATAATCCTATTTGCAAAGAATATTCAGTTTAAATAAAATAATAGTGAAACACTTCTTAACATGGTATTCCCAAGGGAACATTATGTTAACAAATGCACCACATCTAAACATACTAGGGGTCACAAAGAATTACTAATACTTCAATCAAATAAGTATAGCAATCATCTATTTTCCTTTGGTGGAAAATACTAAACAAACATATAGTAATACATGCTATTAACATACACGTGTAAGGTAGGGGATTCGCATCCCTAATAAAAAATGCAACAGGACCAGTGGGTTATGGTCCCACTAATACCAAGGCATTAAGAGGTAAAAAAGCCTCTGGTCACACTTGGCAATAATAATCTATCAAAGAATTCACCACACAACTATCATACTAGTGAAAACAATAAAGTGAGAACAATAAACAAATGTTACACATGCTTTTCTATAAATCAAAGTGAAAGCTAACAAAGGTACTACCATTATATTATCAGTATCAAAATGGTACTGGACTTATCATAACCACATCAAAACTTAGGTAAAACAAACCTACAAAGATTGGCTCTTTTTTGACAAATGCTATTTCTAACTCTTTTTTGACTTTCCAAATATTCACACACTTTTTAAGGTAGTTGTATTAAGAAAACAACCTAATAACAAGGAGCAACACAACTATACATTCTAGGAAACAAGTTTCAAACAATCAAACATTTATTTACAAGCAAGTACACAAGTAATAAAGAAAACAGAAAAGGTAATGTTTCTAGTTTTGCTCACCAAAAATAATCTAGAGCCCTAAAAATTAATCCAAGATAGAGTTAGATAGATCTCGTCATACAGAAACTCATACAATTGGATTCATATCAAAAAACCATTTTTAAACTCCTTCTAATAATCATAGAAAAGCCTACTAGTCATTTCCCAAAATGGATGGCATTTCCATTTCGCAACTCTCCTTGATGTGAGGTCAAGTTCTAATGATAGATATGCTCACTAGATACTCAAGATTTTTTGGTTTGACCAAAATGGGGACACACACAAAAGTTATGCTAGAAATGGTTAAACAGACTCCTTGTGGAAAAATAAAGACTACTCCAAAAATAAAAATGCAAAAGTGAGACCACCACTTGGATATGGTTAGTAATTTGCTTAGCTACCGCCCTGATTTTTGGGTTGGTAAAAAACATATTATTTCTATTTTTACCAAGGACAAAGCTACAAGCCAGTTTCTACCTAAACCAGACAGGAGATAACTCACAGAAAAAAACACTAAGCGGGAGGATCTTCTATGGCCGAGCTGCTACTGTGTGGTGACCCAGCACACCACTACATGTGTAGTGCGCAAGTCGGTGACATAATACTCACAGAAGGACTTATCCGTGAATATTACATCTCTCAGAGTGGTACAACAGAAACATAGCGGGTCCAAGCAAAGCTATAGGATAGAAACTTCATTACAAAATCTTGAGAATCTCCTTGAAGAATCAAAGAAGATCTCCTGCAAATGAAACATCAGAAGAAGCAATTCGAAGCTCCAAGCCGGAGAAGAACTCTAGCTTAGAACTAATCCACTACGGCTGATAATCAGCCCTAATCTATGGCTTGTAATAGCTAAGTCTAAGAATGGTCTCTACCTACATCTTGATAGCTTCTCCTCCACCAGCGTTTTTGATGACGATGCTTTACCGACTAAGTAGTAGATCACCCCACCTAGCTTCATGAGTTAGCGATGGCTTCACGATGATGACTTCCAAAGGCTTCAACTCTAAGCAGGGGGTCAAACGGGAACGAATGAGTAACGAGCGTTACTCAACAAGTTCATGATATATAGTGGGTAGTTTGATGCACTAACTACAGCTTTAGACTCGAAAGAGTCATAAGCTAATGCAAGGTTTTATAAAAATTTCTTCAAGAGGTTGCTTTTAATTATGAAAAGTATGCCCGCCAGACCATCACAGGACTAGAACTTCATGGAGTTGCCTTTCCTGTAGCGTTCGCAGTTCCTTCCCGGAACAGGGGGTAACATGCCACATCCTTTTACACTCTGTAGAGGTGCGTTACTTTACCCATGGACGACCAAGACCATGTTGCACAACTAGGCGATCGTTCCTGTGCACACCCACTTAGGTGTGGGGCCCGGTTGCTGGTCCAAGACAAACCGTGCTTCTCCGCACAATGCATGCCCACACATTTCCGCCAGCAGGTTGAACGCCTGATTCCACCCCTCACGATGGAGATCTATGTGCCCCTGGCAGAAGATCATAGACCCCAGAGTCCGTGGGACGTAAGGGCTCCCACCCATGTGCATGCAGTCCCGTAGAACCTACAGCGTACGTCTCTGGCAGTCCGTTGACATGCGAACGAGAAAAGATCATCGCTGACTTACTCCCCCCATAGAAGACCCATGGTTAACGCGGTATTTACGGCGCACCGAGTTCTGACGGCATTTGTGATTAGTTCCTAGGTAATACTTTCCCATGCAGATGGAACCTTCCTTTGACCTATTCATCTTACCATGGTCCCATCCGCCCACCAAACAGAACACTACCACTCGGTAGTCATTCAATTAGTCATATTATTATAAAAATAGGATCATGCATTCTTTTGAGAGTAGGTGATAATACGATAGGGTTTTTGCAAATATTTTTTTATGAGATACTTCAAGGATATGAGCAAGTGATGAACTTGCCTGAGATTGAAATAACCATAATAATTCATGTCTTCGGGTTCAAGGGTCTCGTAGGAAATCCCGACATCTGAAAGATAGCAAAGTAGTCCCGGTAAGGACTAGAGAAAACACTGGCAAGGATGATACATGCATAGTAATGAGATGCATCGTGTAATACCCTGGAAAATACCTTAGCTTACAGATGTAAGCCACGTTCGAAACGATATCTCAATCACACAAATTTTAGGTGAGTTGTTTTATTACTTGTGATAATGTGGTTATTGGTTCTTTTAGACTTACATGTGTTTCACTTTTACGTAGAAAACAATTTTTTATCATGTTTAGATAGAGGTTTTTATTATTTGGTTAGTTAACAAGACAACAACACATGGAAAATAATTATTGAAAAGATAATAAACACATTTTATTCTATGTTCAAAAGTGTAGAGTTAATTATTTTCCATGCCCAGCCAGTCTCTGTTTTTATTTCCGAATAGAAAATAGAATTGTAATTTGCAGAATAGTCCCTAGAACTTAGAAATATCATATCTTTTTAACCATAAGCGCAAATTTGGCAAACTTGGAATTTTATTAAATACCCTGGATCTGTAGAATCTTTTAGCACTGTTCAAATTCAAATTTGACAAACTTACATGGGTTCAAATTTAAATATGCTTGTTTGATGAATTTTGGCATAATTTAAATTCTACAAATCCAAAAATTGCAAATAAAATATATTTGGAAACCTTAGGATGTTTACTTTCATATCATCTGTACCAAAATAATTTTTGAACAAGTTAGTTTATAAATTAGAATTATGTACTCCCTCCGTTCCATAATGTAAGTCTTTTTAGCAAACTAAAACAGCTTGCAAAAAAGGCTTACATTATGGAACAGAGGAAGTAGTATATTAAGTATTTTTGGCATAGAATTAATTCTACAAATAATTAGAATATGTTCCCTTAAGCAAAATTTCTCATTTTGGTAACCTTGAACCAGAGACATCAGTACCTAAACCTTTTGGACAATGTTGAACCATTTCCTTGTAAGTTGGACCAAAAATCCATCTTAGTGAACCACTAGTTGATCATGCCTTAGATTTTGTTTCTATTCTTTCTACCATTATTTGTTGTGGCCATTTTGAATCCAATACCAAGTCCCTAGTATGTAAACCATATAAGATACCAAGTAGTAAACTTCAAACACCAGTACCATAGTTTTCTATCTACTCTTCCATCCCCCTATTCTTGCTTCAAGAATCCATCAAGTTAGCAAATGGAAAACAAGACTCAAGCAATACAAGGCTCTTCACTTTCAACTTGGTGGCAACATGAATAGCTACAAGGAGGATCAATGAAGAAATTTTTAAGAAAAGACTCCACCACTAGAAGCAACTCAAGGAAGTACAAGTGTGAAGAAGTCCAGAAGAAAACATCTCCCTCTCTCTTTCTATCTTTCTACCTATTTTCTTTCTCTTGACTTAGTGGTATTTTGTGCCCATACAATACCCAAACCAAATTAGTGAAGTAAAATCCATGAAGAAATCTATCAAGATCAAGAGAAGAACCCATCCAAGGAAAAGACTACAATAGAAGCATGAAGATAATCTTCAAGAAGACAAGCATGTGAAGACTTGGAGCAAATCTACACAAGTTGGAGATTTAGAAAGTTGTTTTTGTCCAGCCCTTGACCCAAATGGAAAAGACCAAGACTTTACCTTGTTATCTCCTTTGTTATGAAGTTAGTTGAACCTAGACCTAGCCTAAAACAAAATGGAAGGACTAACTTAGATCACTCAAATGTTTTGATGAAAACAACTAAGTGTTACACTTTGTATTGTGATACTTTAGTTAAAATAGTGAGATGACCTTGGTGAACTCTTGGAACTTCTTAGATAAATATGTTTTCAATAAAGTTTGATCACTACAAACTCAACCTAGACATCCTTAGTTAACTCTTGGAAACCCCTTAACAAGTGTTGAAAAATTAGGGAATAAATCTTTCAAACTCAAACTTTGAACTTGTCCTAGCCAACTTGGTCCAAGTCCTCTGTTATGTTATTTGCTCTGTTTGCTTTCTCCACTTATGTGTTTGATTGCTAGGATGCTTGTTTATTTTATTGTGTTTTCAATGAATAGATTGTACGGAGAGCAACGATATTTTGTGAAGAGAGTGTGAATATCTTCACCAACTTCAACAAGGAAAGTAACACACCATTAAATGCCCATTATTTTCTATATGCATCATTAGAGTTTTCAGTAGTATGCATGATAGGAAATTTTACTAAGTTATATTATTCTATGCTATTATCCTAGTAGTGTGTAGCCATCTCTTTTACCCTTGTTATTTTGATAGCCTTAGAACTTAGTAGATGCTATGCAATATTACAAATTGTTTTACTAGATGTTGAGGAAAAAGTATAACATTCAATGAAACACCGGGGTGGAATTTGGACGTGATTGGGTTATGTTGAGTGTTTCCCCAGGGCCCTTGTCTAAGGGTTATTCCACTTGAGGTTTTCCTTCTAAGTTTAGTAGCTTCCCGTGCAGCCTTTTGACATGTGGGCTCTGTCTTGATCAACTAAGTTGTGAGGGTTCGGCCCAGGCTTGAAAAGCAGATGTAGCATAATTATAGGTGGAACGGGTCTTGCCGGAGGGTTGAACTTCTTCTTCAGAAAATATCGTCTCAATTCTCTCCTTTCCATGATGCACTCTGGGTGTATAGGATGTTTGGGCTAATTGAAGACAAAGGGTGAAAGTGCACAACCTCTACAGAGTCAACAAACTAAGATCTTAGCCGTGTCCCCGGTTATAGACAACAATGAGCAACTCGACAAGGATTGACGGAAGAATCTCATCACCAATTTCTGTAAATAAAATTTTGACCAATTGAAGAGTATTGTGGTGCTTGGATCTTAATCCAATGTTGCCACTCCTTTGAAAAGAAAAGTTTGTTTTACAAAAGAGATCGGACAAAACTGGCTTTATGCAAACTTAGCCAAAAACTCCACTCAGCCAAATAAGCATGTAGTATTAGTCTTACCATTTATATCCACCATAGTGTTACTTGTCAATACATTAAATTATATTGACTCCCTTGTGGCTGAATATTCCATATTGCAGATATTTCTAAAGACGAGTGAGGATTTCGTTTAGGATCTCGAGACTATCGCCAACATGTTTTGCCTGTGGCACATGAAGAATATGGGCTCAATGTTGTACTATGTCTTCCGTTCTATATCTTTGTTTACTGCTAGTCTTCTAAGACTATGCAAGTTGTAATACTATTTTGTAAAGACTGGATCATGCGGTGTAACAGTATTTGACGCATTTGCATGATATTTCATTTATACTGTGGTGCTAGCAATTGATCCAGGGACTAGCAAAATAACACAGGTGTCCTTACATTATTAAATGTGGGAACGCTACGAAATGGTATCAGAGCATTGTGTTGCCTATAGGATTCGAGACCCTTAGGTTTGGAAGCCATTTTTGATCATGTTATTATCTCCTTAGAGTATTTTGGATCCTAGCGGCATAGTGAGATGAAGCGGCCCGAACAACTTTACGTGTCCACGGACACGAGACTGTTCCCTAATTGGATTGCGGGTGCATTGTCCTTCTCACTATAGTGAATATCCAATTTGCAAAAAGGTTTTAATAACCCATTGATCACCCTAGGATTGAAAACTTTGTATGTTCAAACTATCTAGAAACAAAACAATCATCTTAATTCTTCTCATATCATCTCATCTATTATTCACCTTTAAAGTTTTCTAGATGACCTACCTCTTGTATACCCTCAAGGCAAGATTGTTGATGACCATACCATGAAGTGCAAGAAGTGTTTTCACCACATGAAGACCTACACTCAAGACAATTGAAGAAACTTGGAGATATACCGAGACTTCACAAAAATCAAGAACACCTCAAGGAATTGAGAGAAGAATCTGAAGAAAACTCAAGAAGATATAGATGAGACCACCAATCTAGTTCCTTTGTTAGAACAACGTTAACGTGTTAGCGTATTGATCATACCAATGAGTGCGGTATGACAATATTAGTTGTTTTATAAAACCTTGATGTTTGGTGTGATGAATGTGTTGATATATGTTTATTATGTGTTGATGGCAAGATGAGTTTCCTTGATCTGATGTGTTGGGGTAGAAATTACTTTAGCCTGTTTCTAATCTCTACTATTTCATGCTAAGCCAAACCAAAACACATACCCATTTATCAACCATATTGGGATACCATATGAAGTGCAACAACAAACCTTTCACCCAAGAATGTCATGACTAGTTATCTATAGAGACACAAGCCATACAATTGAGGAATGTCACATATTTCAAGATCCTTTTGTGTGAAGGAACAATCACATCCAGGATCAATGACCAACTACATCATAAGAAGCAGCAAGCCAATCAACGAGTAAAGAAAGACAAGTGAACCCCAAGCTGCATGAGTTATGAAGATTTCAGAGCCAACTACACCAAGAGAAGAAGCAATGAAGAAACACAACTATCCAGTTTGTGTTACATAAGAGTTTTGTGCAACCCAATAGTATGGGAAAACGATAGTTTAGCTCAGTTTGTCTTACAGATTGGAAACTTTCTTTGAGACAAGTGAGGTGACCTAGTGTTATTATACGAGATTCATCAATCCAAGTACAAGGTAATGATTGAGTGCAACATGGATTGGCCTCCATGGTGACTACTCACATTATTTACTTTTGCTATGAGGAATGTTAAATCTAAGTGACATACCTATTAGAGAGACGACGATGTTAAACCTGAACCATAGAATGGTAGAATACAATAATGACCCTATGTTAGTGTTGCTGAAAGCGTACTATTTTCGGTAAGGATCAAGCCAACCTTGGAGCTATCTAGCAATGGAAGATTTTTCCTACCATGAGAGTTTCTTTAGAAATAGCATGGTGTTTGCCTTCAATGATGACAAAAACAAGATGGAAGATTTTCCAAGAACATCAAAAGACCAAGTTGAGAGGAACCCAAAGACTTTTGATTGATCCAAAGAGTGACCCCTCAGTGTCAAAGGTAGTTCAACAGATCTATGTTGGTCTATAACTCTACCATGGAGGATTTTACTCAAGCCAAGCTACACTCCAATATAATGAGAATAGACTACCCACAAAAGTTTCTTTTAAGGGTGGTAGCCCACCCAGTTGTTCTGGAACCCAGTTATCCAAACCTAATCTTTCCTTCTAGCCTTCCCAAATCTCGGCACGAGATTTCTTTTAAGGGTGGTAGTCTGTAACATCCCTCATTTTTGGAAAGTCCAAAAATCACTAAAAAATGAAACTTTTTGTTTTCATGTTATGCAAGTCACCAAAAAGCCAATGAGATGCAAGAAATAAAAAGGAAAACAATACAAACTCAATGAAAATTGAAATTAAGAATCCATTATGCCTCTATTACTTAAACCTCAAACTTTATTCAAATAAACTTTCTTTATTCAATAGTTATTATCTTTCTTTAACAAACCCTATTCTCTAAATGTTTTCCAATAAATTATTTTGATATGAAAATGAATCACACTTTGGGAAACAAAAATATTGACAATGGAAACTCTCTGAAATTTTATTTAGCAACAATATTGTTAATTTGATATTTTCCTATTTTTAAATGGCATTAAGTAGCTATTAATAATAATCATATTTTCAAAATAAAATTAATTTAAGTGTGTTGAAACAACACATAAATGTTTTAATTTGCAGGAGAAGGATTTTGCAAGATTATAGAATTTTGTTTGGGGTCAATTGGATGTTTTAATCAAAATTTATCAATTAATAAAGAATATATATAAAAGAACAAAACAAAACAAAGAAAAACAAAAGTACAGCTAGCCTTGCACGCACGCAACGTCCTTGGCCCAGCCCGTCACCCCCTCTCCTTTCTTGCTCATGCGCGGCAGCAGACCGACCCAGCCCACAGCCCGTCACCTCCTCTCTCTCCATTCTAGTCACAGAGAAGTGGGCCCCACCTTGACACCAGCAATGACGGCACCTCGTCATCAACACGGAACCGTTCACCTCTGCCGTTTCTAGCCATGAAGGAGGGGATTCAATCCCCTTGATTGTGAGCGATTAAAGCCACCATTTGATGCCTCGACCCCGCCCTCTTAATCCCCCAGGACTCCTTCGCTTTTCCCCTCTCATCCCTCTCTGCATCACGCCCCCAGGCCATCGCAATCTCTCGCTGGAGGAGCTCCTGTCATTCGCCGTCTGTCGTCAATTCCGGCCGAGGAAGAAGGACCCCGACCCCGATTCTTGGCCTCACTCCTCCCCGTTTCTCTTGCGCATCTCGTGGATGCTAATACTTTTTTTTCCTTCTCTCGCAGCGGACAACGAACGAACAAGTTCGCCGGAGCCGCCGTCACGGGTGTAGCTTGTGGCCACCGCTCCCGAGCACCTCAACCACTGCCGTGCTCACCATCAAAATTATCCCGTCGTTAGGACCCCATAACCGCCCCGTGCGCATCCCGTAGACTCCCGGAAGGTCGCCGCCATCCACGACTGCGCGTCGCCGGAGTCGGGTGCTCTCCGTCTACATCGCGCGGACACTCCAGCGCGCGCAAGCCAAATGTGGCGCCACCATCATCCTCGCCGCAGCACGCTTCCCCCTTCATGGTCCTCTCGAGCACCGGGACCCCCTACAGCATCTCCGACGTCCACTTCCGAGGCACAGCGCCACTGCGCGCCATTTTCCGGCAAGCCACACCGTCGGTGAGCCCCTCTCTCTCCTATTTGTTTTTTTTTCAGCCCGTTAGATCCCAATCCAACCGCCCAGAGCATTTCACTTAAGCGAACTGGTATCATCCAATCAGATGTCGCCACCTCAACGCCAGTCAGCCGCGGGCAGATAGCTTATCCGTCGCTCAGCGCAGCGCACAGCCGGCCCGAGCCCACCTCTTTTCTGCCGCGTCGCGCGGCAGATAATCCGTTTTTAGCCCAGCCAGTCTCTGGTTTTATTTCCGAATAGAAAAAATTGTAATTTGCATAATAGTCCCTAGAACTTAGAAACATCATATCTTTTTAACCATAAGCCCAAATTTGGCAAACTTGGAATTTTTTAAATCCCCTGGATTTGTAGAATCTTTTAGAACTGTTCAAATTCAAATTTGACAAACTTACATGGGTTCTAATTTAAATATGCCTGTTTGATGAATTTTGGCATAATTCAAATTCTACAAATCCAAAAATTGCAAATAAAATATATTTGGAAACCTTAGGATGTTTACTTTCATATCATATGTTCATAAATAATTTTTAAACAAGTTAGTTTAGAAATTAGAATGAGTTAGTATATTAAGTATTTTTTGCATAGAATTAATTCTAGAAATAATTAGAATATGTTCCCTTAAGAAAAATTGCTCATTATGGTAACCTTGAACCAGAGACATCACTACCTAAACCTTTTGGACAATGTTGAACAATTTCCTTGTAAGTTGGACCAAAAATCCATCTTAGTGAACCACTAGTTGATCATGCCTTAGATTTTGTTTCTATTCTTTCTACCATTGTTGGTTGTGGCCATTTTGAATCCAATACCAAGTCCCTAGTATGTAAACCATATAAGAGACCAAGTAGTAAACCTCAAACACTAGTACCATAGTTTTCTATCTACTCCTCCATCCCCCTATTCTTGCTTCAAGAATCCATCAAGTTAGCAAATGGAAAACAAGACTCAAGCAATAGAAGGCTCTTCACTTTCAACTTGGTGGCAACATGAAGAGCTACAAGGAGGATCAATGAAGAAATTTTGAAGAAAAGACTCCACCACTAGAAGCAACTCAAGGAAGTACAAGTGTGAAGAAGTACAGAAGAAAACATCTCCCTCTCTCTTTCTATCTTTCTTCCTATTTTCTTTCTACTTAGTGGTATTTTGTGCCCATCCCATACCCAAACCAAATTAGTGAAGTGAAATCCATGAAGAAATCTATCAAGATCAAGAGAAGAACCCGTCCAAGGAAAAGACTACAATAAAAGCATGAAGATAATCTTCAAGAAGACAAGCATGTGAAGACTTGGAGGAAATCTACACAAGTTGGAGATTTAGAAAGTTGTTTTTGTCCAGCCCTTGACCCAAATGGAAAAGACCAATACTTTACCTTGTTATCTACTTTGTTATGAAGTTAGTTGAACCTAGACCTATCCTAAAGCAAAATGGAAGGACTAATTTAGATCACTCAAATGTTTTGATGAAAATAAGTAAGTGTTACACTTTGTATTGTGATACTTTAGTTAAAATAGTGAGATCACCTTGGTGAACTCTTGGAACTTCTTAGATAAATATGTTTTCAATAAAGTTTGATCACTACAAACTCAACCTAGACATCCTTAGTTAACTCTTGGAAACCCCTTAACATGTGTTGAACAATTAGGGAATGAATCTTTCAAACTCAAACTTTGAACTTCTCCTAGCCAACTTGGTCCAACTCCTTTGTTATGTTATTTGCTCGGCTTGCTTTCTCCACTTATGTGTTTGATTGCTAGGATGCATGTTTATTTTATTGGGTTTTCGATGAATAGATTGTATGGATAGAAATGATATTTTGTGAAGAGAGTGTGAATATCTTCACCAACTTCAACAAGGCAAGTAACACACCATTCATTACCCATTATTTTCTATATGCATCATTAGAGTTTTCAGTAGTATGCATGATAGGAAATTTTACTAAGTTATATTATGCTATGATATTATCCTAGTAGTGTGTAGCCATCTCTTTTACCCTTGTTATTTTGATAGCCTTAGAAGTTAGTAGATGCTATGCAATATTACAAATTGTTTTACTAGATGCTGAGGAAAAAATCTAAGTATAACATTCAATGAAACACCTGGGTGGAATTTAGACGCGATTGGGTTATGTTGAGTGTATCCTCAGGGCCCTTATCTAAGGGTTATTCCACTTGAGGTTGTCATTTCTGGATGGCCACCCAGGAACAAAGAGATTATTATGTTCTTCTAAGTTTAGTAGCTTCCCGTGCAGCCTTTTGACATATGGGCTATGTCTTGATCAACTAAGTTGTGAGGGTTCGGCCCAGGCTTGACAAGCAGATGTAGCATAATTATAGGTGGAACGGGTCTTGCCGGTGGGTTGAACTTCTTCTTCTGAAAGATCTCGTCTCCATTCTCTCCTTTCCATGATGCACTCTGGGTGCATAGGATGTTTGGGCTAATTGAAGACAAAGGGTGAAAGTGCACAACCTCTACAGAGTCAACAAACTAAGATCTTAGCCGTGTCCCCGGTTATGGACAACTATGAGCAGCTCGACTAGGATTGACGGAAGAATCTCATCACCAATTTCTATAAGTAATTTTTTGACCAAGTGAAGAGTATTGTGGTGCTTGGATCTTAATCCAATGTTGCCACCCCTTTGACAAGAAAAGTTTGTTCTACAAAAGAGATAGGACAAAACTGGCTTGATGCAAACTTAGCCAAAACTCCACTCAGGCAAATAAGCATGTAGTATTAGTATTGTCATTTATATCCACCATAGTGTTATTGCCAATACATTAAATTGTATTGACTCCCTTGTGGCTGCATATTCCATATTGGAGATATTTCTAAAGACGAGTGAGGATTTCGTTTAGGATCTCGAGACTATCGCCAACATGTTTTTCCTGTGGAACATGAAGAATATGGGCTCAATGTTGTACTATGTCTTCCATTGTATATCTTTGTTTACTGCTAGTCTTCTAAGACTACGCAAGTTGTAATACTATTTTGTAAAGACTGGATCATGCGATGTAGTACAATTTGATGCATTTGCATGATATTTCATTTGTACTGTGGTGCTAGCAATTGATCTAGTGACTAGCACAATAACACATGTGTCCTTACATTATTTTCCAACGGGCCAACAGTTCAGCTCCATCGCAAATGGCGCCAAAGTTCTCCAGTTCGGCTCCATTTTCCCTCGCGCCGACCAACCCGTAAAAACCGAACCATATGCAAAATTTTGCAATGGGCCCACGATTCGGCTCCATCGCAAATGGCTGTGAAGTTCTTCAGTTCGGCTCCATTTGCCCTGGCGCCGACCAGCCCATAAATATCGAATCATAGGCAAAATTTTCCAACGGTCCAACTGTTCGGCTCCATCGCAAATGGCACCGAAGTTTGTCAGTTCAGCTCCATTTGCACTGGCGCCGACCCACCCGTAAAAACCGATTTACAATTGAAGAATTGCGGAGTCCAGAAGGTCGGCTCAATAACATTGTTTGCCAACAACATCACACGTTCATCGATCAACCACCCTTCTTAGTTAAAAAAATCTCACAAGACATGTGTTGCGTTCCCACATTAAAATAATGTAAGAACATCTGTGTTAGTGTGCTAGTCCCTGGATCAATTGCTAGCACCACAGTACAAGATGAAATATCATGCAAATGCATCAAATTCTATTACATAGCATGATCTAGTCTTTACAAAATAGTATTACAACTTGTATAGTCTTAGAAGATTAGCAGAAAACAAGGAAATACAGCAGAAAACATGAATAGCATTGAGCCCATCTTCTTCATGTGCCACAGGCAAAACATGTTGGCGATAGTCTCGAGATCCTAAACGAAATCCTCACTCGTCTTCAGAAATATATGCAATATGGAATATGTAGCCACAAAGGATTCAATACAATTTAATGTATTGGCAAGTAACACTATGGTGGATATAAATGGAAAGACTAATACTAAATGCTTATTTGGCTGAGTGGAGTTTTTGGCTAAGTTTGCATAAAGCCAGTTTTGTCCGATCTCTTTTGTAAAACAAAATTTTCTTTTCAAAGGGTGGCAACATTGGATTAAGATCCAAGCACCACAATACTGTTCACTTGGTCAAAATTTTACTTATTAAAATTGGTGATGAGATTCTTCCGTCAATCCTTGTCCAGCTGCTCATAGTTGTCCACAACCGGGGACACGGCTAAGATCTTAGTTTGTTGATTCTGCAGAGGTTGTGCGCTTTCACCCTTTCTCTTCAATTAGCCCAAACATCCTATACACCCGGAGTGCATCATGGAAAGGAGAGAATTGAGACGAGATCTTTCAGAAGAAGTAATTCAACCCACTGGCAAGACCCGTTCCGCCTATAATTATGCTACATCTGCTTGTCAAGCCTGGGCTGAATCCTCACAACTTAATTGATCAAGACAGAGCCCATATTGTCAAAAAGTTGCATGGGAAACTACTAGATTTAGAGGGACATAGTAATCTCTTTGTTCCTGGGTGGCCTACCGCAAGTGACAACCTCAAGTGGAATAACCCTTTGAAAGGGCCCTGAGGCAACACTCAACATAAACCAGTCTTACCACTTCCACCAAGGTGGTTCATTTATTAGTTACTAGCAAAAATGCCCGTGCGTTGCAACGGGTTAAAAGAAATGATAAAAAATTTGACACAACCCAAATTTTACACCAACCTAAACTAATCGATCGTACGACAATTATAGCAAAACATACATGTGCTTTGCAGCGGGACAGAAAAACTGCTATGTAAAGTAAGTTCTTATCGACAGTTGCGACCTAAATTTTCATGGAACAGTAATGCTGCCAGATAGTTGGGTTGAGCATTAAGTCCCTCAGTATATGCTTGTCCAGCCTCTTTAGACTTGTAAATACTCTTCTGTGTTTTCAATGAAATGAAGCGCGATCCTTTTCGATTTTCTCCAAAATAAGCCTTTGCGACTATATTGAAATTTGCGCACGACAAATAAATTGTAAGTATGTAATCAATCCAGCCATATGCATTTAAGTTGATAATATAGAAACGATTAAACGAATCTAAATCATATGGCCGGTGCCTAATAATAAATGCCTCCTGTTATTCTTTGCAATATTATTTCTATGCCCTGCCAAAAATAAAATTATGTACATGAGTAGTTGGGAGTACAAGCAAATCATATTCAGCTACTCCAGGCTCGCGTTATTCACTTCTTGCGAGAGCATGGACAAAACATGATTTTTTCAGCTTGGTTCACCAACATACAGTCCATCTGAATGCTTTTCTTATGCATTAAGCATTTGCATGGGAATGTTGCACTTAATCTGAAAGTATGATTTTGAAATTGGTATATATTGCGTGAGTGCGAAAGTGTGAATTTGAAATTGTTATATAATTTGCCAGTGCTACAATCGACAGCTGCATGAACTGACTATTCTTGTGACTCGTAAAATGATCTAATTAATTCCAATAAAAGTGGATCGAAGGTGGGGAATACAAAGTTTAATTGAAAAGGTTCAGTTATAATCTCAAACACTTGGAGGGTTGGTAGTGATACTGAGACAATACTTAGCTGCTCAACATTTGGAGGATTGCTATTCAAATTTTTTACTTCTGGCAAATCTGGGTATCTACACAACCAAAAACAGCAATTTGATGAAGTACATCAGATCAGAACAACATGTCTGTCAATCACCAATGAGATAAAATATTAAGAGAGAAATCATTGAAATTTGGGTCGTACCATTTGAGGCTTCCGAGATACTAATATTATGTGCTCCAAATACGCAAATTAGCCACCTCCAACCAACATCCTAAGAAATCTACCACATCACCTCGTATCTCTTCTATGAATAAACAAAAAACAGTTTGCAGGCAAATCACCCTGGCTGAACACAAAATCCATCCAACAAACCGAATGTAGTGTCTACTAGACGGAGCAGCGCGCTTCGCTGCGCCGTCTTCCAATCCGTCATGAGTATGATTTGTGTTTCGGCGTCAACAGATCATTAGGATGTTTCGATTGTGAATTTAAATATTACGGCCAGTGTGACCTATGGGTCATGATGCGTGTAAAAGTGAGCTCAAGTGCATGCTCTACGTGACATTCCTTCGCTTCCAGTTCTGCTTAGCTAAGCTAGCTAGTTTTCAACCTTGTAACTAAACAATAACGATAGAATATTGACACAAAAGTTTACTTACATAGCTTTCCACCTTCCGCACCCTGACTACAACATAAAATACAGTTATGACTCACATAGCTCGAACACAAGAGCTGCTGACACAAAACTTCATAGAGACTATGTTCTAAGCTAGGAAACTCCGGGTCATCCACAGAAACATCACAACTTATCTGCGACAGCAAAAGTCCAAAGTCTCCTATAAAAAGCAGCAGATGCCTCAGAGAAAGCAGCGTGCAATGTTGCCTGCACTGCAAACCTGACAAAGAGATAAAGAGAGAAAAATCAGCAATATATAGCACCATCTAAACATAAAAAATAGTGCAACCAAGAGAAAGAAAGGATCATAATTCTTACAGTACCTTCTAGGCAACACTATCTACTCTAGACCCATCACGTTGTGCAAGCTGCAAGCCCGAGCTTCCATTCGTTGATCAAATAGTTGCCGTGATTCTTTAGCTCTCCGAAAAGATAACACAACTTCGTCGTCGACTAATATCCAAGAGAGTCGTTGCATCGGCGCATTGGGTGAACCAACGGCGATACACTAACTTTCCCTATCACAATGATCCATCACCGTTTCCCCTCCAGCAATGCAATACAACTTTGTAAAATGTTCACGAATTTCGTCAGAGAAACGATAGTTGACATCAACCACAACTTTCATACTAAGATTTTCCCGAGCATGCGCATCCAACATACATAGATCTCAAAATGTTTTCGGAAGTGTAAATCCGAAAGGATTATGTCTAAATCATATCCGATCCAAGCCACTACTCTTCCTAATTCCAACTTCTTAACACCTTCTGCATGTATAATTCCTATATACTTAAACATGTTACGTGCCACATCCATGTGAGATAATTGTATTGTCTACAACGACACCAAAAAGTTAATCCAGTACAATAAGAAATAACCGAACCTATGCATCTGTACTACCCTTTGTCCTAGATAAAATTTACCGCTACCAGCACACTTGGTAGATGATCTAGAGGGAATAAAATTGAACCTGTAATCAAAACATGCTTGCAGACATACCGAGGAATAGACCCTAAGACATGCATGATGAATCAAGAAAAACCTTCCAGGTGCCCCTGCTGCCTTATATATTCTACAAACAGTTGCTTAGAGGCCGACAACTAATTTGCGCAAACAAAATTATTACTTTTGTGGGTTCGTTTCCAAGGATGTAGTGGTGCCATTCTGACTTCCTCACCACTACCGGCGGCATGTTTAGTGAAAATTTCTTAAGCAGTTATATATGGATGACAATGCGCAAACAAAAATAAATAACATGCATAGTGGTTTCAGAAGTAGGACATCGGGACGTGTCTGCATGATACTAACCGGACAACTGCATAAAAGGTAGCCACCTCAGTCCTCTTGCCACAAACAGACAATTCAACACCTAAATAGGCACAACACATGTAAGCTGATTCAGCACAAGAAAACACAAGAAATGAACAACCCCGATATTACAACAAAATTAAAGAAGGAACGGACATAGAAAGGCTAGAGCCAAATGAGAAAACATTTCAAGAACCAATACAAAATTTTCTAGGAAACCAAAGAAACAAGTGATTTCAAGGTGAAAGACATGAAGGCTCTAAATTGTGAAGTGACGGCCCGTTTAGTTATGGTACCTTTCGAATCACAACTATAATTTTGTTCTTTGTTCTGTATCACGAAATTCGGTTTTCAGAATATGTTATATATGTTGGCTCACAGTTTTTTGTTAGTTCTGCGGCCATGTAGTTACAACCTAGTGTCTATGCTTAGACTATGAACATGACTCTTGCTAAACTTGTGGTATACAATACCACTATAGTATGGGGCTCTATGGTGAGTACTTTACAAACTTTTCCATTTTGCATTATAGAAAATTGGGTGTTTCCCTTGAACGAACAGAGAACGAAAACAGACTTCTGAAAACATGTAAGATAGTGTGCCTTAACATACCTCAGTGCTAGTAATACCCATTGACATACCAATGCCAGCAAGTTTTAAAGCAGGGGCAACATTTACTCCATCTCCAGTCACAGCAACAACTTCAACATCTTCCCTTAACACAGTCTTCTGAAGGATCGAGAGGTTAACTAGAGGGGGGGGGGGTGAATAGGTTAACTACAAATTTTAACTTCTTTTTCAAGTTAACAAGGCAAAGCTCAAATATAGATTATCTAGAGTATGCAACTAGATGGACAATCCTATATGTTGAGCAATTACGACTAGCACAAGGTGAACAATATGACTAAGCTAGTAGTAACAAGTAAAGGTAAGTTGAGGAATAACCGAACACAATGACGCGGAGATTTATCCCGAAGTTCACTTCCCAATGGAAGCTAATCTCCGTTGGAGCGGTGCAGTGCCACCAAAGTGGAACACCGAGTAGGCCTCAAATGCCACACCGTATCTCCTTCGAGATCTTCCACCGATGTGGATAGACTCGAATCACTATGTTGCCGTTGAGGTTGACAACTAGAACCTTTACAAGGATGAGGCACACTCCACAAGATTGGAGGGTCCTCACCAAATCCCAAGAGCCGCCAAGACTCCGAGAAGCAAGATCCACGGGCACAAAAGCACCGGGGATATCAACAAGGCTCCGAGCTCCGATGAACTAAGAGCAACAAGATTCCTAGCTCCAATGAACTAAGAATGACAAGATCCCTATGGGATGAGTGGGTGGATTTCTAATCGGCTCGGTGGAGTTGTAGATCGGGGGTGTCTCCTTCAAATCCCAAAGTATCACGAGCTTTGGTTGGGGATTTGTGGAGATCTTGTTCTTGAGCTTGAGCTTGGTCAATCAATGGTGGTGAGAGAGAGTGTGAGTGGGATTGACCATGAGCAAAGGTAGGTGAAGACCCCGTCTATATACTCGTGTCGAAATATGGCCATTTTAGGGGGGTTTCACCTTTCCTGCGTCCCACCCCGGCCTGGGAGCCGGCCTGGCCGGCCTGGGAGCAGCCAGGGCCGGGCCAGAACCCACCCCGGCCTGGGGGCCGGCCTGGGGTCGGCGTGGGCGCTAGGGGGAGGCCAGCGTGGCCAGCCAGCCCGGCCTGGGGCCGGCGTGGACCAGGGGGGAGGCCGGACCCCCACCCGGACGCCCCGGCCTGGAGGCCGGCCTGGGGCCGGCGTGGGCAGAAGGGCGAGGCCGGCCCCCCACCCGAAGCGCCCGGCCTGGGAGCCAGCCTGGGGCCGGCGTGGGGCTGGCCAGGGGCGCGGCCAGCCCGGCCTGGAGGCCGGCCACCCCCCTTTTCTTCTTCTTTTATCCTTTCTCTTCGCCGTCTCTTTTCTCTTCTTCCTTGTCTTTTCCCGTAGCATTTTCTCACACATTGCTGAACTTTGTAAGACATTTACGGGTCGATATTTTCTGAGTACACTTGGCAAAGCACATTAGTCCATCTATATGTTGTAATCAAACACTCAAAACAGGATTTAGAACCTATGTTCTTTCAATCTCCCCCTTTTTGATGTTTGATGACAACATACGGATTTGCATAATAGATAATTTTGCATGGCTATTTGTGAGAGAAATAACATATATTCGTACTCCCCCTATTTGTGTGCCCATAAAAATTGACATGTATATTTGATAATCATGGTGATGATGAGACTATAACATATTTATGTGAAGTGCAAGAACCATGATTTTTACCATTGAAGATACACATGTATGAATAATAATGTTTACTACTTGCAAGATCTTACCATAGCATTCTTCTTATGAATAATAACTTCCCTCAATATGGCTTCAACACATTCATTATAGTGAGTGGAGAAATAACTTGATAATCTTGCTATGATCTTCAATAACCATTGTCACACACATAATAGAGAGTACGATAGATAATTAAAGACATAGTCTTACAATAACACCAAGGTTCACAAACCACACAAATAGCACAAATAGTTTCAACTAAAAAGCAAATCACGAAGATAAGACGCAAATGAATGCATGAGATGCAATGCTATGCGTGAGTGTTTCTCCCCCTTGGCATCATACACCAAAAAGGGAGAAAAATGCAACCGATCACTCGTCGCCCATCTCATCCTCATCCTCGTCCTCATGGAGGTCCTCTTGTGGAGCCTGACTGGAGCTAGCCTCAGCGGTGGTGTATGGCCCCGCAAAAGAGCCGAGAGAGGAAGCATCATCTCCACACCAATAAGTATTCTTAGACTTCCACTTCTCCTCGGAAATCTCTTCGGAGCTGGGAGGACTAAGAGGAATCTTGAGAGCAGTCTGTATGGCACGCTGACGGCGACTAGAGGCCTTCCCTTTGCGATAAGCCTCATAATCCTGATGTTGCTTATCAATGAAAAAGCAGTTCATCTTCTGAAGAATCTTCTTAAGATTGAATGTCTCAGGAGGAGGAGAAGGTGAAGGAGAGCGGCGAGCAACTGACTCGGTGCGGGTGCACTTAGGCCTTGGCTCATTAGCAGTCTCAACTGGAGCATCATACATGAGAATGTTCTTCTTTGGAGTAACTTTGGCATAGTTGTTGAGGAGACCTTCGGGAATGCGGGTCTCAATAAGACGCTGAATGTAGGAGCCATAGATGGGTACCCTCTTCTCCTTAACCACACTCTGCATCTCATTCCACATATAGTCTAGTACATCCAACTGCTTCTTTGCTTGCATCCGAGACTCAATGTGGAAGAGGAGGTTGATCATCCACTTGCGTACCTCACCCTTCTCACCGAATTTGGCGGCGATGGTGTTGCGAAGAATGGCATGTATCATGTACCAATGCTCAGAGAAGAACTTGATCTTAGGAATATGCATGGAACCGGTACCTTCGGGATAGCAATGACGAATCCCATCCTTGGCCTTCATAATCTTGGAGGACTCCCCATGAACGCGGAAATAGAATGTATAGTCAAACCGATATTCGGGGATACCCAATATAGCACCAAACTCATCCATGGTAGCCTCACACTTGGTGCCACCGCTCATCCATATCAAGGTAGGTGGGAGACGCGTGGGACCACCAGAGGCGAAGTGAACGGTGGAGTAGAACTCCCTGATCAACTCTGGAGAGAACGGATGAGCCAGTGTGTCACCCATGAGAGGAGTGAGGTTGTGGTAGTCCATGATGGTCATCACTTCAGGCCACTTGTTGCGAGCATACTCAATGTCAAAGAAGTGTTGATCCACATGAGTGTGCTGTAGCTTGCCAAGAATGAATTCATGCATTACTTGATGCATCTTGCAATAAAACCGATTATCCGAGCATGTCCTTTCACCAAACTCATATGGGTTAAATTTCAGCCTAGCTTCCTCAAAATCAGCGGTACTAAGGCCACCCCAGTTCCTGATCACGGGTTCCTTTGGATTGATAGGAAGGGCGGATCTCCGTGAGGGAGCAGAGCCAGCAACATCTTGGGCATTCTTCTTGCGAGGGTTGCGAGGACGGAGAGAGCGAGAGGCATCATCGTGGGGAGGAGAGTCACCTGAAATATATGATGCATGGAGATGGAACATGATAATGAGTGCACATGGTCATTTGTTTTATGTGAGAGAAAAAAAATGAAACCATGAATCTTGGGGACAATGACATGGTAAACGAAATACTAGCCCAATAGTTACCAAGCACAAAAAATTGAGGGGTGTTTGCATATTATCATATCATGTGGATAGAATTGTTTGATGTGAAACAAAATATTTGGCATTTAAGCATACACACAACTATGAGAATGTAAAAATATTTAAGTGATATCATACACATTAGGTCTTAAGGATAAAACAATTGTATCAAATAATGGGAAATTTTTGAATATGTATTCATGGTCATAGTCATGATATGGAGGGCTAGGTGAGCATCAACATGGCATAAGCAAGATAATATAGGGAACACGTGATATGAACAAAACATAATGAATCATAGTGGATGAACCCTAGTATTGATAGATTATGAGGAGCATGGAACATCAATCATGGCATATCATACCAATAGAACAAATCATAGTATGAACCCTAATATGATGAGATGAAAAACAAAACAAAAAAAATCTAGCACATGAACATGAGTACTAGCACACACATGGATGGCACTAACATACACATAACACATAGAATAGCCCATAGAAAAATTACCCGAGTTCGAAGCCATGGTCAACCAAAAACCACTAGGAAATCAAGTGTCCCGATCTCCTCCAATAAGGGGTTAGTGAGTAAGCCGTGTGGAGGAGAAGGAGGAGAAGGCCGAGGGCTTGCGGATCCGTGAATTTGGGCGGAGGGGATGGGCTAGGGAGGTGGGGGGAGGGGGGTAGGGTAGAGCACCAAGGTGCTCTAATGGAGGTGGAGGGAGGAGGAAGAAGGATGTGGGGCGGTTTGGTGCGGTTGGGTGTGTGGGGCGTGGGGTTTGTGGGGGCAGCGCCCCACCCCGGTCTGGGGCCGGGTGGCATGCCGGCCTGGCCGGCTCGGCGGTGTGGAGGCGGACGGGTGGGCGGGGCGGCCGGCCTGGGGCCGGCGCGCGGGGGGGAAGGCCGGGTGGGAGGCCGGCCAGGCGCCCGAACGGCCCGGCCTAGGGGCCGGCCTGGGGCCAGATCGCGGCGGGAGGCGAGGCCGAGGTACCGGCCGAACGCCCCGGCCTAAGGGCCGGCCTGGGGCCGGCGCGCGCGGGTGGGGGAGGCCGGGTTGGTTTTTTTTTTGTTTTCTTCCCCTTTTTTTTTTGTTTGGCAGTTGAGTTGGGCTGGCCTATTCAATTTAATTTTTTTTTTGGAAACAAGAAATAAAATAAACGATGAATCTACCCAACATATCAAGCCATACCACACCACACAAAAAGACATGAACAATATTCCAATTGAAGAATTTTCAGAAAGTATATTCTAACAATATTTTCATGAGTTTGGTTCTAACAAAAAGACATGAACTTTTATTTGACCATGTGCACGAATGATATGAGGATGATGACATGCATATGATGATTTCATTTGTATCCAATGGGGAGAAAAAAAATGAGAAAACGAAATGAGCAACATTGGATACAAATGAAATATGAAATCAAAGAGATAAGCAATTTAGTGAACACTCGAACACAAATGTTGGATGAAAAAATGGGCGGTGGCCGTGGCCACCATGTATGAGTATGTTCGATATGACACCGCGAAGATATATCTTGGGTGCATTGTCGAGACTCATCATTTAAGCACATGATGTCATTAAAAATGATCATTTAGGCATGATTTGTTTATTTATTCATAATAAAGGTAGTGTTGGCTCATTGATTGAGCTACACTCCCCCTATGTCTATGCGTGCATCTAAATCCAAATAAGAGTCTAGTAGGGGTGTGTATGCGAGATTTCCAATCAACTAAAATTGCTTGCACATATGATGTTGAGCTCACTCCTCAATTCCTTGAATCTCTTCACATCTAGAGGCTTGGTAAGGATGTCGGCAAGTTGATCTTTAGTGTTGACATAAGAGAGTGAGATATCACCATTGGCCACATGATCCCGAATAAAATGATACCGAATCTCAATATGCTTGGTCTTGCCATGAAGTACCGGATTGTGACCAATTTTAATGGCACTCTCATTATCACATAAAAGAGGCATTGTCTTAATCTTAATTCCAAAATCCTTAAGACATTGCCTCATCCATAAGAGTTGAGAACAACAACTTGCGGCGGAAATATACTCCGCTTCTGTGGAGGAGGTGGCAATACAATTTTGTTTCTTGGAAGACCAACACACGAGAGACCTACCAAGAAATTGGCAAGCACCCGAGGTTGATTTTCTATCCACTTTGTCACCTCCCCAATCCGCATCCGAGTATCCCACAAGATCAAAAGTTGTGTTTGATGGATACCAAAGACCATGAGTTGGAGTGTCAACCAAGTACCTAAGAATTCTCTTGACCGCAATCATATGGCTTTCCTTGGGGTTAGATTGAAATCTTGCACACAAACCCACACTAAACATAATATCCGGTCTAGATGCACAAAGGTAAAGCAAAGATCCAATAATGGATCTATAAAGTTTGGGGTCTACCGGTATACCTTCATGATCCAAAGAGAGATTTGTGGTAGTTGGCATTGGATAAGGTAATGGTTTGGCATTGATCATATCGAATTTCTTGAGCATGTCTTGAATATATTTAGCTTGACAAATAAAAGTCCCTTCATGATATTGCTTGATCTCAAAACCTAGGAAGAATTTTAATTCTCCCATCATAGACATCTCAAATTCACTTGTCATTAGTTTGGCAAATTGATCTACAAAACTTACGTTAGAGGATCCAAATATGATATCATCAACATATACTTGGCATACAAAGAAATGTCCATCTACACTTTTGGTAAAGAGAGTGGGATCAATTACCCCAAGTACGAAACCACGATCCACTAAGAACTCCTTTAAGTGATCATACCAAGCACGTGGGGCTTGTTTGAGGCCATACAAAGCCTTATGGAGGTAGTAGACATGGTTAGGATACTTGGGATCTTCGAATCCCGGAGGTTGTTTAACATATACCATTTCATTTAAAGGTCCATTTAGAAAGGCACTTTTAACATCCATTTGATGCAAGATGAAGTTATGACTAGTGGCAAATGCAAGTAATATACGAATGGATTCAAGCCTAGCTACGGGAGCGAAAGTTTCACCGTAGTCAAGTCCTTCGACTTGAGAGTAGCCTTGAGCAACCAATCGTGCTTTGTTGCGAATCACTTGCCCATGAGAATCTTGCTTATTCTTGAACACCCATTTAGTTCCAATGATATTGTGATCCTTGGGTTTTTCCACTAGAGACCATACTTTGTTCCTTTCAAAATTATGGAGCTCTTCATGCATAGCTTGAACCCAATCTTCATCTTCAAGAGCATCATATACTTTGATGGGTTCAACATGAGAGACATATGAATGAATACCACAAAACTTGAGCACTTGTCCACGAGTGGAGACACTTCTTCCCAAGCCACCAATTATATTCTTTTGATATAGTGACTTTTGTTGCAATCTTGATGCTTGACGAGACATGATACGAACTAGAGCATCATCGGGATGTTCATTTGGTGGGACATCCTCATCATTTCCTTCATCAAGACCATTGTCCACCCTTATTGGAGTTCTTGGTGAAGTATCACCAAGACCACTTCCACCATTATCATTGGGTGGATCTTGATCACTTTCTTGATGGGAGATATCCACATTAAGATCTTCTTCTTGTTCTTGGTTTACCATTTGATTGGTGGTTGATGTAGAGGGCTCCACTTGCGTAGAGCTAGTTCCATCCTTATTTGCCACAAGGTGTCCCTCAATGGGTATAAGTGGACCTACACCCATTCTTCCTATGGCTATGGAGGATGGTTCATCACCTACATCATCACAATCAATTTGCTCCACTTGGGAGCCATTATCCTCATGAAATTCCACATTCATAGATTCTTCAACACACCCGGTGGATATGTTGTAGACTCTATAAGTGTGGGAGTTCGTGGCATAACCAACAAAAATACCTTCAAATGTTCTAGCATCAAATTTAGACAATCTAGTTCCTTTTATGTATACTTGGCATTTGCACCCAAAAACTCGAAGATATGAGAGGTTGGGTTTGTTACCGGTTAGAAGATCATATGGAGTCATGCCAATCATCGGACGAAGGAAGAGTCGGTTAGATAGATGACAAGCGGTGTTGATAGCTTCGGCCCAAAAGTTATATGGGGATTTGAACTCGGCCATCATAGTTCTTGCCATATCAATAAGTGTGCGATTCTTCCTCTCCGCAACACCATTTTGTTGAGGGGTGTACGCGGCGGAATATTGATGTCTTATCCCCTCATTACCCAAGAATTCATCCATGGTGTAGTTCTTGAACTCGGAACCATTGTCACTCCTAATGGATAAGATCTTGGTGTCATATTGGCGTTGCACTTCGGTAGCCCAAGTAATGAATCTTTCTTGAGTTTCACTCTTCTTCTTGATATAGAAAACCCAAGTGTATCTTGTATAATCATCAACAATAACCAAACAATACTTCTTGCCACCAAGACTATCATATGTGGGAGGACCAAATAGGTCCATGTGAATGCGCTCAAAAGGTCTTGTTGTGGCGATGATAGATGTTTTAGGATGATTCTTCTCATGCATCTTTCCGGCAATACAAGAGCTACAAGGATGATCTTTGGAAAAATTCACACTTGTTAGTCCTACCACGTGCTCACCCTTCACAAGAGTTTGTAGATTTCTCATACCGACATGGCCTAGGCGACGATGCCAAAGCCACCCCACGTCGGATTTAGCCATTAGACATGTGGCAATATGTGTAGTTTCTTTCGAGAAATCCACTACATACATACCGTTTTCCACAAATCCAACAAAGGCTACTTTAAGAGAAATAGTGTGAAGGACAAGCACATGGTGACGCCCAAATACACATGTAAAATTGCATTCACAAAGTTGCAAGACGGAAAGAAGATTATAGCCAAGGGACTCAACAAGGAGGACTTTCTCAATGGATGAATCCGGAGAAATGACCACCTTGCCATGTCCCAATACCTTAAGTTGTGAGCGATCACCAATAGTTACATGAGCAAACTTGAGAAGTTGGAGTTTCAAGTCTTCCAATACTTCTTTGCTTCCGGTCATGTGTGCGGAACAACCGCTATCAATCATCCATGATGTTCCACCGGAAATGCAACCCTACAATAAATCAACTTCTTGTCTTAGGTACCCATTTTTGGATGGGTCCTTTTTTGTTAGTCACAAGGGTCTTGGGAACCCAAATAGCATGCTTGTAATCATCACCATATGAGGTGCCTACATACTTTGCATAAACATGACCATTAGTAGATTTTAGAAGCACATAGGATGGGTTATACTTTCCCGCAAAGTTGTTGTGAGAAGTAGTGTTCCTAGAAACAATACTTTTAGCAATAATATCAAACTCATCTTCCTCATTAGCCAACTCCCCCTCCTTCACAAAAACAATAGAGTTAGTGGAGGGAGTTGACTTCTTCTTGTAGGCCACCTCCGATGAGGAACCAAAACCAAGACCTTCTTTACCAACAACTCTCTTATGATTACTCAAAAGATCATTGAGGTTCTTTTGGCCTTGGATGCATGTGGCAAGGCCCTTGTTGAGTTGTGCCTTCAACCTATTGTTCTCCTCAATGAGAGTTGCCTTTACACACAAAGGGTTAGTAGCACAAGAGTTTTCATTCATAATTCTAACTCCTTTTAAGGTTTTGAGCTCATTTGAGATAGTACGATGATCAATTTTAAGCTTATCAAAATCCTTAATGAGTTCATTATACCCTTGGTTAGTTGCATCATTTAAACTCATGAATTCCGTTACCTTAGCAAAAGCATGTTGACAATCAAGTTTAACTTTAGCTATGTCAATTGCAAAGGTTTCTTCAATGCTTTCTTTAAGGCAATGTGATTCATCTAGAGCTTTCTCAAGCTCCTCAATTTTATTAGCATCATCACGAGCAAACTTTTCAAGTAACATTATTCTCTCCTCATGTTCATCAATGAGGCCATGTGCCTCACTTAATTGATCCATGAGAGAGACAAAGATGGATTTAGTTTCTCCTTCTAGTTTTTCAACAAAGTTTGTCAAGGGGTCTTCCTCGACACAATTTAGTAGTGAAGGAATAGAGGAGTTAGCAAGTTTAAGTGTAGGAGTCACCTTTGGGGGTATACCCTTGGCCATGAAGCACTTGTGAATCGAGGGGCCCTTGTTGTCATTTGGGTTGGAGAAGAGAGAGCTTAAGTTAGGAGGTATGACGCCCCTAGCCATGGCCGCCATACCTACTTGTTCGCCTTCACCATCACTCTCTTCACCACCGGAGGTGTACTCGACTTATTTAGCAATCATTGCCCTAGGAGGGCCTCTCTTGATGAAGTTCTTGGACTTGGGAATGAAGGTGGATTTCTTGATAAGTCTTCTTCCATTCTCAATTCTACTCTTGAAGGGACACTCGGCAACGAAGTGCTCGGAATCTCCACAATTGAAGAAAGTTCTTGCTTTCTTCATGCTCGAGGATTACTTCCCTTTGTTCTTGGTGGCATTGGATCTAAAGTCTCCTTTCTTCCACCACTTGTGTTGAGCAAGAGCCAAGCATTCTTCATGTGATGTCCTCATTTCTTTCTCGGAGACCTCATGCATAGAGCCACCATCATCACTCGAGTCATTATCTTCATGGGGAATGACCTTGGCCTTTAAGGCAAGAGATGCTTTCTTTGCTCCGTTCACACGGGCCATGACATCATCGGAGGTTTGTTTCATGACCTTGAGAGTGATAAAAAGACCTAGGACATCATTGGGGGATAGGTCCAAATAGTCGGCCCTTGCTTGTACATTCATCACCATGTTTTCATTGTATGGCATCAAAGTGAGAAGGAATTTCTCCTTGACCCAATTCTCCGTGCAATCCGTGAATCCACTATCTCTCATATCATTTACAAGAGCCTTGAGTCTTCTAAACATGTCTTCTATGTTCTCTCCATCGCCCAAATGAAAGTGTTCAACTTTTCTTTGAATGATTGACCTCTTGGACCTTTGGAGGTTGACATTGCCGTCAAACATATCAACAAGACCATCATAAGCTTTCTTTGCACTTGTGAAGGACCGGATGTGCTCAACTCCTTCCTTTTCTATTGCCCTTTCCAACATGTGCAAGGCATGAGCGTTGAGTTGCTCATCAATGATGTCACTTGAGCTTAGATTAGCGGGATCCTTTGGCTCATATCTTTTTTCAACAATTCTCCATATTTGCATTGAAGAGCTGCACATGTAAGACTTCATGGAAGCTTTCCAATTAGTAAAACGATGCCGATCCACCAAAGGAGGTGGACCAAGATTAGAAACATGCGGATGTTGAACATTAGGAGCATTGTTGTATGCATAGCCAAAAGAATTGCCACCACTACCATTTGATGGTGCACCATTATTTAAAGGTGAAGTTGTATCACTTCCTTCTTTAATTGGCAAGGGGTTTCCATGTTCATCTAAGATAATCTTTTCACTAGGTTGCTTAGATGGAGATGTCAATTCTTTTATTAGTCCCTCCATCTTCTTCTCGGAAGATTCAATCATAGCTTGGATTAGCTTTTGAATCCCATCCATGGTGACGGGATCATCGGCCATCCTCACCTCCTCTTTAGGCGGTAAAGCCTTTTATAAAGAGACGAGGCTCTGATACCAATTGAAGGATCGAGAGGTTAACTAGAGGGGGGGGGGGGTGAATAGGTTAACTACAAATTTTAACTTCTTTTTCAAGTTAACAAGGCAAAGCTCAAATATAGATTATCTAGAGTATGCAACTAGATGGACAATCCTATATGTTGAGCAATTACGACTAGCACAAGGTGAACAATATGACTAAGCTAGTAGTAACAAGTAAAGGTAAGTTGAGGAATAACCGAACACAATGACGCGGAGATTTATCCCGAAGTTCACTTCCCAATGGAAGCTAATCTCCGTTGGAGCGGTGCGGTGCCACCAAAGTGGAACACCGAGTAGGCCTCAAATGCCACACCGTATCTCCTTCGAGATCTTCCACCGATGTGGATAGACTCGAATCACTATGTTGCCGTTGAGGTTGACAACTAGAACCTTTACAAGGATGAGGCACACTCCACAAGATTGGAGGGTCCTCACCAAATCCCAAGAGCCGCCAAGACTCCGAGAAGCAAGATCCACGGGCACAAAAGCACCGGGGATATCAACAAGGCTCCGAGCTCCGATGAACTAAGAGCAACAAGATTCCTAGCTCCAATGAACTAAGAATGACAAGATACCTATGGGATGAGTGGGTGGATTTCTAATCGGCTCAGTGGAGTTGTAGATCGGGGGTGTCTCCTTCAAATCCCAAAGTATCACGAGCTTTGGTTGGGGATTTGTGGAGATCTTGTTCTTGAGCTTGAGCTTGGTCAATCAATGGTGGTGAGAGAGAGTGTGAGTGGGATTGACCAAGAGCAAAGGTAGGTGAAGACCCCGTATATATACTCGTGTCGAAATATGGCCGTTTTAGGGGGGTTTCACCTTTCCTGCGTCCCACCCCGGCCTGGGAGCCGGCCTGGCCGGCCTGGGAGCAGCCAGGGCCGGGCCAGAACCCACCCCGGCCTGGGGGCCGGCCTGGGGCCGGCGTGGGCGCCAGGGGGAGGCCGGCGTGGCCAGCCAGCCCGGCCTGGGGCCGGCGTGGACCAGGGGGGAGGCCGGACCCCCACCCGGACGCCCCGGCCTGGAGGCCGGCCTGGGGCCGGCGTGGGCAGAAGGGCGAGGCCGGCCCCCCACCCGAAGCGCCCGGCCTGGGAGCCAGCCTGGGGCCGGCGTGGGGCTGGCCAGGGGCGCTGCCAGCCCGGCCTGGAGGCCGGCTACCCCCCTTTTCTTCTTCTTTTATCCTTTCTCTTCGCCGTCTCTTTTCTCTTCTTCCTTGTCTTTTCCCGTAGCATTTTCTCACACATTGCTGAACTTTGTAAGACATTTACGGGTCGATATTTTTTGAGTACACTTAGCAAAGCACATTAGTCCATCTATATGTTGTAATCAAACACTCAAAACAGGATTTAGAACCTATGTTCTTTCATCTTCCTCTAAAGAAATAGAAGACCAGCTTTCTTCGCATGAGTGTCTTCATATCTTTAAGTTCCATAAACTCCTTTACCGTAAATTCCTTGAAGTTAATGTCTTCATCAGGTGAAAGTACACCAATTTCATGGCATGTAGTCCCTCATTGCCAAAGGCTGATATATTTGAACCGTTTCTTCCTTTATGCATACTGTCATCCTATTAAATTATCAAACAATTAAAGCTGATAAGCTAATGCAAATTTTCTCTAGTGGCTAAAGCTGAATGTCCACGGAGTGTCGCATTGAAGCCACATTGGTCGAGAAAAGATCATGAACCGTCAATTAAACACAGGAAAAATTTATTCATTGTGCCACCATTGAGCCATGCCATCCACTGTTCTTATCCGCCACGACACCATCACAGAATTCAGGAAATTCTTACTTCTCTATCTACAACCAGTATGTAATGTGTCCAAGGAAGGATGTAGAGGTGAGCGAGGACCTCCTGGATCCCTACCTTGTATGTGTCAAAGAGCGTCATGGTTGGTCTTTGAGGAAGGGAACTCCTCATCTCCAGGCTGCAACGTATATAACTCCGCATGCGGCATCAGGTTAGAATCTCACACAGATTAAAACAATGATAGTAAAACTATTTCCCTGTACCCGTAGAAAATACTAAAACTATTCAGCGTGAGAAAATAATGGTTACAGTTAAGAAGAGTTATAAAATCTTACAAGTATCAGAATAATCAAGTAATATTATAGTCTTATATTAATCATGGTATATGCAGATAACAGTATAATCATAGGAAAACTTGAGAGGGACAGGAACTCATGGATGGCTGCCGCTAGCCACTAATGTGATACTGGAGTAACTTTTCTAAACTTTTGGCTTGATTGGAAATTTCTTACCTTTATTTCTGGACTTGGTTTAAACTTTAAGTTGTACTACTAAAGCTTCAGGACGAAAACTTGGTGAATCACCTGCTCATTAGCCCAGTCATAAAACTGAAGCTGGACTACTCCAACTTCAGGACGGAAACTTGGCGAATCACCTGCTCATTAGCTCGATCAAAATAATCTATATGTTTTTCATGCGGTAAACTATATGTCGGTTCTGAGATGAAACTCGGTTGATGCTGTGGTTCGGCTCTGCTGGCTCATAACCTAGATTGTGAAATTTCATCAAAACAAAACCACGATAGCAAATCGAATTTGAAGGTCAGTAAAAATGCTACATGGCTCAACTGGCAAGACACGTTCTGGAATAGGACATGAATTTTGAATTAACTAACTTCATATACAGGTCAACTGGGTGCTTGTCCTACATTCTGCAGCACATGCTCGAAAAAATATAATGACAGAAAACTAACATGCCTACGGCTATATACCACATGAATAGGGACACACTGAGTTTTTTTTATCCCAAAGACAGTTTCAGACATCCATTACGAATCCAAATATTCAAAATATCTAGCGGTACAGAACTCAAGCAAAGAGGCCTGGGTGGCACAGTACAAGGCCTCTTTACCCAATGCCAGCCCGGGCCACAAGGCAAAGGCCTCTTTGCCGGGTACATTTTGCGTGTTGCACTAAGGAAACCGGATTAACAGGACAAATAAAATTACAAATAAATATATCCCCAGCTTCATACAAATGGATATCAGCAGGACAAAAAAAATCAGTAGAGTCTATCAAACAAGAACCTGGATAGGAGAGATTCATCACAATTATATTCATTCAAATTGCTATATTTAACATGTAAGCTGGATGCCAGCACATGGAGCAAATCGAATTATGCAGCAAACCAAAATGGAATCAGCATGTTAACATATTACAGTGACATAATCATATGGACCTCTAACAATCCCCGCTAGCATAACACGGGCAAGATTAGTCTAACACATACATACAAATTTCTCCTCCTTAAAGATGATTTTCCATCGAGCACCCTGAAACCATCAATCTACATTCATTTAGACACAGTATTTGCAAACTCGTGTTTCAGTTTAAGCTATATAAACACTCAACCTCATAAGTACTTCGTCAAGTGAGCATAAAAGTGGAAAATGCAGATGAAACACAATTGTTTATTAATTCATCAACATGGAAGAGGAGGACCTAAAGCCAACATCCTTATAATCCGACGATGAAGCAGCTGATCACAAATTCAATAAGGATGGGAAATGTAGCTGTGGAAGCCAGGATCCTCATGTTGCAATTCTATTCACTGAATTTTCTTCCATGGATAATTCTAGAGAAATTGATCATTAATACTACAACCAGTGCATCTATGACAGAGAAATGTGTGAATGTTCAGAACCGACAAGTAAACATGTGACTTGACTGTGCACATAACAGAACCAGCAACTATTACTAATAAAAACTAATGAACTAACACTACTAACTTGTGTTCCCCGCATCTAACCCATGTGTGTATATAAGGAAAATTAGGTGGCTTGAAGATAGAGTAGGACATGAAGAAGCGAAACTCCCTGCTCTTCCTGTTAGTGTTCACTGCCTATGCACACACTGATTTCAAGCCATCACGCATGATTTCGTGACTGCAGACACTCAATAAGAATTAAAGAAACATTTTTAGCAAAAAATACTTGGAGGGGAGAGGGGCCTTACCGGCAGCAGCATGTCGGAGTCGAAGATGACACCAACTGGCCAGGACGTCCCCAGCAGCAGAAGCAGCAGTTCGGTCGGTGAGGAGGTCGAGGACATGGTCTGGTTTTGATCCCAGGGGTACGCCTGCAGGAGCACGTCCGAGGCGACGACCACCCGCAGCCCGGTGATGGTTGGCGCTGCAGACCGTGCGCCGGCGAGATCCATGGCTGCGCAGCCGTCCATGCGACCTCCACCGGTGGGGCTTCGCGCTCGGTGGTGGACTGGGGGGGCCGAGGAGAGGAGGCGAGGTGGAGAGGAGAGAACGGCGCTGTCAACAGCCGGCAGAGGAGAGGACGGTCTGTATAGGAGGCTCATGGCCGGCGGAAGAGACCTGGTCCAGGAGATCGATCCACAGAGCATGACGACGGCGTGGGTCTGCGGAGTAGGCTCGTGGCCAGCGGAGGAGACCTGGTGTAGGAGAACGATCTGCAGACCATGGAGACATCGTCGATCTGCTGCTCCGGGTGGAGGGGAGGAGAGAGGAAGAGGGAGAGAGAGATCGCCGTATCACAAACCAACCGAGTTGGCGGGTCCACATGGCAGCGACCCCAATTGGTAGATGACCTGAGAAGACTCCGTCGGCTCCGGCCTTAAGTACTACTCCTCCACGAACTCCACCGCCTAGCAGGAAGGAGAGGGCGTAGCCAATTCGCCACACCAAAAAAGTCTTGGACACACCAGCTCATTCCATCCGCCACGTGACAAAGCTAGTTGCAGGATGGAGGGAGGCGAGCTGATGGCGGGGATCGGAGGAGGCGGCGCACCATGGCCGGAGTGAGCGGCGGCGGCTGGTGGAACCCTAGGTCGGGGAGACATTAGTTCGGTCGTGAACGAAGTTTCTTTTCTTGGGTGGGGTCGGGCAGACCATGGAGTGCCGGTTCATTCGTCAAAAAATGAGGAGGTGAAGTGAAAAGGTAGAGTGACGTGGATGGGCTGAGAATCCATCCTCAGCACCCGACGTAAATACTTAAGTTAATGTAACAACCTCACTGAATACACATAGTAGGGCATGAACTAATATGCATTAGACCATATGCGGATCCCCTTTTCCTTGTGCCTGTAGCGAAGAAAAACAGAGAGAGAAACCAGGTAGCAGAAACACGACTCTTCCCGATCTCCGGCCGCAAGAAGCACACGATGCTCTCGCTCGCCGCCTCACAAGCCTGCGTTTTCTCCCCAGCGCCATAGAAACCCCAAGCTCACGGGTGCCTCTTTCTCCCTTGTAGCTCCACCACCACGCTGCCCAAACCGGCGTGGCTCCTCCAGCCTCTCAGAGCTGCTGCAGGTGCGTCGCGATCGCGTTGGTCCAAGTCATGTGTGAGAGAGTGCTGACATCTGGTCCATGGTCAACCGTGTGCGAGCTAGATCTTCCACCGGCATGTACACCGGCCGGCCGCTCCTAAGGAGTGTAGCAGTGGCGCCTAAGACAAAACCGGCGAGCTGGGAGCCGCGACCGAACAAAAAAAGGGTGGGAGGCTGCAAATTCGGGTCAGTACGTGGACGTCCGCCGGAGCAGAGCCGTGGTGGAGGACAAGCAGTCGGTGCGGTTAACATGCGGACGCGGGTAAACAGAGGTAATCACACGCGGACGCTCAATCGGGAAGCCGCTGGGTAGAGCCACGGACGCGGGTGCCATGGGGGCAGGCTCGTCTGAAGTCACGGCGTGTGCGAGCGCAGTCAAGGCCGCGGGCGTGCGCGGTGAGCGTGTCAAACTCGCCGCCGTGGAGGAGAGGGTAGGCCGGGGGAATGCGGAGCGGGCAGTTGCGCTACCAGGTGAGCGCAGAGCAGAGGAGGGATAGATACTTTCCATTGCCGGTGGGCGACTCAAGGAGCGTGTTGGAGCGGCCCTTCAGGCGAGCGCGGTCCAGCAAGGTGATGACGCGGTGGCTGATCCACACCCACCCACTTCGTGCGCCCTTTCCCTCGACCTCCTCGGTGTCCTTACCGCTCCCAGGCGGAAAAAAGAGGTTAGTCGCCGCCACCATGGCAATGGCCATGCCGAGCTCCCCTGCCCTTTTCCTTGAATACTATGCTCCAATAGACGACACAAGAGGCCGGCCTGGGTGCGCGAAGATAGCAGGCGGCCGAGGGCGATTCGCCGCGGGAGGACAGAGGACGGGGAGGCGGAGCGTGGGTGGACTGACGGTGAGATGCAATCGGACGGAAACAGACGAATCGGACCCATGGCTATTTGCTGGTATTAAGTGGTTTGGTGGGAGGGTATATCGGTAATTTTGTGTTGGACGAAATTTTCGCAAGAAACCTTAATGCCTTTATTAGTAGGTATAGATATAGAGGTATAGATATAGATAATATATATAACACCTTATTGTTTTGTTGATTGACATAATACTTGGAAAACAGTTAATCAACTTTTATCCATTTGAGTTTAATAATAATAGTGACATAAATTTCTTGGAGACAAGGAGAAAATATTAGAGATAGTAACTCTATGGTTTTTAATTATCATAATCATTTTCAAAACGGTAGTTGAGTTGAAAACCTGTTTTGATAAAGATGTTTGCTAAGATAATATTCTATTCACATGAGAGAATATATTTTATTTTAGAAATAGGCTCTAGGGTTTTTTAAATTAAGGCAATTTGGATTCTTTATTCCAATTTCATATTGTTTTCTTTTCTTTCTTCCTTTTTATTTCGTTTTTTTTGTGACTTGCTTTATCATGAAAACAAAATTTTCAATTTTTTGCGATTTTTGCACTTTGCAAAAATCAGGGATGTTACAACATGTTAAACAATCGATAACATCAATAATGACATTATGTTTGCTCCACTCAAGACATTTTTTTTGCTCCACTCAACGCTGCTGGATCACATATGAAATGAATCAGTTTACTGTTCGTAGGTGAGGTAGGCGAGTCATTGTACAGTTAGTAGGTGAGGTAGTTATGATTATTGTAAGGTCCCCCAGAACCAATGTTCAAGGACACCTCCTATATGCATACATTCACGATCCCACATCACACCAGCCGTGAACAACATACCAAGTTGGTACATAGATACAGTATCTATTACATGATTACATAAAAGCTTACAAAAGGCACATGGTCACATGACCAAGTCTACACAACTTCCACGCAGGGAAAACACACAACACACACAGCGGAAGACTAAAACACACAAACGTAGTAGAGCCCAAGTCACGCCTTAACCTATAGGCTGCTGACCGGGAGACGATCCTAATTCGCAAAGCCATCAGCGCAGTACTCCTCCTCGTAGCTCTCTTCCTGAGACTCCTTCTCGAAGTCTGGCAAGTAAATACCAGGGACGAAATAATTATGAGTACATTTGAATGTACTCAACAAGACACCCATCATGGATGTCGGGGGGTTACCCCCGAGTAGGGTAAAGTCAAGTGCTAAAGGCGACTTACAGAAGAGAGGTTTGGTCGAGTAGCCGACTACCCGGTACTTGCTACCCGGTCGACTGCTACTCGGTCTCACCTCAAGATGACCGGAAGGAGATATCAATCAAGTTCCATCCATTCGAGTAGAAGAGTTGGCCCGAGTAGAATTGGCGGGAACCTACTCGGGCCAGAAAGTCAAAGGAGCCGTTCTGACACAGGATCCCGCGTATCCTGGGTCCGTACTTGGCAGTATGCGAACTACTGTTCATCTGGGACCGGCCTGCCTGACAGTGACAGCATGGAAGCAGGCCGTGGCAGGATAAGGGGGGCCTACTCTGTGTTTGGCACAGTGATACCAGTCTGTCCCCTTGTTTTGCCCAACGACTTTCCAGATGCAGCCAAGATTAGGAACCAAAGCTGTCAGCGGGAACCCGGAAGAAGGACGATGTGCACACTATGTCGACACTTGTCCATGTTTGGACGTATCCGGCTGGGCACCATGCATATAAGGTGCCCCGCCGCCTCCTGCGAGGGGCATGTTGAGATCGAACACTTGGTGACCTAATTCTTGACCTAGTTCATCATCTAGAGAGCATAGTGGCTACTCGGTAGCAAGAACATTGTACTGTGGCTACTCGGTGAGACACCAGAATACACAAAGAAAGGCAGGAGTAGGGGTTTTACCTCCTCACGAGGGCCCTGAACCTGGGTAGATCGTGTTGTTTGTAGTGTTTACTTCGTACCTCACGCGGCTACTCGTCGCGTGATCCCTCCCCGAGCACCTCCAGCGTCCTTCGTCCCCACATCTTTAGCCATCCCATGGCATCTGCCGTGACACCACCACGACAGTTGGCGCCCACCGTGGGGCAACCAGCGGCGCTGGTTGGAGTTTCTGTTCGGACGGGATCTTCTTCAGCGGAGCGCGTGGTCTATGGCCTTGTCCACAGATTCGGCTCCTTCGACTTCGTCACCGACAGCGCCGGCGATTTCGGCGGCAGGGCCATGCCGGAGGGCGGCTCGGTGATCTCCTTCGGCTCTCACCTTGTCTACGTCGCCACCGTCGCCAGCCGCGCATATCCCGAGCTGGTGCATGACGCGGAGGATCCTCCCGCGGTGATCGCTGCTCGCGGAAGGCCCGCGTGCCGCTCTGCGAACTGCGCTGAGGTGATGGTGACGGGCTTGGCGGCAAACACTGGCGCAGCCGCTACTGGCGCTGCGGCCGTCGTCGAGGAGATTGATGCACCGGCTGGTGGCAGGGTTCACCGGTCCTACGAGAAGGAGAGCAACTTGCCGCCTTCCACGTCTACGGTCATTCCCGCGTCGGCCACGCGGCCTGGCATGCCAACCCCCACCGACATCGAGCTCCTGGCCATGAGGGAGCAGCTCGAGCGGCAACGCCTGGAGCTGCTTGCCGAGCAGGCGGAGTTGGATAAGGTGAGGTTGGAGTTGAGTCTAGATCAGCTCGAGTACAACAAGGCTCACGGCTTCACGCCAGTTGCTAGGAGGCCTAGCAGAGTAGGTGCCACTCGGCGCAATCTTGGTGCCGAGATGGCGACAGTTGTAGAGGCTCCTGCTTAGTCCGCCACCGCAAACACCTCCACCAGGCCCAGATATAGCACGCCCGCCAAGACACTTAGAGCTGCAGAGGCTGTAGCTGCCGAGTTGCCTCGCCTAGATGGCGATGCGCGTCTTAGGCAGCAGGAAAGGCTCAACGAGTTGGTGTTGGAGGCTGCTAGGCAGAATGAGGAGTTCCGGAAGGCCAACCCGGGTGCTGGGGCTTCGCAGGTGGTTCACTCGCACGCGGCTAGATCTAACGATCAGGCCTCGTCTCCGCATCCCAGCCGCGAGAAGAGCCGCAGCGGGCGTTCGGGCAGAGACAGGCAAATGCAGGTGTATGACCCGGCTGCTGCCGCGAGACAGCTTGCTGTGCCGCAGCAGCCCGGGCAGGAACACAACGCTGCAAGAGCAGGCTCTCAAGCCCATCAAGCTCAAAGCCGTGCCCGAGATGCTGCGCGTCCAGGTCCTTCTCGGCAACCCGCAGCTCAGCCTACTCGGCAGAGGCAGCAGCCACGCGCAGTAGCAACAGCCGCCAACCCGGTGGAGCAGCCTGCGGCTGTGCAGGTGGACAGATATGATGATGGCTACTCGGCCATGGAGATGGCTGGCTACGATGTCCATGATCGTGTTGGCGAGCGCATGCTGGCGCCAGGAGATGCGAGGCATCAGTTGGACCGGATCAGCTTGTCGGCGCGGCTGGAGAGCACGGGTCCTCCTGGCACCGAGTGCTTTGGCCCGCGCATCATGAACGAGCCGTCCGTGAAGAACTTCCAGCTCGCAAGGGGCACCAAGAGCTACAATGGCAGCACCAAGCCGGAAGATTGGCTCAATGACTACGTCACCGCGGTCCATATCGCGAATGGCAACAGAAGATGGGCGGTGCGCTATGTTCCGCAGATGCTAGAGGGTCCAGCTCGCACTTGGCTCAACAACTTGCCCAAGAACAGCATCAACTGCTGGCTGGACTTCTCGGATGCCTTCATCAGCAACTTCACCAGCACGTACAAGAGGCCGAATAGGCCACAGCAGCTATCCGCTTGCAGGCAGCGAGAAGACGAGACAGACCGCGAGTATCTTACTCGGTGGAGTACGTTGAGGAACACCTGTGAGGGTGTGAATGAAGCACAGGCCATCACTTGGTTTGCGCAGGGATGCAGACATGGCAGTATGTTGTGGCAGAGATTGCAGAGGGAGATGCCGAACACTCTGGCGGAGACCATCAAGATTGCGGATCAGTACGCACTCGGTGATCCTACTCAGCCACTGATGGACTCCTCTGAGCCGAGGAGAAACTTCAGCAACAGCAAGCGCAACGAGTTCCGCAACAAGCGCCGAGTAGATACTCGGTATGATCCCGAAGAGGTGAACGCAGTGACTGTTGGAGCTGGTGGCAGCCAGAGGCAGAAACCTGCTGGAGCCTACGGGCAGAACCAGAACCAGGGCCAAGGCAACAAGAAGCCATTTCGCACCTCTCAGTCGGGTAGCGGGAACTCCGAGCAGCCGAAGAAATTTGTCTTTGATGACATGAAGGATGGCCCATGCAGTTTTCACACTCACCACCCCTCGAGGCCTGCTAACCACACTACTCGGCAGTGCGAGTGGTGGGAGGCGATAAAGAGTGATGGCTTGCCTCCTCCTCCTCCTCTGCCAGCAGCCAATGCCAATGTGCAGCCTACTCGCGCACCCGCAGCTCGGCCGCCAGTGTACCCGAGAAGAGAGAATGTGAACCAGGTGGCTTTAGGAGCCAACCAAAACTTCAACAATGAGAGATACCGCAACAACAACAACAACTACAACCGCAACAACAACAACAGAGGCAACAACAACAACTACCAGGGCAACAACAACAACGGCAACAATGGGGGCGGAGGCTCCAATCAGTACCAAGAGCACCACGAGAGTTACATGATCTTCACTTCTGAGCCAGTCGACAAGCAATCACAGCACAGGCGGGCCATGGAGGTCAATGCAGTGATTCCTGCTGTCCCTCACTACATGTATTGGTGTGACCAGGAGATCAGGTGGTCCCGAGTAGATCATCCCAAGGTGATGCCCAATCCGGGTAGCTATGCCTTGGTGCTGGATCCTACCTTCCTGGGTCCCGAGAAGAATGTGAGGTTCAGCAAGGTGCTAATCGACAACGGCAGCAGCATCAACATCGTGTACAAAGACACGCTCGAGAAGCTTGGCCTGGCCGAGAACATGATGCTGCCTAGCAAGACCACCTTCCATGGCATTGTGCCCGGGATCTCGTGCAACCCGATTGGCCGAGTGCGGATCGATGTGCTATTCGGCACCAGGGACAACTGCCGCACAGAGCGCCTGCAGTTCGAGGTGGTGGATCATCAGAGTCCCTACCATGCTCTACTCGGCAGGCCTGCTCTGAGCAAGTTCATGGCCTCTACCCATGTTGCGTATCTGAAGATGAAGATCCCTGGTCCCAATGGCATAATCACTATCGCTGGCGATTACAAGAAGTCCATAGAGTGTGCCTCAGCTAGCTCCAAGCTGGCAGAGTCGATGGTGATTGAGGCCGAGAAGAAGAAGATGTACGATGTGGTGGCCATGGCTCAGTCCGCACAAGCTGGCGCACAAGGTGTGCCGAGTACCCAGCATGGGACTGCTTTTCAGGCTGCCAAGGAGACAAAGAAGGTCCAGGTCGACCCCGAGTTCCCCGACCGCGTAGCCATCATTGGCTCCGGGTTGGCGGAGAAATAGGAAAGCGAGCTCATCCACTTCCTCCGTGAGAATCGGGATGTATTCGCCTGGTCCAATGAAGATCTGCCAGGAGTCCCGAGGGAGTTGGTTGAGCACTCATTACATGTGCGTCCTGACGCCAAACCAGTGAAGCAGGCTATGCGCCGCTTCGGAGATGAGAGAAGGAAGGCCATTGGTGACCAGATCACCAAGTTACTGATAAGCAATTTCATCATGGAGGTGCTGCATCCGGATTGGCTAGCCAACCCGGTCATGGTCGAGAAGAAGAAGGAGGATCCCAAGGCTGCCACTGCGTGGCGCATGTGTGTCGACTACACCGACTTGAACAAGGCATGCCCCAAGGATCCTTTCCCGCTACCTCGCATCGATCAGGTGATCGATTCCACTGCTGGTTGTGAACTGCTGTCTTTCATAGATGCCTACTCTGGTTTCCACCAGATTGCACTCAATCCTGCTGATCAAATAAAGACTGCTTTCATTACCCCGTACGGGGCTTATTGCTATCGTGTCATGTGTTTTGGCTTGAGGAATGCGGGTGCAACCTATCAGAGATGCATGCAGAAATGCTTGCACGATCAGCTCGGCAAGAATGTGCAGGTGTACGTAGATGACATTGTCATCAAAACGAATAAAACACATACTCTGCTTGCCGACCTGGAGGGAACCTTTGCTAACCTACGCAAGTACAAAATGAAACTGAATCCGAGTAAGTGCACCTTTGGTGTACCGGCTGGGAAGCTACTCGGTTTTCTAGTTTCTAGTAGGGGCATTGAAGCCAATCCTTCCAAGATAAAAGCTATTGAGAGCATGTCTTTACCGAGATCACTGAAAGATGTGCAGAAGTTCACAGGTTGTTTGGCATCTCTGAGCCATTTTCTGGGTCGAATGGGCGAGAAGGCCCTGCCTCTGTACCAACTGATGAAGAAAAGTGACAAGTTTGTTTGGACTCCGCAAGCGGACGTGGCATTCAATGAGATGAAAGCAATGCTGGCTAGTGCTCCCATCCTGGCTAGTCCGCTACCCAAGGAGCCAATGCTGCTGTACATTGCTGCGACTAACCGAGTAGTCAGCGTGGTGATTGTGGTGGAACGAGAAGAAGAGGGCAAGAGTGTGCAGCGCCCAGTATATTATCTCAGTGAAGTGCTGTCCAGCTCCAAGCAAAACTATCCGCATTACCAGAAGATGACCTACGGTGTGTACCTAGGCGCTAGGAAGCTGAAACACTATTTCCAAGAGCACCCCATCACTGTCGTGAGCTCTGCTCCCATCTCGGACATCATGGGTAACAAGGAGGCGAGTGGCAGAGTAGCCAAGTGGGCGATTGAGCTAGCCGCGTATGCTCCCGCGTATGCGAGGAGAGACGCCATCAAGTCTCAGATCCTGGCGGAATTTCTTGTGGACTGGGCCGAGGTGCAGTATGAACCTCCTGCTCCAGTTTCCAATTATTGGAGGATGCATTTTGATGGCTCGAAAGTGAAGGAAGGCCTTGGTGCTGGCGTGGTGCTGACATCACCCAAGCGAGATCAACTCAAGTATGTGCTGCAGATTCATTTCAAAGCGTCCAACAATGTTGCAGAGTATGAGGCAGTGGTACATGGCTTGCGAGTAGCCAAGGAAGTTGGAGTGTAGCGCATCATATGCTATGGAGATTCAGATCTGGTGGTGCAGCAAGTCTCGGGTACATGGGATGCTCTAGATGCCAACATGGCGTCATATCGCTTCCTGGTGCAGTCTATGACTGGGTTTTTCGAAGGTTGTGAGTTCCAGCACATTCACCGAGCAGAGAACGAAGCAGCAGATGAGTTATCCAAGTTGGGATCTTCTCGGCAATCCATCCCGGCGGGAATCGCCTTGGAGCATTTGAGGAAGCCATCCATCAAGCCTTCTCCCAACTCGGAGTCCATATTTGTTCCTTCTCTGCCAAGTGAGGAATCTGATCCAATGGAGATTGAATGGGAGAGTGCTGCAGGAAACCCGGGGACTGCCGTCCTCTACTCGGGGACTGCCACTCCTAACTCGGGGACTGCCACTCCTTACTCGGGGACTGCCACTCCTTACTCGGGGACTGCCACTCCTTACTCGGGGACTGCTGTCCTTAACCCAGAGGCTGTCGCATTCATTGAGGAGGTTCTCGCTAGCAGATCAGGGCTGCAAAGAAGCGCTCCCACTCCTCCTGAGCAACCACAAGAGCCTGTCCCAATGGAACTGGACGAACCAGTGTTTCCCGCACGGGAGACACCGAGTTGGGCTATGCCCATATTATCCTTTCTAAGGGACGGCACTCTACCTGGAGATGAGGTGACTGCAAGGCAGATTCAGAGAAGATCCAAAGGCTACACTATCGTCCGAGATGTGCTGCACAAGAGAAGTGCCACTGGCGTGCTGCAACGATGTGTGGATCCAGCAGAAGGAGAAGAGATCCTGATAGAGATACACCAAGGAGAATGCGGGCACCATGCCTCTTCTCGGGCGCTGGTCCAGAAAGCTTTTCGGCATGGCTTCTACTGGCTCACAGCACTGCAGCAAGCTGAGGATATCGTGAGGAAGTGCATAGGCTGCCAGATGTTCGCAAGTAAGATTCACATGCCTGCTTCCGAGTTGAAAACAATTCCTATCACCTGGCCATTTGCTGTTTGGTGTTTGGACATGGTTGGGCCTTTCCAGCCGGCTAGGGGCAACATGACTCACATCTTGGTCATGGTGGACAAGTTCACCAAGTGGATTGAAGTGAAACCTATTCGGAGGTGTGATGGGGCCACGGCTGTGAAATTCGTGAAGGATGTGATCCTGAGATATGGCTACCCGCACAGTATCATCACCGACAACGGCACAAACTTTGTTGAGGGAGCAATGGTGCGGTTCTGCAGAGATAAGCATATCCGACTAGATGTTGCGTCAGTCGCGCATCCCGCTTCCAATGGGCAAGTTGAAAGAGCAAATGGCATGGTACTGGCAGGCATAAAGCCAAGGCTGATGGAGCCACTGCTGAAAACACCTGAGTGTTGGTTAGACGAGTTGCCAGCGGTGTTGTGGAGTCTAAGGACTACCCCTAACCGGTCAACCGGCTACACGCCATTCTTCTTGGTATACGGGGCTGAGGCCGTGTTGCCAATAGACTTAGAGCATGACTCCCCCCGAGTAGCCCTCTACACGGAGGTGGAGGCGAGAGAAGCTCGAGAAGACGACGTTGACCTGCTTGAAGAAGCAAGAGAGCTGACTCTGTCACGTTCGGCTATCTACCAGCAAAAACTGCGGCGTTATCATAGCCGAAAGGTGAACCCAAGGGTTTTCCGAGAAGGAGACATGGTCCTTAGGCTTGTGCAGCGCACAGCCGGGATGCACAAGTTGTCTCCTCCATGGGAAGGGCCTTTCATTGTGAGCAAAGCGCTGCACAACGATGCTTACTATCTTGTAGATGTGCGCCCACCACAGGCGAACAGGGCTGATAAATCTGGAGAGGAAACCAAGCGCCCTTGGAATGTAGCTCTACTCCGTCGTTTTCATTCGTAAGCAAAGATGTGTATGTACCCTCTTATCCGAGTTGAAATTCTACTCTGCAATCTGAAATTGTTCTCGGGGACTGCCCTCGTACAAAATTGCTCTAAGTGTTTTTACTCGGCTCTACCCCTTTTGCCTATTCGGTTGCTCTACTTCAAAATTCAAAGGTACATTGAGTACTGTGTTTAAACCTACATGCCAACTCTTCGACTTTGCTGCTGTCCGAAACCCGGCTTCATGGCAAGCAAGAGAACAAGCAAAAGGTCCATGAGCACAAGAAAAATTACTAAGGAAAAGAAGAGTGCAGGAACCGAGTAGGGTGTTTTTATTACTGTTCTGTGAATTGTATTTTCGGCTAAGTGGTGAGCTGCGTTACTATGATTGTTTCTAAGCGGCTTTGCAGCTCTACTCTTTAACTCTTGTGACTCGAATACCAAAAAAGCAACAAGTTGCGGGTAGAGCCGAGACGAAAAGGGAGAGTGAATAAGAAATGCAACTCGGGGACTCGCATGATAACGCAACTCGGCATTCAGCCCAGGTTGAACAAATTGATTAAGTTGGAAATAACAAAAGTGGGAATAAAATTGAGTAGCAACGGAATAAAATAGTCTGATACATCTGCTCCCGGCATTCCGGGGATCTGATAAATGTTTGAGTAAAAAAGCTTGCAGGATAAGATCATGTCGAAGAGGCGGTGTTGTCGATGTTGGCCTGGGCAGCTTTATTCTCGGTGGCGGTCTTGTTCGCCTCCGCCTCCGTGCTGGCTGCAGCTGCCTTCGCGGCTTCCTCCTCGGCGCTTGTGTTGGTCGCATCCGCTTCCGGGTGGACGGTGGCGGACTGTTCCATCTCGGATGGACCAGAAGCTTGGCCTTGGGGGCGTACCGTGTCGTCGAGAGCGGCTCCTGATGAAGTGCCGAAGTCGAGGGCGGCTGTGTCGATCTCCTCCATCTCTTTGTCGCTACTCGCGATGACGGCAGCCTTCCCCTTGCTCTGGGGAGAATCGAAGAAGCCCGATTCCAGCTCGGAGTCTGTCTCTTCATCCGCGTCCTCGTCCTCCTCCACCTCGGTGTCGGGTTCGGTGGGGCCGTCGATGAAGGTGGCCGTGTCCGCGTACTCCACAACCCCATGCGCAATTAGCTTGCGCGCGGTCACACAGCTGGGGTCCGTCTCCCACTTGGAATTGTCGCGCTTTCCGCGGATGATCTCCATGTTGAGGTTCTCGTACCAGGAGGCGACGCAGAGTAGCATCAAGTCAGCGCCTGCCCGAGCTCCAGAGGCGCGCCATTTCTTCAATTCGGCCTTCACATTGTGCAGCTTCAGAGCAAGGCCATCGATGGTTGTCGGCGGGGAATCTTCAGGCCAGAACAGCTTGTGGAGCTCGAAGCCGACGCGCACCAAGTCGGTGCCCACGCCGGCTAGGCGTTCGAAATGCCCTCGCATCACCAGCAGGCTGTCCTCGATCTCGGCTCTGGTGTCCGCGGCCTCGCCCTTCTCAAGGCGAGCTGCTCGGGCCTTGGCCAAAGCAGGCGCGCAAGCGGACACGAGATCAGGGAAGATTTCTGCGCAAAGACAAGGGAGAAATTTAGTCACAGAATCCGAGAAGAGGCAGAACCGAGAAGAAAAGAGGCAGAAAGGAGGAAACTTACTGTGAAGCTCATGGCGTAGCTGCTGCAGCTGGATTTTCCATTCTTCCTCATTGGACACGTGCTTCTCCTCGAGCAAGCGGAGCCCATCCAGCTGAGAAAAGAGCCCAGCATTGGATTTCGTCAGCACTTCACATTCTTGCTCAAGGGCCTTTATCTTAGCATTGAAGGTTGTCTCAGCCTTGGCCTTCTCGGCGATCACTCTGTCCCTTTCCTCACCAAGCGTGACAGCATCCTGGAGTGCCTTCTGCAGCTGAAGTTGCAGTTTCTCCATCTCTGTGGCATGCTCGCTCTGCAGAGCAGCAGATTGGCTTGCCAGTTGCACCTGCACCTCAGCAGGTTTAAGACAGTCCTGATGCTCGACAACAAACTTCTTATGATCTTCTGAAAAGAGCAAAGCACGGTTAGCAGAGAAGCAAAGGAAACAAACACAAGGGCAAACCGAGTAGACGGAGGTTTACCTTCAAGCTTCTTGATGGTGGTCTCGGCATTCGCAACAAAGGTGCGACAGTTCTCGTGCTCATCAGCCAGGGCCTTCAGTTTCCCTGCAGAGTAGAAAAGGTTAGCGCAAGAAAGCAGAAGCGGGCGTAAACAAAAAACGCAAGAACCGCGCGGCTAGAAGCGTACCTTCCACCTCAGACAGCTTCAGGGTGCTATCCTTCGCATCCTTACCGGCTGCCTCCGCAGCTGCTTTCTCTCTTTCCAGTGCAGCAATTCGCCTCCTGGCGATAGCATGATTCCAGAGAAGCTGGCGATGCAGACTGGTCCGCTTCAAAACGCTATCCTGAGAAGCGAAAAGAAAACAAGTTAGACAGAGAAGTGAAGATTCAACCCGAGAAGGCGGATACTCGGGAGAGCATCCGCCTACTCGGCCAGAATCTCGGGGACTGGGTGATGGTAAAGGAAAATTAAAACGGATAGGAGAGAAGAAAAAATGCTACTCGGAGAGGACAAGTTAAGACTCACCACGTAAGACTGCTCGAGATCTTCTGCATTCTTGCGGTGCACGAACATCTTGGCAGCAAGAGTAGCGGTGCTGGAGGAGACGGTCATGGGTTTGTAGCCCAAGTCCACCTTGTTCCAGTCGACCCGCATATGATCGATGTCGCCCAGACCAAGGCCGTGCCATTTGTCTGTCCCGAGAAGCTTGCTGTCCCACTTGGCATCGATGAAACCAACCAAGTCGAGTACTTGCTCGAGGCTCTGGGATGTTATCACTTGGTCTTGAGCTCCCCGAGAAGCAATGGAGACGGGGGCCGGGGGCCTGGAGTCCGTCGCCACGGCCTTCCTTCCTCTTGTGAGAGCAATCTTCCGGTCCTCGACGGAAAGGCCAATCTGGCGTTGTTGGCTGACCTTCACCATATAATCCAGGTAGAGGGGCTGATCAGCTATGTTAGCGGCGGCAGGAACCGCACTGGGATTGCGGATAACCAACTGCTTGGACTGGCCAGCTGATGTCGGCGGCGGCTTGTCGGCAGCCTTCTTCTTTGCTATCTCTTTCTGAGCAAGTGGCTTCTCGGAGGTTGGCTTCTCGATCTTCTGTGTCTCGTTTTCCTCCTTCTCGGCTGCCCTCTTCTCGACTGCTTCCTTCAGAGCATCTAGGGCTTGTTTCCTGGTCTGCGGCACTGAGGAGGAATCTGGCGGTGCAGTGCCTTGATCAATGGGTGGCGCCACGGATCCGTCACCTTGTGCAGCATCTGGTTGGGCGCTACTCGGTGCAGCGCCTGGTTGCGCGCTGCTCAGGGGATACTCCTCTGTCATGACTGTATCTTCTACCCGCTGCTCGGCAGTGGGATCCGTTTGTCCGGCAGCGCCTGTGACTGGCTGCTCAGGTTCAGCTTCTTGCCGCTCGACGGCGGCGTCATCATCACGCATCTCCTGGTCTTCCTCTTGGTGCTCCTCGGCGGCGCTAGCCGGAGGAGAAGGGGGCTTGTCCTGGGGAGCGGCGTCCTGCGCATCTGGATCGGCGCGGGACTGCTGCTCAGGCCCCGTTTGCGCGTGGGTGGTGTCGGCCTCGTCGTCCTCAAGGACGACAACCTTGTCGACGTCAATGGCAGCTTGTTTCTTGGCCTGGTCAGGCGCGAAAGCGGCGTTCGCATCCAAGGGAGCTCTGGTGAGAAAGGAAAAATCAAAAATTAGAAGGAAGCAGAGGAAGGATAAGAGAAACAGCAGAATACAAAATTGGGAGTTAACCGAGAAGGAACTTACGCTTTGGTGGAGGGGATTGTTCGCTTTGTTCTCTTCACGACCGCCTTGGTCGTCTTCTTCTTCTCGGCTGCTTTTCTCTTCTTGGCGGGAGGCTCTTGGGCGTCACTTCCTGACCGCTTACGGGTGGCAGGAGCAGCGACAGACAGAGGCTTGGCGTCAAGAACCTTGTCGACCTCGTTCTCGTCTTCATCCTCGCCCTCGTCCTCAGCATTTTCAGCATCTGTGAATTAAGGAGGAAGGAAAACACTTCAGAAACAGCAGGCAAAGGGCATGTGCTTTTTGCAGAGGGAGAGCGCGAATTCAGTTACCTTCGAACCCGTCATCAGACCAGTCGCGAAGAGATGGTTCAGCAGGCTGCTTCTCGGTCGTAGGAGAGTGAGGAAGGCTGATCTGGTCTGCAGTCTCAAAGGAGGCCTTGTCGTCCTCCTCTCGGTCAGCAAACCAATTGCCTTCAAAGCGCTCACAGCTCTCCATAAGCTGGCGATTGAGGACCTGAAGAACAAAGAAATATCACATATTAGCCGAGTAGCTGGAAGGCACTCTACTCGGATAGGCGTGCAAACACAAAGCACACTAAGCCTAGGCAAACTTACCGAACATCCTACTCGGAAAGGCGTGCAGCCATCAAGCATAATTAAGCCTAAGAATTGTTCCCGAGTTGGTTACCCGACAAGGCGTGCAGGCACAAAGCACATTAAGCCTAGGCAATTCAGCTAAGTACTCTACTCGGTACCGAATGCGGTTGCTAGTCGCGGCGAGAAGAGGAAGTTTGTTGGGGGAAAGATAACCTGGTACCCCTAAGGACGAAGAAAATATGACCAGCCAGAAGCGAGACCCGGCCAGGAGGCAAAGCCTGGCCTGGGGGTAACTCAGCTTTGGAAGATGCTATAGAAGGAAGATTCTGGAAGACCCGGAAACCTTGTACAAGTTGGAGACTCAAGACTTGGAGGTCACGCAGGGGACCTAGATTAGGACTCTTAATATGGTATGACCCAGTTTTTACCTTGTACGACCAGGAGACCAGCCGCCCATATAAGCAGGCTCCTAGGTCATAGAGAAAGAAGGATTTTCGGGTAGAAACCCTAGATTCCAGGTCTCGGCGAGAGTCAGACAAATCCCAGGTCTCGGCGAGAGTCGGCCAAATTCCAGGTCTCGGCGAGAGTCAGCACGAGCCAAATCCCAGGTCTCGGCGAGAGTCAGACAAATCCCAGGTCTCGGCGAGAGTCGGCCAAATTCCAGGTCTCGGCGAGAGTCAGCACGAGCCAAATCCCAGGTCTCGGCGAGAGTCAGACAAATCCCAGGTCTCGGCAAGAGTCGGCCAAATTCCAGGTCTCGGCGAGAGTCAGCACGAGCCAAATCCCAGGTCTCGGCGAGAGTCAGACAAATCCCAGGTCTCGGCGAGAGTCGGCCAAATTCCAGGTCTCGGCGAGAGTCAGCCCGAGCTAAATTCCAGGTCTCGGCGACATTGCAGTCCGAGCCTCTAGATCGATTGCTAATAAGATCCCAGCTGGAAGTAAGCTATTATCTCCCATGGAGAGGTCGAACCAGGATAATCCTTGTGTACAAGACAAAGAGATCTAGGTCATAATCATATCACCGAATATCGAGTATCCATTGTAAACGAGAGATTGAGTTATTATATCGAGATCGGAGACTCGGCGACTTTGATTGCCGGCTACCAGATCGAGTTGCATCATGTTTTCCTCTGAGCTAAACCCTCTCCCAAACACCTGTGTCGTCTTGCCCCAAGATCAGTTACCCCCGGTAACGTCTGCCGTGATTATCCCACGACAGTTGGCGCCCACCGTGGGGCCTGCGTCCAAAGGTGTTTACATCACGGGAGAAGCTCGGAAGAACATGGAGAATCTTGTCGTGGGCGAGATCTACATCGATCACAAAGGAGAAAAGATGGTGGACGATTTTGGCTGGGGGCCAGAGTCGGATCTGCTCGAATCCGGATCTGTCATCACAATCGGCCGGGTCAACATCCTCATCGGCATGGTACGTACGTCCGGTTCAATCCCCGATGATTTTGAGTATGATTCTATATCAGCTTAGCCCAAGAGTGCTGCGCAACTTCGGTTAGCATGGCCCGGAGCGCTTCGCAAAAATTTATATCAGCTTAGCCCAAGAGTGCTGCGCAACTTCGGTTAGCATGGCCCGGAGCGCTTCGCAAAAATTTATATCAGCTTAGCCCAAGAGTGCTGCGCAACTTCGGTTAGCATGGCCCGGAGCGCTTCGCAAAAATTTATATCAGCTTAGCCCAAGAGTGCTGCGCAACTTCGGTTAGCATGGCCCGGAGCGCTTCGCAAAAATTTATATCAGCTTAGCCCAAGAGTGCTGCGCAACTTCGGTTAGCATGGCCCGGAGCGCTTCGCAAAAATTTATATCAGCTTAGCCCAAGAGTGCTGCGCAACTTCGGTTAGCATGGCCCGGAGCGCTTCGCAAAAATTTATATTAGCTTAGCCCAAGAGTGTTGTGCAACTTCGGTTAGCATGGCCCGGAGCGCTTCGCAAAAATTTATATTAGCTTGGCCCGAGAATGCTTCGCAATATTGTAAAATATTCTATTAATATTAGCTTAGCCCAAGAGTGTTGCGCAACTTCGGTTAGCATGGCCCGGAGCGCTTCGCAAAAATTTATATTAGCTTGGCCCGAGAGTGCTTCGCAATATTGAGAAATATCCTATTAGTATAAGCTTAGTCCAAGAGTGCTTCACAACTTCGGTTAGTGTTGCCCAAAGAGTTCTTGGCAACAGTATGTGGATCAATGTGGTAATATTGCACAATTAAGCCTTTACTTTATAAACATTGATTCGGGTCTTGGGGGCTCTTACTTGAATAGTTTGTAGCTGCAATCCTAAGACCTGGCTTTTATGCCGCCAGTATAATCCTTGCCTATCTTGCTTAAGCTCGATGTGACTCGCACTTATATGGCTTGTTTTCTTTCCTGTAATCTCAATCAGTTATGATGCCCATGGGGACTTAACTGACCCTGTTTTTCAGAGTGAGTTCAGCAGTAATAATCTATGCGAAAGCCGGCTTACAGTTAAAGGTTTGCAAAAGAGTCATCTAAACCATCGACATATTGAGAGGACCCACCTCGGTAACCTGGAGGCATAAGAACCCAGGAAGAAACATGATTTATGGGATGTTATTGAGATAAACCTGGAGGCGTATGAACCCAGGAAGAATAACCGGGTTTTATCCTTTTATATATTATTTGTCTTATTTCGGGAGTTTAACCTGGATGATCGAGCTTGCTGCTTCACCTGAAACATGACGCCTAAAATCAAGATCATGAAGGAGAACAAGACCAGCTCGAATCCAGCTTAAACTTGGGGGCTACTGTTGGGGGAAAGATAACCTGGTACCCCTAAGGACGAAGAAAATATGACCAGCCAGAAGCGAGACCCGGCCAGGAGGCAAAGCCTGGCCTGGGGGTAACTCAGCTTTGGAAGATGCTATAGAAGGAAGATTCTGGAAGACCCGGAAACCTTGTACAAGTTGGAGACTCAAGACTTGGAGGTCACGCAGGGGACCTAGATTAGGACTCTTAATATGGTATGACCCAGTTTTTACCTTGTACGACCAGGAGACCAGCCGCCCATATAAGCAGGCTCCTAGGTCATAGAGAAAGAAGGATTTTCGGGTAGAAACCCTAGATTCCAGGTCTCGGCGAGAGTCAGACAAATCCCAGGTCTCGGCGAGAGTCGGCCAAATTCCAGGTCTCGGCGAGAGTCAGCACGAGCCAAATCCCAGGTCTCGGCGAGAGTCAGACAAATCCCAGGTCTCGGCGAGAGTCGGCCAAATTCCAGGTCTCGGCGAGAGTCAGCACGAGCCAAATCCCAGGTCTCGGCGAGAGTCAGACAAATCCCAGGTCTCGGCGAGAGTCGGCCAAATTCCAGGTCTCGGCGAGAGTCAGCCCGAGCTAAATTCCAGGTCTCGGCGACATTGCAGTCCGAGCCTCTAGATCGATTGCTAATAAGATCCCAGCTGGAAGTAAGCTATTATCTCCCATGGAGAGGTCGAACCAGGATAATCCTTGTGTACAAGACAAAGAGATCTAGGTCATAATCATATCACCGAATATCGAGTATCCATTGTAAACGAGAGATTGAGTTATTATATCGAGATCGGAGACTCGGCGACTTTGATTGCCGGCTACCAGATCGAGTTGCATCATGTTTTCCTCTGAGCTAAACCCTCTCCCAAACACCTGTGTCGTCTTGCCCCAAGATCAGTTACCCCCGGTAACGTCTGCCGTGATTATCCCACGACAAAGTTTGCTACTCGGAATACATATATAGAAAACAGAGAAAGAAGAGCGTACCCGCGGAATCGGCTTCGTGCGGCTGAATGGGATGAACCCATACTGCCAGTGCTCGCCGAGGTTCGTCGTCAGGATGGCCCTTGCGTGCTCAGGAACATCCGCGTTGTCGAGCTCGATGGTGGTCGTTCTGGTGCAGTCGCGGGGGCCACCCATGTAGCACATCAGATGGCTGCGCTCCTGCAGGGGCAGCACGCGATTCTTGATCCAGCAAGCCACAGGATCATCGCTCTTGAGGCCCTCGCCGATTAGAACACCGAGCCGCACCTCTATCTCCTTCGAGTTGAGGTCGTGGAGGGCTTCGCCTTCCAATTCTTCCCGGTGGGAGCACGGTTGCTCCAAGCGGGAAGATTGATTCGGTCGGTTACCTTTCCTCCTTCGGTGGCGGGGATGTTCTTGACGTAGAGGAACGTCTTCTGCCACATTCGGACGGATTCCAACCCCTTGATACGGGGATGGTTGGTTCCCGACCGCTGCACCATCATGGCGCAGCCGGTGTCAGTCGCGCGTGGCACGCCCGCGCCTTCCTTCTTCCCGGTGGTTTGCTGGCGAAGATGGAAGTACTTCAGCCAGGTATCCGTCGTGGGATGTGATGGGGGGATAGTAACCCGGTAGGCCCACTTCAAGTTATAATCCGGCCCGAGGTGTGCTGAGCGATATCCGGCTAGGGGTAAAGAGATTACCGGAAGGCCCAAAGGCTTGTAAGATTCGTAACCCGGATTGTGGGCTGCGGTAAGGGAAGTTAGGGTTTGTATGTGGAGTTTGAGTTGGATTCAAGATGTGCCTTGAAGGGCAAGTTAGGGGTGTACGGGTGCTTTATAAACCGGCCCCTAGGTTTAGTTTGCCAGAGATTCAAGTCATAGTTGTAACACCTGTTATCGAGTATCCAGCATAATTCATATTGAGATCCGGCGAGTTATTTTCCGGTTCTTAGATTGCTTTCCGCCATGTCTTCCTTTGAGCTAAACCCTCTCCCGAATACCTGTGTCGACTTGCCCCAAGATCAGTTACCCCCGGTAACATCTGCCGTGATTATCCCACGACAGTTGGCGCCCACCGTGGGGCCTGCGTCCAGAGGTGTTTACATCACGGGAGAAGCTCGGAAGGGCATGAAGAACCTCATCGTCGGAGAAATCTACGTCAACAGCAAAGGAGAGAAGATGGTAGATGATTCTGGCTGGGGGCCAGAGTCGGATCACCTCGAAACCGGATCCGTCGTGACAGTCGGCAGCATCAACGTCTTCATCGGTATGGTATGTACTTCCAGTTTGAATCGTGATAATCTTGGATTTGATTCTGTATCAGGGGAAGGCACGTATGGCCAATCGGAAAAAGAAGAGTCGATTGGAACAACGGGTCAGATAGAGAGGGAGGATGATACCGAGTCTATACGGGATTTATCGGAGGATCGGTATGAGAAGGAAAACAGCGAGGAAGAACAATACGAATCTACACCGGGCATCATGCGCCGAGTTGCAGTTTATGCGGCTCCCGCGATCAATCTCAATCAAGAAAACGCAGCCGCGGCGCCAGTCGGGGCGGCTCAGGCAGTGGCCCAGCAGCAAGGTACAGTTGACCCGGTCTTGGTCCAGGTCGATGGAGAGTCGGCATCAGTCACCAGTCGCCCAGCAGACGAGGAGCGACACGCAAATATGTTTGGGTTCCAAGCAAACCGGACACCGGGGGCGGGCCCCTCGAATCCGCGCCACCCGGCTCTGTTTGATAATAATTTGATCTTGGACCCCACAGTCCTGGCCACAGTTATTACCCCAGAAAACGCGGCAGAGCGCGTAAGAGACCTGGACGTGGCTCGTCGTGCATTGGAGCAGCAAAGAAGGCAAGTAGAAGCAGAAAGGCAGGGGATGGCCGCGCGGCAGCGCGAATTGGATGATCAAGAGACCCGGCTCCGGGAGGAAACGGCAAGGATGCACCAAAGGCACCGAACTATGCTGCCGGCAACAGGAGGGGTTATTAACCCGACTGCCCTGGTGTTCACGCCTCAAGATCAGCCGATTCCACCGGTGAACCAAGGGACCATACCGCGACCGTCAACAGGAGCACAGCCGGTAAACGCGCCAGCCGGGTTACCTTTGCCACAGACGGGGGTGACAGCCGGCAATACCATGCCACCACCACCATCACGATTCCACACACCAGCAGGCCATTACAACAATCCCATGGACAACGTGTACGCAGCAACGCTCGCATTAAACCAGATTCCTGTAGGAGATTCGCCTCATGCAGAAGGAACCCGACGAGCGATCGATCTGCTACACACCGCGGTAGCACAGCAAGCCAATTATCCGGATCATAGAAGCGGAATGCATGGGACGCCGTACGTCAGTCAGCAACAGGGCAATATCCAAGCAAGTGCGGCACGACGAAGGGAAGAGCAACAGCAAATGCCGCCTCCACCGCGTATCCAGACAGTACCAGCAGTATCAGCAGCGCAGGCGGTGGTGGACAGTTCCAGGGCCAGAAGAGCCGGGGCCGGGTCTGCAGGGCACGAGTTGCCGGTGGCGCCGCACCTCGTGGCACCCCCAGCCGGGTCACGCGTCTCCCGAGTAAGACCAGCCCCAACCACCCTGGCGGGACCCAAGTGCCTCTCGGACGATATCAGAGCAGAACCTTACCCGGAGAAGTTCAAAGAACCGGGGAAAGTAGTAAATTATGAGCCAACAATGGATCCAGAAACGTGGCTGAGCAGCTACGAGATGGCGATGTCAATTCGCAACGCATCCGAGAATCTCCAAGCCAAATTCATGTACTTAATGATGTCAGAGGGAGCAGCAAAGTTATGGTTCACCAATTTACCGGAAAAGTCGATCAAATCGTGGGAGGAGCTAAAGACCGCATTTATCAAGCACTTTCATGGGACATGCAGAAAGTTATTTACTATTGATGATTTAGAAAGATGCGTTCAGAAGAAAGGAGAGTCAGCACGCAGCTGGGTACGCTGGGTTATGGAGATACTCCACTCGTCTACAGATATCCAGCCTAAGGACGCGCTACAAGCTATGGCAAAAACATGTAAGTATGTTCCTTTAGTGCAAAAGCTAACTCGCATGAAATCTAGTAGGAATGCAGCGGAGGTTACGATGGGAGAGTTAATGGATGCGTGCAACAAACACGCTGCAACGGATACCACAGAGGAGGAAGTTGATGACAAGAAAGCAAAAGCAAACACAAGTAGCAGTGGGAAAATCGGCAATGGATCGGCGCCAAACAATAATGGAAATAACCAAAACAAGCGTCCGTTTGAAGGGAATTCCGAGTTTGTAGCCAACACGGAGGCCGGGTCTTCAAGACCTAGATCCGAAGGAAATTTTAATACTAGAAATCACAATGGGGGACACTACCAAGGACCTCCAAGACCAAGCAACAGTTGGGACATATTTAGGATGGCATGCCCGAAGCATAGCAGGAACGGCAAGCCGGCCAATCATTCATTGGAGCAATGTGCCGACTTACAAATATGGAAGAACGAGGAAGTGAACAGAGCCATGCGAGGTGCAGGCCGAGGAGGAGGCCCGGGCCTAGGTGGAAATTTGGGCAACGGACCGCCCCCAGCCGGCAACCCGCCAGCTGGAAATCAAGGTAACAATCAAGGGGGAGCGGGAGGTTTTCAAGCTAACCCCAAACAGCTGGGTCAATATCATGTGCACACTACGGGAGGCTCTAACAAGGATAAGAAGATACTGAAACAAGCAGTTAATTCGGTCTCTTCCGCTGTTCCAAGATATTTGAGGTGGTCAGAACAAGAGGTAACATGGAGCAGGAAGGATCACCCGGACAGAGTTGACCACCCGGGAGTCTTAGCTTTGGTAGTAGCACCGCAGGTCAACGGCTACGAGCTGAAAAAAGTCTTGATGGATGGAGGAAGTAGTATCAATATCCTGTACTGGGAAACTTTTCTGCGTATGGGCTTAAAGGAATCGCAGCTGCAGAAGAGTACAGCAGTTTTTCACGGGATAGTGCCGGGTCATTCGGCATGCCCCGAAGGAAAGGTGGCACTGGAAGTAGCTTTTGGAGAGTCAAAGGACAACTACCGAGTCGAGTGGCTTACCTTTGAGGTAGTAAAGTTGCGCAGTCCTTATCATGCATTGTTTGGAAGGCCGGCTTATGCCAAGTTCATGGCGAGACCGTGTTATGTGTACCTACAGCTGAAAATCCCGGGTCCTAAGAAGACCATTACAATACACGGAAATCGAGATATAGCAGCTGAATGTGATGAGGGAGATGCGGCAATGGCCGAGCAAGCCTGCAGGAAGGAAGAACTCAAACATTACCGTTCTCAGGTGGACCTAGAAGAGAGGACAACGTCAAAAAAGCCAACTCCTGAGGGGGACAAAGCAAAAATTAGGGCAGAACAAGACCCTAAGATGGTAGGCTTCATCAGGAGCGATCCTTTCAAAACTCCTAGCAGGGAAGAAGAAGACGTACCACCATCCGCAGCTGATCACGCTTCAAGGACGATATACCCGGATTGGCTAGCAAATCCGGTACTCATTATGAAAGGGCCTAGCAAATGGAGAATGTGCATCGGCCGCACCAACGTGAGGCCGATTCTCGAGAATAACTAAAGCAGTGTAACGGACGGCAGGTTTCATACGCACTCTTTTCCTACCCAGGGTACCTAAGGGGACTGGAAGGTTTTTAATGAGGCGGCCTGCTGATTCAAAAAAGAAATTTTTGTCAATAAAAGAAGATGGTCTCGAGTCTTATCATGGTCTTTGCTTCAGTTACAAGTAAGTAATGCTTGTTATTATCAATACGTCAATATCATTGAAATACGTCACGTGTATATAGGTCTTCGGGGAATGGTGTGCTTAAATAAGTAATCACAAACCCGGAGACCCGGCCTTGATGCCTATGAGTTATGAGGGCTGATTACTCGAAAAAACGGGTACGGCTGCAATCTTATAACCGGACAAAGGAGCCAAATTTCTTGATTATTCTTACTTAAGCTCGATGTGACTCGCGCCAAAGTGGCATGATCTGTTCACTTACGATTACAATCAAACTATGCAGCCCAATGGGACTTGCTTGACCCTGTTTTTCGTATAGATGTAACAACATGGTATCCACGCGAAAGCCGGCTTACAGTACAAGATAATCAAAAGGGTCATCTAAACCACAAGTCCATGCAGAGTATAAGGCTCAAACAGCCGGAAACTCAACAAGTATTAAGCATGACTTCAGTATTTATGTGAATAGCTATTGGTCTTCAGCTTGGTAAAGAGCAGTTTGTCATCTGAGAAAGGCCACGCCCCCTTAGCTCGTACTTTGGGTCATGGGGACTGGGGACTTCGAGACAGAAACAAACTGCTTAACTACTAAAGCTCGTAAACCATAGTTTCCGAGTCTTGGGGACTTAAAGAAAAGTCCGTCTATCAAAACCTACGATACTCGGTTAGCCGAGTCTCGAAAGGGAGTCAAAAGCAAGAGTTCAAAGTATCGAGAATAAGCTTACAGGTAACACAAGGATCGAGATTATCAAAAGCCAAGAGAGGCAAAGAGTTATCATAAATTAACAAGCGCAATTCATAATATCAGTATCAATGTCGCACAGGCGCACCGCTAAAAATCATATCAGTCTCGAGAAACACAAAGCACTAGGTATCATCCTACTCGGCATCCTGGGAGTGGTCCTCCGGGTCTTCATCTTGGACTTGCTCCTTGGCTATGCCAGCAGTTTTACCCGGACTCTTCACGTCAGGACGGACAGGAGGAGGAACGGCTGGTGTTGAGGTAGACGGCTTTACGCCTAGTTCGGTTTCTCTCTTCGCAGCCTCTTCTTTCCTCCTGGCCAGGTCAGTCGACCACTTTTCCAGCATATCAAAAGGAGGGGGTGCCTCCACCAGAATAACCTTGCCCTCAGAGTCATATGAGCTCATAATTGTGTTTAGATCCATTTTATCTGCCAAAGTTGTGGCCGAGTGACGTACCGAAGATTGTATAGCTTTGAAGTCCTGGGGTTTAAACTTAGATCCGTCAGCCTTGAATTCTGGGAACCCGGATACTATCTTGGCCGGGTCAAGCTTAGGAAAATAAGCCTTCGCCAGCGTCAAAGCCCGGGTCATCCCAATCCGGCAAGACGAACGCTTCAGTATTTCAATCCATCCAGGCGCTGTGGACAAGGCCTGCATGAGATTTTCTTCGCCCGGGTATACCTCCGAAGGCCACTTTATAGCATCCAGCAAAAGTTTCGTGCCGGCAAAAAATGTCCGGAGCACAGTCTTCAGAGTTTTAGCCTGAGTAACGGTGTTCTCCTCCGGAGCAGCAAGGTTAGCACCTGCAATCGAAACACACAAAAGCATATCAGTAATCTTGATTATTACAACGGCAAGATAGAGATACGCAAGTTAATTGCAAATAACAAACTTACTTAGCAAGATACGGTAAGTGTCCGTAATTTGAGTCGACAGGTTATTCAGCGAGGATTGGGCAGCATTGTATTTGTTCTTGTATTTGGAGACGTCCTTTTTCAAAGCCTTTACCTCCGCTTCAAGGGTTTCCCTACGTTTTGTTTCCGCAAGCAAGAGCTGCTCAGTTTTAAGTAATGTTTCATCCGACTGAGTTATCTCCGCCTACAAAGAATGAGTGCAACTGTAAGCCGGATATCACGAGAATATTTCCTTCTGAGAAAATAATTACAGAAAATTATTATGCGAAGTACCGAGACAAATTACAGAAAATTATGCTCGGAACTTGGGGACTGGATGTTTAGTAAGAAGTATCAAGTAAGATTACCTGATGTGCTGCAGCCATACGCTCTAGGATATTTCCTTCTGAAGCTTTCATGGCGAGAAGAGCGCTCATCAGCTGGTTAAAATCAGCGTTATCCGAGTTAGATGACTCGGGTACCTGGAAAGTGGGAAAAGGAGCTTTTCTTGTAACAGGAGGTGGCACCCGGGTCATCCGAATGTCGGAGTCTGGTTCCCCTCCCGCGCTCGAAGCTGGTCCCTTCTCCTTCTCGCTTGCGTGCGAAGCGATTGGATACCCGGTGTCATGCCTAGCTAGCTCCGGTGGCGACGCTTGCTCGTCGCCAGTTGTGGTGAAGGCATCATCAGCCGGCTCGTTCTCGACCCGGACCTTAGCCTCAGTGTCCTCCTGGTCGCTAATAACAACCGTGGCTCTGAAGAAGGTGCGAAGGCACAATTAATCTTTGGTTATGAAAAAGGCGATAAAAGCTCGGTATAATGTCAGGAAAAGGCGTTTACCCGGTGTTCACCGGGAAGTCCGAAGGAAAGCCGCTGCTAGATCCGGAAGATACTGAAAAATGCCAAGCAAGGTTTGAGATTATGTTGCAAAGGAATGTCCGGAAAGAGTTTTTATTTACGATATAAATACCAGAGTGTCGAGCCGGGGGCGATGAAGTGCCCGGGTTAAGGGCCTCGTTGCCCGGATGGTTCCGGGTTACTCGGCGCCTAGTCGCGGGTGGCTCCTTCATTTATGATCAAAAGGGGTGAAGGTGGGGTTAGCCCCGAAATGACGTTATGGGAACAAAAATTAAAGTGCAAGGGAACGAAACAAAAACCTGGAGGGCGATCCACTGGGATTTCCTTTTGGATCCAGCTTTGGTGGCCGGCTCCGGCTCGTCCTCCTCGCTGGCGGACTCTTCCCAGCCATCTGTCTCTTCTTCCTCGTCTTGGTCCTCTCGTTCTGAAAGGTATTGAAGTTATAGCATAAGGAAAAAGAGGAGACAGGATATAATGTGTGCAAGGGGGTTAAGTATGCACCTTCGTCCGAATTAACGGCGTCATCTTCCTCCTCCGCGTCTCCAGAATTGGGAGGAGTGTCGATTGTCCAAAAGTCATTATCAGCCTGAGGTGAAAATGCCAGGGTAAGGGCCAATATTGAGTCAAGAGAAGCGGATAAAAGATGGCTTGTTAGAATCCAAAATCAAAGGGTAGAAAACTTACTGCGGGGGCCGGGTTCTCGAGGGTAAAAGGCTCTAATCCGGCTATGTTCCGGATTACCTCGAGCTTCTCTGTTAAGAAACCTTTAATCGTCTTGTTTGTATCGTTAGGAGCGAAGGTGCTGGTGGAGTATCGGATCGGGTCCGTGGTTTGACCCGAATATTCACACATCAGTTTTTCACGAATAGAGTTGGGCTGAATGCGGAAGCTAACCCAGGTCTTCACCAAGTTTAGCCCGATGAGGCCTCGGGCTGATAAGATGGAGATCTTAGCCAACGAAGGCAAGATCGCCTCCCTGTCCGAGTCAGGGGCGAAGGCATTGAAAGTCTCGGAAATGTCAAGCTGACCCTCCGAGTAACCCGGCAACTTCTTCTCGCCGGGTGGGGAGGTATCCTGGCATTAGAAGTATGAGAGCTGCCAGTGCTTTACATGAGAGTTGAGAGTGAGGGGAGGCATCAAGGAATTCTTGCGGCGCTGGATGGAAACCCCGCCGCAAGTAAGAAGTGCGCCGTCACCGCTTTCGCGGCACGGCTTGCACTGAAAGAGTTCAACAAAGAGAGCTAGACTTGGCGGAGTGCACAAGTAAGACTCGGAAAGAACGATAAAGTGGGTGATGTTCAGAACGGAGTTTGGGCCTATATCGAAAATACGGAGGTTGTAGTGATCTAGGACGTCACGAAAGAAAGGGTGACCCGGAGGCCTGAAGCCCCGGGTCACGTGTTCGACGAAACATATTACCTCATCCGTTGCTGGAGAAGGCCGGGTTTTGTTGCTTGGTACTCTCCAATGGATAGATTCCTGGGGAGGAAGGATTCCAAGCTCGACCAACTCCTCCAGTTTGGCCTTGGTAACGGAGGATCTCCCCCAATTGGCTGAAATGGAGTTAGTGGATTTAGTTTTAGCCGGCTGTTTCCCCTGCCTCTTGGGTGCCATGGGGTTGACCTGGTAAAACATCAAAGGAAAGGAGGTGAGAAGCGAAAACTCGGAAATTAGTGAATAATCAACTACCGGTAACTTAAACATGATCCGGGTATTGCCTTGCTGGATCAAGTACGATCTGTCCGGGTATCGCATGTCGTTACGGAAGCTGTGAGGTTTTTCTGTAAAGCAAGTGTCTGGGGAAGGTAGAAGGATATCCTTATGTCTATTGTCAGCAAGTGACCCGGAGAAGCGAGATTTTCCGGATGATAAGAACAAGGGCGGAAATTTTTGGTGGTCCGAGCCCAGATGGGAAATCCAATTTCTGTATTTAAGGCCAAGCTAATGATACTTAGTGGTAGGGGAGTAAGATAAGCTGCGCATTCTATCTATGGGAGTGGTTATGGTAAACACTAGTGAGTCAATTCGGCAGGGCCCGAGAAATTGCAGGCGACTCGATTCAGATCTGATCTAAGGAAAAGCTAAGAGATTGCAAGGTTAGGCTGGAGGATATCAAGAACTTACCGGAGGAGGTTGAAGTAGGGATTTGCGGAGGCAGATGGCGCAAGATTGATGCCCTTTCGCGATTTCTGGCCGGCGAATCGGGGGCTTAGTGGTGGATTTGGGAGCTGGAGTGGGTTGCACGGTGGCGGAGCGCAAACGACGGCGGATGGGCTCCGGCGACGTGCGCGGGGCTTCCGTGGTGGCACTCCGCGAACTCGAGCTTGAGGAGAAGAGGAGTGGGGGAAATGGGCCGTTAGGGTTGAGTTTGCTCCTTGGGGTCTATTTATAATAACCCGGGTGGAAAAGCCTAACCTAACGGGCGAAACCCGGGAGGTGCGGAGTAATGGTTGGCTATTTTGAAATTTGAAAGACGCGCCTTATGCATAGATCGATATAATCCAGAGAAAAAGGAAGGGGAAATCTCTTTCCTGGTATCAGCGATAGTTATCGAGGAAGATGTGAAATTATCGAGTTTCCTATTAAGACTCAAGTCTGGAAGATTGAGGGAGAGCCTTTGAAGGAGAACCGGGTTGCTACCTGATCCCCTTGGTGCTAATCCCAGCCATTCGTCAACATATTGTATCTTGATCTTCATGCGTTTTTGTATCCAATATTTCTGCAGGGAATAGCCAGCACTTCGAAGAGTAAATCTTGGAAGCCCAGGCTATTCTGGGGACTACTGATGGGGGGATAGTAACCCGGTAGGCCCACTTCAAGTTATAATCCGGCCCGAGGTGTGCTGAGCGATATCCGGCTAGGGGTAAAGAGATTACCGGAAGGCCCAAAGGCTTGTAAGATTCGTAACCCGGATTGTGGGCTGCGGTAAGGGAAGTTAGGGTTTGTATGTGGAGTTTGAGTAGGATTCAAGATGTGCCTTGAAGGGCAAGTTAGGGGTGTACGGGTGATTTATAAACCGGCCCCTAGGTTTAGTTTGCCAGAGATTCAAGTCATAGTTGTAACACCTGTTATCGAGTATCCAGCATAATTCATATTGAGATCCGGCGAGTTATTTTCCGGTTCTTAGATTGCTTTCCGCCATGTCTTCCTTTGAGCTAAACCCTCTCCCGAATACCTGTGTCGACTTGCCCCAAGATCAGTTACCCCCGGTAACATCTGCCGTGATTATCCCATGACAGGATGGATACCAAGGAAGGCCTCGCACACCACGGCGTGGTAGGCGAGGAAGACGACGGCGTTTGGTGGCAAGTGGTGCATTTGGAGACCGAAGTGGTCGAGGAAGCGGCGAAGGAAGTCGGAGGCCGGCAGGCCGAATCCGCGCTCAAAGTGCGACAAGAACACGACGTGCTCGCCCTCCTGCGGGGTTGGCACGAGCTTGCCGTCGGACGGCCGGCATTGAACACCAGGAGGAACCCTCCGGGTGTTCACGAGCCAGGCGCAATCCTCGGCGGTGACGTGAGAGCCAGCCCAGCCGGCGCGAGCAGCCATGGCAAGGGGTGCGCGGATGGTGGAGAGTTGGAGAGATTGGGTGGAAGAAAAGAATCTGCAGCGGCGCAAGGAGTTGCGCGGCGGCGGAGAGCTCGGCGGCGGAGAAGAACAGAGAGACGAAAGGGGAAAAGTGCGAAGGGAGGAGAAAAGGAAGTTACCGGCGGAGGTATTTATATCCTCTCCGCGGTTTACCGTTACCATCGGGGAAGTGGGATCGATCGTGGCGTGTGGTGGGGCCTGTGGCCGACTGGAAACGCACACACGCGCGAGGCGCGCGCGTAACGGCCGCAGCGGATCCCACTACCAGATCGTGGCCAATTACTGCGCGTGATGGGACATAACGAGCCAGTGGGCCCGCCCCGTGAAAACTGGGCGCGTGGCACGTCGTATCGTGGCAGCGAAACGACGGGGTCATGGATGCTTGGCACGTGTCCAGTTGCGACACGGAAGGCTGGATTATGCTCTGAGCTGCAGAGACGATAGAGGAGAAATTCTCTAAGTCTTTCTACTCGGTTACAGAGTAGAAAGCAGGTGCTATTCGGAAGACAGGAAACTCAAAACTCAAGGTACTTTCTAGAGTACTACTCGGAGGTCATTTACTCGGCATCTTGAGGTTCAAGGGCTATGTTGCAAAAATTGGTTTTAAGCTGGCAGAGCCTAGTGAACAAGTTCGCAAGACTCAACCAGCTTCGGGGACTGCTGTCGGGGGGTTACCCCCGAGTAGGGTAAAGTCAAGTGCTAAAGGCGACTTACAGAAGAGAGGTTTGGTCGAGTAGCCGACTACCCGGTACTTGCTACCCGGTCGACTGCTACTCGGTCTCACCTCAAGATGACCGGAAGGAGATATCAATCAAGTTCCATCCATTCGAGTAGAAGAGTTGGCCCGAGTAGAATTGGCGGGAACCTACTCGGGCCAGAAAGTCAAAGGAGCCGTTCTGACACAGGATCCCGCGTATCCTGGGTCCGTACTTGGCAGTATGCGAACTAATGTTCATCTGGGACCGGCCTGCCTGACAGTGACAGCATGGAAGCAGGCCGTGGCAGGATAAGGGGGGCCTACTCTGTGTTTGGCACAGTGATACCAGTCTGTCCCCTTGTTTTGCCCAACGACTTTCCAGATGCAGCCAAGATTAGGAACCAAAGCTGTCAGCGGGAACCCGGAAGAAGGACGATGTGCACACTATGTCGACACTTGTCCATGTTTGGACGTATCCGGCTGGGCACCATGCATATAAGGTGCCCCGCCGCCTCCTGCGAGGGGCATGTTGAGATCGAACACTTGGTGACCTAATTCTTGACCTAGTTCATCATCTAGAGAGCATAGTGGCTACTCGGTAGCAAGAACATTGTACTGTGGCTACTCGGTGAGACACCAGAATACACAAAGAAAGGCAGGAGTAGGGGTTTTACCTCCTCACGAGGGCCCTGAACCTGGGTAGATCGTGTTGTTTGTAGTGTTTACTTCGTACCTCACGCGGCTACTCGTCGCGTGATCCCTCCCCGAGCACCTCCAGCGTCCTTCGTCCCCACATCTTTAGCCATCCCATGGCATCTGCCGTGACACCACCACGACAATGGAGCTTACCAAAATGCAAGTATGCTAATATAGTGGAGTAGGTAGGCTATACATAGGATTCACTATCCATGATAAAGTCATATCATAGTTGATTTTGAGAAATCTCTGTATCTTCGTTGAAGAAGGTACTTCAAAATAAATTAATATATTTTTCTTTCTCTTGTAGATATTGCATATCCAAGAGTTTTTGTAAAACTTGTTTTATAAAAGAAATATTTTTCTTTGCAAAACTTCTTGTAAAAAAACAACTTCTGGCCTTTCATCAACAGCACCTCCACGGTACAAAGTTCCTTCTTTCAGTACTTCATAGTTCCAATTCATTTTCAAAACTCCGTTTTGAAAACATTCACACAATGTTAGATACATGGCCATTCAACTGTCCATATCCGAGGACGCGGCTATTCAAAATAGTTTGACTCTGCAGAGGTGTACACAATCCACCAGATCCAGTACATCCGTCGTGAACAACCACGTACTATAACAGCAGTATGTGAACATCAGATAACTAACCTTAACCATCCACTATGTTAAGGCTAGAATATGCATATCTCTTCAGTTGGGCCTGATTCCCCCGATAACCTGTCCGCCAGCGCCATGGCAGGGGAACCAACTGCTGCGACCGGAGGAGAACTTAATCCCACACTTTTTATGTCCAGTATTCCCCTCTTAGCGGCAATCGGTTCGAGGCCACGATGACCCTTATAGCAAATTGAGATAGAACACACTAACAAGAACAAACTTAAAGTTAAGCCCTGTCCCCATGTTGGGGTAGAGTGGTAATACGGTAAAGGTTGTCCGGCGAAGACTAGGTTATGTGTCATTTTTGTAAAACACCATTTTCCCAAAAATGACCACTTCAACATTCCTCCGGTGAATAAGGCTTTGTCTTTCCACCGGGTTTTTCCATAAAGCCTATGTTTTCCAAAAATATATTTTAGGGTGTCCACTTAGGGACTTATACCTTTGGGTGGTAATAAATACCATATGGTGGCTATGGGCCTGGTAACACCAAGTATCAACTGCTGGCGTAGTAATAGTAATAATATTAATTGTAGTAATAGACACTTAAAAATAGTTTTGGCTATCAAAGTTTTGTAAAACTTTTCATGAGTAAAACATGCATGATGGATAATGATAAGTGTAGTAGCAAGCATTAGGATGAATTGCCTTAAAACTCTTAGTGTCCCTGGCCTTGAAGTAGCTTGAACTTGACGCACAGCTCCACAACTGCTTCTTCTTCTCCTTAGTTTTGTACTATGCACAACAATCATCACCAGTATAGTTTACCACTAGCTTAATGCATATGTAACAATATACTACTATGCACAACAATAATATAAGTACAGTACTCATGCTAAGGTAAACTGTCAGATAGATCCAAACAGCAAGCAACCAAACGACAGATGAATAAGCTAGTTACAGACTATGCTTATTTCTACCCAAATGTTAAGGAATCCATCAATCATGAAAATAACCAAACAAACTAGTGGCTCAATCAATGGTAACAAAACATAATACACACTCTAAACCACAATACTCACAAGAGATAACAAAGCTAGAACATAGCATAATGACACGAGTCCACTAATAACATACTAGTAGGAAAAATGCTACACAAGCATGCTATAATATAAATAAAGTATTCCACACTTAAAAGAAACTAGCAATTACTGAAGGGGTCGTTGCATAGAAAACAAAAAAATTCCTACGCAATAGACACCCCAAGGGCCAAGATCTAATCCAGGAGATGAAATCAACGAGCATAGAGAGAGTCTTAAGAAGAACATACCCTCGAAAACACAAGGCCTTACGAGATCAAATCTCTTTGTTGGTGTAGTCGTACTCAGACTGATCCCGAGAGCGAGAAGATGTGCACCGCAATCCGGCGATGCCTCCATGATCGGTACCGCATACGGTTGATGACGACCTCCGTTCCCTCGATCCAGCGGGCCAGAAAAAGTTGAGGATCCATCGGAAACCAGTAGAACGGCGGCGTGGTGTGGTGGAGAAAACTTCGTTTAGGGCTTCGCCAAGCGCATGAACATGAGGTGGATCAGCGGGAGGATGGACATGGAGATGACACCAAGTGTGTCAGGGAGAGGGATCTCATGCCCTCTATTTATAGGAGGGGAGGCAGCCACGGAATCTTGGTGCCTCCACCTCTCCCCTCATAATGTGGATGGAGTCCCCACTCAACTCACTCATTCTCTCATCAATTCCCACTCAAAATTCCAAGGGTTTTATTTAATAAATAAATAAAACTGTTTTACTTATTTATTTTAATATTTGATAATCCTATTAACAAACATTAACACTTACCCCCTTGAACTATTTGCTAATCAAACATTAACATATACCACCTTGAACTATTTCAATTTCCCCGAAACAATTCCGGTGACTATTTCAATATTCTCCGAAACAATTCCGGTGTTGTCCAAACTTTTCTCTGATATTCTGTATCCTCTGAAATGCATCATCGAATCTTAAGTGTGTCACCCTACGGTTCGCTAATAACATAGACATGATCGAGACTCCTCTCCGATCAATAATCAACAGCGGGATCTGCAGATCCGTGATGAATCCTATGTATTCAACGATGACTCTCGTGATCGTGTGAACCATCAACGTCGTGACTATTCCCTATGTCTCGTGATATTTTACTTTTAGAGATGCTATCATTGGTATCAACCATACCTTGTTCGATCTCGTTACCGACATGTACTCTTGTCTCGTTTCCGTGATATAACATCCTTGTGACCTAGTCACGTGCTTGCAAGCGGTGTCGATGTGATATCACCGAGAGGGCCCAGAACATATCTCTCCGTCATTTGGGTGAACAAATCCCACTCTTGATCCATGAGCCTCAACTAACACTTTCTGAATACCTAACGACACCTTTATAGTCACCCTATTACGGTGTGACGTTTGATGACATCAAAGCACCCTTCCAGTATCAGTGATTGACATGATCTCATGGTCTAAGGTCTAAGGAATAAGTTACTTCGTATGTTTGATATAACAATGTAAACTTAATGACTTGATCGTATTGTTATACTTAGTTAGGGTCTATGTTCATCACATCATTCTTCTAATGATATGACCCCGTTATTAACAACATCCAATGTTCATGATCAGGAAACCTTGACCATTTATTAATCAACGAGCTAGTTAAAAGAGATGTTGTACTAGGAACCATTGTTTGTTTATTAAACACACATGTATCAACGTTTCCGGTTAATACAATTCTAGCATCAGAAATAAACATTTATCATAAACAAGGAATAAGATAATAACCACTTTATTATTGCCTCTCGGGCATATTCCCTTCAGTCTCCCACTTGCACTAGAGTCAATAATCTAGTCTGTAAGCACTTAACACATATGGCGTTCCAGTGTTATTTCCATACTTTGCATGTGGTAAACGTCGTCAAAAAGATCTGAACTGTTCAGGTCCTATTGTATTTGCATGTTCTTTGCGTCTACACGCATTACTCATTCTCTAATGAGATGGCTTTGTAAATATTTGGTCAACCTGTGAGACCTTAATTCCTCAGCTTAAACCTATGTTACTAACATTGTGAAAATGTAGCTTCATAGTGTCAGCATTCTTGGAAATTCACCAAGTTCAATAAAGAACTCATTGACACAAAATACTCTTATTATCTGTTGTCAACACAACGATATACTTAGCCTTTGTTGTAGTATCCTTCACAATACTTTAATTTTGAAACTCTTTCAAATCCAGCATGGAACTTTCTTCCAGCCTATTGTGCTACCCTTCATCACATATTTTAATCGAGATAATTTCTTTTTGAATAGATGACAAGACTATTAGTGTAACATATTACAACAAATAGTTAGTCATTACTACATAGGAAAACACATCCTTAGCATTTCTAAAATGGCATAAGGATCTCTCACACTGTTGTCTAATCATCATATGAATTATCCTGCTATAACATTTTATAGCACGTGACTCATCTGGTTAGTATATAGCATGGAACATGTGACTTAGAAATCGCAATTGCATTATGCTCATCATGTGTCAGAACACTTGAATATTTCTCAATTGTTTTCCATGTGGCAAGAACTCCTTCTTGTCATTTCGATATTGACTTACTCCAATAATTCATCTATGTAATTTGGCTTCAATCGTATCAGGCGCTTGAATCCATCTCTTATATATATATCGATGCCCAATATCTTCTAAGCCTTTCATCAATATGAAAATCTTAACCGTGTTAATTTAAAATACATATTTTCCAATCAACCATATGTCATCTACATAAAGCATTGGAAATATGTTTTAGCACTCCCACTGAATTTCTTGTAATTCTACAAGCATCTTTATCGTTCTTGATGGAATCAAACTCTTTTGATAACTTCATTAAGGTAAAGATTCCAACTTCGTTATGCTCACTTCAACCATTGAAGTGTGCATACCTTTCCAGTAACCTTTTGAATTTTACAAAACTCTCAGATTGTGTCAAGTACACATCCTTAATCAAACTTTCTTGAGAGGAAAGTTGATTTTTGTTATTCAACTGCCATATCATAATATGTAACTTTTGCTAGAACTGTCCGCAAAGACTAAAGCATTACTACTGAAGATCAAAATCTTGAAGTAGTCAACTCTTTGAACTTCGTCGAAAAGATATTTTCGACAAGTACAACTTTCAAAGGATATAAATATCCATGTCTTTGTTTCTATATAGACCGTTTGCTATCGTTAGGCATCATGCCTATCAAAATGACTACCAAGTCACATACTTGATATTCATATAGGGATACTATTGTGGATATAATGACTCATAGCCAATTTTAACGAAGCCGGGGCCCATCATTTGCTTCCTTTATAAGGTCCATGTCCTTTGTTGTCAAAACAACACTTTACTCTTAAACCACAAGTTGGTCTAAGTACAAAGTTTTAGGACTTTTGTGGTTTAGTTCGCAAACTCATTCGAAGTATCTACAACACATGTAGTCTCTTCTACTTTGTCAAAATAGCAAACCCCAGAACAACTTCTAGTGCTGCGCTACTCTTGGCATGGTAACGAAAATTCTCTAATCTCGTCGAGTTTGTACTGTCCTCCCACTCACTTGTTTCGCAAGAACTGCTTTCTCGAGAAATCAACCGTTTTTGACAAACAACATTTGTGTTTTGGTTTGGTGATAGGAGAAATACCCAATGGATTATTTGGGATAACCTTATAAACATATATTTATCCTATTTTGTTTGTAAACATTTTACACATGCTATGCATGCCAAAACTTAAGAAAAGACAATTCGGGTCACTACCCAAACCATATCTTCTATGGTGTCAATTTCAACGGATCATGTTGGCGCTCTTTTCAAAGTAAAAGCGGTTGTCTCTAATGTATAAACTACAAAATTATAATGGCATTTTATTAATCATACCATGTCAAACAAGGTTTGATTTTGTCTCTTGAACACTCCAAACTAATGTGGGGTATCCGAGAAATATAAGTTGTAGAATAGTTCTGCAACTTCTCAAATGTATTGCTAAACTTGTAACTCAAACTTTATTCTTTATGATCCAATCATAAATACTTGATTATCTTGTTACAATGATTTTTACTTCATACTAACAATAGTTTGAACCAATTCAAACATGTCAAACTCCGTTCTCTTTAAATAGGTATACTCATGTATCTACTCAAATCATCGACGAAATTTTATGAAGGAAAATTAATCCACCACACACGACTACACATCATGGACTATATACATCAATACGTATAATCTCCACTAAATTAGTCGTCCATTCTAGTTTGGCCTATGAATGGAATTCTAGTCATCTTTTGGAAGAGGTCTCACAAGCGTCAATTTATTCAAAACAAAATGACTCTGGAAGTCCATCAATATGGAGTTCCTTCATGTTTTCCTTTCCGATATGAATTAAAATGGTGGTGTCACAATTTAAGTTAAATTATTTTACGTCTTGGAACGTTTAGCATTTAGTCTTGTAGATGTTTACTTTACCAACACGATTTATATTAATTCATCCATCATTTATGGAATATGGCCATAGTTTGAAAAATCTCATTTATTCTCACAAAGGACTAGAACAAAATAACAACTTATTAAGTTCTTAAAATAAATCTTGAATGTTTGGTTCGATACGATGATGAACACAATAACACTTTATTTATGTTCTTGTCATGATCGATTCCACATCTACTACTAGTTTCTTTTAGGCTCTTGTATGTCTTGCATTGTGTTGCTTTGTATGAAAACTCATACGAACCAATGTGGTATCAAGATACCCAAAAAATACTTTGTTAACTAGTAATACATCTATAACTTATATATCAAGCATATACACCTAAGCTGGACCTTTCCAGTTATATTCTTGTTCTGCCATATACCTTTTGTAATTCTATTTTCAATATTCCATTTCCTTTACAGAAGAATCATTCAACATCAAACAATGGCAGTTGTACTAGAACATTTTCCTTGGCGTGTTAGTCATATACTATCACCCATTGAGTCATACTTTGAGTTTGATTGTTCTACTAATATCACCATATTAATAGTATTCTTCCGGATTCCACTCGTAGCGATCTCCAAGTAAGGTAAACGAATTTTCCCATACTTTTAATCCATCCCATCATAAAAAATAATTATGATTAAGCTACTATAGCTCGAAGGAATGAATTTAGAGGATAATTTTCAGCGTCCAACTTCTTGGAATATTCAAACGCCTAGCGTCTTCAGTCATTGCATATATTCAAATAATATAAGCATACATTGTCACGCTAAATTATACTCAGTCATGTTGCCACAAATAAGTTTCTAGATATCAATATATCTTTCACTTGATTGTTTCTAAAAACAACTCTTTTCCGTTCCAAAATAAACTTGATCAACAAAACATTCTTTTGAAGATAAAGTAATACGAAAGCAACCATGACTCTGGATTCTAAGTAGGATTTATTTTCTCTCTAGATCAATCAATAACTAATCATATCGAGCTAGGTAGGAAATACCGAAAATCTACAATAGGACTCAATTTTAAATTTCACTAATACGGTACCAATCTTAAATGATTTTTTACCAGATCATAACAGTTATATCTCAATTAAAAAATCTAAGTGTAAGGAAGATATGTGGATGCCAATGAATACTACAATTTGTGCAAATTCTCTTTGATTGGTTGTTCATGATAAATAAGTTCAAGTTAATTCAAAATTAAGCCATGAACTCCCAATCAAAAAAACATCCCTCTTAGTCGTCTTTAGTGATTACATGAATCAAATTCACTACACCAAAACCGATCATCACGTGAGATGATATAGCTTCAAAGGTGAACATCGACATGTTCATCATATCATCCATATGACTCATGCTTTACATTTCGGTTACGTGCTCCAAGGCCATGTCTGTACATGCTAGGCTCGCCAAGTAGAACCGTAGTATTGCGTGTGTTTCAAGGCCATGTTTGTACATGCTATGCTTGAAAACACCCGTTGTATGCGAACGTTGAGTCTATCACACCCGATCATCACATGGTGTCTCGAAACGACGAACTTTCTTAACGGTGCATACTTAAGGAAGAACACATTATTATCTTGATTAAGTGAGAGGGATCATCTTATAATGCCACCGTCTCTATCTAAGAAAAATAAGATGCATAAAAGGATTAACATCACATGTATGGATAATGTGATATGATATGGTCCTTCTTGCACTTGATCTCCATATTGTGCATTACGGTATGATCTCCATCATTCCACCCGTGTGGTACCAAGTTCCATGGCACTGCCATCTTGATTGTCCATCAATAATAAGGCAACCATATGGATACCTTCCGGTATATCAATAATTTACAAAAGAGACCATCTCATAATCAAATTTGTAACATTTACCATGTCACGTCACATGCCCAACAAAACCTAGTTAGACGCATCTAATTTATTTTTCCATATTTTACGTGGCTTAGGGCTTTCGAGGATAGAACCGTTCATACCTACGAACATCAACCACAACGTTGATAAACATATTTTTACCAACTCTTCGTAGATTAGATCTTAACTATAGTAGGAGAAACGGACACCCCCTCAGCCACAAGTGAGACAATTCTCGCGTACATAGTACACGTAAACTTAGTCTAGGGCAGCTTCATCCTACTATGCCACTAAGATCATAAAATACTCAAGGAGGCAATAACATGATCATCAATGCCCACATACACCTATGTGTTCTACCCTTACAAAACATCTACGCATAGATGCGGCTATGATACCACCGAAGGGGTCGATGCATAGAAAATAAAAAAATTCCTACGCGATAGACATCCGAAGGGCCAAGATTTAATCTAGGAGATGAAAGAAATGGGCATAGAGAGAGTCTTAAGAAGAACATAATCTCGAAAATACAAAGCGTTACAAGATCAAATCTCGTTGTTGGCGTAGTCTTACTCACACCGATCCCGAGAGCGAGAAAATGTGCACCGCAATCCGGCGGTGCCTCCATGATCGGTCACACGTACGGTTGATGACGACCTCCGTTCCCTCGATCCAGGAGGGCAGCGGAAGTAAGGGATCCCTCGGAAACCAGCAGCACGACGGCGTGGTGTGGTGGAGAAAACTTCGTTCAGGGCTTCGCCAAGCGCATTAACATGAGGTGGATCAGCGGGAGGATGGACATGGAGATGACACCAAGTGTGTGAGGGAGAGGGATCTCATGCCCTCTATTTATAGGAGGGGAGGCAGCCACGAAATGTTTGTGCATCCACCTCTCCCCTCATCATGTGGGTGGAGTCTCCACTCAACCCACTCATTCTCTCATCAATTCCTACACAAAATTCCAAGGGTTCTCTTTAATAAATAAATAAAACATTTTTTATTTCTTTATTTTGAATATTTGTTAATCCTATTAACAAACATTAACACTTACCCCCTTGAACTATATGTTAATCAAACATTAACATATACCACCTTGAACTATTTCAATATTCCCCGTAACAATTCCGGTGACTATTTCAATATTCCCCGAAACAATTCCGGTGTTGTCCAAACTTTTCTCCGATATTCCGTATCCTCTCAAATGCGTCATCGAACCTTAAGTGTGTCACCCTACGGTTTGCGAATAACATAGGCATGATCGAGACTCCTCCCCGATCAATAACCAACAGCGGTATCTGGAGATCCGTGATGACTCCTATGTATTCAACGATGACTCTCATGATCGTGTGAACCATCAACGTCATGACTATTCCCTTTGTCTCGCGATATTTTACTTGTCCGAGATCCGATCATTGGTATCAACCATACCTTGTTCAATATCGTTACCGACAAGTACTCTTTTCTCGTTTCCGTTATATGACATCCTTGTGACCTAGTCACGTGCTTGCAAGCGGTGTCGATGTGATATCACCGAGAGGTCACAAATCCCACTCTTGATCCATGAGACTCAACTAACTCTTTCTGAATACCTAACGACACCTTTATAGTCACCCTGTTACGGTGTGACGTTTGATGACATCAAAGCACCCTTCCGGTATCAGTGATTGACATGATCTCATGGTCTAAGGAATAAGTTACTTCATATGTTTGATATAAAAAAGTAAACTTAATGACTTGATCGTATTGTTATACTTAGTTAGGGTATATGTTCATCACATCATTCTTCTAATGATATGACCCCGCTATTAACAACATCCAATGTTCATGATCAGGAAACCTTGATCATCTATTAATCAACAAGCTAGTTAAAGGAGAGGTTGTACTAGGAACCATTGTTTTTTTATTAAACACACATGTATCAAAGTTTCTGGTTAATACAATTCTAGCATGAGAAATAAACATTTATCATAAACAAGGAATAAGATAATAACCACTTTATTATTGCCTCTCGGACATATTCCCTTCAACCATAATATGTATGTCTCAAATAACAGAAGTGAAAACATCCGAAACATGCTAGGATAAAACATACACTTACAAAATAGAAAGACAATCATAAGAGATCAACTCATAATATCTAGTGGTGACACTAGCTAGTTCATCACTAGAGAAGCAAACAACATTATAACGATGCATGATACTAAACAAGAAATTCATGAGTATAAACACCTACTAACATCACATACACCTTAGACATGCTAGTAAGCAAATACACTGAAATAATCCTAGGAAAACATTTACTTAGCAAGAATAAACCAAGCCTAATAATTCATGCTTTTCTAACCATCAAATAACAAGAACCAAGGTACATGCTATACAACCAGTAGCTATGCACTTAATACAAACTCAACTAATTTTTTTCAAAAATACAAGCCCTCAAGGAAATTTATATCCACACAGTTTACCAAACAGTAGGATAATAATCCTATTTGCAAACAATATTCAGTTTAAATAAAATAATAGTGAAACACTTCTTAACATGGTATTCCCAAGGGAACATTATGTTAACAAATGCACCACATCTAAACATACTAGGAGTCACAAAGAATTACTAATACTTCAATCAAATAAGTATAGCAATCATCTATTTTCCTTTGGTGGAAAATACTAAACAAACATATAGTAATACATGCTATTAACATACACGTGTATGGTAGGGGATTTGCATCCCTAATAAAAAATGCAACAGGACCAGTGGGTTATGGTCCCACTAATACCAAGGCATTAAGAGGTAAAAAAGCCTCTGGTCACACTTGGCAATAATAATCTATCAAAGCATTCACCACACAACTATCATACTAGTGAAAACAATAAAGTGAGAACAATAAACAAATGTTACACATGCTTTTCTATAAATCAAAGTGAAAGCTAACAAAGGTACTACCATTATATTATCAGTATCAAAATGGTACTGGACTCATCATAACCACATCAAAACTTAGGTAAAACAAACCTACAAAGATTGGCTCACACAATATATTCAATAATAAAACTAGGAAATAACAAATGCTATTTCTAACTCTTTTTTGACTTTCCAAATATTCACAGACTTTTTAAGGTAGTTGTATTAAGAAAACAACCTAATAACAAGGAGCAACACAACTATACATTCTAGGAAACAAGTTTCAAACAATCAAACATTTATTTACAAGCAAGTACACAAGTAATAAAGAAAACATAAAAGGTAATGTTTCTAGTTTTGCTCACCAAAAATAATCTAGCCCTAAAAATTAATCCAAGATAGAGTTAGATAGATCTCGTCATACAGAAACTCATACAATTGGATTCATATCAAAAAACCATTTTTAAACTCCTTCTAATAATCATAGAGAAGCCTACTAGTCATTTCCCAAAATGGATGGCATTTCCATTTGGCAACTCTCCTTGATGTGAGGTCAAGTTCTAATGATAGATATGCTCACTAGATACTCAAATTTTTTTGGTTTGACCAAAATGGGGACACACACAAAAGTTATGCTCAAAATGGTTAAACAGACTCCTTGTGGAAAAATAAAGACTACTCCAAAAATAAAAAATAAAAAAGTGAGACCACCACTTGGATATGGTTAGTAATTTGCTTAGCTACCGCCCTGATTTTTGGGTTGGTAAAACACATATTATTTCTATTTTTACCAAGGCCAAAGCTACAAGCCAGTTTCTACCTAAACCAGAAAGGAGATAACTCACAGAAAAAAAACACTAAGCGGGCGGATCTTCTATGGCCGAGCTGCTACTGTGTGGTGACCCAGCACACCACTGCATGTGTAGTGCGCAAGTCGGTGACATAATACTCACAGAAGGACTTATCCGTGAATATTACATCTCTCAGAGTGGTACAACAGAAACATAGCGGGTCCAAGCAAAGCTATAGGATAGAAACTTCATTACAAAATCTTGAGAATCTCCTTGAAGAATCAAAGAAGATCTCCTGCAAATGAAACATCAGAAGAAGCAATTCGAAGCTCCAAGCCGGAGAAGAACTCTAGCTCAGAACTAATCCACTACGGCTGATAATCAGCCCTAATCTATGGCTTGTAATAGCTAAGTCTAAGAATGGTATCTACCTACATCTTGATAGCTTCTCCTCCACCAGCGTTTTTGATGACGATGCTTTACCGACTAAGTAGTAGATCACCCCACCTAGCTTCATGAGTTAGCGATGGCTTCACGATGATGACTTCCAAAGGCTTCAACTCTAAGCAGGGGGTCAAACGGGAACGAATGAGTAACGAGCGTTACTCAACAAGTTCATGATATATAGTGGGTAGTTTGATGCACTAACTACAGCTTTAGACTCGAAAGAGTCATAAGCTAATGCAAGGTTTTGTAAAAGTTTCTTCAAGAGGTTGCTTTTAATTATGAAAAGTATGCCCGCCAGACCATCACATGACTAGAACTTCATGGAGTTGCCTTTCCTGTAGCGTTCGCAGTTCCTTCCGGGAACAGGGGGTAACATGCCACATCCTTTTACACTCTATAGAGGTGCGTTACTTTACCCATGGACGACCAAGACCATGTTGCACAACCAGGCGATCGTTCCTGTGCACACCCACTTAGGTGTGGGGCCCGGTTGTTGGTCCAAGACAAACTGTGCTTCTCCGCGCAACGCGTGCCCACCCATTTCCGCCAGCAGGTTGAACGCCTGATTCCACCCCTCACGATGGAGATCTATGTGCCCCTGGCAGAAGATCATAGACCCCAGAGTCCGTGGGACGTAAGGGCTCCCACCCATGTGCATGCAGTCCCGTAGAACCTACAGCGTACGTCTCTGGCAGTCCGTTGACATGCGAACGAGAAAATATCACAGCTGACTTACTCCCCCCATAGAAGACCCATGGTTAACGCGGTATTTACGGTGCACCGAGTTCTGACGGCATTTGTGATTAGTTCCTAGGTAATACTTTCCCATGCAGATGGAACCTTCCTTTGACCTATTCATCTTACCATGGTCCCATCCGCCCACCAAACAGAACACTACCACTCGGTAGTCATTCAATTAGTCATATTATTATAAAAATAGGATCATGCATTCTTTTGAGAGTAGGTGATAATACGATAGGGTTTTTGTAAATATTTTGTTATGAGATACTGCAAAGGATATGAGCAAGTGATGAACTTGCCTGAGATTGAAATAACCATAATAATTCATGTCTTCGGGTTCAAGGGTCTCGTAGGAAATCCCGACATCTGAAAGATAGCAAAGTAGTCCCGGTAAGGACTACAGAAAACACTAGCAAGGATGATACATGCATAGTAATGAGATGCATTGTGTAATACCCTGGAAAATACCTTAGCTTACAGATGTAAGCCACGTTCGAAACGATATCTCAATCGCACAAATTTTAGGTGAGTTGTTTTATTACTTGTGATAATGTGGTTATTGGTTCTTTTAGACTTACATGTGTTTTACTTTTACGTACAAAACAATTTTTGATCATGTTTAGATAGAGGTTTTTATTATTTGGTTAGTTAACAAGACAACAACACATGGAAAATAATTATTGAAAAGATAATAAACACATTTTATTCTATGTTCAAAAGTGTAGAGTTAATTATTTTCCATGCCCATCCAGTATCTGTTTTTATTTCCGAATAGAAAATAGAATTGTAATTTACAGAATAGTCCCTAGAACATAGAAATATCATATCTTTTTTACCATAAGCGCAAATTTGGCAAACTTGGAATTTTATTAAATACCCTGGATCTGTAGAATCTTTTAGCACTGTTCAAATTCAAATTTGACAAACTTACATGGGTTCAAATTTAAATATGCTTGTTTGATGAATTTTGGCATAATTTAAATTCTACAAATCCAAAAATTGCAAATAAAATATATTTGGAAACCTTAGGATGTTTACTTTCATATCATCTGTACCAAAATAATTTTTGAACAAGTTAGTTTAGAAATTAGAATTATGTACTCCCTCCGTTCCATAATGTAAGCCTTTTTAGCAAACTAAAACAGCTTGCAAAAAAGGCTTACATTATAGAACAGAGGAAGTAGTATATTAAGTATTTTTGGCATAGAATTAATTCTACAAATAATTAGAATATGTTCCCTTAAGCAAAATTTCTCATTTTGGTAACCTTGAACCAGAGACATCAGTACCTAAACCTTTTGGACAATGTTGAACCATTTCCTTGTAAGTTGGACCAAAAATCCATCTTAGTGAACCACTAGTTGATCATGCCTTAGATTTTGTTTCTATTCTTTCTACCATTATTTGTTGTGGCCATTTTGAATCCAATACCAAGTCCCTAGTATGTAAACCATATAAGATACCAAGTAGTAAACTTCAAACACCAGTACCATAGTTTTCTATCTACTCCTCCATCCCCCTATTCTTGCTTCAAGAATCCATCAAGTTAGCAAATGGAAAACAAGACTCAAGCAATACAAGGCTCTTCACTTTCAACTTGGTGGCAACATGAATAGCTACAAGGAGGATCAATGAAGAAATTTTTAAGAAAAGACTCCACCACTAGAAGCAACTCAAAGAAGTCCAGAAGAAAACATCTCCCTCTCTCTTTCTATCTTTCTTCCTATTTTCTTTCTCTTGACTTAGTGGTATTTTGTGCCCATCCCATACCCAAACCAAATTAGTGAAGTAAAATCCATGAAGAAATCTATCAAGATCAAGAGAAGAACCCATCCAAGGAAAAGACTACAATAGAAGCATGAAGATAATCTTCAAGCAGACGAGCATGTGAAGACTTGGAGCAAATCTACACAAGTTGGAGATTTAGAAAGTTGTTTTTGTCCAGCCCTTGACCCAAATGGAAAAGACCAAGACTTTACCTTGTTATCTCCTTTGTTATGAAGTTAGTTGAACCTAGACCTTGCCTAAAACAAAATGGAAGGACTAACTTAGATAACTCAAATGTTTTGATGAAAACAACTAAGTGTTACACTTTGTATTGTGATACTTTAGTTAAAATAGTGAGATGACCTTGGTGAACTCTTGGAACCTCTTAGATAAATATGTTTTCAATAAAGTTTGATCACTACAAACTCAACCTAGACATCCTTAGTTAACTCTTGGAAACCCCTTAACAAGTGTTGAACAATTAGGGAATAAATCTTTCAAACTCAAACTTTGAACTTATCCTAGCCAACTTGGTCCAACTCCTCTGTTATGTTATTTGCTCTGTTTGCTTTCTCCACTTATGTGTTTGATTGCTAGGATGCTTGTTTATTTTATTGTGTTTTCAATGAATAGATTTGTACGGAGAGCAACGATATTTTGTGAAGAGAGTGTGAATATCTTCACCAACTTCAACAAGGAAAGTAACACACCATTAACTGCCCATTATTTTCTATATGCATCATTAGAGTTTTCAGTAGTATGCATGATAGGAAATTTTACTAAGTTATATTATTCAATGCTATTATCCTAGTAGTGTGTAGCCATCTCTTTTACCCTTGTTATTTTGATAGCCTTAGAACTTAGTAGATGCTATGCAATATTACAAATTGTTTTACTAGATGTTGAGGAAAAAGTATAACATTCAATGAAACACCTGGGTGGAATTTGGACGTGATTGGGTTATGTTGAGTGTTTCCCCAGGGCCCTTGTCTAAGGGTTATTCCACTTGAGGTTGTCACTTGTGGATGGCCACCCAGGAACAAAGAGATTACTATGTCCTTCTAAGTTTAGTAGCTTCCCGTGCAGCCTTTTGACATGTGGGCTCTGTCTTGATCAACTAATTTGTGAGGGTTCGGCCCAGGCTTGACAAGCAGATGTAGCATAATTATAGGTGGAACGGGTCTTGCCGGTGGGTTGAACTTCTTCTTCAGAAAATATTGTCTCAATTCTCTCCTTTCCATGATGCACTCTGGGTGTATAGGATGTTTGGGATAATTGAAGACAAAGGGTGAAAGTGCACAACCTCTACAGAGTCAACAAACTAAGATCTTAGCCGTGTCCCCGGTTATGGACAACAATGAGCAACTCGACAAGGATTGACGGAAGAATCTCATCACCAATTTCTGTAAGTAAAATTTTGACCAATTGAAGAGTATTGTGGTGCTTGGATCTTAACCCAATGTTGCCACTCCTTTGAAAAGAAAAGTTTGTTTTACAAAAGAGATCGGACAAAACTGGCTTTATGCAAACTTAGCCAAAAACTCCACTTAGCCAAATAAGCATGTAGTATTAGTCTTACCATTTATATCCACCGTAGTGTTACTTGTCAATACATTAAATTATATTGACTCCCTTGTGGCTGCATATTCCATATTGCAGATATTTCTAAAGTCGAGTGAGGATTTCGTTTAGGATCTCGAGACTATCGCCAACATGTTTTGCCTGTGGCACATGAAGAATATGGGCTCAATGTTGTACTATGTCTTCCGTTGTATATCTTTGTTTACTGCTAGTCTTCTAAGACTATGCAAGTTGTAATACTATTTTGTAAAGACTGGATCATGCGGTGTAACAGTATTTGACGCATTTGCATGATATTTCATTTATACTGTGGTGCTAGCAATTGATCCAGGGACTAGCAAAATAACACAGGTGTCCTTACATTATTAAATGTGGGAACGCTACGAAATGGTATCAGAGCATTGTGTTGCCTATAGGATTCGAGACCCTTAGGTTTGGAAGCCATTTTTGATCATGTTATTATCTCCTTAGAGTATTTTGGATCCTAGCGGCATAGTGAGATGAAGCGGCCCGAACAACTTTACGTGTCCATGGACACGAGACCGTTCCCTAATTGGATTGCGGGTGCATTGTCCTTCTCACTATAGTGAATATCCAATTTGCAAAAAGGTTTTAATAACCCATTGATAACCCTAGGATTGAAAACTTTCTATGTTCAAACTATCTAGAAACAAAACAATCATCTTAATTCTTCTCATATCATCTCATCTATTATTCACCTTTAAAGTTTTCTAGATGACCTACCTCTTGTATACCCTCAAGGCAAGATTGTTGATGACCATACCATGAAGTGCAAGAAGTGTTTTCACCACATGAAGACCTACACTCAAGACAATTTAAGAAACTTGGAGATATACCCAGACTTCACAAAAATCAAGAACACCTCAAGGAATAGAGAGAAGAATCTGAAGAAAACTCAAGAAGATATAGATGAGACCACCAATCTAGTTCCTTTGTTAGAACAACGTTAACGTGTTAGCGTATTGATCATACCAATGAGTGCGGTATGACAATATTAGTTGTTTTATAAAACCTTGATGTTTGGTGTGATGAATGTGTTGATATATGTTTATTATGTGTTGATGGCAATATGAGTTTCCTTGGTCTGATGTGTTGGGGTAGAAATTACTTTAGCCTGTTTCTAATCTCTACTATTTCATGCTAAGCCAAACCAAAACACATACCCATTTATCAACCATATTGGGATACCATATGAAGTGCAACAACAAACCTTTCACCCAAGAATGTCATGACTAGTTATCTATAGAGACACAAGCCATACAATTGAGGAATGTCACATATTTCAAGATCCTTTTGTGTGAAGGAACAATCACATCCAGGATCACTTGACCAACTACATCATAAGAAGCAGCAAGCCAATCAACGAGTAAAGAAAGACAAGTGAACCCCAAGCTGCATGAGTTATGAAGATTTCAGAGCCAACTACACCAAGAGAAGAAGCAATGAAGAAACACAACTATCCAGTTTGTGTTGCATAAGAGTTTTGCGCAACCCAATAGTATGGGAAAACGATAGTTTAGCTCAGTTTGTCTTACAGATTGGAAACTTTCTGTGAGACAAGTGAGGTGACCTAGTGTTATTATACGAGATTCATCAATCCAAGTACAAGGTAATGATTGAGTGCAACATGGATTGGCCTCCATGGTGACTACTCACATTATTTACTTTTGCTATGAGGAATGTTAAATCTGAGTGACATACCTATTAGAGAGACGACGATGTTAAACCTGAACCATAGAATGGTAGAATACAATAATGACCCTATGTTAGTGTTGCTGAAAGCGTACTATTTTCGGTAAGGATCAAGCCAACCTTGGAGCTATCTAGCAATGGAAGATTTTTCCTACCATGAGAGTTTCTTTAGAAATAGCATGGTGTTTGCCTTCAATGATGACAAAAACAAGATTGAAGATTTTCCAAGAACATCAAAAGACCAAGTTGAGAGGAACCCAAAGACTTTTGATTGATCCAAAGAGTGACCCCTCAGTGTCAAAGGTAGTTCAACAGATCTATGTTGGTCTATAACTCTACCATGGAGGATTTTACTCAAGCCAAGCTACACTCCAATATAATGAGAATAGACTACCCACAAAAGTTTCTTTTAAGGGTGGTAGCCCACCCAGTTGTTCTGGAACCCAGTTATCCAAACCTAATCTTTCCTTCTAGCCTTCCCAAATCTCGGGACGAGATTTCTTTTAAGGGTGGTAGTCTGTAACATCTCTCATTTTTGAAAAGTCCAAAAATCACTAAAAAATGAAACTTTTTGTTTTCATGTTATGCAAGTCACCAAAAAGCCAATGAGATGCAAGAAATAAAAAGGAAAACAATACAAACTCAATGAAAATTGAAATTAAGAATCCATTATGCCTCTATTACTTAAACCTCAAACTTTATTCAAATAAACTTTCTTTATTCAATAGTTATTATCTTTCTTTAACAAACCCTATTCTCTAAATGTTTTCCAATAAATTATTTTGATATGAAAATGAATCACACTTTGGGAAACAAAAATATTGATAATGGAAACTCTCTGAAATTTTATTTAGCAACAATATTGTTAATTTGATATTTTCCTATTTTTAAATGGCATTAAGTAGCTATTAATAATAATCATATTTTCAAAATAAAATTAATTTAAGTGTGTTGAAACAACACATAAATGTTTTAATTTGCAGGAGAAGGATTTTGCAAGATTATAGAATTTTGTTTGGGGTCAATTGGATGTTTTAATCAAAAGTTATCAATTAATAAAGAATATATAAAAAAGAACAAAACAAAACAAAGAAAAACAAAAGTACAGCTAGCCTTGCACGCACACAACGTCCTTGGCCCAGCCCGTCACCCCCTCTCCTTTCTTGCTCATGCGCGGCAGCAGACCGGCCCAGCCCACAGCCCGTCACCTCCTCTCTCTCCGTTCTAGTCACAGAGAAGTGGGCCCCACCTTGACACCCGCAATGACGGCACCTCGTCATCAACACGGAACCGTTCACCTCTGCCGTTTCTAGCCATGAAGGAGGGGATTCAATCCCCTTGATTGTGAGCGATTAAAGCCACCATTTGATGCCTCGACCCCGCCCTCTTAATCCCCCAGGCCTCCTCCGCTTTTCCCCTCTCATCCCTCTCTGCATCACGCCCCCAGGCCATCACAATCTCTCGCCGGAGGAGCTCCTGCCATTCGCCGTCCGTCGTCAATTCCGGCCGAGGATGAAGGACCCCGACCCCGATTCTTGGCCTCACTCCTCCCCGTTTCTCTTGCGCATCTCGTGGATGCTAATACTTTTTTTCCTTCTCTCGCAGCGGACAACGAACGAACAAGTTCGCCGGAGCCGCCGTCACGGGTGTAGCTTGTGGCCACCGCTCCCGAGCACCTCAACCACTGTCGTGCTCACCATCAAAATTGTCCCGTCGTTAGGACCCCATAACCGCCCCGTGCGCATCCCGTAGACTCCCGGAAGGTCGCCGCCATCCACGACTGCGCGTCGCCGGAGTTGGGTGCTCTCCGTCTACATCGCGCGGACACTCCAGCGCGTGCAAGCCAAATGTGGCGCCACCATCATCCTCGCCGCAGCACGCCTCCCCCTTCATGGTCTTCTCGAGCACCGGGACCCCCTACAGCATCTCCGACGTCCACTTCCGAGGCGCAGCCCCACTGCGCGCCATTTTCCGGCAAGCCACGCCGTCGGTGAGCCCCTCTCTCTCCTATTTGTTTTTTTTCAGCCCGTTAGATCCCAATCCAACCGCCCAGAGCATTTCACTTAAGCGAACTGGTATCATCCAATCAGATGTCGCCACCTCAACGCCAGTCAGCCGCGGGCAGATAGCTTATCCGTCGCTCAGCGCAGCGCACATGCGGCCCGAGCCCACCTCTTTTCTGCCGCGTCGCGCGACAGATAATCCGTTTTTAGCCCAGCCAGTCTCTGGTTTTATTTCCGAATAGAAAAAAAAATTGTAATTTGCATAATAGTCCCTAGAACTTAGAAACATCATATCTTTTTAACCATAAGCCCAAATTTGGCAAACTTGGAATTTTTTAAATTCCCTGGATTTGTAGAATCTTTTAGAACTGTTCAAATTCAAATTTGACAAACTTACATGGGTTCAAATTTAAATATGCCTCTTTGATGAATTTTGGCATAATTCAAATTCTACAAATCCAAACATTGCAAATAAAATATATTTGGAAACCTTAGGATGTTTACTTTCATATCATATGTTCATAAATAATTTTTAAACAAGTTAATTTAGAAATTAGAATGAGTTAGTATATTAAGTATTTTTGGCATAGAATTAATTCTAGAAATAATTAGAATATGTTCCCTTAAGAAAAATTGCTCACTATGGTAACCTTGAACCAGAGACATCACTACCTAAACCTTTTGGACAACGTTGAACAATTTCCTTGTAAGTTGGACCAAAAATACATCTTAGTGAACCACTAGTTGATCATGCCTTAGATTTTGTTTCTATTCTTTCTACCATTGTTGGTTGTGGCCATTTTGAATCCAATACCAAGTCCCTAGTATGTAAACCATATAAGAGACCAAGTAGTAAACCTCAAACACTAGTACCATAGTTTTCTATCTACTCCTCCATCCCCCTATTCTTGCTTCAAGAATCCATCAAGTTAGCAAATGGAAAACAAGACTCAAGCAATAGAAGGCTCTTCACTTTCAACTTGGTGGCAACATGAAGAGCTACAAGGAGGATCAATGAAGAAATTTTTAAGAAAAGACTCCACCACTAGAAGCAACTCAAGGAAGTACTAGTGTGAAGAAGTACAGAAGAAAACATCTCCCTCTCTCTTTCTATCTTTCTTCCTATTTTCTTTCTACTTAGTGGTATTTTGTGCCCATCCCATACCCAAACCAAATTAGTGAAGTGAAATCCATGAAGAAATCTATCAAGATCAAGAGAAGAACCCGTCCAAGGAAAAGACTACAATAAAAGCATGAAGATAATCTTCAAGAAGACAAGCATGTGAAGACTTGGAGCAAATCTACAGAAGTTGGAGATTTAGAAAGTTGTTTTTGTCCAGCCCTTGACCCAAATGGAAAGGATCAATACTTTACCTTGTTATCTACTTTGTTATGAAGTTAGTTGAACCTAGACCTATCCTAAAGCAAAATGGAAGGACTAATTTAGATCACTCAAATGTTTTGATGAAAATAAGTAAGTGTTACACTTTGTATTGTGATACTTTAGTTAAAATAGTGCGATCACCTTGGTGAACTCTTGGAACTTCTTAGATAAATATGTTTTCAATAAAGTTTGATCACTACAAACTCAACCAGGACATCCTTAGTTAACTCTTGGAAACACCTTAACATGTGTTGAACAATTAGGGAATGAATCTTTCAAACTCAAACTTTGAACTTCTCCTAGCCAACTTGGTCCAACTCCTTTGTTATGTTATTTGCTCGGCTTGCTTTCTCCACTTATGTGTTTGATTGCTAGGATGCATGTTTATTTTATTGGGTTTTCAATGAATAGATTGTATGGAGAGCAATGATATTTTGTGAAGAGAGTGTGAATATCTTCACCAACTTCAACAAGGCAAGTAACACACCATTCATTACCCATTATTTTCTATATGCATCATTAGAGTTTTCAGTAGTATGCATGATAGGAAATTTTACTAAGTTATATTATGCTATGCTATTATCCTAGTAGTGTGTAGCCATCTCTTTTACCCTTGTTATTTTGATAGCCTTAGAACTTAGTAGATGCTATGCAATATTACAAATTGTTTTACTAGATGCTGAGGAAAAAATCTAAGTATAACATTCAATGAAACACCTGGGTGGAATTTGGACGCGATTGGGTTATGTTGAGTGTATCCTCAGGGCCCTTATCTAAGGGTTATTCCACTTGAGGTTGTCACTTCTGGATGGCCACCCAGGAACAAAGAGATTATTATGTTCTTCTAAGTTTAGTAGCTTCCCGTGCAGCCTTTTGACATATGGGCTATGTCTTGATCAACTAAGTTGTGAGGGTTCGGCCCATGCTTGACAAGCAGCTGTAGCATAATTATAGGCGGAACGGGTCTTGCCGGTGGGTTGAACTTCTTCTTCTGAAAGATCTCGTCTCCATTCTCTCCTTTCCATGATGCACTCTGGGTGCATAGGATGTTTGGGCTAATTGAAGACAAAGGGTGAAAGTGCACAACCTCTACAGAGTCAACAAACTAAGATCTTAGCCGTGTCCCCGGTTATGGACAACTATGAGCAGCTCGACAAGGATTGACGGAAGAATCTCATCACCAATTTCTATAAGTAATTTTTTGACCAAGTGAAGAGTATTGTGGTGCTTGGATCTTAATCCAATGTTGCCACCCCTTTGACAAGAAAAGTTTGTTTTACAAAAGAGATAGGACAAAACTGACTTTATGCAAACTTAGCCAAAACTCCACTCAACCAAATAAGCATGTAGTATTAGTATTGTCATTTATATCCACCATAGTGTTATTGCCAATACATTAAATTGTATTGACTCCCTTGTGGCTGCATATTCCATATTGGAGATATTTCTAAAGACGAGTGAGGATTTCGTTTAGGATCTCGAGACTATCGCCAACATGTTTTTCCTGTGGAACATGAAGAATATGGGCTCAATGTTGTACTATATCTTCCATTGTATATCTTTGTTTACTGCTACTAAGACTATGCAAGTTGTAATACTATTTTGTAAAGACTGGATCATGCGATGTAGTACAATTTGATGCATTTGCATGATATTTCATTTGTACCGTGGTGCTAGCAATTGATCCAGGGACTAGCACAATAACACATGTGTCCTTACATTATTAAATGTGGGAATGCTACAATTCAAAAATTTCCAACGGGCCAACAGTTCAGCTCCATCGCAAATGGCGCCAAAGTTCTCCAGTTCGGCTCCATTTTCCCTCGCGCCGACCAACCCGTAAAAACCGAACCGTATGCAAAATTTTCCAATGGGCCCACGGTTCGGCTCCATCGCAAATGGCTGTGAAGTTCTCCAGTTCGGCTCCATTTGCCCTGGCGCCGACCAGCCCATAAATATCGAATCATAGGCAAAATTTTCCAATGGTCCAACTGTTCGGCTCCATCGCAAATGGCACCGAAGTTTGTCAGTTCAGCTCCATTTGCACTGGCGCCGACCCACCCGTAAAAACCGATTTACAATTGAAGAATTGCGGAGTCCAGAAGGTCGGCTCAATAACATTGTTTGCCAACAACATCACACGTTCATCGATCAACCACCCTTCTTAGTTAAAAAAATCTCACAAGACATGTGTTGCGTTCCCACATTAAAATAATGTAAGAACATCTGTGTTAGTGTGCTAGTCCCTGGATCAATTGCTAGCACCACAGTACAATATGAAATATCATGCAAATGCATCAAATTCTATTACATAGCATGATCTAGTCTTTACAAAATAGTATTACAACTTGTATAGTCTTAGAAGATTAGCAGAAAACAAGGAAATACAGCAGAAAACATGAATAGCATTGAGCCCATCTTCTTCATGTGCCACAGGAAAAACATGTTGGCGATAGTCTCGAGATCCTAAACGAAATCCTCACTCGTCTTCAGAAATATATGCAATATGGAATATACAGCCACAAGGGAGTCAATACAATTTAATGTATTGGCAAGTAACACTATGGTGGATATAAATGACAAGACTAATACTACATGCTTATTTGGCTGAGTGGAGTTTTTGGCTAAGTTTGCATAAAGCCAGTTTTGTCCGATCTCTTTTGTAAAACAAAATTTTCTTTTCAAAGGGTGGCAACATTGGATTAAGATCCAAGCACCACAATACTGTTCACTTGGTCAAAATTTTACTTATTAAAATTGGTGATGAGATTCTTCCGTCAATTCTTGTCCAGCTGCTCATAGTTGTCCATAACCGGGGACACGGCTAAGATCTTAGTTTGTTGACTCTGCAGAGGTTGTGCGCTTTCACCCTTTGTCTTCAATTATCCCAAACATCCTATACACCCGGAGTGCATCATGGAAAGGAGAGAATTGAGACGAGATCTTTCAGAAGAAGTAATTCAACCCACTGGCAAGACCCGTTCCGCCTATAATTATGCTACATCTGCTTGTCAAGCCTGGGCTGAATCCTCACAACTTAATTGATCAAGACAGAGCCCATATTGTCAAAAGGTTGCATGGGAAGCTACTAGATTTAGAGGGACATAGTAATCTCTTTGTTCCTGGGTGGCCTACCGCAAGTGACAACCTCAAGTGGAATAACCCTTTGAAAGGGCCCTGAGGCAACACTCAACATAAACCAGTCTTACCACTTCCACCAAGGTGATTCATTTATTAGTTACTAGCAAAAATGCCCGTGCGTTGCAACGGGTTAAAAGAAATGATAAAAAATTTGACACAACCCAAATTTTACACCAACCTAAACTAATCGATCGTACGATAATTATAGCAAAACATACCTGTGCTTTGTAGCGGAACAGAAAAACTGCTACGTAAAGTAAATTCTTATCGACAGTTGCGACCTAAATTTTCATGGAACAGTAATGCTGCCCGATAGTTGGGTTGAGCATTAAGTCCCTCAGTATATGCTTGTCCAGCCTCTTTAGACTTGTAAATACTCTTCTGTCTTTTCAATGAAATGAAGCGCAATCCTTTTCGATTTTCTCCAAAATAAGCCTTTGCGACTATATTGAAATTTGCGCACGAAAAATAAATTGTAAGTATGTAATCAATCCAGCCATATGCATTTATGTTGATAATATAGAAACGATTAAACGAATCCAAATCATATGGCCGGTGCCTAATAATAAATGCCTCCTGTTAGTCCTTGCAATATTATTTCTATGCCCTGCCAAAAATAAAATTATGTACATGAGTAGTTGGGAGTACAAGCAAATCATATTCAGCTACTCCAGGCTCGCGTTATTCACTTCTTGCGAGAGCATGGACAAAACATGATTTTTTCAGCTTGGTTCACCAACATACAGTCCATCTGAATGCTTTTCTTATGCATTAAGCATTTGCATGGGAATGTTGCACTTAATCTGAAAGTATGATTTTGAAATTGGTATATATTGCGTGAGTGCGAAAGTGTGAATTTGAAATTGTTATATAATTTGCCAGTGCTACAATCGACAGCTGCATGAACTGACTATTCTTGTGACTCGTAAAATGATCTAATTAATTCCAATAAAAGTGGATCGAAGGTGGGGAATACAAAGTTTAATTGAAAAGGTTCAGTTATAATCTCAAATACTTGGAGGGTTGGTAGTGATACTGAGACAATACTTAGCTGCTCAACATTTGGAGGATTGCTATTCAAATTTTTTACTTCTGGCAAATCTGGGTACCTACACAACCAAAAACAGCAATTTGATGAAGTACATCAGATCAGAACAACATGTGTGTCAATCACCAATGAGATAAAATATTAAGAGAGAAATCATTGAAATTTGGGTCGTACCATTTGAGGCTTCCGAGATACTAATATTATGTGCTCCAAATACGCAAAGTAGCCAGCTCCAACCAACATCCTAAGAAATCTACCACATCACCTCGTATCTCTTCTATGAATAAACAAAAAACAGTTTGTAGGCAAATCACCCTGGCTGAACACAAAATCCATCCAACAAACCGAATGTAGTGTCTACTAGACGGAGCAGCGCGCTTCGCTGCGCCGGCTTCCAATCCGTCATGAGTATGATTTGTGTTTCGGCGTCAACAGATCATTAGGATGTTGTGATTGTGAATTTAAATATTACGGCCAGTGTGACCTATGGGTCATGATGCGTGTAAAAGTGAGCTCGAGTGCATGCTCTACGTGACATTCCTTCGCTTCCCGTTCTGCTTAGCTAGGCTAGCTAGTTTTCAACCTTGTAACTAAACAATAACAATAGAACAATGACACAAAAGTTTACCTACATAGCTTTCCACCTTCCGCACCCTGACTACAACATAAAATACAGTTATGACTCACATAGCTCGAACACAAGAGCTGCTGACACAAAACTTCATAGAGACTATGTTCTAAGCTAGGAAACTCCGGGTCATCCACAGAAACATCACAACTTATCTGCGACAGCAAAAGTCCAAAGTCTCCTATAAAATGCAGCAGATGCCTCAGAGAAAGTAGCGTGCAATGTTGCCTGCACTGCAAACCTGACAAAGAGATAAAGAGAGAAAAATCAGCAATATATAGCACCATCTAAACATAAAAAATAGTGCAACCAAGAGAAAGAAAGGATCATAATTCTTATAGTACCTTCTAGGCAACACTATCTACTCTAGACCCATCACGTTGTGCAAGCTGCAAGCCCGAGCTTCCATTCGTTGATCGAAGAGTTGCCGTGATTCTTTAGCTCTTCGAAAAGATAACACAACTTCGTCGTCGACTAATATCCAAGAGAGTCGTTGCATCGGCGCATTGGGTGAACCAACGGCGATACACTAACTTTCCCTATCACAATGATCCATCACCGTTTCCCCTCCAGCAATGCAATACAACTTTGTAAAATGTTCACGAATTTCGTCAGAGAAACGATAGTTGACATCAACCACAACTTTCATACTAAGATTTTCCCGAGCATGCGCATCCAACATACATAGATCTCAAAATGTTTTCCGAAGTGTAAATCCGAAAGGATTATGTCTAAATCATATCCGATCCAAGCCACTACTCTTCCTACTTCCAACTTCTTAACACCTTCTGCATATATAATTCCTATATACTTAAACATGTTACGTGCCACATCCATCTGAGATAATTGTATTGTCTACAACGACACCAAAAAGTTAATCCAGTACAATAAGAAATAACCGAACCTATGCATCTGTACAACCCTTTGTCCTGGATAAAATTTACCGCTACCAGCACACTTGGTAGATGATCTAGAGGGAATAAAATTGAACCTGATCAAAACATGCTTGCAGACATACCGAGGAATAGACCCTAAGACATGCATGATGAATCAAGCAAAACCTTCCAGGTGCCCCTGCTGCCTTATATATTCTACAAACAGTTGCTTAGAGGCCGACAACTAATGTGCGCAAACAAAATTATTACTTTTGCGGGTTCGTTTCCAAGGATGTAGTGGTGCCATTATGACTTCCTCACCACTACCGGCGGCATGTTTAGTGAAAATTTCTTAAGCAGTTATATATGGATGACGATGCGCAAACAAAAATAAATAACATGCATAGTGGTTTCAGAAGTAGGACATCGGGACGTGTCTGCATGATACTAACTGGACAACTGCATAAAAGGTAGCCACCTCAGTCCTCTTGCCACAAACAGACAATTCAACACCTAAATAGGTACAACACATGTAAGCTGATTCAGCACAAGAAAACACAAGAAATGAACAACCCCGATATTACAACAAAATTAAAGAAGGAACGGACATAGAAAGGCTAGAGCCAAATGAGAAAACATTTCAAGAATCAATACAAAATTTTCTAGGAAACCAAAGAAACAAGTGATTTCAAGGTGAAAGACATGAAGGCTCTAAATTGTGAAGTGACGGCCCGTTTAGTTATGGTACCTTTCGAATCACAACTATAATTTTGTTCTTTGTTCTGTATCACGAAAGTCGGTTTTCAGAATATGTTATATATGTTGGCTCACAGTTTTTTGTTAGTTCTGCGGCCATGTAGTTACAACCTAGTGTCTATGCTTAGACTATGAACATGACTCTTGCTAAACTTGTGGTATACAATACCACTCTGGTATGGGGCTCTATGGTGAGTACTTTACAAACTTTTCCATTTTGCATTATAGAAAATTGGGCGTTTCCCTTGAACGAACAGAGAACGAAAACAGACTTCTGAAAACATGTAAGATAGTGTGCCTTAACATACCTTAGTGCTAGTAATACCCATTGACATACCAATGCCAGCAAGTTTTAAAGCAGGGGCAACATTTACTCCATCTCCAGTCACAGCAACAACTTCAACATCTTCCCTTAACACAGTCTTCCTCTAAAGAAATAGAAGACCAACTTTCTTCGCATGAGTGTCTTCATATCTTTAAGTTCCATAAACTCCTTTCCCGTAAATTCCTTGAAGTTAATGTCTTCATCAGGTGAAAGTACACCAATTTCATGGCATGTAGTCCCTCATTGCCAAAGGCTAAGATATTTGAACCGTTTCTTCCTTTGTGCATACTGTCATCCTATTAAATTATCAAACAAGTAAAGCTGATAAGCTAATGCAAATTTTCTCTAGGAGTGTCGCATTGAAGCCACATTGGTCGCGAAAAGATCATGAACCATCAATTAAACACAGGAAAAATTTATTCATTGTGCCACCGTTGAGCCATGCCATCCACTGTTCTTATCCGCCACGGCACCATCACAGAATTCAGGAAATTCTTACTTCTCTATCTACAACCAGTATGTAATGTGTCCTAGGAAGGATGTAGAGGTGAGCGAGGACCTCCTGGATCCCTACCTTGTCTGTGTCAAAGAGCGTCATGGTTGGTCTTCGAGGAAGGGAACTCCTCATCTCCAGGCTGCAACGTATATAACTCCGCATGCGGCATCAGGTTAGAATCTCACACAGATTAAAACAATGATAGTAAAACTATTTCCCTGTACCCGCAGAAAATACTAAAACTATTCAGCGTGAGAAAATCATGGTTACAGTTAAGAAGAGTTATAAAATCTTACAAGTATCAGAATAATCAAGTAATATTATAGTCTTATATTTATCATGGTATATGCAGATAACAGTATAATCATAGGAAAACTTGAGAGGGACAGGAACTCATGGATGGCTGCCGCTAGCCACTAGTGTGATACTGGAGTAGCTTTTCTAAACTTTTGGCTTGATTGGAAATTTCTTACCTTTATTTCTGGACTTGGTTTAAACTTTAAGTTGTACTACTCCAGCTTCAGGACGAAAACTTGGTGAATCACCTGCTCATTAGCCCAGTCATAAAACTGAAGCTGGACTACTCCAACTTCAGGACGGAAACTTGGCGAATCACCTGCTCATTAGCTCGATCAAAATAATCTATATGTTTTTCATGCGGTAAACTATATGTCGGTTCTGAGATGAAACTCGGTTGATGCTGTGGTTCGGATCTGCTGGCTCATTACCTAGATTGTAAAATTTCATCAAAACAAAACCATGATAGCAAATCGAATTTGAAGGTCAGTAAAAATGCTACATGGCTCAACTGGCAAGACACGTTCTAGAATAGGACATGAATTTTGAATTAACTAACTTCATATACAGGTCAACTGGGTGCTTGTCCTACATTCTGCAGCACATGCTCGAAAAAATGAAATGACAGAAAACTAACAGGCCTACGGCTATATACCACATGAATAGGGACACACTGAGTTTTTTCATCCCAAAGACAGTTTCAGACATCCATTACGAATCCAAATATTCGAAATATCTAGCGGTACAGAACTCAAGCAAAGAGGCCTGGGTGGCACAGCACAAGGCCTCTTTACCCAATGCCAGCCCGGGCCACAAGGCAAAGGCCTCTTTGCCGGGTACATTTTGCGTTTTGCAAACCGGATTAACAGGACAAATAAAATTACAAATAAATATATCCCTAGCTTCATACAAATGGATATCAGCAGGACAAAAAATTCAGTAGAGTTTATCAAACAAGAACCTGGAGAGGAGAGATTCATCACAATTATATTCATTCAAATTGCTATATTTAACATGTAAGCTGGATACCAGCACATGGAGCAAATCAAATTATGCAGCAAACCAAAATGGAATCAGCATGTTAACATATTACAGTGACATAATCATATGGACCTCTAACAATTCCCGCTAGCATAACACGGGCAAGATTAGTCTAACACATACATACAAATTTCTCCTCCTTAAAGATGATTTTCCCTCGAGCACCCTGAAACCATCAATCTACATTCATTTAGACACAATATTTGCAAACTCGTGTTTCAGTTTAAGCTATATAAACACTCAACCTCAGAAGTACTTCGTCAAGTGAGCATAAAAGTGGAAAATGCAGATGAAACACAATTGTTTATTAATGCATCAACATGGAAGAGGAGGACCTAAAGCCAACATCCTTATAATCCGACGATGAAGCAGCTGATCACAAATTCAATAAGGATGGGAAATGTAGCTGTGGAATCCAGGATCCTCATGTTGCAATTCTATTCACTGAATTTTCTTCCATGGATAATTCTAGAGAAATTGATCATTAATACTACAACCAGTGCATCTATGACAGAGAAATGTGTGAATGTTCAGAACCGACAAGTAAACATGTGACTTGACTGTGCACATAACAGAACCAGCAACTATCACTAATAAAAACTAATGAACTAACACTACTAACTTGTGTTCCCTGCATCTAACCCATGTGTGTATATAAGGAAAATTAGGTAGCTTGAAGATAGAGTAGGACATGAAGAAGCGAAACTCCCTGCTCTTCCTGTTAGTGTTCACTGCCTATGCACACACTGATTTCAAGCCATCACGCATGATTTCGTGACTGCATACACTCAATAAGAATTAAAGAAACATTTTTAGCAAAAAATACTTGGAGGGGAGAGGGGCCTTACCGGCAGCAGCATGTCGGAGTCGAAGATGACACCAACTGTCCAGGACGTCCTCGGCAGCAGAAGCAGCAGGTCGGTCGGTGAGGAGGTCGAGGACTGTAACACCCCGGCCACCTCGTAGCCGGCGGCTGTCACCCCTGGCAGCTCTCTAGGATCTCTAGACTGGCCCCACAGACCAACACTAGTCTTTCCTGCGCACTTTGTCCTCACTCATGCGCACCCGGGAAGGACTTCCCGGTCGGTCACCCATCCTCAAATTGCTCCAGGCCAAGCACGATTAACACTGGAGTTCTTTCAAGATGAGCTTCCGGAAAAGAAGTTGTAACTTGTTGATATGAGTATCCTATTAATCCTATTGAGCACTGTGCCAGGATCTCACATCCTTCCCCCCTTAGAAGACCGACGCCCTCGTCGGTCAACCAACAGTCCAGGAACTTCCCCTCTTAGCACTCGTCTGTGTGCCCAGTGTCGGCACATGTCCCACATGTCCACCCACTGACCCGCACACGCCCGGGAACCGCGAGGGTCGGCTCTGATACCAAATGTAACACCCCGGCCACCTCGTAGCCGGCGGCTGTCACCCCTGGCAGCTCTCTAGGATCTCTAGACTGGCCCCACAGACCAACACTAGTCTTTCCTGCGCACTTTGTCCTCACTCATGCGCACCCGGGAAGGACTTCCCGGTCGGTCACCCATCCTCAAATTGCTCCAGGCCAAGCACGCTTAACACTGGAGTTCTTTCAAGATGAGCTTCCGGATGAGAAGTTGCAACTTGTTGATATGAGTATCCTATTAATCCTATTGAGCCCTGTGCCAGGATCTCACAAGGACATGGTATGATTTTGATCCCAGGGGTACGCCTGCAGGAGCACGTCCGAGGCGACGACCACCCGCAGCCCGGTGATGGCTGGCGCTGCAGACCGTGCGCCGGCGAGATCTATGGCTGCGCAGCCGTCCATGGCGACCTCCACCGGTGGGGCTTCGCGCTCGGTGGTGGACTGGGGGGGCCGAGGAGAGGAGGCGAGGTGGAGAGAAGAGAACGGCGTTGTCAACAGCCGGCAGAGGAGAGGACGGTCTGCATAGGAGGCTCATGGCCGGCGGAAGAGACCTGGTCCAGGAGATCGATCCACAGAGCATGGCGACGGCGTGGGTCTGCGGAGTAGGCTCGTGGCCAGCGGAGGAGACCTGGTGTAGGAGAACGATCTGCAGACCATGGAGACATCGTCGATCTGCTGCTCCGGGTGGAGGGGAGGAGAGAGGAAGAGGGAGAGAGAGGTCGCCGCATCACAAACCAACCGAGTGGCGGGTCCACATGGCAGCGACCCCAATCGGTAGATGACCTGAGAAGACTCCGTCGGCTCCGGCCTTAAGTACTACTCCTCCACGAACTCCACCGCCTAGCAGGAAGGAGAGGGCGTAGCCAATTCGCCACACCAGAAAAGTCCTGGACACACCAGCTCATGCCATCCGCCACGTGACAAAGCTAGTTGCAGGATGGAGGGAGGCGGGCTGATGGCGGGGATCGGAGGAGGCGGCGCACCATGGCCGGAGTGAGCGGCGGCGGCTGGTGGAACCCTAGGTCGGGGAGACATTAGTTCGCTGGTGAACGGAGTTTCTTTTCTTGGGTGGGGTCGGGCAGACCATGGAGTGCCGGTTGATTCGTCAAAAAATGAGGAGGTGAAGTGAAAAGGTAGAGTGACGTGGATGGACTGAGAATCCATCCTTAGCACCCAACGTAAATACTTAAGTTAATGTAACAACCTCACTAAATACACATAGTAGGGCATGAACTAATATGCATTAGACCATCTGCGGGGATCCCTTTTCCTTGTGCCTGTAGGGAAGAAAAACAAAGAGAGAAACCAGGTAGCAGAAACACGACTCTTCCCGATCTCCGGCCGCAAGAAGCACACGATGCTCTCGCTCGCCGCCTCACAAGCCTGCGTTTTCTCCCCAGCGCCATAGAAACCCCAAGCTCACGGGTGCCTCTTTCTCCCTTGTAGCTCCACCACCACGCTGCCCAAACCGGCGTGGCTCCTCCAGCCTCTCAGAGCTGCTGCAGGTGCGTCGCGCTCGCGTTGGTCCAAGTCATGTGTGAGAGAGTGCTGACATCTGGTCCATGGTCAACCGTGTGCGAGCTAGATCTTCCACCGGCATGTACACCAGCCGGCCGCTCCTAAGGAGTGTAGCAGTGGCGCCTAAGACAAAACCGGCGAGCTGGGAGCCGCGACGGAACAAAAAAGGGTGGGAGGCTGCAAATTCGGGTCAGTACGTGGACGTCCGCCGGAGCAGAGCCGTGGTGGAGGACAAGCAGTCGGTGCAGTTAACATGCGGACGCGGGTAAACAGAGGTAATCACACGCGGACGCTCGATCGGGAAGCCGCTGGGCAGAGCCACCGACGCGGTTGCCATGGGGGCAGGCTCGTCTGAAATCAAGGCGTGTGCGAGCGCAGTCAAGGCCGCGGGCGTGCGCGATGAGCGTGTCAAACTCGCCGCCGTGGAGGAGAGGGTAGGCCCGGGGCATGCGGAGCGGGCAGTTGCGCTACCAGGTGAGCGCAGAGCAGAGGAGGGAGATATACTTTCCATTGCCGGTGGGCGACTCAAAGAGCGTGTTGGAGCGGCCCTTCAGGCGAGCGCGGTCCAGCAAGGTGATGACACGGTGGCTGATCCACACCCACCTACTTCGTGCGCCCTTTCCCTCGACCTCCTCGGTGTCCTTACCGCTCCCAGGCGGAAAAAAGAGGTTAGTCGCCGCCACCATGGCAATGGCCATGCCGAGCTCCCCTGCCCTCTTCCTTGAATACTGTGCTCCAATAGACGACACAAGAGGCCGGCCTGGGTGCGCGAAGATAGCGGGCGTCCGAGGGCGGTTCGCCGCGGGAGGACGGAGGACGGGGAGGAGGAGCGTGGGTGGACTGACAGGGAGATGCAATCGGACGAAAACAGATGAATCGGACCCATGGCTATTTGCTGGTATTAAGTGGTTTGGTGGGAGGGTATATCGGTAATTTTGTGTTGGACGAAATTTTCGCAAGAAACCTTAATGCCTTTATTAGTAGGTATAGATATAGAGGTATAGATATAGATAATATATATAACACCTTATTGTTTTGTTGATTGACATAATACTTGGAAAACAATTAATCAACTTTTATCCATTTGAGGTTAATAATAATAGTGACATAAATTTCTTGGAGACAAGGAGAAAATATTAGAGATAGTAACTCTATGGTTTTTAATTATCATAATCATTTTCAAAACGGTAGTTGAGTTGAAAACCTGTTTTGAAAAAGATGTTTGCTAAGATAATATTCTATTCACATGAGAGAATATATTTTATTTTAGAAATAGGTTCTAGGGTTTTTTAAATTAAGGCTATTTGGATTCTTTATTCCAATTTCATATTGTTTTCTTTTCTTTCTTCCTTTTTATTTCGTTTTTTTTTGTGACTTGCTTTATCATGAAAACAAAACTTTCAATTTTTTGCGATTTTTGCACTTTGCAAAAATCAGGGATGTTACAACATGTTAAACAATCGATAACATCAATAATGACATTATGTTTGCTCCACTCAAGACATTTATTTGCTCCACTCAACGCTGCTGGATCACATATGAAATGAATCAGTTTACTGTTTGTAGGTGAGGTAGGCGAGTCATTGTATAGTTAGTAGGTGAGGTAGTTATGATTATTGTAAGGTCCCCCAGAACCAATGTTCAAGGACACCTCCTATATGCATACATTCACGATCCCACATCACACCAGCTGTGAACAACATACCAAGTTGGTACATAGATACAATATCTATTACATGATTACATAAAAGCTTACAAAAGGGACATGGTCACATGACCAAGTCTACACAACTTCCACGCAGGGAAAACACACAACACACACAGCGGAAGACTAAAACACACAAACATAGTAGAGTCCAAGTCACGCCTTAACCTATAGGCTACTGACCGAGAGACGATCCTAGTTTGCAAAGCCATCAGCGCAGTACTCCTCCTCGTAGCTCTCTTCCTGAGACTCCTTCTCGAAGTCTGGCAAGTAAATATCTGGGACGAAATAATTATGAGTACATCTGAATGTACTCAACAAGACACCCATCATGGAGCTTACCAAAATGCAAGTATGCTAATATAGTGGAGTAGGTAGGCTATACATAGGATTCACTATCCATGATATATGAAAGTCATATCATAGTTGATTTTGAGAAATCTCTATATCTTCGTTGAAGAAGATACTTCAAAATAAATTAATATATTTTTCTTTCTCTTGTAGATATTGCATATCCAAGAGTTTTTGTAAAACTTGTTTTATGAAAGAAATATTTTTCTTTGCAAAACTTCTTGTAAAAAACAACTTCTGGCCTTTCATCAACAACACCTCCACGGTACAAAGTTCCTTCTTTCAGTACTTCATAGTTCCAACTCCTTTTCAAAACTCCTTTTTGAAAACATTCACACAATGTTAGCTACATGGCCATTCAACTGTCCATATCCGAGGACGCGGCTATTCAAAATAGTTTGACTCTGCAGAGGTGTGCACAATCCACCAGATCCAGTACATCCGTCGTGAACAACCACGTACTATAACAGCAGTATGTGAACATCATATAACTAACCTTAACCATCCACTATGTTAAGGCTAGAATATGCATATATCTTCAGTTGGGCCTGATTCCCCCGACAACCTGTCCGCCAGCGCCCGGAGGAGAACTTAATCCCACACTTTTTATGTCCAGTATTCCCCTCTTAGCGACAATCGGTTCGAGGCCACGACGACCCTTATAGCAAATTGAGATAGAACACACTAACAAGAACAAACTTAAAGTTAAGCCCTGTGCCCATGTTGGGGTAGAGTGGTAATACGATAAAGGTTGTACGGCGAAGACTAGGTTATGTGTCATTTTTGTAAAACACCATTTTCCCAAAAATGACCACTTCAACATTCCTCCGATGAATAAGGCTTTGTCTTTCCACCGGGTTTTTCCATAAAGCCTCTGTTTTGCAAAAATATATTTTAGGGTGTCCACTTAGGGACTTATACCTTTGGGTGGTAATAAATACCATATGGTGGCTATGGGCCTGGTAACACTAAGTATCAACTACTGACATAGTAATAGTAATAATATTAATAGTAGTAATAGACACTCAAAAATAGTTTTGGTTATCAAAGTTTTGTAAAACTTTTCATGAGTAAAACATGCATAATGGATAATGATAAGTGTAGTAGCAAGCATCATGATGAATTGCCTTAAAACTCTTAGTGTCCCTGACCTTGAAGTAGCTTGAACTTGAAGCACAGCTCCCCAACTGCTTCTTCTTCTCCTTAGTTTTGTACTATGCACAACAATCATCACCAGCATAGTTTACCACTAGCTTAATGCATATATAACAAGATACTACTATGCACAACAATAACATAAGTACAGTACTCATGCTAAGGTAAACAGTCAGATAGATCCAAACAGCAAGCAACCAAACCACATATGAATAAGCTAGTTACAGACTATGCTTATTTCTACCCAAATGTTAAGGAATCCATCAATCATGAAAATAACCAAACAAACTAGTGGCTCAATCAATGGTAACAAAACATAATACACACTCTAAACCACAATACTCACAAGAGATAACAAAGCTAGAACATAGCATAATGACACGAGTCCACTAATAACATACTAGTAGGAAAAAATGCTACACAAGCATGCTATAATATAAATAAAGTATTCCACACTTAAAAGAAACTAGCAATTACTGAAGGGGTCGTTGCATAGAAAACAAAAAAAATTTCCTACACGGTAGACACCCCAAGGGCCAAGATCTAATCTAGGAGATGAAATCAACGAGCATAGAGAGAGTCTTAAGAAGAACATACCCTCGAAAACACAAGGCCTTACGAGATCAAATCTCTTTGTTGGCGTAGTCATACTCAGACTGATCCCGAGAGCGAGAAGATGTGCACCGCAATCCGGCGATGCCTCCATGATCGGTACCGCATACGGTTGATGACGACCTCCGTTCCCTCGATCCAGCGGGACAGAAGAAGTTGAGGATCCATCGGAAACCAGTAGAATGATGGCGTGGTGTGGTGGAGAAAACTTCGTTTAGGGCTTCGCCAAGCGCATGAACATGAGGTGGATCAGCGGGAGGATGGACATGGAGATGACACCAAGTGTGTCAGGGAGAGGGATCTCATGCCCCCTATTTATAGGAAGGGAGGCAGCCACGGAATCTTGGTGCCTCCACCTCTCCCCTCATAATGTGGATGGAATCTCCACTCAACCCACTCACTCTCTCATCAATTCCCACTCAAAATTCCAAGGGTTTTATTTAATAAATAAATAAAACAATTTTAGTTCTTTATTTTAATATTTGATAATCCTATTAACAAACATTAAAACTTACCCCCTTGAACTATTTGTTAATCAAACATTAACATATACCACCTTGAACTATTTCAATTTCCCCGAAAAAATTCCAGTGACTATTTCAATATTCCCCGAAACAATTCCGGTGTTGTCCAAACTTTTCTCCGATATTCTGTATCCTCTGAAATGCGTCATCGAATCTTAAGTGTGTCACCCTACGGTTCACTAATAACATAGACATGATCGAGACTCCTCTCCGATCAATAATCAACAGCGGGATCTGGAGATCCGTGATGAATCCTATGTATTCAACGATGACTCTCGTGATCGTGTGAACCATCAACGTCGTGACTATTCCCTATGTCTCGCGATACTTTACTTTTCCGAGATGCTATCATTGGTATCAACCATACCTTGTTCGATCTCGTTACCGACATGTACTCTTGTCTCGTTTCCATGATATAACATCCTTGTGACATAGTCACGTGCTTGCAAGCGGTGTCGATGTGATATCACCGAGAGGGCCCAAAACATATCTCTCCGTCATTTGGGTGGATAAATCCCACTCTTGATCCATAAGCCCCAACTAACACTTTCTGAATACCTAACGGCACCTTTATAGTCACCCTATTACGGTGTGACGTTTGATGACATCAAAGCACCCTTCTAGTATCAGTGATTGAAATGATCTCATGGTCTAAGGAATAAGTTACTTCGTATGTTTGATATAACAATGTAAACTTAATGCCTTGATCGTATTGTTGTACTTAGTTAGGGTCTACGTTCATCACATTTTTCTTCTAATGATATGACCCCGTTATTAACAACATCCAATGTTCATGATCAGGAAACCTTGACCATTTATTAATCAACGAGCTAGTTAAAAGAGATGTTGTACTAGGAACCATTGTTTGTTTACTAAACACACATGTATCAACGTTTCCGGTTAATACAATTCTAGCATCAAAAATAAACATTTATCATAAACAAGGAATAAGATAATAACCACTTTATTATTGCCTCTCGGGCATATTCCCTTCAGTCTCCCACTTGCACTAGAGTCAACAATCTAGTCTGTAAGCACTTAACACATATGGCGTTCCAGTGTTATTTCCATGCTTTGCATGTGGTAAACATCATCAAAAAGATCTGAACTATTCAGGTCCTATTGTATTTGCATGTTCTTTGCGTCTACACGCATTACTCATTCTCTAATGAGATGGCTTTGTAAATATTTGGTCAACCTGTGAGACCTTAATTCCTCAGCTTAAACCTATGTTACTAACATTGTGAAAATGTAGCTTCATAGTGTCAGCATTCTTGGAAATTCACCAAGTTCAATAAAGAACTCCTTGACACAAAATACTCTTATTATCTGTTGTCAACACAACGATATACTTAGCCTTTGTTGTAGTATCCTTCACAATACTTTAATTTTGAAACTCTTTCAAATCCAGCATGGAACTTTCTTCCAGCCTATTGTGCTACCCTTCATCACATATTTTAATCGAGATAATTTCTTTTTGAATAGATGAAATGACTATTAGTGTAACATATTACAACAAATAGTTAGTCATTACTACATAGGAAAACACATCCTTAGCATTTCTAAAATGGCATAAGGATCTCTCCCACTGTTGTCTAATCATCATATGAATTATCCTGCTATAACATTTTATAGCACGTGACTCATCTGGTTATGTATATAGAATGGAATATGTGACTTAGAAATCGCAATTGCATTATGCTCATCATGTGTCAGAACACTTGAATATTTCCCAATTGTTTTCCATGTGGCAAGAACTCCTTCTTGTCATTTCGATATTGACTTACTCCAATATTTCATCTATGTAATTTGGCTTCAATCGTATCAGACGCTTGAATCCATCTCTTATATATATCGATGCCCAATATCTTCTAAGCCTTTCATCAATATGAAAATCTTAACCGTGTTAATTTAAAATACATATTTTCCAATCAACCATATGTCATCTACATAAAGCATTGGAAATATGTTTTAGCACTCCCACTGAATTTTTTGTAATTCTACAAGCATCTTTATCGTTCTTGATGGAATCAAACTCTTTTGATAACTTCATTAAGGTAAAGATTCCAACTTCGTTATGCTCACTTCAACCATTGAAGTGTGCATACCTTTCCAGTAACCTTTTGAATTTTACAAAACTCTCAGATTGTGTCAAGTACACATACTTAATCAAACTTCCTTGAGAGGAAAGTTGATTTTTGTTATTCAACTGTCATATCATAATATGTAACTTTTGCTAGAACTGTCCGCAAAGACTAAAGCATTAATACTGAAGATCAAAATCTTGAAGTAGTCAACTCTTTGAACTTCGTCGAAAAGATCTTTTCGACAAGTACAACTTTCAAAGGATATAAATATCCATGTCTTTGTTTCTATATAGACCAGTTTTCTATCGTTAGGCATCATGCCTATCAAAATGACTACCAAGTCGCATACTTGATATTCATATAGGGACACTATTGCGGATATAATGACTCATAGCCAATTTTAATGAAGTCGGGGCCCATCATTTGCTTCCTTTATAAGGTCCAGGTCCTTTGTTGTCAAAACAAAACTTTACTCTTAAACCACAAGTTGGTCTAAGTACAAAGTTTTAGGACTTTTGTGGTTCAGTTCGCAAACTCATTCGAAGTATCTACAACACTTGTAGTCTCTTCTACTTTGTAAAAATAGCAAACCCTAGAACAACTTCTAGTGCTGCGCTACTCTTGGCATGGTAACGAAAATTCTCTAATCTCGTCGAGTTTGTACTGTCCTCCCACTCACTTGTTTCGCAAGAACTGCTTTCTCGAGAAATCAACCGTTTTTGACAAACAACATTTGTGTTTTGGTTTGGTGATAGGAGAAATACCCAATGGATTATTTGGGATAACCTTATAAACATATATTTATCCTATTATGTTTGTAAACATTTTACACATGCTATGCATACCAAAACTTAAGAAAAGACAATTCCGGTCACTACCCAAACCATATCTTCTATGGTTTCAATTTCAACGGATCATGTTGGCGCTCTTTTCAATGTAAAAGCGGTTGTCTCTAATGTATAAACTACAAAATTATAATGGCATTTTATTAATCATACCATGTCAAACAAGGTTTGATTTTGTCTCTTGAACACTCCAAACTAATGTGGGGTATCCGAGAAATATAAGTTGTAGAACAGTTCTGCAACTTCTCAAATGTTTTGCTAAACTTGTAACTCAAACTTTATTCTTTATGATCCAATCATAAATACTTGATTATCTTGTTACAATGATTTTTACTTCATACTAACAATAGTTTGAACCAATTCAAACATGTCAAACTCCGTTCTCTTTAAATAGGTATACTCATGTATCTACTCAAATCATCGACGAAATTTTATGAAGGAAAATTAATCCACCACACACGACTACACATCATGGACTATATACATCAATACGTATAATCTCCACTAAATTAGTCGTCCATTCTAGTTTTGCCTATGAATGGAATTCTAGTCATCTTTTGGAAGAGGTCTCACAAGCGTCAATTTATTCAAAACAAAATGACTCTGGAAGTCCATCAATATGGAGTTTCTTCATGTTTTCCTTTCCGGTATGAATTAAAATAGTGGTGTCACAATTTAAGTTACATTATTTTACGTCTTGGAACGTTTAGCATTTAGTCTTATAGATGTTTACTTTACCAACACGATTTATATTAATTCATCCATCATTTATGTAATATGGCCATAGTTTGAAAAATCTCATTTATTCTCACAAAGGACCAGAACAAAATAACAACTTATTAAGTTCTTAAAATAAATCTTGAATGTTTGGTTCGATACGACGATGAACACAATAACACTTTATTTATGTTCTTGTCATGATCGATTCCACATCTACTACTAGTTTCTTTTAGGCTCTTGTATGTCTTGCATTGCGTTTCTTTGTATGAAAACTCATACGAACCAATGTGGTATCAAGATACCCAAAAAATACTTTGTTAACTAGTAATACATGTAAAACTTAAATATCAAGCATATACACCTGAGCTGGACCTTTCCAGTTATATTCTTGTTCTGCCATATACCTTTTGTAATTCTATTTTCAATATTCCATTTCCTGTACAGAAGAATCATTCTACATCAAACAATGGTAGTTGTACTAGAACATTTTCCTTGGCGTGTTAGTCATATACTATCACCCATTGAGTCATACTTTGAGTTTGATTGTTCTACTAATATCACCATATTAATAGTATTCTTCCGGATTCCACTCTTAGCGATCTCCAAGTAAGGTAAACGACTTTGCCCATACTTTTAATCCATCCCATCATAAAAAATTTATGATTAAGCTACTATAGCTCGAAGGAATGAATTTAGAGGATAATTTTCAGCGTCCAACTTCTTGGAATATTCAAACGCCTAGCGTCTTCAATCATTGCATATATTCAAATAATATAAGCATACATTGTCACGCTAAGTTATACTAAGTCATGTTGCCACAAATTAGTTTCTAGATATCAATATATCTTTCACTTGATTGTTTCTAAAAACAACTCTTTTCAGTTCCAAAATAAACTTGATCAACAAAACATTCTTTTGAAGATAAAGTAATACGGAAGCAACCATGACTCTGGATTCTAAGTAGGATTTATTTGCTCTCTAGATCAATCAATAACTAATCATATCGAGATAGGTAGGAAATATCGAAAATCTACAATAGGACTCAATTTTAAATTTCACTAATACGGTACCAATCTTAAATGATTTTTTACCAGATCATAACAGTTATATCTCAATTAAAAAATCTATGTGTAAGGAAGTTATGTGGATGCCAATGAATACTACAATTTGTGCAAATTCTCTTTGATTGGTTGTTCATGATAAATAAGTTCAAGTTAATTCAAAATTAAACCATGAACTCCCACTCAAAAAAACATCCCTCTTAGTCGTCTTCAGTGATTACATGAATCAAATTCACTACACCAAAACCGATCATGACGTGAGATGATGTAGCTTCAAAGGTGAACATCGACATGTTCATCATATCATCCATATGACTCATGCTTTACCTTTCGGTTACGTGCTCCAAGGCCATGTCTGTACATGCTAGGCTCGCCAAGTAGAACCGTAGTATTGCGTGTGTTTCAAGGCCATGTTTGTACATGCTATGCTTGAAAAAACCCGTTGTATGCGAACGTTGAGTCTATCACACCCGATCATCACATGGTGTCTCGAAACGACGAACTTTCTTAACGGTGCATACTTAAGGAAGAACACATTATTATCTTGATATTAAGTGAGAGGGATCATCTTATAATGCCACCGTCTCTATCTAAGAAAAATAAGATGCATAAAAGGATTAACAGCACATGTATGGATAATGTGATATGATATGCTCCTTCTTGCACTTGATCTCCATATTGTGCATTACGGTATGATCTCCATCATTCCACCGGTGTGGTACCAAGTTCCATGGCACCTCCATCTTGATTGTCCATCAATAATAAGGAAACCATATGGATACCTTCAGGTATATCAATAATTTACAAAAGAGACCATCTCATAATCAAATTTGTAACATTGACCATGTAACGTCACATGCCCAACAAAACCTAGTTAGACGCATCTAATTTATTTTTCCATATTTTGTGTGGCTTAGGGCTTTCGAGGATAGAACCGTTCATACCTACGAACATCAACCACAACGTTGATAAACATATTTTTACCAACCCTTCATAGATTAGATCTTAAATATAGTAGGAGAAACGGACACTCCCTCAGCCACAAGTGAGACAATTCTCGCGTACATAGTACACGTAAACTTAGTCTAGGGCAGCTTCATCCTACTATGCCACTAAGATAATAAAATACTCAAGGAGGCAATAACTTGATAATCAATGCCCACATACACCTATGTGTTCTACCCGTACAAAACATCTACGCATAGATCCGGCTCTGATACCACTGAAGGGGTCGATGCATAGAAAACAAAAAAATTCCTACGCAATAAACATCCGAAGGGCCAAGATTTAATCTAGGAGATGAAAGAAACGGGCATAGAGAGAGTCTTAAGAAGAACATACCCTCGAAAATACAAAGCGTTACGAGATCAAATCTCGTTGTTGGCGTAGTCGTACTCACACCGATCACGATAGCGAGAAAATGTGCACCGCAATCCGGCGGTGCCTCCATGATCGGTCACACGTACGGTTGATGACGACCTACGTTCCCTCGATCCAGCGGGGCAGCGGAAGTAAAGGATCCCTCGGAAACCAGCAGCACGACAGCGTGGTGTGGTGGAGAAAACTTCGTTCAGGGCTTCGCCAAGCGCATTAACATGAGGTGGATCAGCGGGAGGATGGACATGGAGATGACACCAAGTGTGTGAGGGAGAGGGGTCTCATGCCCTCTATTTATAGGAGGGGAGGCAGCCACGAAATTTTTGTGCATCCACCTCTCCCCTCATCATGTGGGTGGAGTCTCCACTCAACCCACTCATTCTCTCATCAATTCCTACTCAAAATTCCAAGGGTTCTCTTTAATAAATAAATAAAACAGTTTTTATTTCTTTATTTTAATTTTTGTTAATCCTATTAACAAACATTAACACTTACCCCCTTGAACTATTTGCTAATCAAACATTAACATATACCACCTTGAACTATTTCAATATTCCCCGTAACAATTCCGGTGACTATTTCAATATTCCCCGAAACAAATCCGGTGTTGTCCAAACTTTTCTCCGATATTCCGTATCCTCTCAAATGCGTCATCGAACCTTAAGTGTGTCACCCTACGGTTCGCGAATAACATAGGCATGATCGAGACTCCTCCCCGATCAATAACCAACAGCGGTATATGGAGATCTGTGATGACTCCTATGTATTCAACGATGACTCTCATGATCGTGTGAACCATCAACGTCATGACTATTCCCTTTGTCTCTTGATATTTTACTTGTCCGAGATCCGATCATTGGTATCAACCATACCTTGTTCAATATCGTTACCGACAAGTACTCTTTTCTCGTTTCCGTTATATGACATCCTTGTGACCTAGTCACGTGCTTGCAAGCGGTGTCGATGTGATATCACCGAGATGTCACAAATCCCACTCTTGATCCATGAGACTCAACTAACTCTTTTTTGAATACCTAACGGCACCTTTATAGTCACCCTGTTACGGTGAGACATTTGATGACATCAAAGCACCCTTCCGGTATCAGTGATTGACATGATCTCATGGTCTAAGGAATAAGTTACTTCATATGTTTGATATAAAAAAGTAAACTTAATGACTTGATCGTATTGTTATACTTAGTTAGGGTATATGTTCATCACATCATTCTTCTAATGATATGACCCCGATATTAACAACATCCAATGTTCATGATCAGGAAACCTTGATCATCTATTAATCAACGATCTAGTTAAAAGAGAGGTTGTACTAGGAACCATTGTTTGTTTATTAAACACACATGTATCAAAGTTTCCGGTTAATACAATTCTAGCATGAGAAATAAACATTTATCATAAACAAGGAATAAGATAATAACCACTTTATTATTGCCTCTCGGACATATTCCCTTCAACCATAATATCTATGTCTCAAATAACAGAAGTGAAAACATCCGAAACATGCTAGGATAAAACATACACTTACAAAATAGAAAGACAATCATAAGAGATCAACTCATAATATCTAGTGGTGACACTAGCTAGTTCATCACTAGAGAAGCAAACAACATTATAAGGATGCATGATACTAAACAAGAAATTCATGAGTATAAACACCTACTAACAACACATACACCTTAGACATGCTAGTAAGCAAATACACCGAAATAATCCTAGGAAAACATTTACTTAGCAAGAATAAACCAAGCCTAATAATTCATGCTTTTCTAACCATCAAATAACAAGCAACCAAGGTACATGCTATACAACCAGTAGCTATGCACTTAATACAAACTCAACTATTTTTTTTCAAAAATACAGGCCCTCAAGGAAATTTATATCCGCACAGTTTACCAAACACTAGGATAATAGTCCTATTTGCAAACAATATTCAGTTTAAATAAAATAATAGTGAAACACTTCTTAACATGGTATTCCCAAGGGAACATTATGTTAACAAATGCACCACATCTAAACATACTAGGAGTAACAAAGCATTACTAATACTTCAACCAAATAAGTATAGCAATCATCTATCTTCCTTTGGTGGAAAATACTAAACAAACATATAGTAATACATGCTATTAACATACACGTGTATGGTAGGTGATTTGCATCCCTAATCAAAAATGCAACAGGACCAGTGGGTTATGGTCCCACTAATACCAAGGCATTAATAGGTAAAAAAATCCTCTGATCTCACTTGGAAATAATAATCTATCAAAGCATTCACCACACAACTATCATACTAGTGAAAACAATAAAGTGAGAACAATAAACAAATGTTACACATGCTTTTCTATAAATCAAAGTGAAATCTAACAAAGGTACTACCATTATATTATCAGTACCAAAATGGTACTCGACTCATCATAACCACATAAAAACTTAGGTAAAACAAACCTACAAAGATTGGCTCACACAATATATTCAATAATAAAACTAGGAAATAACAAATTCTATTTCTAACTCTTTTTTGACTTTCCAAATATTCACACACGTTTTAAGGTAGTTGTATTAAGAAAACAACCTAATAACAAGTAGCAAAACAACTATACATTCTAGGAAACAAGTTTCAAACAATCAAACATTTATTTACAAGCAAGTACACAAGTAATAAAGAAAACAGAAAAGGTAATGTTTCTAGTTTTGCTCACCAAAAATAATCTAGAGCCCTAAAAATTAATCCAAGATAGATTTAGATAGATCTCGTCATACAAAAACTCATACAATTGGATTCATATCAAAAAACCATTTTTAAACTCCTTCTAATAATCATAGAAAAGCCTACTAGTCATTTCCCAAAATAGATGGCATTTCCATTTGGCAACTCTCCTTGATGTGAGGCGAAGTTCTAATGATAGATATGCTCACTAGATACTCAAAAAAAATTGGTTTGACCAAAATGAGGACACACACAAAAGTTATGCTCGAAATGGTTAAACAGACTCCTTGTGGAAACATAAAGACTACTCCAAAAATAAAAATGCAAAAGTGAGACCACCACTTGGATATGGTTAGTAATTTGCTTAGCTACCGCCCTGATTTTTGGTTTGGTAAAAAACATATTATTTCTATTTTTACCAAGGCCAAAGCTACAAGCCAGTTTCTACCTAAACCATAAAGGAGATAACTCACAGAAAAAAACACTAAGCGGGCGGATTTTCTATGGCCGAGCTGCTACTGTGTGGTTACCCAGCACACCACTGCATGTGTAGTGCGCAAGTCGGTGACATAATACTCACAGAAGGACTTATCCGTGAATATTACATCTCTCAGAGTGGTACAACAGAAACACAGCGGGTCCAAGCAAGGCTATAGGATAGAAACTTCATTACAAAATCTTGAGAATCTCCTTGAAGAATCAAAGAAGATCTCCTGCAAATGAAACATCAGAAGAAGCAATTCGAAGCTCCAAGCCGGAGAAGAACTCTATCTCAGAACTAATCCACTACGGCTGATAATCAACCCTAATCTATGGCTTGTAATAGCTAAGTCTAAGAATGGTCTCTACCTACATCTTGATAGCTTCTCCTCCACCAGCGTTTTTGATGACGATGCTTTACCGACTAAGTAGTAGATCACCCCACCTAGCTTCATGAGTTAGCGATGGCTTCACGATGATGACTTCCAAAGGCTTCAACTCTAAGCAGGGGGTCAAACGGGAACGAATGAGTAACGAGCGTTACTCAACAAGTTCATGATATATAGTGGGTAGTTTGATGCACTAACTACAGCTTTAGACTCGAAAGAGTCATAAGCTAATGCAAGGTTTTGTAAAACTTTCTTCAAGAGGTTGCTTTTAATTATGAAAACTATGCCCGCCAGACCATCACAGGACTAGAAATTCATGGAGTTGCCTTTCCTGTAGCGTTCGCAGTTCCTTCCCGGAACAGGGGGTAACATGCCACATCCTTTTACACTCTGCAGAGGTGCGTTACTTTACCCATGGACGACCAAGACCATGTTGCACAACCAGGCGATCGTTCCTGTGCACACCCACTTAGGTGTGGGGCTCGGTTGTTGGTCCAAGCCAAACCGTGCTTCTCCGCACAACGCATGCCCACCCATTTCTGCCAGCAGGTTGAACGCCTGATTCCACCCCTCACGATGGAGATCTATGTGCCCCTGGCAGAAGATCATAGACCCCAGAGTCCGTGGGACGTAAGGGCTCCCACCCATGTGCATGCAGTCCCATAGAACCTACAGCATATGTCTCTGGCAGTCCGTTGACATCCAAACAAGAAAAGATCATAGCTGACTTACTCCCCCCATACAAGACCCATGGTTAACGCGGTATTTACGGCGCACCGAGTTCTGACAGCATTTGTGATTAGTTCCTAGGTAATACTTTCCCATGCAGATGGAACCTTCCTTTGACCTATTCATCTTACCATGGTCCCATCCGCCCACCAAACAGAACACTACCACTCGGTAGTCATTCAATTAGTCATATTATTATAAAAATAGGATCATGCATTCTTTTGAGAGTAGGTGATAATACGATAGGTTTTTTGCAAATATTTTGTTATGAGATACTTCAAAGGATATGAGCAAGTGATGAACTTGCCTCTGATTGAGAAACCATAATAATTCATGTCTTCGGGTTCAAGGGTCTCGTAGGAAATCCCGACATCTGAAAGATAGCAAAGTAGTCCCGGTAAGGACTACAGAAAACACTGGCAAGGATGATACATGCATAGTAATGAGATGCATCGTGTAATACCCTGGAAAATACCTTAGCTTACATATGTAAGCCACGTTCGAAACGATATCTCAATCACACAAATTTTAGGTGAGTTGTTTTATTACTTGTGGTAATGCGGTTATTGGTTCTTTTAGACTTACATGTGTTTCACTTTTACTTAGAAAACAATTTTTTATCATGTCTAGATAGAGGTTTTTATTATTTGGTTAGTTAACAAGACAACAACACATGGAAAATAATTATTGAAAAGATAATAAACACATTTTATTCTATGTTCAAAACTGTAAAAGTTGATAAACTAATAGATTTTAAATTTGATTAAATTTTTTTTAGAAGTTGATAAACTAATAGATTTTATTTTTCTAAAAAATTTCACATTTTATTTAAATTTTTATGATTATTGTATGAAAATTTATTGAATTACAAAGTTTAATTAATTTCTGCCATTATTCAAATTGATAGGTGGGTCCCACCTATCAGTTTAATTTCTAATTAAAAATAAAATAAAAGGAAAATAAAAATGTTCATGGCATCATGCTGACGTCATGTCCACGTCATCAATGGAGGGGATTGGTACTGTGAGGTTGCAATCGGTGGATCTAGCTCGAATTGGTGTGATTGAATTCTACCAGGGGCTAGAGGAGGACGAGACAATTCGATTGGTAGTGGCGCCGCTGGTTTATGACCACCGAAACATCGCCGGCGGCGAGGTTCCATGGCGGAGGTCACGGTGGCTCGATGACGACGACGGATCAGAGCGGTTAGGACTCGATGAAATATATGGGGTTGCTCACCAGAGCGAGAGAAAGGGGGTGAAGTGATCGGGGAGGCCCGACAAGGACTACAGCGACAGCGGCATCCCAAAATGGTCGGCGTTCGGACTTGGAGAAGAGGGTCCGATTCAGCTGCTTCCGGCCATCCCAGCTCCCTGGCTTGCTCGAGGAGGAAGAGTTCGACTAGGCGCATCACCCCATGGCTTTGGTTGCTCCCGAGGCGGCCGGAATCGACGGGAATGGTCGGCGGCCCGAGAGGTTACGGTTAGGGTTTGGTTTCCGGGTTCGATGATACAGAGAGGGAGAGGCAACGAGCGAGGGAGAGAGGAGAACAGTGAGAGAGAGAGATGCAGACGCCTCTGGTGGTCTTATCCCCACATAACGGTGGTAGCAGGAGGTGGCATTGGCGAAGCCAGGGCGACGGGCAGAGGAAGAAGAAAGAGGAAAAGAAATGCGAAATTTTGATAACCCCCTGTAGTTTGTACTTTTTACTACTAAGTCCTTATGTCCATAAAACTGAGAAGAAACATACGTTTTTAGGGCTTTTTGTGAAGATAAAAATTATTAAAAATCATATGTGAATTCCTTATCAAATTGCACATCTCACCATGTTTTGTTTTGGTGAATTTGAAGAATATTTGTATTTTCTATTTAGGGTGCTAGATTAAGTGATTTTTGTTATTTCACACCATTTAATTTATTAAATGGCTTTAAAATTTATTTTAGGCATTGATATCATATTCAGACAACACACATATGGTTCACCAAGTGCTGTGTTCTAATTGGACCATTTTAGATACAAATTCTTTTAGAAAATAATTTGGTAACATTACTTGGTATTGTTTCTGTGTATTGAAATGAAAATCACTTAATAGATAATTGTATTCCATGACATACCAAATTCTTTTGATTAGGTAATGAACTTGTTTTCTCTTATGAGGCTTTGTTATTTTCATAGTTTTAACTCTTATCCATTTTTGGTTGACATCTTACTTAGGTGTGTGTAAGAAAGGTTGCTGTTTTTAGTACTTGATTAAATGGAAAGCTTGAGTGGCTTTGAAATCTTATTTGTTTGTTTTCCACCAGGTTCCGAGTATGATATTATCCCATGCTTGTTTTGGAACATGTAATCATCTTCATGATTATATGTAGATGGATTTTTGGTATCATCTGTTAGTCTTATGTATGAAAAGGATATGGAAAACAAGGTGTTAAGTTTGTTACCATTAACCTCCACATATCAAATCCATGTGGATGCAATGGCTGGTTATTATTTTATACTGGTTTAATTGTTTCCATTAAAGTGATTACTATGTGTTCCTCATCTCGGATGAGTTTGACAGATATTATTGGTTCTCTAATATATCCTAATGATTCACTGGATAATTTCTTATGATCCCTTGCTGAGGAAGTGTTGCTTCTTGTGGTCTTCTGTTGCTTGATGTTCTTCTCTCTAGTTGCCACTAGTCTTCAGTTATCACCTTTGTCCATTGCAGGTAGGTTCCTCTCTTGGTTTCCAACCTCAACTGTCTCACCCTTGTGGTAAAACATCCAATTACTCCAAGCAAGGATTTTACTTAGATGATTATAAAAGGATGTGAGTTTATTCAATAACATCAAGTTACCCTATGCATATAAGAAGAATTTGTTAACAAGGTAGCTAGTTTTGCCTCCAAATTACTTCTCATATACAATAGGCTGAGATGTACCATGTAATTCAATCTTTTGTTTGTTTATGTATGAAACTCAATTGTTTGAGTATACATAAGTGTTTTGTTAACAAGGTATACAACTTGTTACCAAACTACTTCTCTATAGCACGAACATTGTAATATCACACTATTTCAGGAGGAGTTAATAAGATCAAATCAAGATATAAGAGTTTCCAAATACTCTTATAGTAGATTAGAGTAGCACTTCTAGAATCCTCCAAGAATCCTTCTGGAGATCTTCTTGTGATAGTTCCTCCTTTCTTGTGGGTTGCTTATCTTGCAGAATGATTCAGAGAACATTGGAAAAAAAGATATTCTAGACAAGGTAGAAAGATCTTGATTAAGACTTAGCTAAGCTTTTACTCTTCTTCAATATACTTGTTATTTTTGTTTCCCATAAGATATGTTCTTATATCATACATGATTTATTTACGTAGTTTCCAATTTACTCCCTCTAATAGAGGTTATAACTTGTTGTTATTCATTAGTTGTATTCAGAGATACTTTAGTTGTGGAATTATTGAATTTGAGTAGAGGTGTGGAATACTTATTGAATGATGACTTAATAGTAATTGATCAAATGATTCATTGATGTGTTGCGATTTCAGATGCTCACTTATATAAGATGAATGAGTCAATGAGCATGTAAACCTTATTGGGTTTTAATGACTTATGTCATAGTTGTTATTTATTTTCTCTGGTGTCATGATTTTACTTTATATTCTTCTTTTTATTAACTTTGTCGTTCATAATTCAGATATAGAGGTTTGGGAATATCATATGTAATGATCAAGGTTTAATAGCAGTTTAAGAAGATTTATCACTTCTTTTAGATACTTCTTTTATGGTTGATGAGATATATACATATTCGATAAATATGTTAATACGATTATTATATCATTTTCCACTGGTGGGTTTTGAGTTAAGACTTGTGGGTATCATTTGTGTTCTTTTAGACCTTTGTTATTTACTTGTGAAGGTTCATTAAGTAGGGACTAAATAATTTGAAAAGATGTTGTGTGTATGGTTGATAACTTAAAGAGTTCATGATTAGAGAATGTATTATATCTTCTGTTGTGATGGTTCACTGGTGCATTACTATCTTGTGGAAGGGTGATCATTATCTATGTGATTTGGATACTCACCCCTCTTTGAGTTCTAGATACCTAGTGAATTATCCCAAGTCACTTAAAGACTTGTGGTTAGGTTGCTGATATTTGTGTTGGTCACAACCAATTATGGTTTGTGTAATCAGATGATTTGGTTTCTTAAGATACTTGTTATAAAGATCACTCCAAATGTACTCTTGACTAGATGAACTAGACCTATTTCATCATGTCAAGTGAAACTTTGGTCACTTTGCTTGTTTAAACTTTCGCGCCAAAATTTCCCGTACTTTTAGATCCATGCTTTGCAAATGCACATATTAAATTTAGATCCTTATAACCTCCCAAACACTGGGATGTTACAGTATCTCCCCCTTAGCAAGAACTTTGTCCCAAAGTTCAATCTCTCTCACGTAAAGATAGGTAGAGAGAGCTTCTGTAAACCGTTGAATCTTCACAACTGTTTTCTTGTGTTGACCATGGCATGTGTAGCCTATTGTCTTGAGTGTTCACCTACCACTGTCTCGCATAACAATCTAATACTAAGCCTGTTGTTATGACAACTCTGTTTTGTTACTAGGCCTTCCTAATGGTCTCACGAAGAACACGTGGTATTTCTACCATGTAGTGGATACCAAGTTTCATTCTCCGATGAATAGGTATGGTTTCCTACCTCTCACAACTTTCTGAAGAACATTTGGTATATCCACCAGGCGATGAGTAACCAATAAGATTCTTCCGGTACACTGGATATTGTCTATGGTTTGGACTCCATTTGGTTCAGTCTAATGGTCTCAAGAGAAAGATTTTTCAAAGAAACTTATAGAAAGTAGTGTACACTGACTTAGAATCTTCTAATTAGTAACAATATCTTCGAGTTTCCTCGAGTTTTAACTTTTTCCTACATATGACCATACCCTATTCCACTGGTTACTTCCTATGGTCCTTCTACATCTTTGGGTTTTGACTTCTATGGAACATCTCTATAAGTTAACTTATCGAACTTCTACATATTTCTTTCTAGGATATAACTACTCATGTGATTTTATTCTCATCACTGTTGTATATCTCCATGTGTTGATGAAGTATGTCACCAATTCCAAGCAAAATGTGGAATGTGGTCCATTCCCATCAGTGCTTTATTGATTTCTGCCTTCTTGACTACAAGGACTTCCAGAGCTTTGATAGTTGCTTCAATCAGCTGAGCTTTCAGACCGCTCTCATACTAATCCTATACCCTCTAGACCAGTAACATAAAGATAGAACTCAATTGTAGGGTTCCCATATTTAAATAATGTAAGGACACCTGTGTTATTGTGCTAGTCCCTGGACCAATTGCTAGCACCACAGTACAAAATGAAATATCATGCAAATGCATCAAATTCTATTAGATCGCATGATCCAGTCTTTACAAAATAGTATTACAACTTGCATAGTCTTAGAAGACTAGCAGAAAACTAAGATATACAGCGGAAGACATAGTACAACATTGAGCCCATCTTCTTCATGTGCCACAGGCAAAACATGTTGGCGATAGTCTCGAGATCCTAAACGAAATCCTCACTCGTCTTGAGAAACATCTGCTATATGGAATATGCAGCCACAAGGGAGCCAATACAATTTAATGTATTGGCAAGTAACACTATGGTGGATATAAATGGCAAGACTAATACTACATGCTTATTTGGCTGAGTGGAGTTAGGCTAAGTTTGCATAAAGCCAGTTTTGTCCTATCTCTTTTGTAAAACAAACTTTTCTTTTCAAAGGGGTGGCCACATTGGATTGAGACCCAAGCACCACAATACTCTTCACTTGGTCAAAATTTTACTTATTGAAATTGGTGATGAGATTCTTCTGTCAATCCTTGTCCATCTGCTCATAGTTGTCCATAACCGGGGACACGGCTAAGATCTTAGTTTGTTGACTCTGCAGAGGTTGTGCACTTTCACCTTCAGACTCAAATCAGCCCAAACATCCTATACACCTGTAACACCTGGGGTGTTACCTTAGGCTAGAAAGTTGTTTGTTTTCTTTTGTTTTGCATCCCACGCATCATAAGCATTGCATCATGTTTTCCAAAACACTCAAAACTCCAAAACAATTTAAATTGTTCAAAACCCTAATGGTAATTCAAATAACACATTCAAATCAAATCAAATCCTACTTGGCAATATTTCAAATGGGAGTTTAAAAATTAAAATCTTGCAAACAAATTAAAGCTAATAATGTTTTCATAATTGCTTGAACTTATTTAATAAAATTTGTTTATTTCCAAAAATTCCCAAATCAAACATTATTTGAAATTCCACTAGCAACTCTAAATCAATTAAAATTTCAACCCTGGAAAATAATGTTAACTTTTGCTTTAATCTCTGTTTTGAAAATTAACACAAATAATCCATAAAAGAAAACCCTAACCCTCTCTATCTCTCTCTCCCTTTTATTCTTTACAAAAAAATCAACTAAGAGGAAAAAAAAAAAAAGCATAGGAGAGAGGCAAGCCCACCACTTTCTTTTCCTTCTCCCAAGCCCATCTCTGTTTTCTCCCCCTCAGCCCATTACCTCTAGCCCACTACCCTTCTCCTGCTTGTCGTCTTCTTCCTTCGGTACGGCTGCACGCACCACCGCTCGATCATTCCCCCCAACTCCGATGGCCTGCCGTACCTAGGCTCTCACCACCATAAAACAGCCACCCCTCTACCCTAGACCCCCTAGCCCTACTCCTTCCCCCCTCCTAGCGCCGCCAGCTTCCACTCCCCTCTTCCTCTGAACCTCTCTGCTCCTGTCCCCCCCAACAACCACCGTGAGCCACCTCTGCCTCCTCGTCACGAGGACGACATGGTCACCTCGAGGAGCATCCGCGGCCGGGAATGGAACCGCAGCGGTCTCCGGTGTCTCCCCGTCCCCTCGCCGCTCGCTGGGATCCACGGAGTTGACCGCGCCGTCGCCGGCAAGTCTCGCCGTGACTGAACCTCGTCAGCAGTCGCGCCCCCTCGATCTAACCCGAGGTGAGCCCTCTGCTCCTCCCTTCCCCTCTCTCCCTGTCCGCCTCCGCACTGCACACCGTCCACACACGCACCCGCGCGCACGCACCACCCATGCAAACCGCCGCCGGTCGAGTTCACCGTGGTGGTTCCTGTCCATCGATCGCTGCTTGTTTCCGTCAGGAACAGAGAGCATCGCTGGCAAAAATTCAGTTAGCGTTAGTTGTTTACCACTTCTCCCTTCAGTTTCGTGTTACAGCACAAACTCAGCAGCAGTGCATTGGTACTGCCTCACACGAGCGCCCTACAGATCCCGGGTTCGAGCCCCGCGGAGGGAATAAAAACCCCAAATGTTTGTCAACCACGCGCAGGGGGTAGGGGCCCACCCGTCAGCCGCGGTGGCTGCCACGCGCGCGCGCAGCGCCACGCTGGCTAGGCCCCACGGGGCAGTGACTGTGGCTGGCTAGCAGCGCGGTAACAAAAGAAATTCCAGCACGTTTCTTTTAATCCAAGCCCTTAAAAAAATTGCAGAATGGTCCCTAAATTTCAATTGCTTATAACTTTAGTTTTATAACTCCAATAAATGAAAATAAAATATGCACACTGGTCCAAATTTAATTCTCTATCTAATGGTACCAATTGTTTCCTGTTTTGAAATTTCCAAATGCAATTCAAATTTGAATTCAAATAATTCAATTGTAATTTGCAACAATTCATAAATAATTCATACTAATTCCAAATAAGGCAAATAAAATATGTTTTCCATACCATTTTGAATAACCTTTTCAAATATAAATTTTGTTTCATGATTTGAATAATTTAAATTGCCTAAATAATTTAATACTTGTTTAATTCATTTAAATTTGATAAAATCATAACTTGCTCAAAAATAAAATAATTTTGAACATGCAAAATATGTTTTCAAACCATCAAAGTGTGAACTTTTCAAATGTGAGTTTGAAATTATGTTTTGAACAAATAAAACTTCAATTAAATTCAAACTTGTTTCAAATCCATTTAAAACTTGTTTAATATTGTTTAATTCATAATTAAATTATCCTAATTCCAATTTCAATATGTGAAACATGTAATCCAACTAAAAATTGATGTTCTATTCAAATATAAACTTTGTTAATTGTTTTGAACACTTTAACTTGATGAAAACAACAATTGCTTGTGTGACATGTTTAAGTAACCAAACTTTCCACCCTTAACCAATAATTTCCAAACTTGTTAAACCTTATTTCAACTGGTTCTATTGTCGTTATTTTGTTGTTTTCCTCATCCATGCATCATGCTAATCCACTTTCACCTATTGGTTAGTTGGAAAACAATTGTTTCAACCATAATCCATGGGCTTTTCATATGCAACTCAATTGCATATGGGTCCATTTAAATCTGTTTATCTTGTCAACCAGTTTACCTTGATGCATCTTTAAACTTGTCATGCATCCATATCTTGATCATGCTGGATCTTTTGCCGTAGTAGTAATTGTTGCATCCGGTGTTTGTTCGAGGTTCGTTGCTTCTTCTCGGATAGGACGTTGAGATGATGTGAGCAACGACAAGTTCTGCTACCTTGCGGGATCTCAGGCAAGTATACTCACTTGCTGCCATATGGCTGCCTTTCATCACTTGTTACCGATTCTTTCCGTTGTTTTCTTTTCTGCTGGCCTTAGTAGTAGTTGTTTCTGTTACGAACCCATCACATGAATCCCTTAACCTTGTTATTGCCTCACCTCCACACCTATAACCATTGCTTGTGCCCGTGTCTTACTAGCATGCTTAGGTTGTTTTGCTCGAGTCTGTTACCCGTTACTTTCCGTTACTAGATTATTTCTATGTTCTGGGGGCTCGATGTTAATCAATCAACCTGTTATTAATAATATGCTGATAAGGCACCGGCAGGAGGCCCTAAGTGGTTTTGAGGCCTGCTAGTGTCGACCCTAATAGGAAAAGGGTCTTGTCTACTGATCCATGATGAGCGTGCTCACCGCATCCGGGTGGTAGTATGGGACCCCCCTCGACTTAGACCTGATCTGCAGCTTGTCCGAAGAGCCACACTTAGTTCGGGTGTTCCATTTGCTCCTTGCATAATGGGTGGATCCCCCATGGTTACTTATGATGATGATGCATATAGGGCGAGGCCTGTAGTGCCGGGGTGTTGTGTCCTGCGGGAGTTTTGCACACCTGCGCTGAGTATTCGGCTGCGTGGCTGGGACCTTATAGCTCCGTGGCTCCAGGATGGGTTGTAGAGATGGTTTGGGTCGTGTCAAGCCAACCTGAGTTTTAGTTGGTGGCTTGAGTGTGTACGGGTACTGGAGCACACCCTGCAGGGATAAATCTTCTCGAGAAGCCGTGTTGTCCGCGGTTATGTGACGACTTGGTGAAAGTACTGGCTAACAAGTACTCAGAACAACTTACACCTAACTAATGATAACTTGACTAGTAATAGTCTTATTGACACAACAACTGGATCCATTATTCATTAATCCAACTGTGTGAGTTATCCTCGGATTGCTTCTTTGGATAAGGGGCGAGATCCAGGATGGGTTTGTTTGGAGTTACTTTCAGTTGGTTACTATCCTCGATCTTATCTTCTTTCTGTTAGCCGGAAGTGGTAGAATTTTCTGTAGTTGGTTAGTGCAGCCCGCTGTCGCTTATTTGCAATAACCCCTTCCTTTCCGTTGATTCCCGAAGTATTTGTATCTTGTGATGACTGGCTACGCCGGTATCTTGTGAGTATGGGTTTATCCACTTGCCAGTACTTAACCGTACTGACCCACGAATCTCTTCCGTGGCTGCAAATTCTAAATTGCAGTCAACAGGTTTGAAGTCTGACGACGTTAGCTTGGGAATCCCTCCGGCTTGGCCTGGGCAGGGATTGGACGCTCTCGGTTATCTTCAGGACTCTTAGTCAAATTTGTATCTTGTCCGTAGCCGGACGCTATGTTGTTTCTTCCGCTGTTATTTGGATCTTTGTATTGTATCAGTTGTATCCCTGGCTCGTTTGAGTCATCTTGTATCTAACTGTTTCTGTTGTAATTGTGGAATATTCGTGAACTGTTGTAATGTTATCATAAGTGGCAACCTGGAATCGGTTATTATGCGGATTTGGCGGGAATGCTGAAATCTGCATAGTGCCCGATCTCGGGGCGTCACAACACCCTGAGTGCATTAAGGAAAGGAGAAGATTGCGACGAGATCTTTCAGAAGAAATTCCACCACCGTTTGGCTTACCCGTTCCACCTATAATTATGCTACATCTGCTGGTAAGCCTAGTGAGTTCATTCAACTTAGTTGATCAAGACAGAGCCCATATGACTAAAGGCTGCACGGGAAGCTACTAAACTTAGAAGGACATAGTAATCTCTTTGTTCCTGGGTGGCCATCCACAAGTGACAACCTCAAGTGAAATAACCCTTAATTAAGGGACCTGAGGAAACACTCAACATAATCCAAGCAATTACCACCTCCACCCAGGTGGTTCATTTATTAGTTATACTTAGAATTTTTCCTCAACATCTAGTCAAACAATTTGTAATATTGCATAGCATCTACTAAGTTCTAAGGCTATCAAAATAACAAGGGTACAAGAGATGGCTATACACTACTAGGATAATAGCATAGCATAATATAACTTAGTAAAATTTCCTATCATGCATACTACTGAAAACTCTAATGATGCATATAGAAAATAATGGGTAGTGAATGGTGTGTTACTTTCCTTGTTGAAGTTGGTGAAGATATTCACACTCTTCACAAAAGATCGTTGCTCTCCGTACAATCTATTCTTTGAAAACACAATAACAAAATAAACAAGCATCCTAGCAATCAAACACATAAGTGGAGAAAGCAAACAAAGCAATAACATAACAAAGGAGTTGGACCAAGTTGGCTAGGACAAGGTTCAACTAACTTCATAAAAAAGGATATAACAAGTCTTGGTATTTTCCATTTGGGTCAAGGGCTGGACAAAAACAACTTTTTATTCAACTTGTGTGGATGGCTTCAAGTCTTCACGGGCTTGTCTTCTTGAAGATCATCTTCATGCTTCTATTGTAGTTTCCTCCTTGTTGTGAAGCTTCTCTTGAACTCGATAAATCTTCATGTCTTTCACTTCACTACTTAGTTTGGGTATGGGATGGGCACAAATACCACTAAGTCAAATAGAAAAAAAGCAAATAGAAAGGATAGAAAGAGAGTGGTAGATGTCTTCTCCTTGATTTTCTTCATACACTTTACTTCTTTGAGTTTATTCTAGTTGTGGAGTCCAAGTCTTCTCTTCAAAACTTCTTCGTTGATCTTCCTTGTAGCTCTTCATGTTGCCACCAAGTTGAAACGAGAAGAATAGAAAAGGGAAGGAAAGAGACTTAGAGAGAAAGGGGGTTAGTCTTCTAGAAGTTTCTCTGGTTGTCTTCTAAGTGCTTCCACTTCTTGGAGATGCTTCTGAAGTTTGTTTTATTTGCTAAGTCCTTCATTGGTCTTCTATCTTCATGTTGAGAAATCTCTAGATGGTTAAGTCCTCCATTGCACTTCATGGTTCTCACAAATCCCAACTTGGTGAAATCTTGAAGCAAGCATGGGGAGTGGAGGAGTAGATAGAAAGAACAGGTACTAGTGTCTAAGGTTCACTACTTGGTCTCATATGGTTTACATAATAGGGACTTGGTCTTGGATTCAAAATGGCCACAACAAACAATGGTAGAAAGAATAGAAACAAAATCTAAGGCATGATCAACTAGTGGTTCACTAAGATGGATTTTTGGTCCAACTTACAAGTAAATGGTTCAAGGTTGTTCAAAAAGTTTAGGTACTGATGTCTCGGGTTCAAGGTTACCAAAAGGAGCAATTTTGCTTAAGGGAACATATTCTAATTATTTATAGAATTAATTATATGCCAAAAATAATTAAATATACTACTTAATTCTAATTTCTACAATAACTTGTTCAAAAATTATTTTGGAACAGAGAGTATGAAAGTACACATCCTAAGGTTTCCAAATATATTTTATTTCCAATTTTTGGATTTGTAGAATTTGAATTATGCCAAAATTCATCAAACAAACATATTTAAATTTGATCCCATATAAGTTTGTCAAAATTGAATTTGAAGAGTTCTAAAATATTCTACAGATCCAGGGGATTTAAAAAAGTCCAAGTTTTCTAAATTTGGTCTTATGGTTAAAAAGACATGATGGTTCAAAGTTCTAGGGGCTAATGTACAAAATTACAATTCTATTTTTATTCCAAAATAAAACCAGAGACAGGCTGGTCCGAAAAGGTCTTATCTGTCGCACATGGCAACATTTTGGGACTAGGCTTGGGCCGGTTTCACGCTGGGCCGAGCAACGGTTAACATAAAAACACGCAGGCAGACGTGGCTATTTCCTAATGGATGGTACCTCTTCATTTGATGGATCTAACAGGGACGGTTGGATTAAAATCCAACAGACAGAAGAAAACTAGATGCTCACCGCGGAGGGATCTCGCCGGATCATGTAGGGACGGTGGACGGCGGCTCGAGAATTCGATGGCGCGGGCGTTGCACGCGATCTCCGGGCTCGGGGAGGATAGCACGACGCTCCAGGAGACATGGAAAGCTCGATGGAGGCAGTGGCACGGGCCTTCGCTTCCTGGGACAATGATGCAAAGCAAATGGATACGGCGCGGCTCCGGCAACCTCGGAAAAGCACGGCGGCGCGATCCTGTTGCACAGAAACGGCGCACGGGGGTTTAGTTATGGGTGCAAACTCACGTGGATTCGAATGGAGGAGGTCTCGTGCACAGACGGTTACTCACCTCGCTGGAAAACGGAGAAACAGCGGCGGCAGTAGTCGGTAATTGACGGGCTAGCTCCTCCGGTGGTCCTCCAGGCTATGGATGATGACAGGGACGCGCGGAGCAGCACAACAGAGATGGTGGTGACGGCGGCGCGCTCCGAGAGGGGCCCTGGGTGTACGGTGTCGAGAGGTTGCAGACCCGCGGGCTCCGGCGGGTTCGTTTGGTCGATCCGCTGTGAGAAAAGAAACGAGGATGGCGTTAGAGGATGCACAATAGGAAGGAAAGTAGGAGAGGGGGAGAACGGGGTCGATGACCTCCTGTAACGGCCGCAACGATGAAAAATGGCGGAGGACTCGAGCCACTCCGGTGAGGAATTACTCCGGCCTGGGGGCAGGCATTGAGTGGACACGGGAAGGAAATTGGAGAGGAGGAACACGGCTTTAAGGAAAGGGTCTCGGGGAAGGAATTGATGGCTTCAATTGCGAGAAATCAACGGGAATTAAATCGAGCGTTTTCGGGTCTTCACTGCGTAGTAACGAAGGAAGGTGACAATGACGTCACCGCTGATGTCATCAATTGTTTTCTTTTAATTTCTGTTTATTAAAATCCTTAATAACTTCTGTTTTATAAATCCAATTAACATGAAACAAAATTCTAAAATCATATCATTTCAAATACTTTCTTACAGTACCATTTTTATAAACTTTCAACACATTCTTATTTTTGAATTTGCAATTTTGAATAAATCCCTAATAGTGATTAAGGTGATTTTCGATTTAGAAAAAATATAAAATATGAATATTGGTCAAATGAAATTTCAGTGACAAACTATAAGTGCAATATTATTTTTGAAGATCATTACAACTTATTTTCATATTTTATTTTTTTAAGATATAAGTGATTTATTAACGGCATCTTAATGCCATTTTTTTAATAGAAAAGTAATAATTATTAAAGTGGCCTAATAAAATTTAGAATAAAACCAAAAGTAATCATATTTGTTTCAAGTCCTATTTTGTGATATTTTCAAAGCAAAACATTTTATGAGTAGCACTTTATGTGTAAAACTTGGAATAACAACTAAAACATATTATTAAAATATTTTATTCTCATCAAATGTTTTTGAGGCTTAGAAATTTATTAAGGGTTATAAACCTTTGATTTTTGTTGCCATAAAACACTTTCAAAGTAATAGTTGATTTGAAAACATGTTATAAAATAAGGACCCCTAAGAGAAAACAATTTCTTTGAATAATGAAAATTTATTTTGAATGGGCTTTTAGAGTTTATGGAATAGAGGTATAATGGATTCTTAATCTCAATTTTCATTGAGTTATGTATTGTTTCCTTTTGTTTCTTGCATCTTATTTGGTTTTTGGTGACTTGCATAACATGAAAACAAAAAGTTTCTAATTTTTGAGATTTTTGAGTTTTCCAAAAATCAGGGATATTACATCAATGTTTGCACATGCATACGCACATCAAAATTCCAACTTCATGCACAGATCTAGTCAATCAAAGATCCAAATAAGATCCAATAAATCCCAAATGCAGTTATCACTCATGCATCAAAAGCCTGTGTAATAAAAGTACTTAGAGTAAAACATCTCAAGTACCAAGGCTCTTAAATGCTATACACTACAAGTAGGTATATATTACCTTGTTATCCTAGTCTACACAACCACTCTTTGCCTAGGTAATTACTCCAATTGCATGCCTTACTGCAATGGAATAAACCAAGACAAAATAATCCTATAGTAGTTGTTGTCTAACTTGGTTCCATATAGGACTAAGCACCATGTAAATTGAATTACTTCATTTTGGTTATGATAAGCTTCTCCTAACATCTGTTGGTCCTTCATGGTGTTGATCACATCGATGGAGTAGTAATGTAGCTTCCATCCATGTTTATGCCTTCTCCTAATACTATACTATAGTAGCTCAACTATAGACTTGATAACTGAGGATATGGTATATACCCCGTGGTTACCATGGCTTAATGAAAGTTCATGATTCTCAAACATTCCTTATTGTTGATTCTTATACTTGCTCTATACCATGTTCTGCTCCATCCTATACATTCATAGAATGGGTTAATCATTACTTTGACTTAATCATCTCTGACTATGTCAGAACTCATTTTCTCATTGAAACTGATACATGTTCGACTTTAATTATTCCTACCTAGGTATAAATAAAATAGATAAGTATATTTACTCAACTTGAGTAAGAACATTCTATACAAGTATGATTATATCATTCTCAAGTGAATGATCATCATAGTTGTAGGAAGTGTGGTTTAGATAAGATGGCTTCCTATAGTCTTTACCAACCTACAGATCTCCTAAAAGGTTTTAAACCTAAGGTCGGTTCGCTCTGATACCATCTGTGGTGACACAGCACACCAGTGCATGTGTAGTGCGCAAGTCGGTGACATAATACTCACAGAAGGACTTATCCGTGAATATTACATCTCTCAGAGTGGTACAACAGAAACAAAGCGGGTCCAAGCAAAGCTATAGGATACAAACTTCATTACAAAATCATGAGAATCTCCTTGAAGAATCAAAGAAGATCTCATGCAAATGAAACATCAGAAGAAGCAATTCGAAGCTCCAAGCCAGAGAAGAACTCTAGCTCAGAACTAATCCACTACGGCTGATGTCAGCCCTAATCTATGGCTTGTAATAGCTAAGTCTAAGAATGGTCTCTACCTACATCTTGATAGCTTCTCCTCCACCAGCGTTGTTGATGATGATGCTTTACCGACAAAGTAGTAGATCACCCCACCTAGCTTCATGAGTTAGCGATGGCTTCACGATGATGACTTCCAAAGGCTTCAACTCTAAGCAGGGGGTCAAACGGGAACGAATGAGTAATGAGCGTTACTCAACAAGTTCATGATATATAGTGGGTAGTTTGATGCACTAACTACAGCTTTAGACTCTAAAGAGTCATAAGCTAATGCAAGGTCTTGTAAAACTTTCTTCAAGAGGTTGCTTTTAATTATGAAAACTATGCCCGCCAGACCATCACAGGACTAGAACTTCATGGAGTTGCCTTTCCTGTAGCGTTCTCAGTTCCTTCTCGGAACAGGGGGTAACATGCCACATCCTTTTACACTCTGCAGAGGTGCGTTACTTTACCCATGGACGACCAAGACCATGTTGCACAACCAGGCGATCGTTCATGTCCACACCCACTTAGGTGTGGGGCCCGGTTGTTGGTCCAAGCCAAACCGTGCTTCTCCGCACAACGCATGCCCACCCATTTCCGCCAGCAGGTTGAACGCCTGATTCCACCCCTCACGATGGAGATCTACGCGCCCCTGGCAGACACTCATAGACCCCAGAGTCCGTGGGACGTAAGGGCTCCCACCCATGTACATGCAGTCCCGGAGAACCTACAGCGTACGTCTCTGGCAGTCCGTTGACATGCAAACGAGAAAAGATCACAACTGACTTACTCCCCCATTGAAGACCCATGGTTAACGCGGTATTTACGGCGCTCCGAGTTCTGACGGCATTTGTGATTAGTTCCTAGGTAATACTTTCCCATGCAGATGGAACCTTCCTTTGACCTATTCATCTTACCATGGTCCCATCCGCCCACCAAACAGAACACTACCACTCGGTAGTCATTCAAGTAGTCATATTATTATAAAAATAGGATCATGCATTCTGTTGAGAGTAGGTGATAATACGATAGGGTTTTTGCAAATAGTTTGTTATGAGATACTGCAAAGGATATGAGCAAGTGATGAACTTGCCTGAGATTGAAATAACCATAATAATTCATGTCTTCGGGTTAAAGGGTCTCGTAGGAAATCCCGACATCTGAAAGATAGCAAAGTAGTCCCGGTAAGGACTACAAAAAACACTAGCAAGGATGATACATGCATAGTAATGATATGCATCATGAAATACCCTGGAAAATACCCCAGCTTACAAATGTAAGCCACGTTCGAAACGATATCTCAATCACACAAATTTTAGGTGAGTTGTTTTATTACTTGTGGTAATGTGGTTATTGGTTATTTTAGACTTACATGTGTTTCACTTTTACTTATAAAACAATTTTTATCATGTTTAGATAGAGGTTTTTATTATATGGTTAGTTAAATAGACAACAACACATGGAAAATAATTATTGAAAAGATAATAAACACATTTTATTCTATGTTCAAAAGTGTAGAGTTAATGACATCAAGTTTATTTGAAAATGAGGAACTAATACAACTAATTCTATCATCACAATACTTGCTAATAACTTGTGATGATAGGTTTTAGTAGGTGTGAAAACATGAGGGTTTAATTAATAAGGAAAATAATGTTTGTGATAGTTGTTTATGGTTATAATGGTAATTTATAGATTTCCATTCTACCCTTAGAAAACATTTTATAAGTTGAACAAAATGTTTTATGTTTGAAATATTTGAATAGGAAATGATTTTCTCTTTAATTTGATATATCATTTGATGCTTTCTGAAAATATTTGAATAAGCTAATAATTTATTAATTTTAAATGAATTAAATGACTAGGCACAATATTGCACACATGAAAACATGGTCAAATGATTTTGTAAACATCATAGGTGGATTGCATTTGTCATTAGGAGAATTTTGGTATATAACTTGTATTTTTCTGATTTTATGAATTATTTATTATTTTTCCTAATTTTTAAATGATTTATTTTAATTAAAGACAATATTTAGTTTTAAATCTGATTAAACATTTTTTTAAAGTTGATAAACCAATAGATTTTAATTTTCTAAACATTCTCATATTTTATTTATATTTTTCTGCTTATTGTATTAAAAGTTATTGAATTATAAAGTTTAATTAATTTCTGCCATTCTTCAAATTGACAGGTGGGTCCCACCTGTCAGTTTAATTTCTAATTAAAAATAAAAGAAAAGAAAAATAAAAATGTTCATGGAATCATGCTGACGTCATGTCCACGTCATCAATGGAGGGGATTGGTACTGTGAGGTTGCAATCGGTGGATCTAGCTCGAATTGGTGCGATTGAATTCTACCAGGGGCTAGAGGAGGACGAAACGATTCGATTGGTAGTGGCGCCGCTGGTTTATGACCACCGGAACATCGCCGGCGGCGAGGTTCCATGGCGGAGGTCACGGTGGCTCGATGACGACGACGAATCAGAGCGGTTAGGACTCAATGAAATATATGGGGTTGCTCACCTGAGCGAGAGGAAGGCGATGAAGTGATCGGGGACGCCCGGCAAGGACTACATCGACGGCGGCATCCCGAATTGGCCGGCGGCCGGACTTGGAGAAGAGGGTCCGATTCTGCTGCTTCCGGCCATCCCAGCTCCCTGGCTTGCTCGAGGCAGAAGAGTTCGACTAGGAGCATCACCCCATGGCTTTGGTTGCTCCCGAGGCGGCCGGAATCAACGGGAATGGACGGCGGCCCGAGAGGTTAGGGTTAGGGTTTGGTTTCCGGGTTCAGTGATACAGAGAGGGAGAGGCAACGAGCGAGGGAGAGAGGAGAAGAGTGATAGAGAGAGATGTAGACGCCTCTGGTGGTCTTATCCCCACAGAACGGCGGTAGCAGGAGGTGGCAGTGGCGAAGCCAGGGCGACGTTCTCCTCTGCCTTCTGGCAGAGGAAGAAGAAAGAGGAAAAGAAATGCAAAATTTCGATAACCCCTGTAGTTTGTACTTGTTACAACTAAGTTCTTATGTCCATAAAACTGAGAAGAAACATACGTTTTCAGGGCTTTTTGTGAAGATAAAAATTATTAAAAATCATATGTGAATTCCTTATCAAATTTCACATCTCACCATGTTTTGTTTTGGTGAATTTTAAGAATATTTGTATTTTTTTATTTAGGGTGCTAGATTAAGTTATTTTTGTTACTTCACACCATTTAATTTATTAAATGGCTTTAAAATTTATTTTAGGCATGAATATCATATTCACACAACACACATATGGTTCACCAAGTGGTGTGTTCTAATTGGACCATTTTAGATACAAATTCTTTTAGAAAATAATTTGGTAACATTACTTGGTATTGTTTCTGTGTATTGAAATGAAAATCACTTAATAGATAATTGTATTCCATGACATACCAAATTCTTTTGATTAGGTAATGAACTTGTTTTCTCTTATGAGGCTTTGTTATTTTCATAGTTTTAACTCTTATCCATTTTTGGTTGACATCTTACTTAGGTGTGTGTAAGAAAGGTTGCTGTTTTTAGTACTTGATTAAATGGAAAGCTTGAGTGGCTTTGAAATCTTATTTGTTTGTTTTCCACCAGGTTCCAAGTATGAATATTATCCCATGCTTGTTTTGGAACATGTAATCATCTTCATGATTATATGTAGATGGATTTTTGGTATCATCTGTTAGTCTTATGTATGAAAAGGATATGGAAAACAAGGTGTTAAGTTTGTTACCATTAACCTCCACATATCAAATCCATGTGGATGCAATGGCTGGTTATTATTTCATACCGGATTAATTGTTTCCATTAAAGTGATTACTATGTGTTCCTCATCTCAGATGAGTTTGACAGATATTATTGGTTCTCTAATATATCCTAATGATTTACTGAATAATTTCTTATGATCCCTTGCTGAGGCAGTGTTGCTTCTTGTGGTCTTCTGTTGCTTGATGTTCTTCTCTCTAGTTGCCACTAGTCTTCAGTTTTCACCTTTGTCCATTGCAGGTAGGTTCCTCTCTTGGTTTCCAACCTCAACTGTCTCACCCTTGTGGTAAAACATCCAATTACTGCAAGCAAGGATTTTACTTACATGATTATAAAAGGATGTGAGTTTATTTAATCTAAACTACTTATAAAAGAGTAAACTTCGTAGATACAAGCGATCCAAGCCGTGAAAGCCACCGGATCGGATGGTCAAAATCGTTTCAATGTTAAGCTAGCCATTGAGGATTGAAATTGCCGCAATTGCCACCGCTAAGTTACCCGAAGCGGTACCTGAAATCCTTTTTTTCCGAATCACACACCTCAGGCACGAACAGCGCCGCTGGCCGCTCGCCTCCGGCCTGCACACCGCCCCAACTCCGCTCACCTGCCCGCTCTCGCCTACCAGGCTTGCAGACACCATCCCGTCCCTACTACACGGCTGGAATCTGCCCTCCCGCACAGCGATCACGCTCCCGGCCGCCAGTGGCTACCCCGTCCTTGCGCTTCAACGCCCTGCTACCTCCAGCTGCTCCAGCGCCACGATTGACGGGCTCGCTGCTCCAGCGCCACCCGCCTAATACGGCACTGCTCTCCATCTACTTCTTCTTTGCTGGAGCCCTTAACGTGTGCAAGTGTCTAGGTACAACTCCAGTCGCATGTGAGTTGTTCGAAAGAATGTCCGTAAGAGATTTGATCATGATATTTTGGGTTCTATCTTCTGAATTTTATTGTATGGCTGTCTTGACACGGAGAGAAAATTGCTACCCAAAAAATTTCCTTTTGGTGTCCTCTATAAGTCTCTAAGATGCAGCCCGATGGTAAGGATTGCGGAGAGTCAGGCAACACAGTCCGCACTGGTGCATAGTGTGCATGGTACGCAAGGACGAAGGTGACCAGGAGGCTGTCATGAGCACACCTATACCACTACGGCTGCATCCAGATTTCCACATTTTCTCTGTATAGGTACATCATCTGAGACATGGCATGTTAGCACGAACAATTAAGGTTCATATCTTGAAAATTTGCACTGGTTATTCTATGTCCAACAATTACGTTTCTGTTTTGTAATCTATGAATGTGTTCAACCTACTTCTATCTCTGAAGAACTATACAAATCAGATCTGACGGTTTAACAAGGACGCAAACTCACACGGTTGAGGCATGTGATGAAGCATGGAAGAAACCCGGCGACGACCATGATGTTCATATAATTTTTTTCTTAACTGTTTTGTCGCATGGTAATTGTGTATATATATAGTTTTCTTCGGTTGATCTCAGTACAGATTACTTCATTTGTGTGAGTTGTCGTCTTTAACAGATTGCTTTGTTATAATTTATTCTCTTTTTGCATCCAGAGATCTCAAAGAGTTGATGCTAGGGAATAATTGGCGAGTGATCCCCAGTCACAGTCCTTTCTCCCTTTTATGATGAATTATTATTTTTGTCCATCCGTTCAGGATGGACGCAGGCCAACGGTTCATGTTTAAGTATGGAGCATCAAGTGGGAGGTGCTCCTTTCTGCCAACAGCTTGGGGAACCTTATGATCGACGATAACAGCGGTGTCAACGACGGGATTGCAACGTAGTTCATCGACGACGGAGACGGCGTTGAGAAGCTGTTCGGACAACCAGATGGTAAGGATTGCGGAGAGTCGGGCAACTCAGTCCGCACTGGTGCATAGTGCATGGTACGCAAGGACGAAGGTGACCAGGATGTTGTCATGAGCACACATATACCACTATGGCTGCATCCAGATTTCAGTATTTTCTCGTTATAGGTACATCACCTGAGACCTGACATGTTAGCACCAATAATTAAGGTTTATGTCTTGAAAATTTGCACTGGTTATTCTCTGTCCATCATTTACGTTTCTATTTTTGCAATCTCTGAATGTGTTCAACCTACTTCTATCTCTGAAGTACTATACAAATCAAATCTGATGGTTTAACAAGGACGCAAACTCACACGTTTAAGGCATGTGATGAAGCATGGGAGAAACCCGACGACGACCGTGATGTTCATATAATTTGTTCCTTAACTGTGTTGCCCCATGGTAATTGTTATATGTAGTTTTCTTCGGTTGATCTCATTATATATATAGTTTCCTTCGGTTGATCTCATTACAAATTACTTAATTTGTACAAGTTGTCATCTCTAACAGATTGCTTTGTTATAACTTATTCCCCTTTTGCATCCAGGGATCTAAAAGAGTTGATGCTAGGGAATAATTGGCGAGTGATCCCCAGTCACAGTCCTTTCTCCCTTTTATGAAGAATTATTATTTTTGTCCATGCGTTCAGGATTTTTCTTCTTTCTAGAGATGGATTATGCAAAGTATGATTGCAAGAGATTGTTAATATAGAAGTTCAGGGGTATGCCTCTTTTATACATGCTTTTTCTTTCCTGTTACATGTTTTGCTTGGATCCATGAATAAGGTACACACTTTTTTGAATTGAATGATTAAGAGAGATTGACTACATCACAGTAGTTTTCCTGTTAAAACTATGTGATTCTAGAAACAATATTTTACCACAAAAACTAAATTTGTATGCCCTATTTTTGGTCATCCTTTGGTTTTGTAAAAGTCAATGATGCCAATTCTATTATTCAAGGAAAATCAATGTGAAGGTACGCTATTTTGTTTCCACGGGCATTGATTATTGCCTTTTCTCCTGGTGTGATGCAAAATACTTGGGTTAGGATGAGCTCAAAGAAGATGTCATATTCGGCTTTGCCTAGGTGTTCTATGATGACGCTAAACAGTCTGATATCTATAAATTTTTGACAGCCTGTTAATTTGGTAGATGCACTGCTATGCTAATGAAGACTTGCCAAACTAATTCTTGTTTTCCAATGTGAAGTGTTTACAAGTTTGTTTGATATACTATAAGGCATCAGCAGTCGAGGGGAACCTTGACCTACGGGCGCACAGAGGTGCGGCAATTGGCGGGCGGCACCAAGCAGCAAGCGGACCAAGCGGTGGGAAGCGCCTAGCGGCCGAGAGCGGCGTGCGGCAACGTCTTCCCCGATGCCCTGGATCCTGAATCCTAATTATGCATCCCCTCCATGGCTCTGGTTCGCCCCTTGTACGCGGACCAAGCACTATAACTTGTTTTTCTTTGCTACTCTTAGCAGCGTGTTGTCCTTATTTATTCGGAGTAAGTACTGACCCAAGTTGATGATGTCTTTGTACTAAGGTGGGTAATGGATCATATGGTAGTTCTTTATCATAGAGGCACAAAAATTAACCCTTGAGTGCATATGGAGCTATAGTAGATTACAAGAGTACTTTAGCTTTTCGGACTCGCACAATGCACATGCGAGCATGAGAGCTTTTGCTTGATTGAGCCGATACACCTCTCAAATTAAACATATATGTGTATGTTGTGTATCTTAATTTGCAGTCGATTGACAACTGAATTGGATAAAATTTGTTTGACATAAATTATGTGTCTCTTATTTTCAATAGGCCAACAGATAATTTTATACTCACGCTGCTTCAAGTGAAACAATACTAAAATTAGTGTAAGTTTTTTGCTAAGAAAAGAAAGTTTGTCTTAGGACCTTTTTTCTTTCTTTCATGGCAATTTGTTGGTAGCTGTGTGACCATTGTTTGGTCCGTTCATGGATTGCAGCGTATTCATGCATATATATATATTTTACTTGTGTTCATGCCTTATCTTGCAGAGCTCAGTTCAAAAGAAAAACCAGTGAGGACCAGCTATACAATGTATCGTTCTTAATCGAAATAATGTGTGTGTGTTATTATATTAATACATATCTAGAAAGCCGGATATAATATCTTTATTTATACGGCAGAGAGCATGCAGATGATTTACAGTCGACTAGAACCTCTATTAGTAGTTTTGTTTTGAAGGGCCTAACAAACTGATTTAATGGTAGTCCTTAATATTAATAGGCTTACAAAGATCAAATTTTGAGTCTGATAGAGATGATTTATAGCTGATCAACAACCTGATTGGTAGCTTTTCTTTCTCATGACTTTATAAACTGATTTGATTTTTTTTAAGGATTTCCTGTTATTGGAACAACTTTTGAATCTTTTCGTTAATTTTATATCGGTCGAGACAACGTGTTTTTGACGAATTGGATAGACGTGCATTGCACGTGCACTTGGACCCATTTTTTTATTTTTTTTGTTGGAATTTAAGTTTCCAATTTAGACATAGCGATACCCTAATGAGAAGCATGATATACTATATATTTTTTAACTGACGGAACTTGCCAAAGGAAAAGAACGAATAAAAAATGGCCACATGCATGATTTTCTTTGCGTAAAGTTTGATTTTACAGAGAGAATATGTGTATCTTAGAAAATCCAAATTTAGCATTTTTATTTTAGATGGAAACAAACAAAAGAAGATACCACTTTTCTACATGTGAATTGCGCCCCCCCCCAATTGTGGAGACGTGCGTTGCACGTACATGTCTACTAGTGACATCAAGTTACCGTATGCATATAAGAAGAATTTGTTAACAAGGTAGCTAGTCTTGCCTCCAAATTACTTCTCATATACAATAGGCTGAGATGTACCATGTAATTCAATCTTTTGTTTGTTTATGTATGAAACTCAATTGTTTGAGTATACATAAGTGTTTTGTTAACAAGGTATACGGCTTGTTACCAAACTACTTCTCTATAGCACGAACATTGTAATATCACACTATTTCAGGAGGAGTTAATAAGATCAAATCAAGATATAAGAGTTTCCAAATACTCTTATAGTAGATTAGAGTAGCACTTCTAGAATCCTCCAAGAATCCTTATGGAGATCTTCTTGTGATTGTTCCTCCTTTCTTGTGGGTTGCTTATCTTGCAGAATGATTCAGAGAAGATTGGAAAAAAAGTTAATCTAGACAAGGTAGAAAGATCTTGATTAAGACTTAGTTAAGCTTTTACTCTTCTTCAATATACTTGTTATTTTTGTTTCCCATAAGATATGTTCTTATATCATACATGATTGATTTACATAGTTTCCAATTTACTCCCTCTAATAGAGGTTATAACTTGTTGTTATTAATTAGTTGTATTCGGAGATACTTTAGTTGTGGAATTATTGAATTTGAGTAGACGTGTGGAATACTTATGGAACGATGACTTAATAGTAATTGCTCAAATGATTCATTGATGTGTTGCGATTTCAGATGCTCACTTATATAAGATGAATGAGACAATGAGCATATAAACCTTATTGGGTTTTAATGACTTATGTCATAGTTGTTATTTGTTTTCTCTGGTGTCATGATTTTACTTTATATTCTTCTTTTTATTAACTTTGTCATTCATAATTCAGATATAGAGGTTTGGGAATATCATATATAATGATCAAGGTTTAACAGCAGTTTAAGAAGATTTATCTCTTCTTTTAGATACTTCTTTATGGTTGATGAGATATATACATATTCGATAAATATGTTAATACAATTATTATATCATTTTCCACTGGTGGGTTTTGAGTTAAGACTTGTGGGTATCATTTGTGTTCTATTATACCTTTGTTATTTACTTGTGAAGGTTCATTAAGTAGGGACTAAATAATTTGAAAATATGTTGTGTGTATGGTTGATAACTTAAAGAGTTCATCATTAGAGAATGTATTATCTCTTCTGTTGTGATGGTTCACTCGTGCATTACTATCTTGTGGAAGTGTGATCATTATCTATGTGATTTGGATACTCACCCCTCTTTGAGTTCTAGATACCTAGTGAATTATCCCAAGTCACTTAAAGACTTGTGGTTAGGTTGTTGAGATTTGTGTTGGTCACAACCAATTATGGTTTGTCTAACCAGATGATTTGGTTTCTTAAGATACTTGTTATAAAGATCACTTCAAATGTACTCTTGACTAGATGAACTAGACCTATTTCATCATGTCAAGTGAAACTTTGGTCACTTTGCTTGTTTAAACTTTCGCGCCAAAATTTCCCGTACTTTTAGATGCATGCTTTGCAAATGCACATATTAAATTTAGATCCTTATAACCTCCCAAACACTGGGATGTTACATACTAGGATGGCCTGGCCTGGATTTGGGGTGAAGAGCTAAGTGAGTGTGGACGGCTGAGATTAGACCAGATCGACGGCTGTTGTGCATCATCAACCTCTAGTCATGCATGCATTGCAAAAAAACCTAGAAACACAAGGGCGTTCATGGCGGCTCACCTAGGGGTGGTTCTGGGTCATGGAGAGGTGTGCTCCAGACGCTGTTGGAGGTCACAGACGAGGCTGGGTGGTGGAAGAAACGGAGGCGGCGCTCTCCTGCACCGGTGCGGTCGCGGATGCACACGTTTGCGTCACGGACAGCGGCGATGTTCGATGGAAGCAAAAAAAGTCCGAGGAAGGTGTCAGGGGCGTGTGCTTGGTCACGGGAAGTGCGGAGATGTGAGAGAGAGCGCTGGGATAGCCCGAGTCGGGTTGCACCTCTCCGGCGTGGCTGCGGTGACCGGCGGCGACTATCTTGCTCTCCTCGCGCACAGAGAGCTTGGGGGCTCGAACTAGCGGTTCGAGGCGGGTATTGGGGAGTGTGGGAATGCAATGGCGCAAGGGCTTCAAGTGTGGAGGCCTTAAGCCACGGGGATGAGTCAAAAGTATAGGGGTTCTCTCGGGTTGTCATAAAATGGCATGGGAGCGAGCTCTAGCTCATGTTCATGACTTGCCAGGGCATGGGAGAGGGTCAGGGGGCAAGGAGAGCTTCGGGGCAAGCTCATGGTGTTGGAACGCGGTACTTCCAAGATCTAGTCGAGGTAGAAGACCACGAGGATTACCACTAGACGCACAGTTGTGGATTATCGATGTAGCACGTCGATGGAGTGTAGTCCCATGATCCGATCCAGCCGATCCAATCCCACGAACGTCGAAGTGCTGAACGTACAATGCAGCGACTCTTGCCTTGTTGCCGACCCGAATATCAACCTGTCCTCTCGCCACGCTCCTAGTTCTTACCAGTCCCTGCAATGAGTTGCATATGTGAATAACTGATTCGGTATCATATACCCAAGAACTGTTAGGTGCATCAACAAGATAAATGTCGATAACATTGCATACAAGCATACCTGAGTTGGAAGTCACACCTCCACTCTTGCCTCTGTCAGCCTGTAACATCCCAAGTATGAAAACTCCATTAGAATGTTTGCTCCTTTGTTAATTTATGTTTTGCATCATGTCATCATAAGCATTGCATTTGTTTTTCCATTTGAATTTCAAACCAAATTTCAGATCAATTTGTTTCATACTTGTTCTGTTACAATGTTTCAAATAAAACTTGCAAATCAAACCAATCATTTGTTTCCAATAAACTTGAAATTAAAAACTATTAACTTGCTTCTTTCAATTATTCAATTAATACCAAAATTACTCAAATTCATTTGATTTTTTTTAAACAGCAACCAAACTTTAAATTTTTGAAAAGCAAAAATTGCACAACTGTGCTTTTGTAAATAACAAACTATAAAAATTATCACCACATTTTTAAAACCCCCAAAAAACCCTTCTTTTTCTCTCCTTTTCTTCCTTTTCATTTTCTGCAAAAAAAAAAAAACAGAATCAGAAAACAGAAAAAAAAAAAGAGAAGGGGGCAGGCCAGCCAAGTGGGCTGAGCCCACCAGCCCACGGCCTGCGTACCCCTTCATCCCCTACCTCTGTACGGCAGCTCATCGAGAATGACCACGTCGACAGACACAGGAGGGGACGGACAGCAGAGCTCCTCCCCCTCCTTTTAACCTCACCCACGAGCTCCACCCCGTGCCCTAACACTCCTCTCCCTCCTCCATCTCCACCGCCGCCGTTTCCCTTCCTCCTCCTTCCTCTGTTCCTCTCTCTGTACCCACCACCGAACACCACCGCGTCAACCTCCGGCGATCGCCGCGCCCATGGAGCCCCTCCGTGCCGGCTGAGCGCGGGAATCGAAGCCCCGCTACTCCCTCTCCCTACTCGCTTCATCGCCAGGGGCTGGGAGGCATTGGATCGCCGTCGCCGTCTCCATCCACGTCGCCGGCCACCACCACCGAGCCATCGTCCTCCTCCTCCTTCCGCCCCACGGTGAGCACATCACCTCCTTCTCCTCTCTCTCTCCCCTCTGCCCGTTGCGCACGCACCACCTTGCACCCATCTCTCGCACGCACACGAGCAGCAGCCGCAGCCACGCAACGAACGCCGCCGGCGACCACCGTCCCCTCGGTGGAGTTTCAGTTAACTGAAACTTGCAGTTTCAGTTAAAGCCCGCATCTGAACCTTATACCCCCCCAAGCCCCTAACCTGACACGAAACAGCAGCTCACCCCAGTGGCACACGCACTGCGCGCACGCACACGAGGGCGCGGGTTCGAATCCCCCCTCGCGGGATTAAATCCCAACATTTTACAACTCGCGCTGACAGATGGGGCCCCCTGTCAGCGACCCTGCATCCACGCGCGCGCGCACACACGCCACGCGAGCGCCACGGTGGCTAGGGCCCCCTTGTCACTGGCCTAGGCTGGGCCACTGCGAGGTGAAATTCGTTTCTGGCCCTTTTCTTTTTAAAATCGAGTCCCTGTTTAATTACAGATTGGTCCCTGGTTTTCAAACCATCATAAATCCCTCATTTCGAATCCAAATATAATAAATAAAATATGTTTTCCAAACCAAATTTAATTCTTTACATGTTTAAACCATTTGTTTACTGTTTTGAACATTTCAAATGTTTTCAAAATTCCAAATTCAAACTACTATTTCAAGTTTGGTCAAATTCATAACTAACTCAAACTTAATTCAAATGGCACATATAAAATATGTTTTCAAACCAGAAAATTATAATCTTTTCAAATATGAATTTTATTTAATGTTTTGAACAAATAAAATTCAAATAATTGTATACTTGAATTAAATCTATTTAAATCTTGTTTAAACTTGTTTAATTCATAAGTAATTCATTTTAATTCCTTTCTCAACAAATGAAACATGTATTCCACCTAAAATTTTGTGTTCTTTCCAAATATGAATTTTGTTATCTATTTTTAACAATTAAAATTGGTGAAAACAACAAATGCTTGTGTAACTCATTTAAGAAGCCAAATTTCATAACTTAATAAATAAAATTCCAAACTTGGTAAACAACATTTCAAATTGAAGCTATTGTTGTTTCCCTTTTGTTAACATCATCCATGCATCATTCTAATCAACTTTCACATGATGGTTAGTTGTAGTTCATTTAATTCAACCTTAACTCATGGGCCTTTCTATATGCAATCCAAATTGCATATGAGCCCATTTAATTATGTTACCATGTCAACTAGCTTATCCTTGATGCATCAATTAAATTGTCATGCATCATCCCATGTTTGTGCATTATGCCATGTTATTGATTGTTTGTCTCTCTGCGTTGTTTGTTTGCTTCTTCTCGAATAGACTACGACGTTGAGACAGACGAGGTTTACGACACTACTTCAGAGGAGTTAGCCCAGTACCAGGCTACTGAGTTTGCAGGCAAGTATTCACTCACAGGAACCATTGCGTCCTTTTCACACTGGATACCGATACTTTCCGTTGTCTATCCTGCTAGCCTTATGACTCGTTGCTTGTGTACCGATCCTATCACATGTTATCTTATAACCCTGATATGGCCTAACCTCCACACCTATAAACCTGTTGCTTGTTGCATGTGTCTTACTACCATGCTTAGGGTTGTTGTGCTCGAGTCTGCTGTCCGTTATTTCTTTTACCATATTTATTATGTTCTGGGGCTCGATGTCAAACAACAATCTGTTAATGTTTTAGGTAATAATAATTTGATGATAAGGCACCGACAGGAGGCCCGGCGTGGTTTTGAGGCCTGCTAGTGTCGACCCTAATTAGGAAAAGGGTCTTGTCTACTGATCCATGATGAGCGCACTAACCGCATGTGGGAAGCGTGTATGGGCGCCCCCCTCAATTTGATTCGATTCGCATCTCGTCCAAATCGCCACACTTAGTTCGGGCTTTCCATTTGATGCATGCATATGCAGGTGCGAACCCGAGGCCAGGGTGGAACTTTTGTAGTCGGCATTTAGGGCGGCCTGGTCTTCCAGTGCTATATGGGTCCCCCTTTTCTTCGTGGGGGCTCGATTAGCCACGCACGCACAGCACGTGGTGCTTTGGGCTTGATGCGAAGAAGAGTTGGGTTGTGTTGAGTGCCTTGCTTGGTGGGTTTGATTCCTGTCTGGCGGGATATTCTTACGTGTACGGCCAAATTGGTGCATCCCTGCAGGGTTAAATGTTCTCGAGAAGCCGTGTTGTCCGCGGTTATGGATGACTTGGTGAAAGTGCTGGCTAACAAGTACTCAGACAACTTACACCTAACTATAATAACTTTACTAGTAATATAGATTACTTCCACCATAATAATGATGTCACCCTAATCAACAGTGTGAGTTTCCTTGGGTTGCTTCCTTAGTAGGGGGTAACATTGGATGGGTTTGTTTGAGGTTAGTTGTAGTTGGTTACGATACTCTATCTTATCTTCTTTCTGTTAGCCGGAAGTTGTAGCGTGTCTCTGTAGGTGGTTAGAGCAGCCCGCTGCCGCACTTTTATATCACCTATTCTTCCGTTGAACCCAAAGCAGTTGTGCTTGGTGTTGCCGGGTACACTTTGGTATCTTGTGCGCCTTGCTTGCCAGTACTCGTCTGTACTGACCCCTTTGGGGCTGCGTGTTCTACAGACTACGTTTCCGAGGATCCCCATGGTGGCTACTACGTGGAGTATGACGAGTCTGTTGACGAGTAGATAGCGGACCCGGGCATGATCTGAGACTTCGTGGATGGGCTCCGTTTCCTTTTCATTTCTGGCCTCTTAGGCCTATTTGGATTTTGTCTGTACTCAGACACGTTGGATGCTTCCGTTGTGATGTAATGATGAATTGTTAGGACATGTGTCCTCTACATGATTGTATTTGCTATCTCTGCTCTAGTGAGAGCTATTTGCCACTTATTTATATTTTCTTTGTGTCTTAGAGATCTGTTGTGATATCACTTGTTAAAACGCCGTTGACGTACCATGTGTGTATGGTATGAAGTACGTCAATGGAAGTAGTCGGATTTCTATGGGATGGTTTGCGCCGACGATGAATAGTAGAGATTGGTTGTCACACGTATACGTGTTGGCCTACTCGTAAGAGGTGCGGGTGCAGGTAGGCCCCGTAATCCAATCATCTACTGTTTAGCGGCCCGGTGAGTATCCTATAGAAGTCCGGGTGCGACAAATGGTATCAGAGCCTGTCTTCCTGTAGGATACCTTTTACTGGTCGCAGTTGAGTCTAGAAACTATTTTGTAGCTATATAGGAAAAATGAAACGTGAGAGTAGGAATTATGTTCTTTTATTTCTTTCCCCACCCACCCTCCCTTTTTCTGGTAAGGAAGTGCAACGTTGTTTTCTCTTCTCATCTAAACTTTCAAGTTAGGATTTCACGTATCCTGGTTTCTCTAGGATGGTTATATCTACTAGACCATAGGAATGGAGGTGGTTGTGACATGATTTATCATGTTGCCTACTCACGATTGAGAACGGAGGCGTGTAAGCCCCGGAAGCAGATCCTCTATTCCTTAAGAAGTAGATATTGATCCTTTAGAAGCCCGGATGGGTTTTCCGTAGTACCTCAGGAGTTTTGGTCTCGTGTTTCCCGAATGTTGCTTCGATATCCTGTTCTTCTCAAGATCCTTTTCGTCCGTTGAAACCTTGTTGTTGCTTACCACTTCAGTTCTTCTACCGACGTCTAATCAAAACTTCCCCGATCATCTGCAGATGGATCTCAGGTTCTACCCGCAGGTGGTTCGTATGACTCGTTGCGAGAGCACTGCCGGTTACCGGGAGATGCTGAGAGACATGGTCACTTTTCTGGGGTTCCATTGGGCACCAGAGTACCAGGTCTACGAGCAGCAGCGAGAGTTTGAGCAGACCTACTACCAGGCTATCGTCTACATTCTGTCAGATGATGGCATGAGCGTAGTCCACCGCTACGAGGCAGTGGGTTCCACAGTGGATATGGCTGTGCAGCAGGCAGCTTATGTGAGTCTCACCGTCCTTCGTGCTGACTACTGGGGATTTGACGATTCTATCTATCGCCACATCCCCCGTGGTTACATCACTTCGGAGGGAGCTCACTTCACTCTCTACGACAACTTGGATGTTTACGAGCATGATAACTCCAGGCTGCACACCACCGCTCAGTTTGTGAGACACAGTGACGCAGTTGCCTGCACACTATCTCAGAGGTTGGCTTCAGTCAGAGAGCTGCTTCACCTTGCTTTGACTCGTCTGGCGACTTACACCACAGACTTTGTTGGAGACGAGCAATTTGCACGTTTCGATCAGCCAGTTGGGCGTCGTCTGCCAGATGCTGGAGGTTACGAGCCGATCAGAGGTCCACTCCTTAACCTTGGTGCTGGTTACACTGGGATTCCACGCTTTGGAGCACAAGGAGTCGACGCTATGTACTTCACCACGCCTAGAGTCACTCTCAGAGCATGTCCGATCTACGTGGATCGTTGTTCCACATACTTTCGTGGGCGTGCTCCTCACCGTACCTCTCACCGTACTCCTAGTCGCCGTCCTGCGTGATGAGCATGGGAGTACCGATGTATCCATTCCTAGCTATGTTTAGTTATCCTTTGGTATTCGAACCATTTATGGTGTGTTGGATATTCTGATGTAATTGAACATGTGATGGTGTACCTGTTGGTTATCTATTCATGCGTCGGAATAATCTATCTTTCGGTTGCAAAGTCTATCCCTTTCTATTGTTGTGCTAAAATGCATTTCCATTCAGGATGCCTCCAACAAGGAACAACACGCCTGAGCCACCGCCAATCGCGGAGCTGTTGACTCAGATGACCCAAGTGATGACGCAGATGGCCCAGTTTCAGGCTAATCAGCACATCAACCAGACAGCTCCACGAGTCAGCATCAAGGAGTTTCTCAGTCTGGGCCCAAGAGCTTTCGTGGCCACACGCGAGCCTCTGGACGCTGATGACTGGATCCGTGAGATAGCCAGGGCTCTGGAGATTGCACACGTAGCTGAGGAAGACAGGGTCAAGTATGCCTCCTATCTGCTGAAGGGTCAGGCAGCTTCGTGGTGGGAAAACTTCCAAGCCATGAGAACTGGGATGCCAGTCACGTGGGATTGTTTCAAGGAAGCATTCCTGAAGCACCACATTCCAGATGGTCTCATGGAAAGAATACGTGAAGAGTTTTGCTCTCTCAAGCAGGGCAAGCTGGACGTCATCGGGTATCAGAGTGAGTTCAATCGCCTCGCTCGATACGCTGGAGACGAGGTGTCCACTGAAGCTAAGAAGATGGCAAGGTTCCGCAGAGGTTTTAACCCGGAACTCAAGTATGCCCTCACCAACGTCAAGGCCAACAGCTTCGAGGATCTCGTTAACACCGCGCTCAATGAAGAGAATGGTCGCAAGGCGTTCGAGGAGTCTCGCAAGCACTTGCGTAAGGGTGGTTCCTCCTCCAACATGACCACCCCTCCGCAGAAGCGCCGCATCTGGGTACCAAATGGTGCTGTCACTCGGGCTCCATATGCCCAAACTTCTCCAGGCTTTGCTCCCCGCCCACCCAACCCTGCTCAGCTGAATGATCCAAGGGGTTCGATGGGGCAGCCAAGGCCAGGGCCTCCTCGTGTCGTCACATGCTACAAGTGCAAGCAGACGGGACACTACGCCGACAAGTGCACGCAGAGGCAGCTACCTCCACCACCACCTCGTCCTAACACAAACCAGGCAATGGTGCGCGCTCCCCCGCCTAAGGCCTTCAACTCCAACAACAGGCCTGTCGGGAGGACCGCAAGGGTGAATCATGTCAAGATCGACAAAGCTGAGGAAGCTCCTGACGTCGTTCTCGGTACATTTCCCGTAAACTCTAATCCAGCTAAAGTGTTGTTTGATACCGGAGCATCACATTCTTTCGTGTCAAAGATCTTTGCGACAGCAATTAAACTCCCTTTTGTTGGTTTGGGTTCCCTGCTAGTGGTCAACTCCCCTGGAGCAACCATGCAAACTTCTAAGATCAGTCACAAAAATCAAATTCTAATTGGACGCCACATATTCCTTGCTTCTCTCATACTGCTTGGCAATTCGGACATTGATGTCATTCTTGGTATGGATTGGCTGAAGGACAATAAAGCAAGGATTGACTGTGCTCAAAAGTCAATAACTCTGTCCCACCCTTCTGGCCAGATAATCTATTCTCCACATGAATCAAGTTCCATCCAGCTATGCAACCTCGATGCAAAACCTCTACCTTCACTTGAAAATGTTCCGATGGTTTGTGAATTCCCTGACGTCTTTCCAGAAGAGTTGCCAGGAATGCCTCCGGACAGAGCAGTTGAGTTCGTGATCGAACTTGAACCAGGTATTGCTCCAATCTCTAAGCATCCCTACAAGATAGGAACTCCCGAGCTGAAGTTGTTGAAGGAACAAATTGATATGTACAACATAGTTCCTCGGCTTGGGGTTGCCCAACTCTGTTCGTTGCGAAGAAGGATCAAACAAAGAGAGTCGTTGTTGACTATCGTCCTCTTAACGAGAAAACCATCAAAAACAAGTATCCAATTCCTCGTATCGATGATCTTTTTGATCAACTTGCTGGAGCCTCAATATTCTCCAAGTTGGACTTGAGAATGGGTTACCATCAAATAAAGATCAGAAAATAGGATATTCCAAAGACAGCCTTCACCACTCGCTACGGTCTATATGAATACACCGTCATGTCCTTTGGTCTCACCAATGCACCGGCGACTTTCTCTCGACTCATGAATTCTGTCTTCCATGAATATCTCGACAAGTTCGTTGTGGTATATCTTGATGACATTCTTGTCTACTCCAAATCCGAGGAAGAGCATGAAGAACACCTTCGTCTCACTCTCATGAAGCTTCGCGAGCATCGTCTCTATGCCAAGTTCTCTAAATGTGAGTTCTGGATTTCCGAAGTTGTTTATGTTGGTCATGTCATCTCTGCCAAGGGCATAGCCATTGATCCAGAAAAGGTTAAAGCAATTGTTGATTGGAAACCTCCTAAGACGGTGGAGCAAGTAAGAAGTGTTCTTGGCTTGGCTAGCTATTGCCGTCGCTTCGTCCCAAACTTCTCCAAGATTGCCAAACCTCTCACTGACCTCACAAAGAAGGACAAGAAGTTCGTTTGGTCTCCACAATGTGATGAAAGTTTCAATCTCCTGAAGACTAAACTCACTTCTACACCAGTTCTGGTTGGCCCAGATCCTACCAAACCGTTCCAAATATTCTGTGATGCTTCTCTCCAAGGTCTAGGTGCAGTTCTTATGCAAGAACGTCAAGTTGTGGCTTATGCTTCACGTCAGTTGAACACCCATGAGCTCAATTATCCAACTCATGACCTAGAACTTGCAGCAGTGGTGTTTGCCCTCAAGAAATGGAGACAATACTTGTTGGGTAATCGCACTGAAATCTTTTCCGATCATAAGAGTCTGAAATACATCTTCACTCAACCAGATCTAAACCTCAGACAAAGGAGATGGATTGAAAAGATTAAAGACTTTGATCTTACCATTTCTTACACTCCAGGCAAGGCTAATGTTATGGCCGATGCTCTAAGTCGCAAGTCGTATTGCAATAATCTCATGATCATGGAAAGCCAACCTCCTCTTCATGAAGAATTCCAGAAGCTCAACCTTGGTCTTGTTCCTCAAGGCTATCTTGCGAACTTGACAGCCAGTCCAACTCTCGAGGACAAGATTCGTTCTAAACAACTTCGTGATGCTGAAATCAAGAAGATGGTAGAGCACATCAAAGAAGGCAAGGATAAATTTAAGTCCTTCTCAATTGATGACAAGGGAACTGTGTTCTTCGAAGGACGCATTGCAGTTCCTCAAATTCAAAGTCTCAAAGATGTCATTCTCAAGGAGGCTCATGAAACTCCTCTCTCCATACACCCTGGAAGTACAAAGATGTACCAGGATCTCAAGACACTGTATTGGTGGTCTAGCATGAAACGTGAAATTGCTCAATACGTTTCTGAATGCGACGTTTGTCAACGTGTTAAGGCAGTTCATCAGAAAACAGCCGGTCTTCTCCAACCTCTGAAAATCCCTGAGTGGAAGTGGGACATGATTGAAATGGACTTCATCACTGGTTTTCCAAAGTCCAAGAGGGGCAACGATGAAATCTTCGTTGTCATTGATCGACTCACTAAAGTAGCTCACTTCTTTCCTGTCAAAGAGACAATCTCAGCAAGTCAGTTAGCAGAGGTCTACACAGCAAAGATTGTTCCCCTTCATGGTGTTCCATTGGAAATAAGTTCAGACCGTGGAAGCATCTTCACTTCTCATTTCTGGAAAAGTTTTCAAGAAGCATTGGGCACCAAGCTGCTGTTTCGCACAGCCTACCATCCTCAGTCTCAAGGGCAAGTCGAAAGAGTCAATCAGATTCTCGAGGATATGCTTAGAGCATGTGGTCTCTCGTTTGGCATGAAATGGGAGGAATGTCTTCCATATGCTGAATTCTCCTACAACAACATCTTCCAGGCAAGCCTAGGCATGGCACCATTTGAGGCTCTCTACGGCCGCAGATGCAGGAGTCCAATCAATTGGTCTGGAGCTGGTGAACGTTCACTCTTAGGCCCTGACATTGTTAAGGAGGCCGAAGAGAAAGTTCACATCATTCGTGACAATCTCAAGATTGTTAAGTCTCGTCAGAAAAGCTACTATGACAGAAACACAGGGACATGGTCTATGCAGCTGGAGACAAAGCATATCTCCGTGTAACTCCCCTCAGAGGCACTCATCGTTTTGGTGTCAAAGGAAAGCTAGCACCAAGATATATTGGTCCCTTCAACTTTCTCTCAAGGCGTGCAGAAAATGCCTATCGTCTTGAACTTCCAGAAAAGCTATCCAAGGTGCACGATGTGTTTCACGTGTCACAGCTCAAGAGGTGCTTCAAAGATCCAGGTCGTGCAGTTGATCATGATTCCATTGAACTGCAAGAAGATCTCTCTTATGAAGAGCATCCTGTTCAAATTCTCGATGAGACCGAGCGAAAAACTCGCAACAAGAGCACCAAGTTCTTAAAAGTGCAGTGGTCTCATCATTCCGATAAAGAGGCAACGTGGGAGACCACTGCACTTTTCTGAATAGGCTAGCTCAATACGTTTCTGAATGCAACGTTTGTCAACGTGTTAAGGCAGTTCATCAGAAAACAGCCGGTCTTCTCCAACCTCTGAAAATCCCTGAGTGGAAGTGGGACATGATTGAAATGGACTTCGTCACTGGTTTTCCAAAGTCCAAGAGGGGCAACGATGCAATCTTCGTTGTCATTGATCGACTCACTAAAGTAGCTCACTTCTTTCATGTCACTAAAGTGGGAGACCGAAGAGGAACTTCGCAAGAAGTATCCGGAGCTTTTCTCTTCTCAGTAGGAATCTTGGGGCGCGATTCCTTCAAGGGGGGGCATTTTGTAACATCCCAAGTATGAAAAATCCATTAGAATGTTTGCTCCTTTGTTAATTTTTGTTTTGCATCATGTCATCATAAGCATTGCATTTGTTTTTCCATTTGAATTTCAAACCAAATTTCAGATCAATTTGTTTCATACTTGTTCTGTTACAATGTTTCAAATAAAACTTGCAAATCAAACCAATCATTTGTTTCCAATAAACTTGAAATTAAAAACTATTAACTTGCTTCTTTCAATTATTCAATTAATACCAAAATTACTCAAATTGATTTGATTTTTTTTAAACGGCAACCAAACTTTAAATTTTTGAAAAGCAAAAATTGCACAACTGTGCTTTTGTAAATAACAAGCTATAAAAATTATCACCACATTTTTAAAACCCCGAAAAAACCCTTCTTTTTCTCTCCTTTTCTTCCTTTTCTTTTTCTGCAAAAAAAAAAACAGAATCAGAAAACAGAAAAAAAAAGGGGGGCAGGCCAGCCAAGTGGGCTGAGCCCACCAGCCCACGGCCTGCGTACCCCCTTCATCCCCTACCTCTGTACGGCAGCTCATCGAGCATGCCCACGTCGACAGACAGAGGAGGGGACGAACAGCAGAGCTCCTCTCCCCTCCTTTTAACCTCACCCACGAGCTCCATCCCGTGCCCTAACACACCTCTCCCTCCTCCATCTCCACCGCCGCCGTTTCCCTTCCTCCTCCTTCCTCTGTTCCTCTCTCTGTACCCACCACCGAACACCACCGCGTCAACCTCCGGCGATCGCCGCGCCCATGGAACCCCTCCGCGCCGGCTGAGCGCGGGAATCGAAGCCCCGCTACTCCCTATCCCTACTCGCTTCATCGCCAGGGGCTGGGAGGCATTGGATCGCCGCCGCCGTCTCCATCCACGTCGCCGGCCACCACCACCGAGCCATCGTCCTCCTCCTCCTTCCGCCCCACGGTGAGCACATCACCTCCTTCCCCTCTCTCTCCCTTCTGCCCGTTGCGCACGCACCACCTTGCACCCATCCCTCGCACGCACACGAGCAGCAGCCGCAGCCACGCAACGAACGCCGCCGGCGACCACCGTCCCCTCTGTGGAGTTTCAGTTAACTGAAACTTGCAGTTTCAGTTAAAGCCCACATCTGAACCTTATACCCCCCAAGCCCCTAACCTGACACGAAACAGCAGCTCACCCCAGTGGCACACGCACTGCGCGCACGCACATGAGGGCGCGGGTTCGAATCCCCCCCTTGCGGGATTAAATCCCAACATTTTACAACTCGCGCTGACAGGTGGGGCCCCCTGTCAGCGACCCTGCATCCACGCGCGCGCGCACACACGCCACACGAGCGCCACGGTGGCCAGGGCCCCCTTGTCAGTGGCCTAGGCTGGGCCACTGCGAGGTGAAATTCGTTTCTGGCCCTTTTCTTTTTAAAATCCAGTCCCTGTTTAATTACAGATTGGTCCCTGGTTTTCAAACCATCATAAATCCCTCATTTCAAATCCAAATATAATAAATAAAATATGTTTTCCAAACCAAATTTAATTATCTACATGTTTAAACCATTTGTTTACTGTTTTGAACATTTCAAATGTTTTCAAAATTCCAAATTCAAACTACTATTTCAAGTTTGGTCAAATTCATAACTAACTCAAACTCAATTCAAATGGCACATATAAAATATGTTTTCAAACCAGAAAATTATAATCTTTTCAAATATGAATTTTATTTAATGTTTTGAACAAATAAAATTCAAATAATTGTATACTTGAATTAAATCTATTTAAATCTTGTTTAAACTTGTTTAATTCATAAGTAATTCATTTTAATTCCTTTCTCAACAAATGAAACATGTATTCCACCTAAAATTTTGTCTTCTTTCCAAATATGAATTTTGTTATCTATTTTGAACAATTAAAATTGTTAAAAACAACAAATGCTTGTGTAACTCATTTAAGAAGCCAAATTTCATAACTTAATAAATAAAATTCCAAACTTGGTAAACAACATTTCAAATTGAAGCTATTGTTGTTTCCCTTTTGTTAACATAATCCATGCATCATTCTAATCAACTTTCACATGATGGTTAGTTGTAGTTCATTTAATTCAACCTTAACTCATGGGCCTTTCCATATGCAATCCAAATTGCATATGAGCCCATTTAATTATGTTACCATGTCAACTAGCTTATCCTTGATGCATCAATTAAATTGTCATGCATCATCCCATGTTTGTGCATTATGTCGTGTTATTGATTGTTTGTCTCTCTGCATTGTTTGTTTGCTTCTTCTCGAATAGACGACGACGTTGAGACAGACGAGGTTTACGACACTACTTCAGAGGAGTTAGCCCAGTACCAGGCTACTGAGTTTGCAGGCAAGTATTCACTCACATGAACCATTGCGTCCTTTCCACACTGGATACCGATACTTTCCGTTGTCTATCCTTCTAGCCTTATGACTCGTTGCTTGTGTACCGATCCTATCACATGTTATCTTATAACCCTGATATGGCCTCACCTCCACACCTATAACCCTGTTGCTTGTTGCATGTGTCTTACTAGCATGCTTAGGGTTGTTGTGCTCGAGTCTGCTGTCCGTTATTTCTTTTACCATATTTATTATGTTCTGGGGCTCGATGTGAAACAACAATCTGTTAATGTTTTGGGTAAGAATAATTTGATGATAAGGCACCGGCAGGAGGCCCGGCGTGGTTTTGAGGCCTGCTAGTGTCGACCCTAATTAGGAAAAGGGTCTTGTCTACTGATCCATGATGAGCGCACTAACCGCATGTGGGAAGCGTGTATGGGCGCCCCCCTCAATTTGATTCGATTCGCATCTCGTCCAAATCGCCACACTTAGTTCGGGCTGTCCATTTGATGCATGCATATGCAGGTGCGAACCCGAGGCCAGGGTGGAACTTTTGTAGTCGGCATTTAGGGCGGCGTGGTCTTCCAGTGCTATGAGGGTCCCCCTTTTCTTCGTGGGGGCTCGATTAGCCGCGCACGCACAGCACGTGGTGCTTGGGGCTTGATGCGAAGAAGAGTTGGGTTGTGTTGAGTGCCTCGCTTGGTGGGTTTGATTCCTGTCTGGCGGGATATTCTTACGTGTACGGCCAAATTGGTGCATCCCTGCAGGGTTAAATCTTCTCGAGAAGCCGTGTTGTCCGCGGTTATGGATGACTTGGTGAAAGTGCTGGCTAACAAGTACTCAGACAACTTACACCTAACTATAATAACTTGACTAGTAATATAGATTACTTCCACCATAATAATGATGTCACCCTAATCAACAGTGTGAGTTTCCTTGGGTTGCTTCCTTAGTAGGGGTAACATTGGATGGGTTTGTTTGAGGTTAGTTGTAGTTGGTTACGAAACGCTATCTTATCTTCTTTCTGTTAGCCGGAAGTTGTAGCGTGTCTCTGTAGGTGGTTAGAGCAGCCCGCTGCCGCACTTTTATATCACCTATTCTTCCGTTGAACACAAAGCAGCTGTGCTTGGTGTTGCCGGGTACACTTCGGTATCTTGTGCGTCTTGCTTGCCAGTACTCGTCTGTAATGACCCCTTTGGGGCTGCGTGTTTTGCAGACTACGTTTCCGAGGATCCCCATGGTGGCTACTACGTGGAGTATGACGAGTCTGTTGACGAGTAGATAGCGGACCCGGGCAGGATCCGAGACTTCGTCGATGGGCTCCGTTTCCTTTTCATTTCTGGCCTCTTAGGCCTATTTGGATTTTGTCTGTACTCAGACACTTTGGATGCTTCCGCTGTGATGTAATGATGAATTGTTGGGACATGTGTCCTCTACATGATTGTATTTGCTATCTCTGCTCTAGTGAGAGCTATTTGCCACTTATTTCTATTTTCTTTGTGTCTTAGAGATCTGTTGTGATATCACTTGTTAAAACGCCGTTGACGTACCATGTGTGTATGGTATGAAGTACGTCAATGGAAGTAGTCGGATTTCTATGGGATGGTTTGCGCCGACGATGAATAGTAGAGATTGGTTGTCACACATATACGTGTTGGCCTACTCGTAAGAGGTGCGGGTGCAGGTAGGCCCCGTAATCCAATCATCTACTGTTTAGCGGCCCGGTGAGTATCCTCTAGAAGTCCGGGTGCGACACAACCAAATACTTGTGCAGTTCCTCTTCCAGTGGCCATCCTTCTTTCAATAGAAGCAATTGGCTCTGGCTGTAGGAGATGGCTTAGTCTTTGAGGAAGCACTCTGGACAGGGCCATGGGCGCCGCCTCCTGACTTATCCTTATTCTTCTTAGTCGAAGAACTCTTCTTGAAATTAGCCTTATTCTGCACCATCAACACTTGACTGGCGCCTTTCTTGAGATCAACCTGTGCCGTTTCGAGAATCCCATGTAATTCAGTGATCTTCTTATCCATACCATGCATATGGTAGTTCTAAATGAACGGACCATACGCACTACGAAGAGAGTTCAGAATTATATCAGTAGCAAACTCTTCGTTAATTGGGAAACCCAGCTGATCCAGAGACTGCACGTAACCAGTCATCTTGATTACATGCGGACTCAGTGGATCGCCGTCTTTGAGCTTACAGCCTAGGAAACCTTGAGAGACTTTATACCTCTCGGTCTTTGCCTGATCCTGGAACATACTTTTGAGGCTTTCGATCATATCGTAGGCCTCAACATTCTCGAACTGGTGCTGCAAGTCCGGTTCCATGTGTGCAAGCATAAGATAGCTAATTTCTGTAGACTCATCTATAGTCTTACGGTAGGCATTCATGACAGCGACAGTCACATCATCATCAGGCTCATCTGGAAGTGGAGTTTCTAGAACATGTTCTTTCTTGTCATGGTTGAGTACTATCCTCAGATTACAATACCAGTTGGTGAAATTAGTTTCATTAATCTTATCTTTCTCTAGGATTGACCTCAACGCAAAAGTGGACTACTGAGAAAGGTTGCTAGGTGCCATTGATCTACAACAGAAAATATGCAAAACACTTAAGACATGTATTCATAAAAGAGCATACATATTAAGTGCTTTAATACTTATGCTCCCACTAGAACCAACACCCCTCCGATGGTTGCTAAGTGATTCAAGATCCTAAATTAGCAAGTCGACTAGTCAGCCTTAGCATCACCGCTAGCCGTATCCTATACGACTCCTGTTAGTTGGGTGGCATCACATGCCCCGGCTCCCAACCTACCTCCGCCCGAGCCCCACAACCGTTGTGATGGACTCGTCTAGCTTACCAAGTGCTTCCGCTTGTAAGAGTCCGACTCAAACCCACCTAACCGGAAAGAATTGGTAGCACCTCAATTTTATGAGCCCACTACCAAGAATGTCCGACTTGTGATGGTGCAGCACTCGCGGGACGACCGACTAGACCTTCTTTGAGGGATTAAAATCTACCAGCTATCTAAATAGAGGTAAAAAGAGACATAACAATAACACAAATAAAACAATTATAATGTGAAATGGTATGGCTCTCTTCATGGTGATCTCCATCTCCACAAAGCTTGTAAGTCGACTCGTGCCAACTCTTGTCACGTGCCATCTTACTCCATGTAGCCTACTTGTACATCGACTTGCATGTCTTCCGGATTCTCCAACAAGCTACACTAGCTAGTAAATGAAAAATTACATAGAGAATCCGACATGCATGCCGTTATACAATAAAATGACAACACCTAGGCTCCAACCGGCTGACAAAAACATGATACGCAGATCACGTATGGATTACACACATCATATGCACATAAGCCATACCATTCACAACATCCTGCAAAAACAAGTTATGCATAGAGACGATATCTACCGGCGTTGTGAAACTCGTAACGACATCTAAGGCGCTACGACAGGGTGAAGCCGGCGGTCTTAACATGGATTTCTTCATCAGATAAAACGATTTTACCCAAATCTGATCCATATTCCGATTCGATCAAACTCTTTGATCTTCGATCACCGCAACTGGATTTATGTGTCCCGGTATACCCCGGTGGCGGAAATCGACCGATAGGGTTAAGTTGTTCCACAACCTTAGCAGTATGATCACGGAAACCAGATCATCCATTAACCCCGAGTATGATTGATCCAATCAACCTTGTACAAAACCGATCTATTTCATAGAACGACCACCAAAATAACACTTAGATCAAATCTTATGCTAACTACATATCGCATATGTGCAGATCACGGGCCTAAAACCAGAAACTACCGCTCTGATACTACCGTTGGAACGCGTAGAGATAAACGACAAACTTTTCTAAGCGATACTTCCAAGATCTAGCCGAGGTAGAAGGCCACGAGGATTACCATTAGACGCGCGGTTGCGGATTATCGATGAAGCACGTCGATGCAGTGTAGTCCCACGATCCGATCCAGCCGATCTAATCCCACGAACGCCAAAGTGCTGAACGTACAACACCTCTGCCGGTATCAACACATACGAGGAGGAGCTCCGATGGTAGACTGCTAGGTCCGGTGCGACGGCTGGACTGAGTGGGGCTAGGGTTCCCAACACATGGGAGTGGAATAATCTCTACGCTGGGCAACCTGCACCCCTCTTTATATAGAGAGTGGTAGTGGGCTTCACAACGCTTGTGGCTCATTCCCTCTTTGAGTCCGGCTCACAAACTCAGTCCATTTCCAGTTCGGGTCCAACCCGACCAATACACTTGCTCCCGCTCTTAAGTTTGTGACCCGACAGGCTCATGGGCGACTTGGACACGATTGGAGTCCGACTCTCAATCGATCAATCGGTAGCGACTCCTAGCGGAACGTGCCGACTCCCAAGTTCCATAGATTCATGAGGACATACCTTTCAATGTGACTTTCATCTGAGTCCCTTTTGCCTCACGATATACCTTGTCGAGCTATAGGCGAATTATCTTCATCCCTTAAATAGCTCAACTGTCTTCTGGGTCTGTGATATATGATTCATCTGACTAACTCTTAGTCAATAGACCCAGTTAACACTTAACCGAGTCACGCATGGCCATGCTTCTGGAAACATATCACACGAGAGGGCCCGGAGAATATCTCTCCATTCGGATGGGCAAAATCTCATCTTGATTATCCACATCACGCAGCTTGCTTCTCATTCGACCCGAACTCTGTCTTTATAACTGCCTTGTCACAGGATAGCGTTTGACAGAACCTAAGTCGGTGATCCACAAATTGGATTGTGCAATAACCTCACGTCTAAGGATTACATTGATTGAGACATGCAAATGAGGACATACTCGTTGCATCTCAATATGGGTCAGTCCGACTTGCTAAACTCTTTAGCCGAGTCTGTGAACGTTGGATTGGCATCACCATGCCCATGACAAGTGGAACCGAGTCATCAGCCAACACTCACATTAGTCTAGGGTGTGTGTCCATCACAACCTTGATGACCAAGGAAAATTTAGCATGAACAACGTGAATACATAGTTTCACAATCGAATCACATATTCAATGGCATATATCAGATGTTCAAAACAAGGACGACTTAATAACTTTATGAATACATTTTGAATTACATCATACATGATTGCCTCTAGGGCATATTCCCAATAGTCTCCTACTTTCATTAGAGTCAATCATCTCGACATCATATGCCTAGGCATCAAATGCCCATACCTCTCATATGCGCCTCATGCTTTGGCAGTGGTACCGCCTTTGTCATCGGATCTGCAATGTTTGCATCCGTGTGTACTTTGCATAACTTGATATCACCTTGTTCGACAAACTAGGAATGAGGTGGTAACGCATCAGTATATGTTTGTTCTTCTGGTGTCGTCTAGGTTCCTTGGCTTGTGCGATAGCACCATTGTTGTCACAATATACGTCCAATGGATTGGACGCGCCCTAAACCACGCCAAGATCTATCAGGAGGTTCCTGATCCAAACATCTTCCTTTGCAGTCTCCGAGGCGACAATATACTCAGCCTCTGTTGTAGATGTAGACACGGTATGTTGCTTGGAACTCTTCCAGCTCACAGCCCCTCCGTTCATTACGAACACGTATCCAGATTGCGAACGAGAATCATCTGATTCGGTGAGATAACACGCATCCGTGTAACCCTTTACACTGAATTCCTCATCACCTCCATAAACTAGTAACATTTCCTTAGTCCTTCTCAAGTACTTAAGGATGTTTTTAACTGCTGCCCAGTGGGCTTCGCCAAGGTCAGCCTGGTATCTGCTCGTGTCACTTAGAGCATAGGAAACATCTGGCCTAGTACAAATCATGGCATACATGATGGATCCGATTACCGAAGCATACGGGATCACACTCATCCGACTTCACTCATCAGTCGTCGAAGGACACTGAGTCTTGCTAAGTTTTACACCATGGGACATCGGTAAGAACCACTTCTTAGACTCTTCCATTTTGAATTTCTTCAAAACTTTGTCCAGATATGTACTCTGACTCAATCCAATGAGCCGCCTTGATCTATCTCTATAGATCCTGATTCCCAGTATGTAAGTTGCCTCACCCAAATCCTTCATTGAGAAACTCCTTTCCAATGATTCTTTGATTTCTTGGAACATCATGACATCATTTCCCATTAGTAATATGTCGTCCACATATAAGATTAGAAAATTTTACTTTGCTCCCACTAAACTTCTTGTATAAAAAAAAATCATGATCACTCTTGATGAAGCCAAACGATTTGACTACCTCATCAAAGCGAATGTTCCAACTCTGAGATGCTTGCTTCAATCCATAAATGGATTTCTGAAGTTTGCATACCTTGTCAGCGTTAGCTGGATCGACAAAACCTTTGGGCGTATCATATACACGTCCTCAGTTAAATTTCCATTAAGGAAAGCCGTCTTGACACCCATCCGCCATATCTCATAGTTGAAATAGGCTGCTATGGCTAACATGATCCGAACTGACTTAAGCATCACTACGGCGAGAAGGTCTCGTCGTAGTCAACTCCTTGAACCTGTCGGAACCCCTTCGTGACAAGTCGTGCTTTATAGACGGAAATATTTCCATCCATATCAGTTTTCTTCTTAAAGACCCATTTGATCTCGACGGGTCTTGCACCGTCAGGCAGATCAACCAAATTCCAAACTTGGTTTTCATCCATGGACTTTAACTCGGATCTCATGGCTCCAAGCCCTGACTCGGAATCAGATCCCACCATCGCTTCCGAATAAGTTGCCGGCTCATTATTGTCTAACAATAAAACATCACGAGCATTTTGTAATCCGGCAGATCTCCGTGGTTCAGGTGATGTTACCGGCGTAGGTACCACGACTGGCTCAGCCTCCAAGGCTCTCACTGACTTGCCCCTATCCGGTTCCTCTCGAATTTCTTCAACTTGCTCCGTGCTCCCACTGACTCCCCGATTGAGAAACTCTTTCTCAAGGACGACACCATTCCGAGCGACAAACACTTTTCCCTCTTCCCGGTTGTAGAAGTAGTACCCCAAGGTTTCCCACGGATACCCCACGAAAATACACTTACCTGACTCGGGCTTGAGCTTGTCCGACTGAAGTCGCTTGACAAATGCTTCACAACCCCAAATCTTAAAAAAAGACAAATTGGCCTTTTGCCAGTCCACATCTCATGCGGTGTTTTCTCTACTGACTTTGATGGTACTCTGTTTAGTGTGAACACTGCAGTTTCTAGACAATAACCCCAAAATGATAAAGGTAGATCTGTCCGACTCATCATTGAGCGTACCATGTCCAACAATGTCTGATTCTCCGTTCCAATACACCGTTCCTCTGCGGTGTACCCGGCGGAGTGAGTTGAGGAACTATTCCACAATTCTTTAGATGGTCATCAAACTCATGGCTCGTGTACTCGCCTCCACGGTCCAACCGTAGAAACTTTCTTTTCTTGCCGAGTTGATTTTGTACCTCACTCTAGAATTCCTTGAATTTCTCAAAGCCTTCCGACTTGTGTTTCATTAAATAGATATATCCATACCTACTCAAATCATCAGCGAAGGTAATGAAGTACTCATAACCACCTCTGGTTGTCGTGCTCATTGAAACACATACATCTCTATGTATTAGTTCCAACAAGTCTGACTCCCTTTCACAACTCCTTGTAAATGATGTCTTGGTCATTTTTCCTAGTAGGCATGATTCACATGTCTCGAATGACTCCAAGTTGAACGAAGTTAGAAGTCTATCATCATGGACCTTCTTCATGCGCTTCCAACTTATATGACCAAGTCGATAGTGCCAAAAGTAAGTCATATTCACATCATTTGGTTTCAACCTTTTCATATTTATATTATAACCAATTCACTATCAAGATTCAAAATAAATAACCCGTCCTGAACGGGTGCAAAGCCATGAAACATATCTTTCAAATATAAAGAACAACCATTATTCTTAATATTCGACTCATAACCTTGTCTCATCAAACATGAGGTGGAAATAATGTTTCGACTAAACACTGGAACATAATAACAATTATTCAGCTCCATTAAAAATCCTTAAGGTAAATGAAGTTGCATCGTGCCGACTTCCAATGCAGCGACTCTCGCCTTGTTACCGACCCGAATATCAACCTCTCCTCTCACCACGCTCCTAGTTCTTACCAGTCCCTGCAACGAGTTGCATATGTGAATAACTGATCCGGTATCATATACCCAAGAACTGTTAGGTGCATCAGCAAGATAAATTTCTATAACATTTCATACAAGCATACCTGAGTTGGAAGTCGCACCTCCACTCTTGGCTCTGTCAGCCAAATACTTGGTGCAGTTGCTCTTCTAGTGGCCATCCTGCTTGCAATAGAAGCAATTGGCTCCAGCTGTATGAGATGGCTTATCTTTGAGGAAGCACTCTGGAGAGGGCCATAAGCGCTGCCTCCTGACTTATCCTTCTTCTTCTTAGTCCAAGAACTCTTCTTGAACTTAGCCTTATTCTGCACCATCAACACTTGACTGGCACCTTTCTTGAGATCAGCCTCTGCCGTTTGGAGCATCCCATGTAATCCAGTGATCTTCTTATCCATACCATGCATGTGGTAGTTCGAAATGAACGGACCATACGCACTAGGAAGAGAGTTCGAAATTATATCAGTAGCGAACTCTTCGTTAATTGGGAAACCCAGCCGATCCAGAGACTACACATAACCAGTCCTCTTGATTACATGCGGACTCAGTTGATCGCCGTGTTTGAGATTACAGCCTAGCAAAGCTTGAGAGACTTGATACCTCTCGGTCTTTGCCTGAACCTGGAACATACTTTTGAGGCTTTCAATCATATCGTAGGCCTCAACATTCTCGAACTGCTACTGCAAATCCGGTTCCATGTGTGCAAGCATAAGACAGCTAATTTCCGGAGACTCATCTCTAGTCTTATGGTAGGCATTCATGACCGACAGTCGCATCATCATCAGGCTCATCTGGAAGTGGAGTTTCTAGAACATGTTCTTTCTTGTCATGCTTGAGGACTATCCTCAGATTACGATACTAGTTGGTGAAATTAGTTCCATTAAGCTTATCTTTCTCTAGGATTGACCTCAACGCAAAAGTGGACAACTAAGGAAGGTTGCTAGGTGCCATTGATCTACAACAGAAAATATGCAAAACACTTAAGACATGTATTCATTAAAGAGCAGACATATTAAAAGCTTTAATACTTATGGTCCCACTAGAACTAACACCCCTCTGATGGTTGCTAAGTGATTCAAGATCCTAAATAGGCAAGTCGACTAGTGAGCTTTAGCATCACCGCTAGCCGTCAAGTGATCTAGGTAGGCAACACCTTACCAATCGTATCCTATATGACTCTTGTTAGTTGGGTGGCATCACATGCCCCGGCTCCCAACCTACCGATTCCCGAGCCCCACAACCATTGTGATGGACCCGTCTAGCTTACCAAGTGCTTCCGCTTGTAAGAGTCCGTCTCAAACCCACCTAATCGGAAAGAATTTGTAGCACCTCAATTTTATGAGCCCACTACCAAGAATGTCCGACTTGTGATGGTGCAGCACTGGCGGGGCGACCGACTAGACCTTCTTTGAGGATTAAAATCTACCAACTATCTAAATAGAGATAAAAGAGAGACATAACAATAACACAAATAAAACAATTATAATGTGAAATGGTATGGCTCTCTTCATGGTGATCTCCATCTCCACAAAGCTTGTAAGTCGATGATGCACCCAAAATGCATCTACTAGGGCCCAAGTGGCTTGATTACAGTACTGAACTTACATTTCTACATCATATATTTGAGTTTGGTATCTATCTGCAATGTGTATTACCGGCTATTATGTTGAACCTGCGAACCCTAAAGTGACAACTAGGGAAAACAAGGGGGATATGTTCTAGTTTGAGGATTATGTGTGTTCATGGAGTGTTAATGCGTTGGTCCGGGCTATTCGAAAGGGTAGACCTTAATTACCTGTAGTTCCAAGTTGGCCCCGGTGAAATGGGCAGGTAGGACAATAGGCTTTGTGCAAATTCTCTTGGTTAGTACGCACAATAATTTACGGAACACACACCTACATAAAAATGAGATAGAGAAAGGCCCCGCTGCTAGCAAAACATTATTACATGATCAATCTTATCCGTGCAACACCCCGCTGTCACCTCATGCCTGCGTTTTAGTCTCTCGTTTACTTTCACTCTTTTCCGGTGAAAACTAGGAAAACACTTACTCTCCATTTACTTTCTGTTTGTTTACTTTCACTGCATTATTACACTCACCACTCTCGCTGCAAGTTTGTTGATACACAGGTGTGGTTGGGAGTGACGTCCCAATTGCTAAAGTCTCACCGATATTCTTGTGTTCCCACTGAGTCGAACTACAAATTTGGGTAATACTTCCCATCAAAGACTACGATTGATCTCCTGCACTTGGGAGCCATCCATTAACCCCGAGTACGATTGATCCAATCAACCTTGAACAAAACCGATCTATCTCATAGAACGACCACCAAAACAACACTAAGATCCAATCTAATGCAAACTACATATCACATATGTGCAGATCACGGGCCTGAAACCAGAAACTACCGCCCTGATACTACTGTTGGAACGCGTAGAGATAAACGAAAAACTTATCTACGCGGTACTTCCAAGATCTAGCCAAGGTAGAAGTCACGAGGATTACCACTAGACGCGTGGTTGCGGATTATCGATGAAGCACGTCGATGGAGTGTAGTCCCACGATCCGATCTAGCCGATCCAATCCCACGAACGTCGAAGTGCTAAACGTACAGCACATGTGCCGGTATCCACACGTACGAGGAGGAGCTCCGACGGCGGACTGCTAGGTCCGGTGCGACGGCTGGACTGAGTGGGGCTAGGGTTCCCAACGCATGGGAGTGGAATAATCTCTACGCTGGGCAACATGCGCCCCTCTTTATATAGCGAGTGGTAGTGGGCTTCACAACGCTTGTGGACCATTCCCTCTGTGAGTCCGACTCACAAACTCAGTCCATTTCCGGTTCGGGTCCAACCCGACCAATACACTTGCTCCCGCTCTTAAGTGTGCGACCCTGCAGGCTCATGGCGACTTGGACACGATTGGAGTCCGACTCTCAATTGATCAATCGGTAGCGGCTCCTAGCAGAACGTGCCGACTCCCAAGTGCCATAGAGTCATGATGACATACCTTTCAATGTGACTTTCATCTGAGTCCCTTTTGCCTCATGATATACCTTGTCGAACTATAGGTGAATTATCATCATCCCTTAAAAAGCTCAACTCTCTTCTCGGTCCGTGATATATGATTCATCTGACTAACTCTTAGTCAATAGATCCAGTTAACACTTAACTAAGTCACGCATGGCCATGCTTCTGGAATCATATCACTCGATAGAGCCCAGAGAATATCTCTCCATTCGGAGGGGCAAAATCCCATCTTGATTATTTACATCACGCATCTTGCTTCTCATTCGACCCGAACTCTTCCTTTATAACTGCCTTGTCATAGGATATCGTTTGAGAGAACCTAAGTCGGTGATCCACAACTCGGATTGTGCGATAATCTCAGGTCTAAGGATTACATTGATTAAAACATGCAAATGACGACATACTCGTTGCATCTCAATATGGGTCAGTCCGACTTACTAAACTCTTTAGCCGAGTTTGTGAACGTTGGAATGGAATCGCCATGCCCATGACAAGTGGAACTGAGTCATCAACCAACACTCACATTAGTCTAGGGAGTGTGTCCAGCACAACCTTGATGACCAAGGACAATTTAGCATGAACAACATGAATACATAGTTCCACAATTGAATCACATATTCAATGGCATATATCAGATGTTCAAAACAAGGACAACTTAATAACTTTATGAATACATTGGGAATTACATCATACATGATTTCCTCTAGGGCATATTCCCAACACATGGTGGATTTTGGGGGCTGGAGGAGCCACAGCATGGCCACAATGGTCAAAGCATATGTGCCCATGCCATGCCATCCCTCTCTGTCCCCCCTTTTTCTCTATCGAAAACTCCCTCTCCAAGTCTTCTAGAAGCATAACAAGGGATCCAAAGTAGAGTCCAAACACCAAGGAATCTAAATGGCAAAGTGGCACTTCAAGTTTTGAACAAAAAGTGATTGAAAACAACTGTCAAACTTTGTATCTACAACTGTTTTCAGAAAAATCAGTTAACACTTAGCAAATTTTTTAAGTGTTGGAAAACAGATGAAATGAGCAAAAAGTTCAGAATGTTTTCAGAGGGTAAATGGATTCCAAATTTTGTTTTCAAAGTGGTAGGTTGTTAAACATGTTTTAAAATTTCAGAAACATCTTTTGTAAACAAATTTGGAAAAGCGGAAGTCTATGAAAACAAAGTGGGAAAAGGTGTACTTTATGTTTTTTCTCTGTTTTCTAAAAATGGTTTTTTCTGTGTTAATTTTCTTCCACAAAAACAACAAGCAAACGGGGTTTTTTTCTTAATCCAAAATTAAAACAAAGATTATGGATTTGTAGTACATAAATCAAGGAATAAATAAAAGTCAAGAAAACACAAAATGGAATATTATAGCCTAGTGAAAACAAAGGTGGAAAACAGGTACTTGGATATATTTCCAGGGAATAGTTTCTATCGAAAACTTAGAAGAAAACTTCCATAAGTAATTTTGAAAAAAAAACTGGGATTCAGCAAACCTAAAAGTTTATTTCAAAATTCAAGCAAGTATGCTCCAAGTCTTGGAATAAAAATCCACTCAAGTACATCAGGGAAAAATGATAAAATTGTTTTCAGGAAAATTTGGTATTGGTTTTATAATGAAACAAAAGTTGCATTTAATATATGATTCTTGTAACAGACAAAATGTTGGTTCAAACAAAAATGTTGTTAGAAAAAAAAATTGTTGGCCCTAAGTTTTGTCTCCTTGAACTACAGTACAATAATCCAAAAACTGGGGTGTGACAGACCTTCCCCACTTAAAAGAATCTCGTCCCGAGATTCGCAGGCAAGCGAAAAGAGGGTGCGGTCAAAACAACAATGTTAGATCATTAGTTGGCACAAACATGTGCTGGTGGTTGGTAACATTAAGCACAGGTGCTTCCCTCCTTTGATTAATCTTACCAAAAATCCACCAGCAGGTTAGTTTTTTTTTCCAAAGGTCTGGGTACCATGTTCTAAACCTCAAACTTATTGTTCCTCAAACCATAATACTCATTGATCTAATACTTTCTAACCTTATAATCTCTTATAGGGCTGCCACTATCAGCTAGTCACTAGAAACATCACTGGGATATCAAGCCAAGATTTATCAATCTACTATCCTATCCTTAGGGGTATATCTCTCTCATCAAAACATAGATCAATCAATGAGACACCCACCAGTCTGTCTTGAACATGAGATTTCTATTCTCATTTCCTAACAATCCAGGAATTCCACTATCTCCTCTTAATCTAATATACTCCTAGAAAAACAAGTCTCAACTCGTCTGTCTCCGTCAAAGTTATTTTCTCCACGATCTTATGGCTAAGGCTAAACAAACAAACCCAACAATCATATACCAACTGTTTACTACTTATATAAATCCTTTCAACTCTCCAAACTCTTATCTCAAGATAGTTCCTAAACCATTTTTCCTCAAAACAATCTTAATAGAGCGTGACAAGCTCCGAGAATATACCACCAAAAATAATCTCCTACTATCTCCAAGCCATATTAATTTTTCCTAGAATCCAAAAATCATCCTTTTATAACCATCAATTGTCCTTCCTATATCAAATCCAATATCCCTCCTATATGCCTTTTATCAAAATCGAATATCTATCCAACTCCAACATAATCTTTCTATTACAATCAATATTTCTACTAAAATCCAGTATAAGAATCACTTATGCAAATAATCATCATCGTCATCCCAATACCACAAATTATTCTCACTCTTCTACTCCTAATCAAATCCCACCTTCTTTATATAACAAGTGATCCGAAAATCCAATCGTTTCCACTGATATTTCTAAACCTCCATTCATTCGTTCTATGCTACACAATTCAACTCTAGATAACTTCCAAAGTTTTGGGGTACACAACTAGTTAGCCCCAGATAATATATACTATAATTTGACTCAAACAATTCTCATGTGATCCTCAAACTTTCACACCTAAACTAAACCTCAAATGAATCTCCACAAGCTCATATTCTAAAATTGGTTTCCTCCAAAATAGATATACGAGAGATCTTATGGTCTTGTAAAATTATAGCTCACAGATCCAATATTCCCTTCAACTTCCTCTTTCTGTAAAAAAACCTATATCAAACATTTTTGGTTTAGAAATTTTTTGTCAGTGGTTTTAAAACCGAGGTTAGGTGTTAAGCTGAAGTTAGATAAGGTATGTTAGTATTGTTAATTTAAAAGATACTTTTCATTAGTACAATGAGACACTACTAGTGTTCCATTTGGTTGGATTTCTTAGGGTATGAAGCCAAACAAACACTATGGTGGTCACAGGTCTGGTTAGAAAACATACCAGCAACTAAGGCATGAGTCGCAGATGCTTTTGCAACATCATCTTGGTCTCGAGGTCCACTCATCAACCTCTTACGTTTCTTATGGGTTGGACCCTGGGTCTCTTGGGCTTCATCAGGATGAACTAGATCACGGTTCTTCCGGGAACAATTGCGAGCGAAATTTCCTTCCTTTCCACAAGTATAGCAACCCGTGGTTCTAGGCCTGACATTCACACGCTTCCTTGGAGGTTGTGGCATCATAGGCAAAGCACTTCGAGTCAAACATGAACTATGTTCTCCTGGCATCACTATGTTATTTTTGCGACTCTCTCCCGCAAGCAGGCGTTGGTATTTTCTCATAAGGATAGCATTATTCTCCGTGTTGATGCTGACAAGCTGAGCCAAATGCTCCAGGGCAGCATGAGTGGCTATGTGGTCTGCACGAGCGGCTTCACGTTCCTCCCAAAACAGAGCAAACCGTTGGGCAACTGTCGGCTCGGGTGGTGGAGGCAACTCACTGGCCATACCGAGGAAAAAGAACGATATAAGACGAGAGCAGATAAATGGGTGGTTTCCTTTTGAAAAACTAGTGAAACAAACCGACTCCTAACAGAGATGAGAACGGTAGGTAACACAACAACAAACAAGCATATAAGAATCAACCACAATCACAAACAAATACTATCATACACTTAAAACAGAGTCTCAACAAACATAACATAACTTAGGGTTCACATGGCAAAAGCATAAGGCTTACAACACATCTAGCACACACATAGCTCTTAGCAGAGTTCACACAACACAAACACAAACAAGTTTCTTGGGTGGTAGCAACACAACTCCTAATATCCTGCGGCAATCCTAAGTGCTCGAGGAAGCGCGTAGCTGTTCCTCCAACTCTTCAACTCTATCTTGGCTAGTTGCAAGCTGGAATTGAAGGCTTCTCACTTGGGCACGAGGGCGGGGGTCAACGTACTTCATGGTCTTCCTTTGTGCTTCGAGACGACGCTCAGTAGCAGAGGAAACTCTCAGGTCTTTCTCTAACTGGAGTATCTCTCTTCCTCGGTGTCGAACTCTACTCTGAGTCTATCAAGGGCAACCGAGTGTTGTGCAGCTGTCCTTCCATGTGTTGGAAATGATGAGCAAAGACAAAGCCTTCAGCGACATCTATGGGCTGGTTAAGTGATCTCCGGGGTTGACGGTGCTAGCAAAGGAGCACGAATGGTACAGACCACCAACCAGGACAATTCACGTCCGTTATGGTGAGTCTGAGATCCCTTCAACTCAGGTAACGGGTGACCGATAAGACGAGTCATCTTGATCGAATCCTCCTCAAAACGGCAGTAGCAAGGTGCATGCGTACCTAGTCGGAAGGAGTTAGTGAAGAAAACTGCCCTCTACACAAAATTTTAAGTAGCTTAGGTTAGGTAACAGTGTGCAAAATTTTAAGATGCTCCAGGTAACTTAGTATAAATAGAGTTTTCAAAAACACAGAGGGGATGGAATATATAGAATATTTTGGTACATAGTCATCTTAGTGACTTAGTTTTATTAACTTATATTGTTAGAGTACTAGCTAACTTCCATGCTAACTAAGGTCTCCTAAGGTCAGGATAGCTCTGATACCAACTCTGTAAGGTCCCCCAGAACCACTGTTCAAGCACACCTCCGATAAGCATTCACGATCCCAGATCACACTACCGTGAACAACATATCAAGTTGGTACACAGATACAATATCCATTACACGATTACAGAAAAGCTTAGAAAAGGGACATGGTCACATGACCAAGTCTACACAACTGCCACGCAGGTCAAACACACAACACGCACATCGGAAGACTAAAACACACAAACATAGTAGACACCAAGTCACGCCTTAACCTACAGGCTGCTGACCAGGAGACGGTCCTAGTCTGCAAAGCCATCAGCGCAGTACTCCTCCTCGTAGCTCTGTTCCTGAGACTCCTTCTCGAAGTCTGGCAAGTAAATACCAGGGACGAAACCAATATGAGTACATTTGAATGTACTCAGCAAGACACCCATCATGTAGCTTACGAAAATACAAGTATGCTTATATAGTGGAGTAGGTAGTCTATACATAGGGTTCACTATCCATGATATATGAAAGTCATATCATAGTTGATTTTGAAAAATAGTTGTATCTTCATTGAAGAAGATACTTCAAAACAAAATAATATAGTTTTCTTTCTCTTGTAGATATTGCATATCCAAAAGTTTTTGTAAAACTTGTTTTGTAAAAGAAATGTTTCTCTTTGCAAAACTTCTTGTAAAAAACAACTTCTGGCTTTTCATCAATAGCACCTCCACGGTACAAAGTTCCTTCTTTCAGTACTTCATAGTTCCAACTCCTTTTCAAAACTACTTTTTGAAAACATTGACACAATGCTAGCTACATGGACATTCAACTGTCCATATCTGAGGACGCGGCTATTTAGAATAGTTTGACTCTGCAGAGGTGTACACAATCCACCAGATCCAGTACATCCTCCGTGAACAACCACGGACTGTAACAACAATATGTGGACATCAGATAACTGATCCTAACCATCCACTATGTTCAAGCTAGAATATGCCTATCTCTTCAGTTGGGCATGATTCCCCCAGCAACATGTCCGCCAGCGCCAAGGCAGGGGACCCAACAGCTGTGACCGGAGGAGAACTTAATCCCACACTTTATATGTCCCGTATTCCCCTCCTAGCTACAACCGGTTTGAGGGCATGACGACACTTATAGCAAATTGAGATAGAACACACACTAACAAGAACAAACTTCAAGTTAAGCCTGTTTCCCATGTTGGGGTAGAGTGGCAGTACGGTAATGGTTGTCCGGCGAAGACTAGGTTATGTGTCATTTTTGTAAAACGCCATTTTCCCAAAAATGACCACTACAACATTCCTCCGGTGAATAAGGCTTCGTCTTTCCGCTTGGTTTTTCCATAATGCCTCTGTTTTGCAAAAACATATTTTTAGGGTGTCGACTTAGGGACTTATACCTTTGGGTGGTAATAAATACCATATCAGCATATGCAACACTATACAACTTTTATTCAAATGGAATAACCTTAGGTAAAGCAGAATATTTACTTTAATATGTATGTTAATCAAATTATATACATTTTTATAATTGGTTATTAGAAACACACTAATTTGTTGGTAGAACCCAGACACGTTTTTTTGGGGGTTAAACAAAAAATTGTAAGTAGTGGAAAAATTACTTCAAATCAGTGCAATGTCTTGCTATATTGCTTCTAACTCGCGCTAGTATTCGCGTGTGAGGGAGTGCACTAAAAATTTCAGCCATCGGAGAGAATTTTTTCCATATATAAACCTCAATTCTTGTTCACCCCGGATGATTATGTTGGGTAAATTATGACCTCGTACCATCATATCGGCTGAGAAACAACCGCTTTATCACAATACCGACTCATGGATCTCTCCCTGTGCAAATAGAAGTCTCTTAAAGTGTCCAGTCAAACTTATCTATTTTCTACTCCCATCACTATTTGATAAAAAATATTGGCAAGATGTAAAAGTGATGAAATGATTTCTCATGACATCGATTAAAATATAATTTTAATAACTATTCGCCGACCTGGCTCACAAATTTCATGTTCCAGTAAATTTTTAGCATTTTATCCGCCCATGTCGTCAACTCTGTTGGGATCCAAACCTGGTGTCCACATAATTTAGAATAGTGGGGTCATAGGATAAAATTTTCTTATTATTTGTCAGATGAAATAATAATATCGGTATACATTATGAAAACTTTCCTAGATTACACGGTGGACTATCTTTTTGAGTTACTATTATATTAGCTGGGAATTAGGTGAAGAAACATCACATATGCATGTGATCTTGTAAACATTTAATTATACCAATTCTATTTCGTCGAGCATTTTCCTTTTCTCTTTTCCTAAAATGTTCTCTAAGTAAATTATTAGTAAACAATATGGGAAGTGTAACTTTTTTTTCAAATGTATATATCAATTTGTGTTTACTTTTTTTTTGATAAAGGGCTTTATTACTTAAAATGGTTTAAGCATTACACCTGGCCTCTGCATCGTAAAATGCACACAGCCGAAATCCGAAGCTAAAGTAAACATGACGACAATACTACAATACATCCGATATAGACTGTCGATGCTATGGAGCCGTTATCCGTAGATCAAGTGGCCATCCATGTGGGATAAAAATATCCCTCGCCACCAGCTCCAGTCGTGCACACGCCTCCATAAGAAGGCCTCGTAACCCCCCCTCCCCCCCGGTAATGTGGACCACGAACGGAGAATGCCTGTGCATCTGAATAGAACCTGCATATGAGAAAAGTTTTTATCATTGAAAATCTTGTCATTTCTACATAGCCAGAGCGACCAAATAACGGCAAGCGCTCCTACCCTAATAATAGTCTTAAATCGTTTATCAACCCCATTTAACCAGTTACCGAATATGTTCGCAACGGAAGTAGGTTGATAAAGATTCGAAGTCATCAAAGAATAAGTGTTTAATTGTCTCATCATGAGTACAAGAAACACACTTAGTTCTCCCATGCCAATTACGTTTGACAAGACTATCCTTTGTAAGTATGACCCCCTTACGAAGGTACCACGCGAAGATCTTAATCTTCAGCGGTACCTTCATACACCATACATTTTTGAAAACTAGGAAACGTGCCCGTGCGTTGCTACGGTTAATTGAAAAAATCTCGCATATTTTTGTCCTCCTCGTGGTGTCACTTACCAATTTAAATCGGTTGCATTTAGTGATAAACATGCTTCTCACTACCCAAGCTTTTAGTCATCGATAAAACCCAAATTTTTGTCGTAAATCAACCAAGGGGAAATTCTGGTTTAATTGATTTTGCTTTGGAAGGCCACCCTCCACTCCAATCCCATGCTCTGACGTGGTCTTCCTTCTCCATCCCCAACTTAGACCAATTTCTTTCGCCTTGTAGATGGGATGGGTCGAGGCTGTTGAGGAGGGGATGTGCTGTCGCGAGCGAGACGACATGCCTTCTCAACGATGTCAAGGGAGAGGCTATTCGATGGTAAGGATGTTTGCAAGAAGGAAAGAAGGTGGGCGCGTGAAAAGTGGCTTTCTCTTTGAACCGTCCCGCCTTTATTATTAGATGTAGTGTAGATATTGATTCGTTAATACTCATTCGGATCTCACGAGGCCAAAACATATTTTAATTTTGATATTTTTATTGCATGTGTTAAATTGTCCTTTAAATTGTTAAATTTAGATTTCTATTTGATTTTTTTTCAAATTTCTAAATTTTCAGATTGTATTATGCTCCTACAAAATTATTACTACATAAAAAAAAATGTCCGAGCGTTGCAACGTGAGAGAAAACAATACGTATATAACTTTCATGGACAAAGTTGCATGGCCGGTGTCACTCGCCGGCCACACAGAGCTGATAACATGCATAGTTTGTCGACACCATGATAGCAAGCTCATACTCCATGTAACCACCGTTCGGGCTACCAGCAGCTATCTCCCTGTTGACATCTAGAACATCATGGGCGCGCAGCGATAAAATTTCAACAATCTAAGAGATGGATGTTGCAACCTAAGTTTCAATCCTAGGAGTGAGGGGCTCTAATTTCAGTCTGAACTGTTTAATAGTGCAAAAGAATTAACTTAAGAATCCATCATTAAGAAACAAACTAAGATAATTTGACATGTGCATCGTTGGTAGTATTCCTCAATGGCAGGTAATATTGTGTTCAGCCTCACCATGTATTGCCCGGTTTGTCACTACAGCTTGAGTTAGTGGTTGTGGGATGCAAGTCAATCATGCAGTGTACACCATCACATAAGACTGAATCATCTTGAGGTCAAACATCTTAAGCATAGCCAATATATACGATATAGTGACCAAACAAATAATATGCAATCTTGGAACAAGGAGGCAAGGATCATCTGTTCATGAGCCTGATGGATAGAGTATTTGCTTGGCACTATAAGAATAGATCGGCTGGATATACCCATCTTTGTATATATATAGCTCCTATTTGTTGTTAACACCTGGGGAGAGCCGTCGTCCTGCCTCAGTGACAGGGAGGCCATGGCACGAGTTAATGGTGTGTCCACCTCAGCCCCCACGTAACCAATCGTTGGTTTCCCTTTCCTATTCCCTCGATGCACAAGTTAGTGGTTGTGCAGCTGGTTCCTCCTTCCTTCACAATTCCCTCCACGGCTCCACACATATGGGTTGTGCTTCTGCTCCCTCCACCTTATATAGTGCCAGTTCCATAGGCAACAGAGAACAAAATCGAATGGTTTAGAGGCAAAAGGAACTTGGGGCGGAGTTAGTGGCATCCACTTCAAGATGTTGAAAAAATCGGCGGCGGCGTTGGCATCGGGAGCTCGGCTGGCGAGTGATCATCCAACTGGTTGAGGCGTAGGTAATCGGGGATGGGGACTCGGCCGCAGGAGGGGCTGGAGCTAGGGAGCGGAGAGGTTTGGAGCCACGTCGCGCTTTCCCCTTCTTTGTCCCTCGCCGTGCCCCTTTTTGATCTACTCAATCACCAAAACACGAATGATGCCTCGCGAAACGGACCGGTGAAGCCACCATCTGTAAAAATGGTGCAGACACCTGCGCTGCTGCTGTTGGTGTACTCGGCGTCCGGTTCAGACTTCAGAGGCACAGAGCTAGCAAGTACGGCCTCAGAGCACGTCATCTACCAGGCCGAGTATGTGGACAGCGTGCGCGCCATGGCACATGGCAACGTGCGTGCACGGCTTCCACGCCCGCTGCATCGAGGAGTGGCTCGCCCCCAACAGTCACCGCTGCTCCTTCTTCCTAACCTGCCGCACGTCGACCTCGGCTCGCCAGCGCTGGCCGGCACTCCCATATCCGAGCATGTTTCGCTGGCACTCTCCTCTTTCGTGGCATTGTTTTCTGATGAACGGGGCGGGCAGAAGAAGTGTTCGGGAGTTGGTATGCTGGATCACAGTTGGGGACAATTGATGTTGTTCCCAACTCCCGATCTAGTGCTTGTGGAGCTTGGACGTAGTAAGGAAGTCGGACACCGGCCGGTAGCAGCAGCTCGGCCGCGGTTCCAGATGGAGTCCAGAAGCCCCAGCTCGAATTGCGAAAGCCATGAAGAATATAGCGCCTAACGTCCTGCTTGAACCACCTCGTCATGCCACCGAAATTTCTGTATCGATTTGTGATCCGTCGGCAAAGATTGTGGTACTCGATTCGGGGGTGTATATATGAGCGAGCAATGCCAAGGAACAAAAAATTAGAGAGCCCATCGTCTGGGGCTGTAACACGCTATCCGTGGACAACCTCCTCCTCGGCTTGCTCCCGCCGGCGACATGATCATGGGAGGTTCCGTATTGGACGCAACCCAATAAACCGCCCTGCGCCGACTCAACGTGCTCCCGTCGGTCGTTATTTGTTGATGCAATTTACGGGCTCGCAAGACCGATCTAACATGGACTCTACTTCTTTTCCCAGGAGTACGGGCTGTTAAGACCGATCTAACATGGACTCTACTTCTTTTCTCTCGGTACTCGGGCCAAGGGATGAGTTCGAGCGAACAAGCAAGACCGTCTAGCGACGCTGGGGACGACACGTATGTTGACACCAACCAATACGAAACGTTTTTTCATTAACCGGTGGTAGTGTGGGTAATTTGTGTCTACGTTTATGTGTAGTTTCAATGACCTACCAAACCAAACCAAGGAAGTCTTAACGCCTTTATTATTAGGTAGGTATAGATATCGACTGACATTTACGATTGGATCATAGCCCTATACATGGAGTCCACCGAGAACAGACCGTTCTTAGTGATCTTCCAACGAAACTCATCAGCGCCTGGTGTAAGAGTAACTATAGTTAATCTAGCAACCAAGGTCTGCCAAGACGTAAGTCAAGGACCGATTAAATCTCGTCTGAACGTAACATTAGGAGGTGATGTTTGCATGACCGTAGCCAGCGTATCATCCTTATGTCGCGCTACCGTGTACAAAGCCGGATACTGTTCTCTGAGTGTGTTATTGCCTAACCACTTGTCCTCCCAGAACTATATCTGCGATCCATCCTTAATGTTAAATACTCCATAGCGAAAAAACTTATTTTTGTTCGCCATAAGTCCAGCCCAAAAGTGTGAATTACCTGGTTTCCACATAACCTGTGATACTGCTTTCGAACCTATGTATTTACGCTTCAGGATGGTTTGCCATACCCCATCTTCGGTTAATAGTTTGAACATCTATTTACCAAGTAGGGCTGAATTCTTGACTTGGAGGCCATGAATACCTAGCCCCCCCGATCTCGTGGATGACAAACTACATCCCATCTGGCCAATCGATATTTCTTTTTCTCGTTGTCACCCTGCCAAAAAAATCTTGATCGGAAATAATCCAATTTTTCAAGACTCCTTTAGGTAACTGGAAGAATGATATCATATTCATTACCATATTAGTTAGGACTGAATTAATGAGTACCAGTCGTCCACCAAGTGACAATAATTTTCCTTTCCAACTAGCAAGCCTTTTCTGTAGACGTTTTTCGACTTGACACCATTCTGCATTAGTCAATCTCCTGTAATGTATTGGTATTCCCAAATACTTAATAGGAAATTGACCTTGCTCGCATCCGAATAGCTCGGTATACTGTGCAACTGCATCTTGGACCTCGCCAAAGCAAAACAATTCACTTTTATGGAAATTAATTTTTAATCCGGATAGTTGCTCGAATACCGGAAGAATTAACTTCAGATTCGCCGCTTTCTCCAAATCATGTTCCATAAAGAGAATTGTATCATCTGCATATTGAAGGATAGACAATCCCCCATCGACAAGATGTGGAATTACTCCCTCAATTTGGCAATTTTCCTTGGCTCGATCAATCATGATTGCAAACATATCAGCCACAATATTAAACAATACGGGCAATAGCGGATCACCTTGTCCCAAGACTTTCTTTGTTTGGAAGTATCGGCCAACATCATCATTGACTTTGATAGCCACGCTACCTCCAACTACAAAACTGCGAACTAGAGCGCACCACTCTTCTGAAGATCCTTTCATTCTCAGAGTCTGTTGGAGAAACTCCTAATTCACTTTATCATAGGCCTTTTCAAAGTCTATTTTAAGAATTACCCCATTAAGTTTTTTCGAGTGCAACTCATGTACAGTTTCGTGTAAGGTCACGACCCCATCAAGATTATTCCTACCCTGCATAAATGCAGTCTGTGTAGGTTTTGCCACATGGTCTGCCATAGAATTCAACCTAATAGTTGCAACATTCGTAAAGATTTTGAAACTAACGTTGAGAAGGCAGATTGGTCGGTACTGTTGTATATTTTCTGGGTTCAAAACCTTAGGTAACAAAAAGATTTCCCCAAAGTTAAGGCCAAACAGCTCCAGATGTCCACTCTGTAAGCAACCAAACATCTCCAAAAGATCATATTTAATGATCTCCCAAAAATGTTGATAAAACTCCGCCGGACAACCATCTGGACCAGGTGCCTTGTTATGTTCCATTTGGAATATCGCCTTCTTTATCTCCTCTTCCGAGAAGGGAGCATTAAGAAAAGCGTTTTCCTCCATGGATACCTGGGGAATATCAGCTGTGCGGCTCTCATCCATAGTAATATTACTTACTTAAGGAGCCCCAAATAAATCTTTATAGAACTTTGTGATATAAGCCTTGAGATACTCTTGTCCCTCACTGAGACCTTCATCCTGATGGAGAGAGTGAATTCGATTTTTCCTATGTCTGCCATTGCCAACATTATGAAAATACCGAGTATTCGAGTCTCCTTCAAGAATGAATTGAGCTTTCGATCTCTGATACCATTTGAGTTCCTCTTCTCGCAACATTTGTGCTACTTTCGCATTGGATTGACTTTTAAGTTCAACCTCTTGCAAAGATAGCAACCTAGTTTCTGCGATTCGATCTAACTCATCAATAATGGAACAAAGACGTTCTTTCTCCTTCTTTAGCATCCAGGTCGTATGTCTCGCCCATCCACGGAGATATTTACGCAAATTGCGCATTTTATTATTCCATCTCTATATTGGGTTATCATCTAAGACCGGCTTATGCCATACTTTCTTAACTAGTTCATCAAAACCGTCACATACAAACCAACCTAGTTCAAATTTGAACTGTGTCTGACCTTTTGGTTTTGATGTGTCAGTTGAAAGTAGAAGGGGGGCATGGTCCGATAGAGACTCAATACGTTCTAGAGCACGTATCGTAACCAAAGGGAACTTATCTTCCCAATCGGTACTCATTAATACGCGATCTAGCTTTTCGTATGTAGGCTCCGGTAGACTATTTGCCCAAGTGAACTGTCGTCCGGTCATGTACACCTCTCTCAAATCCAGGCTATCTATGACAGCGTTGAACAAAAAGGCCAATGACCATCAAACCGTTCCCGACTTTTCTCATGTTGAAACCTTAGCAAATTAAAATCTCCTCCAATTAAAATTGGATGTGGATTATTATTAGCCAAGTTAACCAACTCAGGCAGAAAATCCTCCTTAAACTCTTCCTGGGCAGCACCATACATAGAAACCAAGCTTCATACGAAATTATCAGCACGGTTACGGAGGTGTAATTTAATATGAAGATCATCATCCGACCTTGCTAACACATTAAAGGAGTCAGTTTTAACGCCTAGTAAAATACCGCCCGACCTACCACGTGGAGGAATACAATGCCAAGTGAAGTCGATACCCCTGAAAGGCGGTTCAGAATGCTCACTCGAAAATCTCTCCTCCCTGATTCGGAGATAGCCACAAACTCCAAATTGTGATCCCTGACGTATTATGTAATATTCAAATGTTTAGCCAAGTCTCCAAGACCTCTGCTATTAGTGAATAAGCCATTCATCGGGAAACAATTGGATTTTTAGGCGGTCTCGCGATGTTTCGCGGTGAGTTTTTTCTCTTTTGTCTAGCGGATTTGGATTTACTAAATATACATTTTGTGTAGTTGAGAGAGCTTCGCAGAACTGCTAATATGAAGTGGTAGCAATTATATATACTTGCCTGATAGAATGCCTGGACGATCAAAGCTAAACTATATAACTTGATCAAACATGGTGTCATCTGCTTTGCACTTTAGGACAAACGGACGCGAAACAAAAGTAATCAAAAGATGCCATTTGTATTACTGAGAAGCCCTGCCGAGGTATGAATACCTGGATTTTGGATAAAAATACCATTAAACAATAAAACTGAATATATGGCGTTCTTATTTTTTTGGAAAATTATATAACTGCAGTTATAGGTATTAATGTCGGGGGGTTACCCCCGAGTAGGGTAAAGGAAAGTGGTAAAGGCAACTGTCAGAAGAGAGGTTTGGTCGAGTAGCCGCCTACCCGGTACTTGCTACCCGGTTGACTGCTACTCGGTCTCACCTCAAGATGACCAGAAGGAAGAATCATTCAAATTCTCTCCATTCGAGTAGGAGAGTTGGCCCGAGTAAAATTGGCGGGAACCTACTCGGGCCAGAAAGTCAAAGGAGCCGTTCTGACACAGGATCCCGCGTATCCTGGGTCCGTACTTGGCAGTATTCGAACTACTGTTCATCTGGGACCGGCCTGCCTGACAGTGACAGCATGGAAGCAGGCCGTCGCAGGATAAGGGGGCCCTACTCTGTGTTTGGCACAGTGATACCAGACTGTCCCCTTGTTTTGCCCAACGACTTTCCAGATGCAGCCAAGATTAGGAACCAAAGCTGTCAGCGGGAACCCGGAAGAAGGACGATGTGCACACTATGTCGACACTTGTCCATGTTTGGACGTATCCGGCTGGGCACCGTGTATATAAGGTGCCCCGCCGCCTCCTGCGTGAGGATCGAACACTGGGTGACCTAATTCTTGACCTAGTTCATCATCTAGAGAGGATAGTGGCTACTCGGTAGCAAGAACATTGTACTGTGGCTACTCGGTGAGACACCGGAATACACAAAGAAAGGCAGGAGTAGGGGTTTTACCTCCTCACGAGGGCCCTGAACCTGGGTAGATCGTGTTGTTTGCAGTGTTTACTTCGTACCTCACGCGGCTACTCGTCGCGTGATCCCTCCCCGAGCACCTCCAGCGTCCTTCGTCCCCACATCTTTAGCCATCCCATGGCATCTGCCGTGACACCACCACGACAGTTGGCGCCTACCGTGGGGCAACCAGCGGCGCTGGTTGGAGTTTCTGTTCGGACGGGATCTTCTTCAGCGGAGCGCGTGGTCTGTGGCCTTGTCCACAGATTCGGCTCCTTCGACTTCGTCACCGACAAAGCCGGCGATTTCGGCGGCAGGGCCATGCCGGAGGGCGGCTCGGTGATCTCCTTCGGCTCTCACCTCGTCTACGTCGCCACCGTCGCCAATCGCGCGTATCCCGAGCTGGTGCATGACGCAGAGGATCCTCCCGCGGTGATCGCTGCTCGCGGAAGGCCCGCGTGCCGCTCTGCGAACTGCGCCGAGGTGATGGTGACGGGCTTGGCGGCAAACACTGGCGCAGCCGCTACTGGCGCTGCGGCCGTCGTCGAGGAGATTGATGCACCGGCTGCTGGTGGCAGGGTTCACCGGCCCTACGAGAAGGAGAGCAACTTGCCGCCTTCCACGTCTACGGTCATTCCCGCGTCGGCTACGCGACCTGGCATGCCAACTCCCACCGACATCGAGCTCCTGGCCATGAGGGAGCAGCTCGAGCAGCAACGCCTGGAGCTGCTTGCCGAGCAGGCGGAGTTGGATAAGGTGAGGTTGGAGTTGAGTCTAGATCAGCTCGAGTACAACAAGGCTCATGGCTTCACGCCAGTCGCTAGGAGGGCTAGCAGAGTAGGTGCCACTCGGCGCAATCTTGGTGCCGAGATGGCGACAGTTGTAGAGGCTCCTGCTCAGTCCGCCACCGCAAACACCTCCACTAGGCCCAGATATAGCACACCCGCCAAGACACTTAGAGCTACAGAGGCTGTAGCTGCCGAGTTGCCTCGCCTAGATGGCGATGCGCGTGTTAGGCAGCAAGAAAGACTCAATGAGTTGGTGTTGGAGGCTGCTAGGCAGAATGAGGAGTTCCGGAAGGCCAACCCGGGTGCTGGGGCTTCGCAGGTGGTTCACTCGCACGCGGCTAGATCTAACGATCAGGCCTCGTCTCCGCATCCCAGCCGCGAGAAGATCCGCAGCGGGCGTTCGGGCAGAGACAGGCAAATGCAGGTGTATGACCCGGCTGCTGCCGCGAGACAGCTTGCTGTGCCGCAGCAGCCCGGGCAGGAACACAACGCTGCAAGAGCAGGCTCTCAAGCCCATCAAGCTCAAAGCCGAGCCCGAGATGAAGCGCGCCCAGGTCCTTCTCGGCGTCCCGCTGCTCCGCCTACTCGGCAGAGGCAGCAGCCGCGCGCAGTGGCACCAGTCGCCAACCCGGTGGAGCAGCCTGCAGCTGTGCAGGTGGACAGATATGATGATGGCTACTCGGCTATGGAGATGGCCGGCTATGATGTACATGATCGTGTTGGCGAGCGCATGCTGGCGCCTGGAGATGCGAGGCATCAGTTGGACCGGATCAGCTTGTCGGCGCGGCTGGAGAGCACGGGTCCTCCTGGCCCCGAGTGCTTTGGCCCGCGCATCATGAACGAGCCGTCCGTGAAGAACTTCCAGCTTGCAAGGGGCACCAAGAGCTACAATGGCAGCACCAAGCCTGAAGATTGGCTCAATGATTATGTCACCGCGGTTCATATCGCGAACGACAACAGAAGATGGGCGGTGCGCTATGTTCCGCAGATGCTAGAGGGTCCAGCCCGCACTTGGCTCAACAACTTGCCCAAGAACAGCATCAATTGCTGGCTGGACTTCTCGGATGCCTTCATCAGCAACTTCACGAGTACGTACAAGAGGCCGAATAGGCCACGCTGTCCGCTTGCAGGCAGCGAGAGGACGAGACAGACCGCGAGTATCTTACTCGGTGGAGCACATTGAGGAACACCTGTGAGGGTGTGAATGAAGCACAGGCCATCACTTGGTTTGCGCAGGGATGCAGACATGGCAGTATGCTATGGTAGAGGTTGCAGAGGGAGATGCCAAACACTCTGGCGGAGACCATCAAGATTGCGGATCAGTACGCACTCGGCGATCCTACCCAGCCACTGATGGACTCCTCTGAGCCGAGAAGAAACTTCAGCAACAGCAAGCGCAATGAGTTCCGCAACAAGCGCCGAGTAGATACTCGGTATGATCCTGAAGAGGTGAACGCAGTGACTGTTGGAGCTGGTGGCAGCCAGAGGCAGAAACCTGCTGGAGCCTACGGGCAGAACCAGAACCAGGGCCAAGGCAACAAGAAGCCATTTCGCACCTCTCAGTCGGGTAGCGGGAACTCCGAGCAGCCGAAGAAGTTTGTCTTTGATGACATGAAGGATGGTCCATGCAGTTTTCACACTCACCACCCCTCGAGGCCTGCTAACCACACTACTCGGCAGTGCGAGTGGTGGGAGGTGATCAAGAGTGATGGCTTGCCTCCTCCTCCTCTGCCAGCGGCCAATGCCAATGTGCAGCCTACTCGCGCACCCGCAGCTCGGCCGCCAGTGTACCCGAGAAGAGAGAATGTGAACCAGGTGGCTTTAGGAGCCAACTAGAACTTCAACAATGAGAGATACCGCAACAACAACAACAACTACAACCGCAACAACAACAACAGAGGCAACAACAACAACTACCAGGGCAACAACAACAACGGCAACAATGGGGGCGGAGGCTCCAATCGGTACCAAGAGCACCACGAGAGCTACATGATCTTCACTTCTGAGCCAGTCGACAAGCAATCACAGCACAGGCGGGCCATGGAGGTCAATGCAGTGATTCCTGCTGTCCCTCACTACATGTATTGGTGTGACCAGGAGATCAGGTGGTCCCGAGTAGATCATCCCAAGGTGATGCCCAACCCGGGTAGCTATGCCTTGGTGCTAGATCCTACCTTCCTGGGTCCCGAGAAGAATGTGAGGTTCAGCAAGGTGCTAATCGACAACGGCAGCAGCATCAACATTGTGTACAAGGACACACTCGAGAAGCTTGGCCTGGCCGAGAACATGATGCTGCCTAGCAAGACCACCTTCCATGGCATTGTACCCGGGATCTCGTGCAACCCGATTGGCCGAGTATGGATCGATGTGCTATTCGGCACCAGGGATAACTGTCGCACAGAGCGCCTGCAGTTCGAGGTGGTGGATCATCAGAGTCCTTACCATGCTCTACTCGGCAGGCCTGCTCTGAGCAAGTTCATGGCTTCTACCCATGTTGCATATCTGAAGATGAAGATCCCTGGTCCCAATGGCATCATTACTATCTCTGGAGATTACAAGAAGTCCATGGAGTGTGCCTCTGCTAGCTCCCAGTTGGCGGAGTCGATGGTGATCGCTGCCGAGAAGAAGAAGATGTATGAGGTGGTAGCTATGGCGCAATCCGCGCAAGCTGGCGCGCAAGGTGTGCCGAGTACCCAGCACGGCACTGCTTTCCAGGCTGCCAAGGAGACAAAGAAGGTCCAGGTCGACCCCGAGTTCCCGGACCGCGTAGCCATCATTGGCTCCGGGTTGGCGGAGAAATAGGAAAGCGAGCTCATCCACTTCCTCCGTGAGAATCGGGATGTATTCGCCTGGTCCAATGAAGATCTACCAGGAGTCCCGAGGGAGTTGGTTGAGCACTCATTACATGTGCGTCCTGACGCCAAACCAGTGAAGCAGGCTATGCGCCGCTTCGGAGATGAGAGAAGAAAGGCCATTGGTGACCAGATCACCAAGTTACTGATAAGCAATTTCATCATGGAGGTGCTGCATCCGGATTGGCTAGCCAACCCGGTCATGGTCGAGAAGAAGAAGGAGGATCCCAAGGCTTCCACTGCATGGCGCATGTGTGTCGACTACACCGACTTGAACAAGGCATGCCCCAAGGATCCTTTCCCGCTACCTCGCATCGATCAGGTGATCGATTCCACTGCTGGTTGTGAACTGTTGTCTTTCATAGATGCCTACTCTGGTTTTCACCAGATTGCACTCAACCCTGCTGATCAAATAAAGACTGCTTTCATTACCCCGTACGGGGCTTATTGCTATCGTGTCATGTGTTTTGGCTTGAGGAATGCGGGTGCAACCTATCAGAGATGCATGTAGAAATGCTTGCACGACCAGCTCGGCAAGAATGTGCAGGTGTACGTAGATGACATTGTCATCAAAACGAATAAAACACATACTCTGCTTGCCGACCTAGAGGAAACCTTTGCTAACCTACGCAAGTACAAAATAAAACTGAACCCGAGTAAGTGCACCTTTGGTGTACCGGCTGGGAAGCTACTCGGTTTTCTAGTTTCTAGTCGGGGCATTGAAGCCAATCCTTCCAAGATAAAAGCTATTGAGAGCATGTCTTTACCGAGATCACTGAAAGATGTGCAGAAGTTCACAGGTTGCTTGGCATCTCTGAGCCGTTTTCTGGGCCGAATGGGCGAGAAGGCCCTGCCTCTGTACCAACTGATGAAGAAAAGTGACAAATTTGTCTGGACTCCGCAAGCGGATGTGGCATTCAATGAGCTGAAAGCAATGCTGGCTAGTGCTCCCATCTTGGCTAGTCCGCTACCCAAGGAGCCAATGCTGTTGTACATTGCGGCGACTAACCGAGTGGTCAGCGTGGTGATTGTGGTGGAACGAGAAGAAGAAGGCAAGAGTGTGCAGCGCCCAGTATATTATCTCAGTGAAGTGCTGTCCAGTTCCAAGCAAAACTATCCGCACTACCAGAAGATGACCTATGGTGTGTACCTGGGCGCCGGGAAGCTAAAGCATTATTTCCAAGAGCATCCTATCACGGTTGTGAGCTCTGCTCCCATCTCGGACATCATGGGTAACAAGGAGGCGAGTGGCAGAGTAGCCAAGTGGGCAATCGAGCTAGTCGCGTATGCACCCGCATATACGAGAAGAGAAGCCATCAAGTCTCAGATTCTGGCGGAATTCCTGGTGGATTGGGCCGAGGTGCAGTATGAGCCTCCTGCTCCAGTTTCTAACTACTGGAAGATGCACTTTGATGGCTCAAAGGTGAAGGAAGGCCTTGGTGCTGGTGTTGTGCTTACGTCACCTAAGCGAGATCAGCTCAAGTATGTGTTGCAGATTCACTTCAAGGCATCCAACAATGTAGCAGAGTACGAGGCAGTAGTGCATGGTTTGCGAGTAGCAAAGGAGGTTGGCGTGCAGCGCATCATATGCTATGGAGATTCAGATCTGGTGGTGCAGCAAGTCTCGGGTACATGGGATGCTCTAGATGCCAACATGGCATCGTATCGCTTCCTGGTGCAGTCTATGACTGGGTTTTTCGAAGGTTGTGAGTTCCAGCACATTCACCGAGCAGAGAACGAAGCAGCAGATGAGTTATCCAAGTTGGGATCTTCTCGGCAATCCATCCCGGCGGGAATCGCCTTGGAGCATTTGAGGAAGCCATCCATCAAGCCTTCTCCCAACTAGGAGTCCATATTTGTTCCTTCTCTGCCAAGTGAGGAATCTGATCCCATGGAGATTGACTGGGAGAGTGCTACAGGAAACCCGGGGACTGCCGTCCTCTACTCGGGGACTGCCACTCCTTACTCGGGGACTGCCACCCTTTACTCGGGGAATGCCACTCCTTACTCGGGGACTGCCACCCTTTACTCGGGGACTGCCACTCCTTAATCAGGGACTGCCATTCCTTACCCGGGGACTGCCACTCCTTACTCGGGGACTGCTGTCCTTAACCCGGGGACTGTCGCATTCATTAAGGAGGTTCTCGCCAATCGATCTGGGCTGCAAAGAAGTGCTCCCACCCCTAAAGAGCAAACAGAGGTACATGTCCCAATGGAAGTGGACGAACCAGTGTTTCCCGCACGGGAGACACCGAGTTGGGCTATGCCCATATTATCCTTTCTAAGGGACGGTACTCTACCTGAAGATGAGGTGACTGCAAGGCAGATTCAGAGAAGATCCAAAGGCTACACTATAGTCCGAGATGTGCTGCACAAGAGAAGTGCCACTGGCGTGCTGCAACGTTGTGTGGATCCAGCAGAAGGAGAGGAGATCCTGATAGAGATACACCAAGGAGAATGCGGGCACCATGCCTCTTCTCGGGCACTAGTGCAGAAAGCTTTTCGGCATGGTTTCTACTGGCTGACAGCACTGCAGCAAGCTGAGGATATCGTGAGGAAGTGCACAGGCTGCCAGATGTTCGCAAGTAAGATTCACATGCCTGCTTCCGAGTTGAAAACAATTCCTATCACCTGGCCATTTGCTGTTTGGTGTTTGGACATGGTTGGGCCTTTCCAGCCGGCTAGAGGCAACATGACTCACATCCTGGTCATGGTGGACAAGTTCACCAAGTGGATTGAAGTAAAACCTATTCGGAGGTGCGATAGGGCCACGGCTGTGAAATTCGTGAAGGATGTGATCCTGAGATATGGCTACCCGCACAGTATCATCACCGTCAACGGCACAAACTTTGCTGAGGGAGCAATGGTGCGGTTTTGCAGAGATAAGCATATCCGACTAGACGTTGCGTCAGTCGCGCATCCTGCTTCCAATGGACAAGTTGAAAGAGCAAATGGCATGGTACTGGCAGGCATAAAGCCAAGGCTGATGGAGCCACTGCTGAAAACACCTGGGTGTTGGTTAGACGAGTTGCCAGCGGTGTTGTGGAGTCTAAGGACTACCCCTAACCGGTCAACCGGCTACACGCCATTCTTCTTGGTATACGGGGCTGAGGTCGTGTTGCCAATAGACTTAGAGCATGACTCCCCCCGAGTAACCCTCTACACTGAGGTGGAGGCGAGAGAAGCTCGAGAAGACGACGTTGACCTGCTTGAAGAAGCAAGAGAGCTGACTCTGTCACGTTCGGCTATCTACCAGCAAAACCTGCGGCGTTATCATAGCCGAAAGGTGAACCCAAGGGTTTTCCGAGAAGGAGACATGGTCCTTAGACTTGTGCAGCGCACAGCCGGGATGCACAAGTTGTCTCCTCCCTGGGAAGGGCCTTTCATTGTGAGCAAAGCGCTGCACAACGATGCTTACTATCTTGTAGATGTGCGCCCACCACAGGCGAACAGGGCAGATAAATCCGGAGAGGAAACCAAGCGCCCTTGGAATGTAGCTCTACTTCGTCGTTTTCATTCGTGAGCAAAGATGTGTATGTACCCTCTTATCTGAGTTGAAATTCTACTCTGCAATCTGAAATTGATCTCGGGGACTGCCCTCGTCCAAAATTGCTCTAAGTGTTTTTACTCAGCTTTACCTTTTGCCTATTCGGTTGCTCTACTTCAAAATTCAAAGGTACATTGAGTACTGTGTTTAAACCTACATGCCAACTCTTCGACTTTGCTGTTGTCCGTAACCCGGCTTCATGGCAAGCAAGAGAACAAGCAAAAGGTCCATGAGCACAAGAAAAATTACTAAGGAAAAGAAGAGTGCAGGAACCGAGTAGGGTGTTTTTATTACTGTTCTGTGAATTGTCTTTCCGGCTAAGTGGTGGGCTGCGTTACTATGTTTGTTTCTAAGCGGCTAAGTATTTGCAGCTCTACTCTTTAACTCTTGTGACTCGAATACCAAAAAAGCAACAAGTTGCGGGTAGAGCTGAGACGAAAAGGGAGAGTGAATAAGAAATGCAACTCGGGGACTCGCATGATAACGCAACTCGGCATCCAGCCCAGGTTGAACAAATTGATTAAGTTGGAAATAACAAGAGTGGGAATAAAATTGAGTAGCAACGGAATAAAATAGTCTGATACATCTGCTCCCGGCATCCCGGGGATCTGATAAGTGTTTGAGTAAGAAATTTGCAGGGTGAAATCAAATTCAGGTTGATGGGGCGTTCTCGGTGCTCGCCTGGGTTGCTTCGCCTTCCTCAGTGGCCTTGGTGGCGTCCGCCTCTGCGCTGGCATCAGCAGTCTTCGCTTGCTCGGCGTCAGGCTCGGTGGCGAGCTGCTCAGAGGTAGCAGTGGCCACCGAGATGGGCGCTGTCGCGGAAGCAGAGCCGGTCTCGGGGGCGTGGGTGCGCACCGTGTCGTCGAGTGCGGCTCCTGATGAGGTGCCGAACTCGAGGGTAGCGGTGTCGATCTCCTCGGTCTCTTCATCGCTACTCGCGATGACTGCGGCCTTCCCCTTGCCCTGGGGAGAATCGAAGAAGCCCAACTCGAGATCAGTTTCTTCATCCTCCTCCTCGTCCTCCTCCATCTCGGTGTCGGGCTCAGGGAGGCCGTCGATGAAGGTGGCCGTATCCGCGCACTCCGCAACCTCATACGCAATCAGTTGGCGCGTGGTCACGCAGCTGGGATCCATCTCCCACTTGGAATTGGCGCGCTTCCCGCGGATGACCTGCATGTTCAGATTCTCGTACCAGGAGGCGACGCAGAGCAGCATCAGATCAGCGCCTGCCCGAGCTCCCGAGGCGCGCCACTTCTTCAATTCGGCCTTCACATTGCGCAGCTTCAGAGCAAGGCCATCGATGGTTGTCGGCGCGGAATCTTCAGGCCAGAATAGCTTGTGAAGCTCGAAGCCGACGCGCACCAGGTCGGTGCCCACGCTGGCTAGGCGTTCGAAATGCCCTCGCATCACCAGCAGGCTGTCCTCGATGTCGGCGCTGGTGTCCGCAGCCTCGCCCTTCTCAACACGAGCTGCTTGGGCCTTGGCCAAAGCAGGGGCACAAGCGGACACGATGTCAGGAAAGATTTCTGCAAGAAGCAAGCGACAAGTTCAGTAACAGAATCAGAGAAGAGGTATGACCGAGAAGAAGAGATGCAGAAAGGAAAGAACTTACTATTCAGCTCGTGGCGCAGCTGCTGCAGCTGGGTCTTCCATGTTTCTTCATTGGACACGTGCTTCTCCTCGAGCAAGCGGAGTCCATCCAGCTGAGAAAAGAGCCCAGCATTGGCTTTTTTCAGTACCTCGCACTCCTTCTCGAGGGTTTTCATCTTGGCATTGAAGGTTGTCTCGGCTTTTGCCTTCTCGGCGATGGCTCTGTCCCTCTCGTCGCCAAGCTTGACAGCATCCTGGAGTGCCTTCTGCAGCTGGAGTTGCAGCGTCTCCATCTCGGTAGTGTGTGCACTCTGCAGAGCTGCAGATTGGCTTACTAGTCGCACCTCCACCTCTGCAGGTTTGAGGCAATCCTGATGCTCGACAACAAACTTCTTGTGATCTTCTGAAAAGAGCAAAGCACGGTTAGCAGAGAAGCAAAGGAAACAGACACAAGGGCAAACCGAGTAGACGGAGGTTTACCTTCTAGTTTCTTGATGGTGGTCTCGGCATTCGCAACAAAGGCACGGCAGTTCGAGTGCTCGTCAGCCAGGGCCTTCAGTTTCCCTGCAGAGTAGAGATGGTTAACGCAAAAAGCAATAGCGGGCGTAAACAAAAAACGCAAGAACCGCGTAAGCGAGAAGCGTACCTTCCACCTCGGACAGCCTCATGGTACTGTTCATAACTTCCTTGTCGGCTTCCTCGGCGCTCACCTTCTCCTTCTCAAGGGCGGCAATACGCCTCTTGGCAATGGCGTGGTTCCAGAGAAGTTGGCGGTGCAAGTGGGTCCGCTTCAGTACACTATTCTGAGAAGCAAAAGAAACAAGTGTCAGGCAAAGTATTTGAGATTCCACCCGAGAAGGCGGCTACTCGGAAGAGTATCCGCCTACTCGGCCAGAATCTCGGGGACTGGGTGATGGATAAGGATAAGAGGAAGAGAAGAAAAGAAGTAGAGATGCAACTCGGAAATGATAAGTTGAGGCTTACAGAAGTAGAGATGCAACTCGGAAAAGATAAGTTGAGGCTTACCGCGTAAGACTGCTCGAGATCTTCGGCGTTCTTGCGGTGCACGAACATCTTGGCAGCCAGAGTAGCAGAAGTGGTCGAGACGGTCATGGGTTTGCAACCCAAGTCCACCTTGTTCCAGTCCTGGCGCATGTGGTCGATGTCGCCCAAATCGATGCCATTCCAGTTGGGGTTGCCGAGAATCTTACTATCCCATTTGGCGTCAATAAAGCCAATGAGGTCGAGTACCTGCTCAAGGCTCTGGGATGATATTGCCTGGTCTTGAGCTCCCCGAGAAGCAATGGAGGATCTGTCCTGGTTTGGGGCCGAGGGCCCGGAGTCCACCGCCAAGGCTTTCCTTCCTCTTGTGAGAGCAATCTTCCGGTCCTCGACGGAAAGGCCAATCTGGCGCTGCTGGCTGACCTTCACCATATAATCCGGGTAGAGGGGCTGATCAGCTACGGCAGCGGCGGCAGGAACCGCACTGGGATTGCGGATAACCAGCTGCCTGGACTGGCCAGCTGGTGTCGGCGGCGGCTTGTCGGCAGCTTTCTTCTTTGCCTTCTCTTTCTGAGCGGTTGGCTTCTCGACCTTCTGCGTCTCGGCTTCTTTCTTCTCGGCTTCCCTCTTCTCGACTGCCTCCTTCAGAGCATCTAGGGCTTGTTTCCTGGTTACTCGCCCGGCAGGAGGGCTGGCTGCGCCCTTGGTCTGTGGCAGCAAGGAGGAATCTGGCGGTGCAGAGCCTTGATCAATGGGTGGCACCACGGACCCACCACTTTGTGCAGCATCTGGTTGCGCGCTACCCTGTGCAGCGCCTGGTTGCGCACTGCTCAGGGGATACTCCTCAGTCATGGCTGCATCGTCTACCCGCTGCTCGGCAGCGGGATCCTCTTGTCCGGCAGCGTCTGTGGCTGGCTGCTCAGGTTCGGCTTCTTGCCGCTCGACGGCGGCGTCATCATCGTGCATCTCCTGATCATGGTCTTGGTTCCCCTCGGCGGTGTCGGCCGGAGGGGAAGGTGGCCTCTCTTGATGAGCAGTGCCCTGCGCCTCCTGTTCGGCGCGGGATTGCTGCTCTGTGTCAGTGGTTTGCGCATCAGTGCCCTGCAGTGGTGCATCGGCGACATTGTTCTCGTCGCCATCGAGGTCGATTAGCTTGTCGACATCGATGGCAGTCTTCTTCTGAGTTTCGCTGGATGCAAGAGCGGCATCCGCGTTCAAGGGGGCTCTGGAGAGGAAATTGGAATCAAAGATAAGAAAAGGGCAGAGGAAAACAAGAGAAAACAGTGAAGGAAAGGGATTGGGAGTCAACCGAGAAGAGCAAAGCAAACTGAAACATGCAACCGAGAAGAAACTTACGCGGTGGTAGAGGAAATTGTTCGCCTCGTTCTCTTCACGACCGCTTTCTTAGTCGTCTTCTCGGTCAACTTCTTCTTCTTGGCGGGGGGCTCTGGGGCGCCGCTGCCGGTCCGTTTGCGGGTAGCTGGTGCAGCAACAGAAAGAGGATTGACCTCAAGGGTTTTCTCCTCCTCGTCCTCGTCATCATCCTCAGCATTTGCATCATCTGTGAAACAGGGAGGAAGGAAAACACTTCAGAAAACAGCAGGCAAAGGGCTTGTGCTTTTCGCAGAGGGAGAGCGCGAACTTAGTTACCTTCGAATGCGTCATCAGACCAGTCGCGAAGAGATGTTTCGGCAGGCTGCTTCTCTGTTGTAGGGGAGTGAGGAAGGTTGATCTGGTCTGCAGTCTCAAAAGAGGCCTTGTCGTCCTCCTCTCGGTCAGCAAACCAATTGCCTTCAAAGCGTTCACAGCTCTCCATAAGCTGGCGATTGAGGACCTGAAGAGCGGAGAAGTGTCACAAGTTAGCCGAGTAGCAGGAAGGTATTCTACTCGGATAGGCGTGCAAACACAAAGCACACTAAGCCTAAGCAATTTTACCAAATGTTCTACTCGGATAGGCGTGCAAACACAAAGCACATTAGGCCTAAGCAATGCTACCGAATGTTCTACTCGGATAGGCGTGCAAACACAAAGCACACTAAACCTAAGCAACCTTACTGAATATCCTACCCGACAAGGCGTGCAGGCACAAAGCACACTAAGCCTATGCAATTCTACTAAGTACTCTACTCGGTACGGAATGCAATTGCTAGTCGCAGCCAAGAGAGAAGATTTTCTAGTCGGATGGCACATATCGAAAGCAGAATAAGGAGAACGTACCCGGGGAATCGGTTTCGTGCGGCTGAATGGGATGAACCCATACTGCCAGTGGTCACCAAGGCTTGTTGTCAAGATGGCCCTGGCGTGCACGGGAACATCCGCGTTGTCGAGCTCGATGGTGGTCGTTCTGGTGCAGTCGCGGGGGCCTCCCATATAGCACATCAGATGGCTGCGCTCCTGCAGAGGCAGCACGCGATTCTTGATCCAGCAAGCCACAAGATCATCGCTCTTGAGGCCCTCGTTGATCAGAACACCGAGCCGCTCATCTATCTCCGTCGAGTTGAGGTCGTTGGAGGGCTTCGCCTTCCAATTCTTCCCGGATGGAGCGTGATTGCTCCAAGCAGGCAGATTGATTCTGTCAGTTACCTGGCCTCCTTCCGTGGCGGGGATGTTCTTGACATAGAGGAAGGTCTTCTGCCACATCCGGACGGATTCCAAACCCTTGATGCGAGGGTGATTGGTCCCCGACCGCTGCACCATCATGGCGCAGCCAGTATCGGTCGCGCGGGCGCTGGCGGCCGCGCCATCCTTCTTCCCGGTGGTTTGCTGGCGAAGATGGAAATACTTCAACCAGGTATCTGTAGTGGGATGGATACCGAGAAAGGCCTCGCATACCACAGCGTGGTAAGCGAGGAAGACGACGGCGTTTGGTGGCAAGTGATGCATTTGGAGACCGAAGTGGTCCAGGAAGCGGCGGAGAAAGTCGGAGGCCGGAAGGCCGAAGCCGCGCTCGAAATGCGACAGGAAGACAACATGCTCGCCCTCCCGCGGGGTTGGCACGATCTCGCCCTCAGACGGCCGGCACTGAAAACCAGGAGGAACCCTCCGGGTGTTCACGAGCCAGGCGCAGTCCTCGGCGGTGACGTGCGAACCAGCCCAGCCGGCGCGAGACATGGTCACGAGCAGGAAAGATGGGAAGAATCGGAGTGTGGTGAGTGGATTGGGTGAGTCCGCGGCGGCGCGAAAGGTTGCGCGGCGGCGGAGAGCTCGGCGGCGGAGAAGAACAGAGAGATGAAAGGGGAAAAGTGCGAAGGGAGGAGAAAAGGAAGTTGCCGGTGGGGGTATTTATACCCTCGCCTCAGGCTACCGTTACCATCGGGGTAGTGGGATCAATCGTGGCCATGATTCCCGTGTGGTGGGCCTGTGGCCGGATAGAAACGCACGCAAGCGTGGAACGCGCGCGTAACGGCCACAGTTGATCCCACGACCAGATCGTGGGATATTACTGCGCGTGATGGGACATAACGAGCCAGTGGGCCCGCCCCGTGAAAACTGGGCGCGTGGCACGTCGTGTCGTGGCAGCGAAACGGCGGGGTCGCGGATGCTTGGCACGTGTCCAGTTGCGACACGGAAGGCTGGATTGTGCTCTGCGCTGCAGAGGCACAAGAGGAGAAATTCTCTAAGTCTTTTTACTCGGTTACAGAGTAGAAAGCAGGCGCTATTCGGAAGACAGGAAACTCAAGGTACTTTCGGGAGTACTACTCGGAGGTCTTTTACTCGGCATCTTGAGGTTCAAGGGCTGTGTTGCAAGGGTTGGTTTTAAGCTGGCAGAGCCTAGTGAACGAGTTCGCAAGATTCTACCAGCTTCGGGGACTGCTGTCGGGGGGTTACCCCCGAGTAGGGTAAAGGCAAGTGGTAAAAGCAACTGTCAGAAGAGAGGTTTGGTCGAGTAGCCGCCTACCCGGTGCTTGCTACCCGGTTGACTGCTACTCGGTCTCACCTCAAGATGACCAGAAGGAAGAATCATTCAAGTTCTCTCCATTCGAGTAGGAGAGTTGGCCCGAGTAAAATTGGCGGGAACCTACTCGGGCCAGAAAGTCAAAGGAGCCGTTCTGACACAGGATCCCGCGTATCCTGGGTCCGTACTTGGCAGTATTCGAACTACTGTTCATCTGGGACCGGCCTGCCTGACAGTGACAGCATGGAAGCAGGCCGTCGCAGGATAAGGGGGCCCTACTCTGTGTTTGGCACAGTGATACCAGACTGTCCCCTTGTTTTGCCCAACGACTTTCCAGATGCAGCCAAGATTAGGAACCAAAGCTGTCAGCGGGAACCCGGAAGAAGGACGATGTGCACACTATGTCGACACTTGTCCATGTTTGGACGTATCCGTCTGGGCACCGTGTATATAAGGTGCCCCGCCGCCTCCTGCGTGAGGATCGAACACTGGGTGACCTAATTCTTGACCTAGTTCATCATCTAGAGAGGATAGTGGCTACTCGGTAGCAAGAACATTGTACTGTGGCTACTCGGTGAGACACCGGAATACACAAAGAAAGGCATGAGTAGGGGTTTTACCTCCTCACGAGGGCCCTGAACCTGGGTAGATCGTGTTGTTTGCAGTGTTTACTTCGTACCTCACGCGGCTACTCGTCGCGTGATCCCTCCCCGAGCACCTCCAGCGTCCTTCGTCCCCACATCTTTAGCCATCCCATGGCATCTGCCGTGACACCACCACGACAATTAATGCTTTTGTTGTAGACAGAGCGCCAGTATAGAGTATATATATTGAAAATTTTGATAAGAATCATTAGACATGAAACAAATATCCACCGCAGAAAATAGATGACCCATAATTGATCATTTTCAGTCTAGGAGCATATGTTACTCCCTCTATCTCAAATTAATTGTCTCAAAGTTAGACAAAAGTGAGTGTATCTAGACATCTTTTAGTGTTATATACATCTATTTTTGTGCAACTTTGAGACAACTAATTTGGGACGGAGGGACTACATATAAGTAAGATGGACGTCACTGTACTCGAGAAATAAATAAATAAATGTAACAATTTACATTAGGGCATCTCCAGCCGTTGCGCCCCCCAGGGCCCAAAACGCCGCCGTTTTGGGGCCGCCGCGGCGCCAAACGGCGCTAATCTGGAACCTGTGGGGGCAGGCTTCCCAGTCGCTCTCCGAGCCCAAGTTTCGGCCCAAAAAACGGATGAACGAAAATTCGACACATTTTATTTTATTCGACGCAAATTTGAACTAAAAACATCGAGAAACAGTGTGAAAATAAATCTACGTCGGCTATTCTACGCGTCGTCGTCTTCATCGCCGTCCTCCTCGCGGTCACCCTTCGGCACCATGGCGAGCCGGTTGGAGGGGCCAGCTTCGCCGTCATCCTTCGCCGCCATGGCGAGCCAGCGCCGCTCCGCCCGGCCTTGCACCCGCAGTCGGTGCAGCTGCGCCTGCTCGGAGGGCTGGTGGTTGCGCCGTTCGCTCTGCAACACCACCTGCCGCCGGTCGGCCTCGTACTGCGCGATAAGCGATTGCTGCTCGGCCGACGCCGCGTTCTCGGCCAGCTGCCGGTACGCCTCGCGCGTCGCCTCTTCCCTCCGGTGGGTCTCCAGAGATGCCCGAACGGCGGCGGCCTCGGCTGCCGCCGCCGCCTGCTCGAGGCCGCCGAGGACCTGGTGGAACGTCTCCTCGTTCCGCGCTGTCTCGAAGGAGTGGATGGCCGCGTGCTGTTCCGGCCACACTAGCTGCCTCCTCCGCTCCCTCCTCCAGCGCCGGGCAGCCTGCCGGGCAGCCTGCGCCGCCTCCTGCTCGGGCGCCAGCTCTTCCTGGACAGGCGGCTGCGCCGGCTGCTGCTCCGGCGCCACTTCCTGCGCCGGCTGCTATCCCTCGTCGTCGTTGTCGGGCCATGCATCCCAGAGGCGAGGCATCGTTGCTAGGCGCGGCGAGAGTGGTGAGGAGGAGGAGGAGGCTAGAATGGGAGAACGGCGAGGAGGAGGAGGCGAGAATGGGTGGACGGCGAGGGGCGAGCACCCTTTTTTATAGCATGGCAGGCCAATCACTGCGCCGCGCGTGTCACCGCTGCCGCCCCGCCATTAATCCGGCAGCCTTTGACTGGGGCGCATGCACTGGCCGGCCGCCACGCCATTACTCCGACAGCCTTTGACGGCGCGGGCGCCGAGAAGAAGGTCACGGGCAGGGGAATCTGTTCACGCGTTTTTGCGGCGCGTCACTGACAGAGCTGGCCGCGCGGGCTGCAGCGCAGTTTCGGCCTGGGTGCCGCGGCGCGAAATAGCGCCGAAACGGCACTATTTTTGCTTCTGGGCGACTGGTGAGAAAACGGCGCTATTCGCCGCTTCCGGCGCTAAAAAGGCCGTCGGGGGCTCTAGGGGGCGATTGGAGATGCCCTTACAGAAGATTTTGGATCTGTTTGGATTGAAGCCATGTGCTGCCCGTCCAAAATATGGTCGTTGAGCAGCCTCCGTCGTCTGTTTGGATGGTTACCAAATAATTGGCGCGCCCAGCTCGCTTCCGCTTCCCCCGTTCACTTACGCGTCAACAAATTGGCGAGACGTGGGCGAGCGAATCCTGCGCCAAGTAATTGGTAAGCCCAGATTTGGTGGGGCTGGCACAGGCAAGAACCAAACAGCCCCTTTTATCTCATATAATTTGCACGTTAATCCACTGGAATCAGGAACCCCAAGCGAAGTCCTGCCTTGCGGCCATCCTCTGCTGTCAGACTGTCACCCGCCGCACACCACCGCAGCTCCCGCCTCGCGCCACCGGTGCCGCGTCTTGCTAGTAGGAATCCACTCGGCATGTTTTTTTTCTTTGAGTTGCACTTGGCCTGGCTGATGCAAAACGTCCTGAGCACTTAATTCAAGCCACAAAATAATAATAAGAATAACTTAAAGGGACAAATATAGTGACGAACAAAAAAGACTACGCTGCAAAGGAAACCTCAACTTCAACTTCAACTTCAACTTCCTCCGTTGCTGTCATGGATTCAGGGAGCCACACATTTTCCCAAATCTGTATGATCGCATGGAGAGGTCATGGCAGGTAGCGTGAGGCCTTGATAGATGCCAAGATGAACTTTCCCTCGCCAATCGTGCAGAAGTTACCGGTAAGATTTTTTTTCCTGTTTATTTTTGCTGTTAACGGACAGAGGGCAGATAGAGGACGGCTCGTGTTGAGCACTTTAATTTCGTTGCTAGCGGACAGAGACCAGCGAGAGGACGACTTGTGCACGTACTTGTTACTAGTGAAAACAACCCCTATCGTTCAGGGCGCAAAATTCCATTCATACCGGTTGCACAAAAATCCGGGACGGTTTTTGCAACAGAGGAAGCAGAAATCACCTGAGGGCATCGGTCCCGGTTCGTGCGGAGGCATTGGCCCCGGTTTGTGGCATGAACAGGGACCAATGTCTCGCCACAGGCCACGTGGCACGCGCATGGGCATTGGTCCCGGTTCATTACACAAACCGGGACCAATGCCCCCCTTCCCCTACATATACTGTCTCACAGTCCCCTTCGCTCTTTTTTTTTTGCTTGGAGAAGTCAGAGAGGTGGGTGTTAGTGTGTGTTATTTTACTATGCACACGAGGTGTTCGACGAAATAGTCGAGCCACACATAAACTTACTAAAAATGGTATCTTCGACCGAGGTTAACAAACTTATCTTTTTCATCTGTAATTGATACATAAAAAAGTAATATTTGTCGATGTATTGTGGTCATTTCTCTATTGAATATGTTATTGTAATGTTTTTTGATAAACTTAATTATACGATGCAGATGGATGCACGGCAGCGATGGATGTAGTGACCGACGCACTTCCGAGTATATGGCAGGCATGAATGCATTTCTCGATGTAGCTCAGGCGAACACAATAATGGCTTTATGTGTTGCCCATGTGTTGATTGTCGGAACGTCAGGGGACACTCTTCCTCGAGAATCCTTCACGGCCACCTAATTCGGAGAGGTTTCATGCCCAGCTATAATTGCTGGACCAAGCATGGAGAAAGAGGGGTTGTGATGGAAGACAATGAAGAAGAAGATCCTTTGTTCCCTGAATACGGTGATACTGCAATGGAAGACAATGAAGAAGAAGGAGGTGATCAAGAACAGGCATCAGAAGAGCCCGATGATGACTTTGGCCGAGTTATTGCTGATGCAAGGGAAGACTGTGAAAGTGAATTGGAGAGGTTGAAACTGAACAACATGTTACAGGATCACAAAAAGTTGTTGTACCTAAATTGCGAAGATGGTGGCACAAAGCTCGGCACCACACTGGAGTTGCTGAAATGGAAGGCATAGAACGGTGTGACTGACAAGGCATTTGAGAGTTTACTTCAACTAATGAAGCCGAAGCTTCCAAAGGATACTGAATTGCCTGAGAGTACGTACGAAGCAAAGAAAAAAGCTCTCTGCCCTCTAGGATTAGATGTGCAGAAGATACATGCATGCATTAATGACTGCATCCTCTACCGCGGTGAGAAGTACGAGATTTTGGATGAATGCCCGGTATGCACTGCACTGCAGTATAAGATCAGAGCAGATGACCCTGGTGATGTTGACGGCGAGCCCCCCCCCCCTCCCGTAAGAGGGTTCCTGCTAGGTGATGTGGTATGCTCCTATAATACCACGGTTGAAACGTCTGTTTAGAAACAAAAAGCATGCTAGGTTGTTGCGATGGCACAAAGAAGACCGTAAGAAAGACGGAAAGTTGAGACACCCCGACGATGGATCGCATCATCCATCATGATATTTCTCTTCATTCGCACGTGACCAAATACATCAAAATCAAATATGAAGTATGAAATATTTGGATGGTCAAAATGCAAGATGAAGGGTTGAGCAAGCTCAACATGGAAAAGCTCAATATTCGCATAAGATAAATCTCTAAAAGTTGAGGATGCTATGGGGAAAAACTCATTTGAAATCATAGGAACATTATTGCAAACCAAGCATTTGAAAGAACAATTGTTCAACATTTTGGATGTAACAATGGGAGAAATGTAAGCACTTGGGGCACAGCATGTCAATGGCAATATCATCACAAGTGAAAAAATCACATGATCAACATTTTTTCAAAGTAAAGCATCACATGTGATAGGTATAGTAGCAAGTGAGATATCAATAGGATCATCCATAACATTCAAGCAATCATCATTCATCATGTCCACTAGTGGGATCATGGTCACATCAACACCCATACCTTTGTCGTCCTTCTAATATGTAGTAGGTGTTGTGATAGTAGGAGCCTTTATGTGGCCAACTTGTCCATCTTCATTTATATATGGGGTGACATCACTTTCATCCACCATGTACATCTTCTTCTCCATAGGAAGCACCGTCTTATGTAGGATTGTCGTCTCATCATCCATGGAATCTAGCACATCATGGCGAAACACACTAGAGGTAGAGGGTAAGTTGTAACAATTAAAAATGGACTCACATGACCTATGAACTACCTCTCTAAACTCATGTGGTGTGTCACTCATGCCCTCAAAGTGGAAGCACTCAATCTCACATATGATGGAGGCACTCATCTCACATGCACTCTCACTCACGTGGGCTAAGTGTCTCTCATACTCGCATGGGATTGGTACCACCTCACCACTCATGCACATAGGGGTAGGCTCGATATCCTCAAATCCCATTCTCAATGATGAGGACATCCCTAGTACATTGCCACTTAAACAAGATGGAGTGAGACTTGGACCTATGACAAGGTCAAGGACCACACTACTAGAACAACAAAGAATTCACTCCTTATAGATTACGATGTTTGTGATAATGAGAATTTTATACTGCCTAAGTCTATACATTTATGTATGATCAGGTTTATTGATAACACAAACATGGATGAAGAAGACAACCAAGAGGAGCTGGAAAACAAGTTTACAAGTGGTGAAAACAAAGGAGCCATGGTGAAAACAAGACTAGAAGATGGTGAAAACAAGACTACCATGGTGAAAACAAGTTTCCAAGATGGTGAAAACAAATAATAACAATTGTTATTTCAAGAATAACAATGAATAACAATTGTTATTTCATGATGACAAGGGGAGGGTGCCTCCAATAAGTCAAGTGCGCCATATAGAAATCCTATTCTCAATAGGTATGGTTTGTATACCATAATTGGCCGAATCCCTTAATGTTGGACCGGTATCTTTCTTTGAGTCCAAGTTGGACTCCTAGTCCTAGTCCTAGTAGGAGGTGGGGGCTTGCGCAAGGAGCCCTTGTGGCCGCACCCACCACCTATATAATCTGCCGTCCTACGAGTTGAGGAGTTGAACAAGTTTAAACCAAAAACCACAAGCCTCTAGATTGTCTTGCTATAAGCATTCATCTGGAAGCCTATTACTACCATTGCAAATTTGTGTGATATCTTGTTATTCCATTGGGAATAGGGGGATACAGGAACACTTGTGATCTTTGATTACTTGTGCAAGAGTGTGTAGTTGAGAATATCCAAAGGGCTTGATTGTTGTTGCATCTGGCAACAGGGGCCAGCCAAGTAAGAGGTCTCAGTGTAGCACTAGTTATCATAAAACCAGAAAATCCACAAAAAGAGAGAGAAGCTCATTGAGAAGATTGGGCCACCCCATATCATCTTGGTATCAGATTCTCAGGTTGCCTCGGTGAGCAAAGTTAGCTTTACTTTTAGTTGTTTTTATTCCTATCCAGAAAAAGCCACAAAAAAATATTAAGTTTAGTTATTGCTAGAGCCTAGATTAACACCAAATTGCTACTCTAATTGTTGTTTCTTGTTGATTTGCGTTTTTGTTTTTCTATTTTTAGTTTTTTATCTTCTAGGGTTAGGGTTCATCTTGTTCTTGTCTTTTAATTCTATACCAAAAATCACAAAAAAAAAATTGCCGCTGTCGTGCACTCTATCTCTCGGGAAACAAGACCTACAGCTTGCTTCACAAGTTGATTTTGGTTCTCGAGTTGACCATACCGTGGGAAAGTTTTTTTAGTTGCCTAGTGTTTACCACACGCGAGCACATAACAATCTATCACAAATTCTCTCGGGTTCTAGCCACAATCGGATTCATATCCGTTTCCTGTCTTGACACGCTTTTGCGCCAAATCTCTGCCGCGGTACAACACCTACCCACGCTCAGACACCAGCGCGCTCTTACCAAACCGCTCCCCCGTACGGATTTTTCCTTACCGCGTACGCCCGCTCGCTTCATACCCGCAGTCGGACTCTGACTCTGCCGTGGTACGTGTTTCACGCGTTTTCTCTGCCGCCGCTGCCGTGCCCGCAATACACCTATTCCAAATCGGACTCTCTACAGGGGGCATAAAATCCACACCGCGCGCGTTACAAACACCATCGCAGCACACACCAGCGCTCTGCCGCGGCAGCAATTCTACTGTTTTCTCTGCCGTGACTGAAATTCTCTGCCGTGAGCCGTTTTTCACTCAATTTTATTCTGTTTTCTCTAGATTTTCTTTGTTATTTCCCTGTTTCATCTCTAGGAATTCTGTGCTGATCTTTGATAAGCCCTAGACACAGCCATTCTACAGCAAATTTTAGGTCCCCAAAACCCAAAGACTAGCTATTTTATTGTTCTACAGGCTGCTCAATTTGATCAAATTTCTCTCCACTTTCTGTTATTCCATTACATTGCTCCTAGTTGATTCAAAGGCCATTGGAAAAATCAAAAAAATAAAGAAAAGGAGTAAAAGTATAGAAAAAAAATTGAAAGAGAGAAAAAACAAAAAGAGGCCGAGTCATATAATCACTAGTGGAAGGCTATCATCTTGGATATTTTGTGGACATTTGAGCAATCTTGTGCCTGATTTTATAGAGTATTTGCTAGTGTCTTTCTAGTGCTTGCAATAACTCTTCCATATAATTGCTAAGCCACATTTGTCTCCCAGAGTGTGTGTGTTTCTTTAGTGTTTTTATCACATTAAGCGCTGCATTGGAGTTGTTATTTTTGTGTTGTTTGGAATCCCAACCAAGCCCCACCAAATACCTTGTTTTGCATTGTGACACTTGAGAGCCTGGTTATTCTCTTCTCACACTTAACAAAATTTTCATTGGTTCTTGTTGGTAAGTAAATCCTATTCACCTTGGAACAGTAAGTGAAGCACTTCTTTGCTGGTTTGAGTGAGTTGTGAGAGAGCACGACAACCTATTGATTATTGTTTTGGACTAATCTACTAATGGATCTTTCTAATGATGAAATTGTGCAGAAAAAGAGGGACCAGGAAGGAGGAGTAAATTGGAGGGAATATGAGGCATTGTGTGATATGTTCTATAATCAAATAAGAGAAAGCCAAACACATCTTGAGAAATACATAACTGATGCTTGCGACAATCTTTATGAAGGACTACAAGTCATGGAGAGTAAAGTGGAGGAAACACATAAATTGGCCAAGACCAATAATGAGCAAATAGCTGTTATGCAAAATTCCATGACCACATTGTCCAATCACATTGAGACTTTGCTGCAAAGATTGCCTGATTAGGATGATGGTAATGCCAATGTTCATAGTGATGCTAATAATGGAGTTGAAGCACATGAGGTGGTGGAAAATAATGGTGGCCATGGAATTAGAGGAGAACGAGACCGGGGAGCATATGTAGGCCGAGCCAGACGTGTACCTCTTAATGCTGCTCCTGAAAATCATAGAGAAGGTAATAGAGAGGATGATGGATTGGGAAAACCAAAACTTTATATCCCAGCTTTCAGTTTTGATACAATAGATGTGGAGGAATATTTGCTATGGGAGCTCAAGATTGAGAAATTATGGCGTTTGCATGAGTACACTGAGGATAGAAAGATCAAATTAGCTTCTTCTGAGTTTGATGGATATTCTCTTCGTTGGTGGGATACAGCTGTTAGGAAAGGACATGAGGATGGAGAATTACCTATTATCACTTGGGCCACTATGAAGAGAGTTATGAGGGACAGATTTGTGCCACCAAATTATATTCGTACTCAATTTGACGAATTACAACATATGAAGCAAGGATCTATGACTGTTGATGCCTATTATCAAGAGATGGAGTGGATTATGCAAAGGACATGTGTGAGAGAGAAATTGGAGCAAACTATGCAACATTTCCTTTCAGGATTGAGTTACAAGATCAAGGGCATTGTTAGGCATCACCAATATAACAATATACATGAGTTATTACATCATGCTAGAGAGGCTGAGTCACATATTAATGAGGAGGCTACAAACTCGGCAAGAACAAGGGCAAGATTTCTATTTAGACCACCTTCTATGGCTAGTACACCACCTCCACAATCAGCAATTCGTGGTGTTTCATCATCCAAGACTAAACCTAGTGTGTCCGATGCAAGGAAAACAACTCAAACAACAGCTAGTACCACGGGTTCAAGTGCTTCTGTCACTAGAAACAAAGATATGACATGTCACACTGGTGGAGGAAAAGGCCACTTCAAGAAGGATTGCCCAAACAAGAAGATCATGATTTTCAATGCTGAGGAAGGATATGCGACTGGAGAAGATGAAGATCCTAATGATGAGAATACCTGTGATGAGGATGAACCTGTTGATGCTTATGCTACAAATTATCCAACCATTGTGTGCACACAAGCTTTGAGTGTTGTTCCTAGTGATGAGAGCCAAAGATGCAACTTATTTCAAACCAAGGCAATTGTTGGTCCTCAAATGGCTTGCAAGGTAATCATTGATGGAGGGAGTTGCAGGAATTTAGCAAGCAAAGAGTTATGTGCAAAGATTAGATTGAGATATAGTCCACACCCACATCCATATTACATCTAATGGTTGAATGACAAAGAAGAAATCAGAGTTTGCCAAGTTGTGAGAGTGGGATTTCAGATTGGACCATACAAAGATACAATTGAGTGTGATGTGGTGTCCATGTCAGTTTGTCACTTATTATTGGGAAGACCATGGAAATTCGACGGGAAGGTTACACACAATGGGAGATAAAACACATATCAATTGCATCCGAATAACAAGGATATTATCTTGAGGCCTATGACACCACAACAGATTGTGAATAAATCTAGACAAAAAACTAATGTTAATCTAGAGAAGGAGAGTGAGAGGGATAATAAGAGTGAAAACACAACTTCTGCGGGTGAAAACAAGCCTAAGCCGAGTGGTAAAAGTAAGGGAGTGAGCCTTTTGACAATGTTAGCCACCAAAGAAGTCTTGAGAGAGTTTGAAGAGGATCCTAGCATACCACATATAGTGCTCATGCACAAGGGGGAAATTTTAATTTCTAATGACATGACTCCTCTTTCTATTGGTGTTTCTAATGTTTTGCAGGAATTTGATGATGTTTTTCCAGAAGAAGTACCCTCAGGACTACCACCATTGAGAGGGATTGAGCACCAAAATTATTTAATTCCTGGATCATCATTACCAAACCGAGCTCCCTATAGGACAAATACCCAAGAGACAAAGGAAACTCAGAAACAAGTACAAGATCTTCTTGATAAAGGTTATATTCGAATAAGCCTATCTCCTTGTGTTGTTCCTGTTATTTTGGTTCCTAAGAAAGATGGTACTTCGCATATGTGTGTAGATTGTAGAGCAATTAACAACATCACTATTCGTTATCGTCATCCTATACCACGTTTAGAAGACATGTTAGATGAATTAAGTGGTGCTGCTTTTTTCTCTAAAATTGATTTGCGTAGTGTGTATCATCAAATAAGAATGAAAGAGGGGGATGAGTGGAAAACAACCTTTAAAACAAAATTTGGTTTATATGAGTGGTTAGTAATGCCTTTTGGATTAACTAATGCACCTAGTACTTTCATGAGATTAATGAACCATGTTTTGAGTGATTTTATTGGCAAATTTGTGGTTGTGTACTTTGATAATATTCTTATATATAGCCACAATGAAAATGAATACATTGATCATATTAGACAAGTATTGCATGTGCTAAGAGAAAATAAATTGTATGGAAATTTAGAGAAGTGCACTTTTTGCAAAGATAAGGTCATATTTCTTGGTTATGTTGTCTCTAAACATGGGATTGAAGTAGATGAATCTAAAATTGAAGCAATTAAAAATTGGCCAATTCCCATGAATGTGAGTCAAGTAAGAAGTTTTAATGGCTAGCTGGATTTTATAGAAGATTTGTGAAAGATTTTAGTACTATTCCTGCTCCTTTGAATGATTTGACTACGAAAGGTGTGAATTTCGAGTGGGGGGTTGCTCAAGATATTTCTTTTGATACTTTGAAAATAAGTTGATTTCGGCCCCATTATTGATGCTACCAAATTTTAATAAACAATTTGAAATTGAATGTGATGCTAGTGGCATAGGTATTCGTGGTGTGTTAATGCAAGATAAGAAACCAATTGCTTATTTTTCTGAGAAGTTACATGGAGCTCAATTAAATTATTCTGTCTATGATAAAGAATTGTATGCACTTGTTAGAGTTCTTGAAGTTTGGAAACATTATTTGTGGCCAAAAGAATTTATTATACATTCTGATCATGAGGCATTAAAAAAATTTAAGAGCCAATCCAATCTTAATAAGAGATATGCTAAATGGGTAGAATTTATTGAATCTTTCCCATACATTATTAAGCATAAGAAAGGATTAGATAATGTGGTTGCTGATGCTTTGTCTAGGAAAAACATGTTACTCAGTAAATTGGATGTTCAAGTTTCGGGTTTAGAAGAATTAAAACCACTATATGATCAAGATAAAGAATTTTCTACACCCTATACTAAATGTTCTAATGTGAAGGCTTGGGATAAATATCATATACATGATGGATTTTCATTTAGAGCTAACAAACTATGTATTACCGAGTGTTCTTTGCATTTGATGTTATTGCATGAATCTCATAGTGTTGGATTAATGGGACACTTTGGACGTGAGAAAACATTACTTATGTTGACTGAAATTTTTTATTGGGCACATATGAGGAGAGGTGTCTATAGATTTGTGCAAAGGTGCATCACATGCAATAAAGCCAAGTCCAAATTGAAGCCCCACGGATTGTATACTCCATTGACTACACCAACAACACCATGGGAAGATATAAGTATGGATTTTGTGTTAGGCTTGCCAAGGACAAAGAGGGGACATGATTCAATTTTTGTGGTAGTGGACAGATTTTCCAAGATGTTACACTTCATTGCTTGCCACAAAAGTGATGATGATTCCCACATTGCTACTCTATTTTTCAAAGAGATAGTAAGACTACATGGAGTAGCAAGGACAATTGTTTTGGATAGAGATGTGAAATTCATGAGTTATTTTTGGAAGACATTATGGGGGAAGCTTGGAAGACAATTGCTATTTTCTACAACATGTCATCCCCAAACAGATGGACAAACCGAGGTGGCGAATAGAACCTTGTTTACATTATTGAGAGCTATGATCAAGAAGAATTTGAAGGAGTGGGAGGATTGTTTACCACATGTGGAGTTTGCCTATAATCGAGATGTGCATTCAACTACTCAATTATGTCCTTTTGAGGTGGTTTATGGATTCAAGCCTACTACACCACTTGATTTATTACCACTTCCTATTCAAGAGAGAACAAATATGGAGGCATCAAAGAGAGATGATTTTGTGAAGAAGATACATGAGAAAATGATGGATGCTATAGAAAACAAAGGGAAGTATGTTGCTCAAAGAATGAATAAGAAGAGAAAGGAAGTTAAAGAGGGAGATTTGGTATGGGTACACTTTCGGAAGGATAGGTTCCCTAAGCTAAGGAAGTCAAAATTATTGCCTCGAGGTGCTGGTCCTTACAAAGTGATTGCAAAAATAAATGACAATGCTTACAAGATAGATCTTCCAATTGATGAGTTTGGTGAGAGTAATTCCTTCAATGTTGCTGATTTGACACCATATCATGCAGAGAATCTTGATGTGGACATGAAGACTTTTCAAGAGGGGGAGGATGATGAGGACATCCCTAGTACATTTCCACTTAAACAAGATTAAGTGAGACTTGGACCTATGACAAGGTCAAGGACCAAGCTACTAGAACAACAGGTGAATTCACTCCTTATAGATTATGATGTTTGTGATAATGAGAATTTTATACTGCCTAATTCTATGCATTTATGTATGATCAGGTTTATTGATAACACAAACATGGATGAAGAAGACAACCAAGAGGAGCTGGAAAAACAAGTTTACAAGTGGTGAAAACAAAGGAGCCATGGTGAAAACAAGACTAGAAGATGGTGAAAACAAGACTACCATGGTGAAAACAAGTGTCCAAGATGGTGAAAACAAAGAATAACAATTTTTATTTCAAGAATAACAATGAATAACAATTGTTATTTCATGATGACAAGGGGAGGGCGCCTCCAACAAGTCAAATGCACCATATAGAAATCCTATTCTCAATAGGTATGGTATGTATACCATAATTGGCCGAATACCTTAATGGTGGATCGGTTTTTATCTTTCTTTCAGTCCAAGTTGGACTCCTAGTCCTATTAGGAGGTGGGGGCTTGCGCAAGGAGCCCTTGTGGCCGCACCCACCACCTATATAATCTCCCCTCCTACGAGTTGAGGAGTAGAACAAGTTTAAAACAAAAACAACAAGCCTCTAGATTGTCTTGCTATAAGCATTCATCTGGAAGCCTATTACTACCATTGCAAAGTTATGTGATATCTTGTTATTCCATTGGGAATAGGGGGATATAGGACCACTTGTGATCTTTGATTACTTTTGCAAGAGTGTGTAGTTGAGAATATCCAAAGGGCTTGATTGTTGTTGCATCTGGCAATAGGGGTCAGCAAGGTGAGAGGTCTCAGTGTAGCACTAGTTATCATAAAACCAGAAAACCCACAAAAAAGAGAGAGAAGCTCATTGAGAAGATTGGGCCACCCCATATCACTCAATCTCATCAACCTTGTCTCGTCCAAATGTGTGAGCCATAATTTTGGCATCATCACTCTCCTCCATTGCCGAAGGGGAACTCCCATGCTCAGCTTCTCCCTCCATTGCCGAAGGAGAACTCTCATGCTCGGCTTCTCCACTTGACACACCATCTTTGTCTCCGCCTTGGAAATCCCACATTATGTGAGCATAGCCCTTGAAAATGGGGCATAATAGGTATTCATCTTGAATAATAGGGGAAAGTAGGCTCGTAGCATCATGTGCATATATGGGAGGGTCGTAGTTCTTCATCTTGCCATGTGGGAGCCCTTGTGGTGGTGGAACTTGATGTAGATACTACATGATGCATAGTTGTTGAGGGCGCCATGGTGGTCTTGGCCTTGCATGTGTGATCTCGTTTCTTGTGTCTCCGTCTTGAACTTGCTAGACGCTTGGAGATTTTGTCGATGGAGGGGTCGAGATCTTGTAATCATTGAGAAGTATCATGCTCGGACGTGGCGAAGGTCTTATCCATGGAAATTAATAGATCTTTCATGCCTTGCGCATGATAAGCCATTGTTGCAGTAGAACTTGAAGAAGACACCTCTTGATGTGCGCTCGCCTCCATGTTGTGTGTGGGGAAGTCATCACGCACTTGGAGTGTTGGTGTAGCTTGTGTGGGTGCCAACTTAGAGGTTGAAGTTTGCTGATGGTGAAGCTTGCGGCGTTCGCGCTCTTCATGTGCGGGATGGCGTCCAAAGTCATTCGGATGCCTTGTATTTGTGGCCTTCTTGCTTGATGGAGCCTCGGTGATGTCCTTCTTGTGGCGCCGTCTTGATGGTGAAGGAGCCAATCTTGAATTTGCCAAGTTGTTGGATTTCTTGTCAGGGCACCATCTTGAGGTTGAAGAGTGTTGTCTTGTGTTGGCCTTGGCATTCTCCTTGAAGTTTCTCGGTCTTGAGCATTAAACATAGGGCATACGATATATTGGACGTTGAAACATGGAGTCGAAGTTGTTGTAGAACTCAATCTTGTCTGTCATGTTTGTGGAGTCATTGTCGGTGTAGTACTCCACCATGTTTGTGGATGCGTAGTCGATGTAGTATGGCTCCACCACTTGATCCAAGCTTGTGGTGTCATAGTGTTAGTAGTGGTTCATGTTGTTTGAGCTCATGGAGTCGAAGTTGTTTTGATTGGTGTGGTGCTCCGCCACATCGATGATGCTTGTGGAGGAATAGTCGGTGTAGAGCTCGACGTCGTGGTCGTAGTAGTGGTGACCCACCATGTCATGCTTGTAGGAGTGGTGCTCCACCATGTCCTCCATTCTTGATGCATCATAGTCGTGGTGGAGGTCCATGTCATGGTAGAGATCACCCATATCATGCTCGTTGTAGTCATTGTCGTTGTTATAGTCGTAGTGGTACATCATGTACTCATCATAGTCATCATAGCCTCCATATGCTCCGCTCTCGCTACACATGGTTACTCACAAGCACAAGTGTATATATAGAGTGGGAAAACCTAAGAGCTCAGGCTTCACCTTTTAGCAAGTATTGGAACTAGTGGACCATGCCAAGAGAAACCGATAACAAAAAGAATGAAGTGACTTGAGTTCGAAAGATCCAAAAACAAGCTCCAAAACACACACGGCTTATGGGTGGATAGGTATGGAAAGCGGAAAGCAAATGGAACAACCAAAAACCAAGATATTGTAATGGCAAGTAGAGAACCACAATGGTCACAAAGAAACAACAAGTCAATATCCAAAAGAAATATGGAAACACACGCACGAAGATAAATGGGACTAATGCAACCAAAATGTGAGCTAAAGAACCAAATGATCCTAGCGAAGACTATAGAACTCGTGTTGCACAAGTACAAGGAGAGCCGCTAGTTCAATTGCATTTTATTGGTCGGCTACAAGATTTGCACACAATGCACAACCTAAAAGATGTTCATCGATCTTGCGCACCTCCTACATGATATGGCAAGTGGTGGTATCTTTTTCTCTTTTTTTTCTCTTTTCTCTTCCCTCTTTTCTCTTTTTCGCTTTTTGCTCACTCACTTTGTGCCAACACATAAAACTATATAAACTAGCGCATACAACGGTCGCTCGGAAACTATACGGTACAAGTGTGAAAATCCCAAGCAATCATATATGAACTAGCCTCAATAGTTAAGGTAATCACAAGGTAGGTTGGCTCACAAAGGAATGGCAAGAGGGAGAAGATTCGGGATGTTTATACCTCTCTCCGACGTTCTTCACCCTATAGGCTGAAATTTTTTGTGCTTAATTAGGCTTCAATTAATGATGTATCTCTTGCAAAGGTGATGTAGATGATGTAATTTCCTACAAAACGAGCTAAAATCACTCAAAACGGAGTCCCGAGTCAAAAGTTATGGCCAAAACGGTGAAGGAACGCGACAGTTTTCTATGAGGCTGGCCTGGCCGGGCTGTGAGGCCGGAATCCCTACGCGAGGCCGAGCGGGTCTATTACTAGGCCGATTTGGTGAGCCTGGGAGGCCGACCTGGACGGGTTTTGAGGCCTGGTTTCCTACAAACGCGTTTTGGACGCGATTTTGACTTTTTGGGGCGGAAAACGACTCCAAAAATCACCAAATCGAAAGAGAAATATGTGGAATTAAGTCATGCAAACGCAAGGGAAGGTAGATCAACAAGTTTAGCAATACATCCATGGATCAAAACCTACCAAAACGCACTCAAATCATGATCGGTCCAAGAACTCGTGTGATTATTTTTGGTAGAAATTTTCGAATTTAGCCAAGAACAAGAAAATATTTGGGGGAAAGAGGGTGTCAAATCCGTTGCAACCTTGATCTTGATACCATATGATATATGCTTGGCCTCTAGGGTGGCCCAATCTTCACGGATTGACGCACGAGAGGTGGATAGATTGGGAAGAACAAGAAGAACACGATGAACTCACGCACACAAAAGGGGAGGTAACTTGTGGAGCCTACGAGGGCTCGCAAACCCAAGTCAGCAACACGCTAATTGAAACTGATTTACCTTCACGGACGGTCCACCGTGCCAACATATGCTAAGGGTCAGTTGAGGAGGTTGGTGTGACACTAACTGATTCCCAAGGGGAAAGGATAACAATCACCAAGGAATCTTAATACAATCCAATAGAGAAATCTATGGAGTGGTCGTGAATCCCATGGGGGAGCTTCTCCACATGGGAGGGGGAGCACAAAGCCCAATTGTATCTCATATCCATTCTAGTCTACCTAGGAAGGAGGAGGAGGGGTCATATATATAGTGGAGGTGTTAGGTAGGGGAGATACAAGGGAATATTCCCTATCACTGCGCGCAGGCAGGTAAGTCAATCTGGGAGGCTGGCCTGGTGAGGCTGGTAGGCCTGGGAGGTCTGTATGGGAGCCGGCCTGGGCTGGGCTGCCAGGCCGGGCTTGCACCCGAGAGCGCCGGCCTGGGGAGCTGGCCAGGCCGGCCTTCCTAGCCATCTTCCTCTTTGTCTTCTCTCTTCTTCCTCCTCTTCCACGCGTACACCTTGGATGGCCTTGAGTCCTGAACTTCCTCGGCATCTCCCTTGCGTCCGTAGTTGTCGACTCATACCTAGCAATGCACGTGGGTCAATGGTCAAGTAGTATACCATCCAAAGGGGTGCGAAATGGGTTCTCGAAGAGGAATGAGTTCACCTTTTGAATCCATGGTGACTTGATATATGATGGAGTGGGAGACATGCCCAGTGGGATGGGTCGCGCTGCATCACGGCGTATGCTTGCATCACTATTTTGCTGAAGATTATGAGAATTGCTTCAACATGTATGCTCCAATATGATTCTTTCTTGCTTCTCCCACCATTTAAGTGTCACATGTCAAATTAATGCCCTCTTCAAGTGCTTATTAGAATATAACTTGGAATACTCAAAGAGGATATTTCTATGTGCCTATCATGAATACCATGATGTCTTCATAGTCTTCCTTTAATTGTTTAGTCCTAACTAAACATGAAATTTATTTTGTCTTTGCTGTCATGAGAAAATATTTGATACTTTGTTAAAGAGAAGTGACTAATTAGTGTGCTAATGTCTTTGTGAATTGAAAAAAATAATGTATTAGCGAATGAGTTGAACAACACTTTATTGGTCCGATCTTCTAATTGGTGGCATTAGTTTAGATCGTTTGGTTTTGTCGACATCAGTTTTAGATATTTTTTTCCTCGAAATCTCATATATGAAACATTTGTGTAGGAAACGCGTCATTTCTTTAGTTAAACCCATGCTTCCGAAAGCATACACATGTTAGAGAAATAAAGTGCATAATTTCATAACCTTAAAGTGCTCGAGTTCCTTAGCGAGCGACTGTATCTCATGGGTCTGTTGAACAACAGAACGCTTATCAGTAATCCTTAGTCATAGAATTTCTCCATGACGTACAGCTCGTTGTCAGCATCTGAGTCCCCGAATTTGGCCTCGAGTGCATCCCACATGTCCTTGCCGTTGTCAAACGACAAATAGGGATCTACAATGGAATCATCAATAATACTACCTGCATTCCAAAAAAAAGACGTATTTCGCTCCGTTTGACAGAGGCTTTGACTAAGGATTACCCATTTAATATGTGACATATGTGATAGATCTCATAATCATCATGAAATATTTTTAAATAGGAATACAATGATATTAATTATATTTAAAAATATATATATAAATAGACGAATTTCTGGTCAAAGCATTGGTTAAAGCAAACAAAATACGACTTCTTTTGCGGAACGGAGGTAGTACCGAGAAGGGCACTTTTAAACATAGTGTCGGTCCTCTCAAAAGCATCCAACGCTGCAGGATTGAGATCGCCCTCAGACTTTCCCTTGGTGTCCTCATAGCACTGCAAGGTTTAAAATCATAGCACTACTCTTGTGTGCCACCTTTTATAATCAACATCCTTGAAAGGGTTTGGCATTTTTTACACAATAAAAGCAGAGGGAGAAAATTGCCTATGATCAAGTTTTTGGATTGTTAAATATATTAGCAATTTAGCATATGAATTAATCTGAAAAAACATCAAGTAAATTACGACAGTAGCAATTAAACTAAGCATGAAAATATCTATTACAGTAGATAGACAGATACAATCTACGGTACAATCTACCGCAAAAACTAGACATAGAAATTCCAGTAAGATCTCGTAAAGATAAGCGAGAGATTTGTATGGTGTTGCGGCAGCGGTGTTGTCCACATTGTCGGCCATGACATCGATGAAGAGATTTCCGAGATCTGGGAACCGGTCATCATTGGGAAAGTAGTCGACGTAACCTGATCGGCTCATTCTCACAATCTGCGTGGCGTCGTGACGATGCAAGGCAAGGCATCGCGAGGCGGGCGGCGGAGGAGGAGCGCGCATGTGGCATACCTCTCCTCTTGTCTCACCAACTCAAACATGAGCTAGAATGGCTCACCTTATAAGGTGATGTCATGCTCTCCACTAGCAATCTCGAACTAAAATAGTCTCACTCTCTCCACTTGTATTATTCATGAATGGGTCATTGCCACTTTCAGATTTCAGTTGGGCTTTTGGGCTAGGACCAAGTATTAAATCCAACAGAATTGTCACATGTCAAATTAATGCCCTCTTCAAGCTTTTATTATAATATAACTCGGAAAATCAAAAAGGATATTTCTACATGTGTGCCTACCATGAATACCATGTCGTCTCCGTCGTCCGCCTTTAATTGTTTATCCCTAACTAGATATGACATTTATGTTGTCTTTGCTTCCATGTGAAAATATTTAATACTTTGTTAAAGAGAAGTGGCTAATTAGAGTGTTAATATCTTTGTGAATTAAAAAATAATGTATTAGCCGATTAGCTGAATAAGACTATATTTGTCTGATCTTCTAATTCGTGACATTAGTTTAGACCGTTTGGCTCTGTCGACATCAGTTTTAGATATTTTTTTCCTCGAAATCTCATTGATGAAACAATGTTTAGGAAACAAATAATTGATTTAATTAAAGGACAATTTCTACTTCTTGACCGACCCCATCCGGGCGAAAAGCGAGTTCACGCGTGCGCGCCGTCCGTATCGCATCCTATAGACGGAAACGACCCGCGCATCTTTTCCCAGCGCGTCAACGTGGCATTTGATTAGGCCCACTATAAGGTTGCGAGGCGAGACACGTTCAAAATTTTCGGGCTTTGCGCCGCGGTACCGACAAATATTGAGAGAGAGAAAGAGAGAGAGAGAGATAGAGAGAGAGAGACGTTCACGGGGACTCTGCCTTATCCCCTCTCTCCACTGTTTTCCCCGGTTGATTCTTCCGCTCCCTCCCCCTCTGTTTCTCCGGCGATCTTCTCCGTCGAGCAGTTGTACGCGTCCCGGAGAAAGTAGAGCGACTACTTGGCGAGGGACGGAGGGATGGGTCTGGTCCTCTGTTCTGCTTTGCTTCAAAGGTACCGGGGGCGGCGACCACTGGTGAGATTTACATCGAGATCGCAAGGTTCTGTCGATGACGAGGTGCCATTTTCCTTTCTGATTGATCTTCTCTGTCGAGTAGTCGTACGCCCCCCGGAGAAAGGAGAACGGCTACTTGGCGAGGGGCAAATAGAGGGACTGGTCCATTGTTTTCTGCTAGGCTTCAAAGGTACCGGGCGGTGACCACTGGTGGGATTTACATCGAGATTTCGAGGTTATGTCGACGACGAGGTGTCCTTCTCTTTTTTGAGTGAGGTAAGCACATTGCCACAATTGTTTTTGCCTTACTCTCGATGGTCAAATCTAGCATGTTATCTAGCGGGATCTAATGTATTTTTTCGGATGATTTTTGTGCACTCGGTATTTGGTTCATATGAACTAGATCTATATGGGAGACGGTTTTTACATTTACATTTTGTATGCTCGTCTTGCATTTTTAAATCATACAGTTGAACATTTTCTGTGCGTGTGCAGTGCCCTTTTTTCTAGCAGGGGTCTCATACATGTCCCCATATCTGAGAAATGTTTGTAATAAGTGGGTTGAGCTTGGTGGAATGGACAATTTTGAAGAAGGGAGGATTGGGATTTTATGTTGTGGCCATAGAGTCCAACTTTTGTTGTAAATCCTTTACAACACTCAAGAGATTTTGATGAATAGAGCTATTATGGGGCTTTTGTGTTTTTGTAGCTATATGAGGTTTTGGATGTTTTCTCATAGACTACAATTTAGTTGTACATTCCATTAATGTAAATTTCCGTACTGGCAACCTACCATTTTATTTTTTTAATGATGCATTGTAAATTTCAGGTTCCATCTAGTCGAACTTCTCTCTGTTTTTTCAAGCACTATACTGTTAGTTTTGACATGGTTTAAGAACTTGTTTCGAGCACAACAAGTATTTTTTACAACAGTAGAATGCATGTCTATGTTTTATGCTAGAACTTGTTTTTAAGAACATGTTTGTAAATTGTAGTAATGTAATTTTTGCAATGGCAACCTATGAATCATTGTAATTCTAGGTTTCATATGTGACAATTACGTGTCAGTATCGACCCTAACGTAAATTTTGTAAATTGAATGTTAAATTTTTTGGTTGCGCTAACATAAGCATTGAAATTTTTGATACGCGGTAACGTAAACTATGCACTGATATAATTATGCGAGCAAACCCGCCAAACCATAGACATACTCTGCACTTTGGCGGGAGCATTGGTGAAGCGATTTGAAAAACTTATTGAATGAACGTTCTTTGTTTCGAGACGAACAACTTTGTCTTCTACGAGATTTTGATCTGAGGTTGTTTTCTACCTCGAATCTGCAAAATACGGAGTGAGGTCAAATTGAAGAACTCATTGAACGAATTTTCTTCATTTCGAGACGAACAACTTTGTCTTCTACGAGATTTTTATCTGAGGTTGTTTTCTACCTCGAATCTGCAAAATACGGACGAGTCAGAACTGATATATTCGAATTTGATCCAAACACATTTTAGTGAAGATAACATTAAGCCTTCAAGATGATGTCAAATAAAAAACAGGAAAACATGAAAGTTCTTCTTCTTTTCAAGACGAACAACTTTTTCTTTTATGTGATTTCGATTTGACGTTGTTTACTAACTCGAAAATGACCCGCAAGGTGCAGCCAGTTTTCAGACCGATCAGTTTTGGAAGGTTCGAGTCAAACATCCGAATTGGATGCAAATTAGGGCTTTTGGACGTGATTCCAAAACTTTTCCTTGCACGGGAAGTCCAGCCGCCTCTTATGTACATCAGGGGTGACGGTCAATTGAACCAACACCAATCGAACAAATACAAAGGCTAATTTATCGTGTTCATTTATCTCTCTCCCTTGTACCTTGCTTCTCGTTCAGGTTTGGAGGCTACGATCCACGAGGCTCCAGGGGTGTTAAGGACCCCTTGGAGCAGACAATCGTCGCCGGGTCCTCCGACGGGGTCCCTCCCGAGGAACCGGGGCGTCTAGTCTCAAAAAGCGCCTGCCAGACTGTCTTGCGTACCGCGCTTCCGGCAGACCTCCCACGGCGCGAGTTACGGATGATCTCCCTCGACGCTGCGGGTACACAAGGACGTGTTCGTGTGACGCGTTCGCGCGTCAACATCAAGCGACCCCAAAAAAAATAGATGAAGGTATACAAGTGGAACCTCAAGCAGCAGAGCAAGATGAGCTTGGCACAACAATTCTATTTTCAGATCCAGAAGTCCAAAACCGGTTCATATGCATGAATGTGTCGTCCCATAGCTCTCCGCAGGTTTGTATCAAGAACTTATAGGAACACTTTTGTTTTAGTTGGATAAAACTAGATTTTATTTTCATATTTTTTACACAGCTCAAAGCAAATAGTTTTTATATCTTACACAGACTAGATTTTATTTTTCAATGCCTAACACATCTAAACAAATATTAAAATACATTATTTGGTTTTTCGTGTTTCAGGACTTAGTCATTTACAGAGAAGCTATTAGTGAAACCTGCCATGGTTTTGAAGTTGGGTTGCAATCAATCATTAGAATATTGTCTCACATGACCAAAGACAAGAAGAGGAGAAGAAGCATTCTTCCAAGAGACGTTGCAAGAAGAAAAAAATGGAGAAGGCTACATAATGTAATGATGATATTGAAGGCTCACAAGCTTCTGATGATGATGATGAAGATTACTTTTGCGGAGATGAAGACGCAAACCCAACACAGTCTATCATTGGTTGATGAACACCTAGACTTAAGTGGTTCATCCAACTGTCAGAATGAATACAAGTTTGTACGCCGCAGGCAAGTTCGCATGAAGCTCTGCCCGAACCAATAAACATTCTCAAGTTTATGAAGGCAAGATCCATCCAATTGACATGGATGAACAACACATTATTCCAACAGAAGCAACTGATACTGCCCCAACAGAGAATGTAAATGAAGAAGCACATGAACAAAACATTTCAAATGCTTGTTCTGTTGAAGATGTCAAGGTTGTAACCAACAATGATGAGGAAACAACCACTATAAGGCCATTTACTGATGGCGTGTCAGGTGCACACATCCAATGTGAATCAGTAGATGTGTATAGCAACATACCCCATATTAGGCAAGATTCGGAGCAACAATGCACAGATGAGTACCAGCAGAAGCCAGGGGACAGAAATGTAAAACGTACAACAAACCAAATCTGTTTGCAGGGGAGAAACGATAACATTCAGTTAGAATCAGCAGCCATGACAAATCAGAACATTGTCAGTTTGGCAGAGGATATGTGCATACGAACAAAGAATGAATATTTTCTCACAAACATGCTCAATCTTCTGCGTGCAAAAACTCCTAGGAAGGGAACCAGTCAGGGAGATTTTCTGAAGCTAGAACCACCAGAGATACTTGACATAGGCCTGGCTAGGCCGACAAGAGCGCATTCAATGAACTTGTAACAATTTTATCAAATCAAATGGATGAGCCATCAGTTCTAGGATTACAAAGTTTGATCAGTGATTGCTAAAGAGAAGAGTTGGACAGAATTGTAGCTGACATGATAACAGGCTTTCAACCGTCAACGAGGGAAACTTCAAGAGTTGATGACCAAGAACAACAACAAAATCAGAGTCCACATAGGGAAGCAATAGAGGTGGGTAAGAAATAAATAGAAGAATCTCCTATAAGGCTGACGAGATCAATGTCAGCAAAGCTTGCGCAAGATATCAAAAGAGCTAATACACCTTCACCGTATAAGGATGGAGTAGCGGTTCTGATGAAAATCTCAGCACCAAAAAACCCACTCCAACTGCTCCTGGATCAGTGGCAATCGACTCAATGAACATGAAGCTCATTTTTCATGGTAGTGATGTTGAGACCACACAAGAATGGCTAGCTCATGCAACCGATGCACCATCATTTGATCTTGGCTTCATAACACAATCATATCCAATGATTGTTATGAGTGATGGCACCACACGACCTCTCAATTGGACTGATGTTGACGAGCAAATAAATGCTGCTGACAACCATGGGAAAGATGTTGAAGGAATTAAGGAAGGTGACTGTACTACAGATCCATCAGGAAAGAGCACAACCCCTGTTGATAATGAATACAAGAAAAGGTTCATCAGAAATGCAAAGTTTCAAAGATCTTTGCACATTAACTACGAGACCAAGAAATCCCTCACTGTCTCCAAGCCTGTCAATGTGCTATACGACATAGTATGCAAGCATGGGAGCAAAACAAAATCAGATTCTAATGATGAGCCAGTTATCGATGTTGAAAGTTTCTACATAGTCCTCGGAGACCTAGCAGATTAGGTTGCTCATGGGAAAAAGTTGCTAAACACTGTTTGTGAAATTGGTATTCATGTGATAAATGTAGAAAATGAAAACCCAAAAAATCTCATTATGCCACTACGCATATCCGTAAGTACATTATGTTTTTGCTCTCTGTTATGATCTAGCCTGATTTTACTTATGCTACTTTTATTTTTTGTGATCGCAAAATGGACACTGACGCCCTGCTTGTCTGTTGTTGTTTTTTCTTCAATTTTCAGACATACTTGATTGATTGCCGCTTCAACATGAAAGAAGTAAATAAGTGTTTTACATTTAGTGAATCAAACAGCCTAGATCATAAACAACTGGTCAGTACAACCACCCGTCTTTTTTTTACATTTTCCTTGATCAACTGAACTTTCAGCAAGCGGTTCTGATGTAGTACCTATTTTTTTGTGGGTGTTTTAAACTATTCATGTACTTAGTTACAGAGTTAACGTAAAGTTTCAGGTTTAAGTCTAAAGTGGAACCTAGAAACAGGTTTAAGTCTACAAATTTTCACCATTTCTAATAAGAAAAACATGAAAACTTATTAATGGATACATGCTTCTTGAGTTTATAGGTATAATAAGAGTACTCAACAGAAAGTGATGTGTCCAAGTCGTTGATGATCTCAAAGTCATCAATATAAGTTCCACCCAAGCAAATTGTAGTCTGATTTGCAAAGTTTCTAATTAAGTACAACCACTCGCCTTTGTTACATGTCCTTCTCGCTGTCAACCTCACTTTCTTAGCTCAACACTTCTCTTATTGTATGTTCCCTTTTTGCATTGTTACATTTTTATTTTTGGTGCAGGTAACTATGAATATAAGTTAAAACAAACATGAAAATCCTTCTTTTTCCTCTTCTATTTTTTTCTTATTGATCTGAATGTTTTTTTCTAGGACCACCTGCATCTTTTCGGCTTAAAAAAATCTCAGTTGTGCACCTATCTCTTCTATGTACTACTGTTTTTCTTCTTTTTGGGGAAATTTCTACTGCCAAAACAAGTTTTGGTTGCACACAATGACTCCTAATCTACAAACCAGCTCTACCTGAAGATATATGGCTTCCATGTAATTTTTTACAGTAGAAGTTCGTTCTAGCTGTTGATGTTAAGCAATTCTCCTGATTACAACAATGTGCCACAAATATTGAATGTTAATGTGCTAGTATTGGCATCTTTTTGTCCTCTTCCACCATTTTAGCTTATAGTTACTCATTTTTTTCACGAGCATGTAGTGTAAATTTGAAAAGTAATGACAAAAACTCATGACTGCTATTTTTGTTTTTTGGTTGATCAAAATGTACAGGAAGTGAGCACTACAAAAATATAACTCAGACTTTTGTGTGTATATCTTTACATATTTGTTTCCAAACTCTACAAAATCTGAATGGAATCAATGATTTAACATCTTGCCATTATTTTCGTGTCAACCTTAACATTAATGCTCGAAGGTTCGAGATAATGGATTCAATTACAACCAGGAATGGAGAGCCAATCTTGATGGAAGCATGTCATTTGCTGGTTGCATGAATTAAAAAAAAATTGGTCAAAGGGATTCAAGCCTTCAAGCCTCAACATATCAGAATTTCCAATAGAAGTTGTTCCTAGCCCTCAACAAGCAAATGGGCAAGTTCCCTTGGTACATGTGGGATTTTATTAAACACTTATACTTTCCCACTATTATTATTAACCTACACATGCATGGAAGGTTCGACTGCGGGTTCTTCAGGCTAAAAAACGTTGAAGAATGGCATGGCAGGAGACTGCCATTGTACAACCAGGAAGACATACCCGCCATAAGAAAACTTTACAATGAAAAGTGGATTCGTTTCCATGGGAACAAAGCACAGAGGCAACTGGCCATTTAGGTATGCGACAGATGAATAAATTTTACGCCAACCATAACGTCATTTTATGTCTTATTTTTTACTTCATTGCAAGTTAAACCACCTTTTTTTGTAGTGGAGTGTAGCACAAAAATGCAATAAAATTAAGGAAATCTATATGCGGTGGAAACATCGAAGTTGATAAATACTCTAGACGAAACAATCTCTAATTTTTATTACAATAATAGTCCATACCAAAAATAAAACACGACACACTTTTCGGATCTCACTAAACAAAGACATCAAAAATGGGAATTTTTTAGGGTTAGCAAGCCTAACTGGGCAGTTTCTAGCATCATGATCAACCTCCTTGCCCACACTACAGAAAGTGGGACGAGGCTGTCACAATTGCAAACCACCTTTCTTGTGCTTTTGACTTGGTCCTCCTCTACCACTTATTTAAGGAGAATCTTTAGCAATCATGTTTTCTGCCACCGAAGAACTAGGTTCCACAGATGCACTAGGTTGCATGTTATCTGCAGCTGCAACTTTAGCTTTCTTCCTCTTCAACGCATCAGCTGAAGCTTTCTTCATGTCAGCCAAATCCTTTTCCAAAGCTCTCATGTGCTTTTCAGCACATTCCTTCGTTTTGTCTGACAGTACGACGCCAACAACTATCCTGGCAAAATTTGTACAAAGGTTACCATACCGCATCAGTCTCATTTCTTTCCTATTCCACTTACCAGTATGCATTTGTTGTGGTTCGGTTCATGGTGGAACAATATCAGGAGGTGGCATTGACCATCGTGGGAGAACGTAATCTTCTGGCATGTACTTCACAGTACCCAGATGCGACATTACTTTCAACGCATTGCAGCATAGGATCCCGTCCCGATTAAACTTGCAACATTGGCAGCTGTAGATTTCATTTTCAAAATCAACTGCAACCATATAAGGCCTTCTGCCATACCCCCACACTAACCCCTGAATTGGAAAAACTTCATAAACTCCACCAGCAACTTCTCGTATATTGTAGTATGTAATCTTGCGTAGCTCAACTTGAAACCGGTAGTATATTGGAAGAGTGTATGTTGCAAGAATATGCTTTTCCATCGGATAGTCAGACCACACTCTAACAGTTTTGTCCTCTCCAACAAATTCGTGCGTATCCTCGGCAACGTCAATTTTTTCTTGCAACTTGAGATATTGCTTGAAGAAACAAAGAAGGTTGTCATGTGGGTTTAAATATTTCTTCAAAACCGCATTGAAGCCTTCACTTCTTGCAGTTGTTTGAAGGAAAGGGAAAAACCTGTCTCTGAAATAAGCGGGCACAAAAACCGTCCTGGTAGCATATACATCTGCAAAAACAGTGTCCCACTCTATGCCATGCTTCTGAACCATTTCAGCCCAATTTACCTCAAATTCTTCAGGTGTCAAAGTGAAGTCAAGAATTTAATTGAAATCTTGGCTATGGTCGGACCAGACTTTTCTTGCACTTTCTTCATTATATGCCACCTGCAGTTCCTATGAACACTGAGAGTGAATACAATCCCTATTTCCACGTCCATAGCCTCATCCTGATCAGTGATTATGTTTAGAGTTTGAAGGCCATCCATAGCTGAGAGAAAATGCTGAAACAACCAAAAAAAAATATCTATCTTCTCGTTCCATAGAAAACCACAACCAAGTTGTATGGACTGCCCATACCCGTTGATACCAATAAATGGCGCGCAAGGCATATTGTACATGTGGGTCATGTAAGTAGTATCGAATGTAATACAATCATTGTACAACTTGTAAACATCCCTAGCTGCACCATCCACCCAGAATATCATCTCAACTCTACTCATTGAACTTGTAGTAGAAGCGAGTATCGTCTTTTTAAGCTCTTGAAAGAAATCCAGAAGTTGAGGCACATCCTTGAAACGGTCTTCCTCGTCAGCTTTAGAAGCGTAGTTGCTAATTGCCTTGTTGTCATATGGAATATTTTTTATGCTTCCATATATCTCTCCCATTGTCTGAAGTATACGGCCAACACTAATGTTTACATCATGCAACAAGTCAATGAATCTCGGATTTTTTATGTGATCTGAGATACTTCTTCAATGCAAATTTTTGGATCAGTTCCTGGGTGTGCACCTCAACAAACCGCGTGACCACCCATTGCACACCTGCCCGCTTCACACAAAGTTTTGCTTTGCAATCAGTTAACTTCATAAGGGTACAGTTTCTTTGCTTAACAGGCGATTTCTCCCCTGATGCCGGTTTCCCTGCCTTGTTGCACACATACACAACTTTGTCCTTTTCTCTGTCAAGTGCGGAGTTCCTTGAGGACAGTATCTTGACCGGAAACCCAATGTGCTTTGCATACCTGTTATAGTGAAGTAGAGATGCTTCATGCGATTCAAATATTATCCCAATAAATGGTGTCTTAGGAGTGAAACCCTCCGGCAAAATGTGTACTGATAAGCTATCCTTTAGAGATTAGAATCATCCTCTTTTTTCTTTGGGTGTCCAAACACAAACAACTTTCTTACAATTAGCACACTGTAAATTACAAAGTTAACTCTCCTTGATTTTACAATTAGCACACTGAAATCTGAAATTTGTAGTTACATTGCATCAGTGAGAATTTCTACTTGCATCAGTTTAGCAAATTGTAACCTATGAAGTTTAACGCTCTTACTTTACACGGTCCTTACAATTACCACACTGTACATTTCAAAGTTTACTCTCCTTGATTTACAATTAGCACACTGAAATCTGAATTTTGCAGTTACATTGCGTCAGTGAGAATATCAACTTGCATCAGTTTAGCAGTTTGTAATCTATGAAGTTTACTACTCTTACTTTACACAGTCTAAATTACAAACTTTACTCTCCTTGATTCACAACAATTTTTTTCAGTTCTTAAATCTGAATTTGTAGTTACATTGCATCAGTGAGGATACAAGTTTTTTCGCACAAAGTTTTGGTAAAATATCTACTTGCATCAGTTTAGCAGATTGTAATCTATGAAGTTTACTCCTCTTACTTTATAATAATTGTCAGATTGTAAATTTTGCAACAATTAGCATGCACAATTTCTAATACAAGCTATGGGGATCTACATGATTGTTCGGTCTTACCCAATCGCATCCTTTTTTCTTAGAAGTTATGCCTAGCAAAAAGGTTGGGGAAGTACTGACAGATCTTCAGGTAGTAGCAGAGGTGCAAGGGACGAATCAAAGGGGGCATAGAGCAAAGCTATGAAGTTTTACCTTTTGTCATTTGAGGAGGAGAAACAGGTCTTGGAGATGCAATGTGAACTTGCTTGTGTAATCTGACCAATTAAACCTGTGATTTATGTGCTTGTAACCTTTAGATCTAAGATGAGGCCATGGCCATGGCTGCCTTCTTGCTAAAGAAGAAAGACAGGAGTAGATGGCTATGGGAGTTCTGGTATGGAAGGTTTTGTAGATGGAATCTGGGAGTAGTTGAGAGTAGTTGGAAGAAACAACCATAAACTTTACATCCTGACCCATCACGTGTCTGCTTTTTTACTTTTCGTGTTGTACTTTTTTTGTCCTGACGTGTCCTGCCTTTTCTTCCTCCCAACGCGCGTGTTTTTAGCCCCGAGTCGTGTGTTTCACTTTTCCAGCGCGCGCGTGAAACTGTCCCCTTTCCAAAAAAGGAAAGAACCATCCTTGTCGGAACGACCCTCGGGATAAGGAGGATCGAGGCCAACCTCGAATTAGCAGCGTCCTCAGTTAAACCATGCTTCCGAAAGCATACGTATGTGTTAGAGTAATGTTTTCTAAGAGCATCTCCAGCCGCCCCCATGATCCCCCCAGGGCACCTTTTTAGCGCCGGTACGCCGTTTTCCGCCCACTCGCACCCCCAGGAGCCCAAAAAGTGCCGGTTTGGGCCGATTTAGCGCCCGACGAACCCAGGCCAAACCCAGCGCGCCGGGGGGCAGCTGGGGCGCTAGATGAAGCGGAAATGGCGTGAATCCGCGCGAAAGAAGTTCCCACCGTTTTCGCCCGCCCGCGGACCCGCCCTGTTAGCGAGAGAACGAACTGTCGTCCTCGTCGCCTCGGCTGCCGCGCGCATTGACGCCTCTGGGCAGTCAAGATGACACGCGGCGGCACAAGCAGTCCAATCGCCCACGCGGTGAAGTTATGGCCTTGCCGCCTCTTCGCCGTGCCCATCCGCGGCTACAAAAAGCCCGTTCTCGTCGCCCTCCTCGCCATTCTTCCCCTCTCCTCGCCATTCTTCCCCTTCTCTCCTCGCCTTCCCGTGCTCTCCTCGCCATGGTTCATAGGCACAACCTAGACGGCGCAACCGCAAATGAGTTCGGCCGCCGGACACTGCACCTCTGGGAGGCGAGGATCCTCTACGAGGCAAACTTCCACGCGCCACCAGGCATGAGCGCGTCGAGGACATGGAGACTTAGCGCACGCGGCGTGCCTGTGCCTCTGCCACCGACCGGGCCCGAGCGCGTCGCCAAAATAGAGGATATTCGGGCGCGCTTGACGCCGGAGGCGCGGCGCCAGCCGCAGTGGCATCCCGGCAACGAGGCCGCCTGGACGGATTTCTTCGAGGCCCGCTTCGAGGAGGATCTCAACGACATCCCTGACAATGTCCCTGTTTTGGGGCGCAACAATGCGGGTGTCCGTCGTGTCTGGTGGAGCAAGCCCGGGCGCACTCTTGCCCGGGTCCTCGACCACATCCAGCGGCAGATGAGGCGCAGAAGGAACCGCCGCACCACGACCAAGCCTGCTCCCACCCCCACTCTCGTTCCTCTCGCCGTCGTCAAGGCAGAGCCATAGGAAGCACTGTCGCGCCGGTGAACCAGGAGCCAGACCCTCGTCATCAGAGAAGGGCGAGCTCCTCCGTAGTCGGCGGGCGATGTCATCCTCCTCTCCGACAGCAACGATGACGACGTCTGCCCTCCCCTGCCGATGTACCTCGGCGACCAAGGGTAGGGCAGCAGCAGCGCCGCCCCAAAGGCGGAGTCGCCGAGTGACTCCGATGACGACGGCGGTGATGACTACACCAAGATGTACAAGACCCTCGGCATGTAGATGACTTGTTTTTTAAAATTTCGTCTAAATATGTAAAAACTCGCCTATATTCGACAAACTTCAATGAAATCGTAGTAGTTTGCCAACATTTTCATCATTTTTTATTTGATTTTATAAAATTTCGCCACTTGGGGTGGGGAACAGCTGGGAACCGTGCTTCGCATTAGGCGAAAAATAGCGTCGGACGTCCCACGAGGCGCTATTTAGCGCAGAAAATCGCCCTGGGAAGCCGAACGGCCGGAGATGCTCTAACGGGTGGTACATCGTGCGCCATCGTAAAACGGAATTGCTAAACCTCAGGTGCCTGTTTTTTGCTTAAGTCTCGGTCGACTCGGAGGGCCGTCCGATTGTTTACAAGATTGGTGTGTACCGCAGCTTAGCGCGGAGAGTTATTTTTGCAGCCCGTTGACGCCTTAATGGGCTGTCTGGACCTCGTTGTATGTGTCTCTCCCGTGCGTGTAGTATATGTGTGTCTTTTCTGAAAAAATTTATGTCTGTTATTTTGCTGGCCACCGCTCCATTTCTGCGCGAGCAGAGAGTGGATAACGGAAGAGGAACGAGAGCCGAGGGGGAGGAGCTCGCCGTCCCCTCGCCGCCGGTGTGTAGAGCGGATATCTGCAGGTACTGATCCCCCACTCTATGTTTTCGGCGGTTGGTGTAGGGGGGCGGGGTGTTTGTTCTGCTCCCCCCTGTGTGTGTCACGGCCGTTGTTGTAGGTGGCAAGGGGTGTAGCCGCCGGGGGGGTGTTTGTTCTCCTTGATTCCTCTGTATCGCCGCCGGGGGGTGTTTGTTCTGCTCGATCCGTCTTTATCGCCGCTGGGGGGGGTGTAGCAGGTGGGGGTGTTTGTTCTGTTCGTCCACTCTGCGTCGCCCCGGGTGGTATGGCCACTGTTTGTTGTAGATTTTTTTCTAGAGAACGTTGAGTGAGGAACATACAAACAGTGTGGATATAGATTCAGTAGATTTTTGGTAGATTTGTGGTGTCTACACGAGCGTTTGTTGTTCATTCATGTGGGGATTATCTGTTTTCCAGCCCTGGCCTTCGTGCTATCTTTCATATGTTTTGTTCCAAGAGCACCGAGAATGTGCATATGTTATTGTTTGTGTTAGCTGTCGTGTTAACATTTCTTTTCATGCTCAATATTTTTGACCAATGTCTTTATTTTCTGTCTGTATGTGTTTCTGTTGATTTTTTTGCATTTGATCAGCAGACTTGTATATAAGTCAAACGGGGAAGATAAAGGTCAGTTTGAAAGTGTTGACGTGGGCGCTTCCGATTCAGATGACGATATTGTCTTACTGGAGGCAGTGAGTAAAATTGTGAGTTATGGTTGTTGCTTCATCACTTTTTTAGTCATCTAGTGAGTAAAATTGTGAGTCGTGGTTGTTGCTTCATCACTTTTTATCATGTTCCACCAGTGAAGTAATCTAGTCAGTAATGTATTTGTCATTTTTTATTCTTTCCCGTCAGTTGGTGTTACCCGTTTGTAATCTATTTTTTGTCTCGGCAAGATGAGTTAAGGCAATTTTCTTTGATATGTAGTGCTGCAACTTGCTGAAGATTATCCTGTGATATAAATATTAGTTGGCCTAGAGAATATAACAGGCTCCTGCTGAATTCTTTGCTCCTCATTTTTGGAGGTTTTTGATGAGATTTTCCCTCTGCCTTGCTTAGATTACATTTTATCAGAGGCTATTTTTGTGCATAGGGGGTCCGAAGTTTAATGATGTTAGCAGCAGACAGCAGTGGAGCTAACGTCCCTCGCTATCATGGAGATGACCTTGATCGTACAAACTAGCTGGGCGATGTAGGATAGAACACCGACACTGTTACCCATGTGTAATCTATTTGTGTCTCGACAATATAAGTTAAGGCACTTTATTTTTTGTTTTTGCTGCAAGCCTAAATTAGTACTGATTCATGCGTGACTACATGATTGTACTGTATTTTTAATCGAGTACGAGTTGTTTGTCTAAGCATTTTTTTTGTAGGCATAATAGCTTTATCATTTTCACAAACAAATTTTTGGAACCCAAAATACCTGAATTTTAAACATGTTACCTAAATAAAGCCATTCAGTCTTGTAACAAGCTTTTAATTCTGTTTTTTCATTGTAATCATTTTAAACTTACATTTCTCTCTCAGGTCACAAGAAGCTTGAAACGTTCTCGCGAACATAACAAGTTTGGTAATGCCAAAAGGAAGGTCACTATTGATTATGCATGGTTATTACTTGCTTACTTTTCTTTACTTTTTCTTGAGTTTTTTTTCTTTTTGTTTTGTGGTCTCATGCTTGATGTTATTTTCTTTTTTGTAATGTCCGGTTTTGTTTTTGTCTAACCTGCAGAAACTAACCCGTGACCGTAGACAAGGACGTCAAGTTGTCGATAAGGATGTTTCAATTCCAAAACGTAGATACAATGTGACCTATCTCACTCAGATCATTAAGGATTTCAATGAAATTCAAAGAGGTTTTATTAGGGATGTTGGTTTTGGTGCTCTCCTTGAGTTGGATGGTGGGGTTGTACCATGGTCCTTTGTCCAGTGGCTAGCAGATCATGTCGACGTGGACAACGAAGAGATGTGTTTTAATGAGAAGTCTATACCAATTGGTGCAGATTCTTTTGGGCATGTCCTTGGTATCAGTAATTCAGGAGATCCTGTTCCGAGTGAGACCAAGACTTCAACAGCAGAATTCTTGAAGCTTTTTGGTTTATCTGATATGCCATCTATTAAGGTTTTTGGTGACAAGATCATAAAAAAGAACCAGGAAAAGGATGAGTTCCTAAGGTGTATATTGGTTGTAGCATTTTCATCATTCTATTGCCCAACATCAAGCACAAAGCCAGGTACATCATATCTGCCTGCTCTTATTGAAGTTGACAAGATCAATTCATACAATTGGGGGCAATTATGTTAAAAAATGGAATGTGTTCTATATTAAGAAGTACCATAGATATTCGTCTACTCTAGCTGTGTGTAACTATTACTTCGCGGTTAGTTTCGTTTGCCTTTTATTTGTATTTCTTTTCATGTTCAAGAAATGGAATTTGTTTTATAATAAGAAGTACCTTTTTAAGCTTACTAATTTCTTCTCTGAATTCCTTTTATGCTACAGGTTAGGTATTTGGATTTTCTGTATTTTGGAGAAGGGCAAATAGAACAAACCATACCAAGGATTAATGTTTGGAAAAGAAATATGATCAAGGATTTTGTGGCCCTTGACTTGGACGAAGACAATTTCTATGGAAAACGCATTGTAAGTTTTATGTGGATGTACATGTTTTCCGTATGCATGTTGTTTTTATCTTTCTTGAATATAACAATTCACGACTATATTTTATCAGTTTTTAATTTTTTATCCTTGCTGTATTTTTTTGTCCAAAAGATCAAGCACATCAGTGAAACTTGTTATTCACCGGTCAGTGTTATCACAAAGGAAAACATTGCTTCTTCTGTTAACCATTTGAAGAACCATATCAACTCACTTCAGCAATGTGCTTTTACTGACAAGGTAAATTAATGTTTCAGTTTTGAAGCATGTGTCACACATTCCTTACTCTGCTTTTCCAAAACAAACCATTTGCAGCTGAATTTGAAGTATTTTTATCCAATGCAGGTCACAAAGTATTTGTTCAATTTTTTAGCAGTATACTATAAATGAAACTGAAGAAACTTGTTCCAAGATGGAAGGCCTACTCAAGGGTGTTATTGCTTGTTTATTAGAAAACAAGTCTATATCAACTGCGTCACAAAGCACCGATAAAATCAATTGTTCAGAAAGAAATGAAAGCAAGTCAAATGGCAGCACCTTGAAATTACCATCAAGCGATGCTAGCAGCAACTTTAATGAAAACCAAGGTTTATTTTAATGCAGTGTGTGGTTTTTTTCTCAATCATGATTAAGTGTAAGAAATTGAATAGAGTATGACGATGATCTTTGTATGTATTTTGAAATTTGTGCATTTTTGCAACTTTGGTTATGTATTGTGTTTTCTGTTTTTCTATCTGTATACTGTTGAACATTAATTCTTTTTGTTTGAGTCTATTAGTTTACATGCACAAAACAAGAAATGTCCGCTGTCGCGATTTTTTTTTCAGTTTCGACATCGATTATTTTTTAATTTTAATTTTTTTATTTATTATTTATAAAAGGCAAATCATTGAAAGAGAAGGAGCATGTAGATACAGCTTTTGGCAGCTAGCAGTCTGCTAATTCAATGCCAATACCAAGTGAAAGATGTACTACAAATATGACAACCACTACAACAGAGGAGGTTCATTACTATCTTTTTAATTCAGTTAAGATAGTATATATATAGCTTCTTTTGAAATCAAAATATTTTTATTTTTTTGATATTCTGTTGTATTACAGATCATGGCACGCCTAGTTGAGCCTGAAAGAAAAGTACCACCCACCCCCGCCCCCGTTCTGAATGAGAAGATAGCACACGATCGAATAATGCATGTCAACACTGCTTTATGTAAGCTCCAGATTCATCATACGACAAAAAAAATCAAGATACCAAGATTTGGAAACAATGAGGTACATCATGCTTTACTTTCTTTGATTTTGCGCTAAGTATTATGTATTACATCCCTGTTTTTCAAGCTACCTTCCTATATTTTTTCTAGAGGATATTCATGATCATATGTTTCTTTTTCCAATTTTTTCTTGTATAGAATAATGAAAAAATTCAAGGGGACCAACAAACACAGTTAGTAAGTAATACTAGTGCAAGCCTTGATCACATGTTGAAAAATAATAATAAAACTCCAACCGATAAATGCGATGTTTATGAATGCAAAGGTAAATTCCTTCAAAATCTGTTTTGTACATTTTTTCCAAGTACAATCACTTCAGGGTTTTTCTCAAGCCATGCAACTTGTGTCCTTTTTTTCTCAGGTCATGATGAACATGAATCCAAAGTAGATTTGGATGAAGAAAATGCAAGTTTAAGCTTTAAAACACCAGAGAAGACGCATCCCATGTTCAGAGCCAAAATAAACCCAAGTAAGCTTCTGAATTTTTTGTGTTTTATTTTGGGATGATGTATGTACATGAAGCCCTATTTACCTTTCCTCAATTTAAATTCAAATTTTATTTTTTTTCTAGGCAAAGAAGATACAGGGCTAGTGTATGATATCAACAGCAATTCAATTCAGTGTGGTCAGAAAATTAAGTCCACTAGCAAACAACCCCAGACAGACTCCCACTTAAACTACGCATATTCGTCAACAAATGTTTTCCCTCAGTGGATTTCACAATCAAGAAGACGAAGTTTCGCAAGCGGAGAAAGTGAAGCAAGCAACAGACATCTTGATGATATGAACATAACTGATTACGAGGTAAGACGTGTAAATTGTTGAACATCTACACCTACTTTGCACATGTGTCTGATTGTGGAAGCATCAGAAGCTTTTTTTTAGAGTTGTGTTTTTGTTTTCCTCATGGCTTTGTGGAACTTGTCAGTAGGAGCACTGTGTCTCGACTGAAAATGTGCAAGTATGAACAAGTTGCACTTTTCTGATTGGAAAATGTGCAAGTAGGACCTATCTGCACTTTTCTGATCGGAAAAGTGCAAGTAGGTCCTAGCTGCATGTTTCCAACCGGAAAACTGCAAGTAGCACCTAGTTGCACTTTTCTAATCGGAAACGTGCAACCATGACCTAGTTGCACTTTTGTGATAGTAATTGTGCAAGTAGGACCTGAATGCATCTTTATAACCGAAAAAGTGCAACTAGCACCTAGTTGCATTTTTTGTGATTTGAAATGTGCAAATAGATCCTAGCTGCACATTTTTGTTTGGAAAGTGCAAGTAGCACTAGTTGCACTTTTCTGGTCGAAAACGTGCAACTCTGAGCTAGTTGCACGTTTCCAACCGGAAAAGCGCAAATGTGTTAGTTTTAGCATGTTTTTCTATTCTGGAATGTGCAATCCCGAAATGTGCAAGTAGGTCATAGTTGTAGTTTTTCCAATCGGGGGCAAACGTGGAAAATGTGTCTACAATTTGCGTATTTTCTATTTCTCGATTGTGCAAGCAAGGCTAGTTCCACTTTTCCGATCACAAAAGTGCAACCAGGGGCCTAGGTCCATTTCCCTGTTTTTGAACTCGTCGAAGTAAGGCCTAGTTCCATTGTTTCTATTTTCTCGAGTGTGCAAGAAAGGCTAGTTGCACTTTTTTCGATCACAAAAGTGCAACCAGGGGCCTAGGTCCATTGCTCTATTTTTGAACTCGTCTAAGTAAGGCCTAGTTCCATGTTTCTATTTTCTTGAGTGTGCCAGAAAGGCTAGTTGCGCTTTTTCGTTCACAAAAGTGCAACCAGGGGCCTAGGTCCATTCCCCTGTTTTTGAACTCGTCGAAGTAAGGCCTAGTTCCATGTTTCTATTTTCTCGAGTGTGCAAGAAAGGCTAGTTGCACTTTTTCGATCACAAAAGTGCAACCAGGGGCCTAGGTTCATTCCCCTGTTTTTGAACTCGTCGAAGAAAGGCCTAGTTCCATGTTTCTATTTTCTCGAGTGTGCAAGAAAGGCTAGTTGCATTTTTCCGATCACAAAAGTGCAACCAGGGGCCTAGTTGCACTTTCTGATAGGATTTGTGCAAGTATGACCTAGATGCATCTTTTATAACCGGAAAAGTGCAACTAGCACCTAGCTGCACCTTTGTGATCGGGAAAGTGCAAGTAGCACTAGTTGCACTTTTCTGATCGGAAATGTGCAACTATTACCAACTTGCATGTTTCCAACCGGAAAAGTGCAATTGTGTTAGTTTTAGCATGTTTTTCTATTCTCCAATGTGCAAGTAGGTCATAGTTGTAGTTTTTCCAGTCTGGGGGAAACGTGGAAAATGTGTCTACAATTGCGTGTTTCTATTTCTCGATTGTGCAAGCAAGGCTAGTTGCACTTTTCCGATAACAAAAGTGCAACCAGGGTCCTAGGTCCATTTCCCTGTTTTTTGAACTCGTCGAAGTAAGGCCTAGTTCGATGTTTCTATTTTCTGGAATGTGCAAGCAAGGCCTAGGTCCATGTTTTAATTCTGGAATGTGGAAGTAAGGCCTAGTTGAATGTTTTCAAATGCAAATGTGCAATTAGGGGTTTGGTCTATTTTTTTCCCTTTGTTTAAAATGATTTTATCTGTTTTAGCAAGTCTTAACAAAATTGCAATTCCTTTGTGTTTTCAACAAATAGATGATGGTCAGCCATCAATACCTCTTGAAGTTAGTTGGCTTGCAAGTCCAAGGAATCAGGTGAGTAATATTTTAAGCCCTCATACTTCCCGCTCTGATTTCCAATTTTTTTTTATCTAAGTTGACTGTATTTTTTATATAGGCATTAAGAAGTTTGAAGATGAGAGAATACTCTAACTCTGAAAATTTGAAAAAGCCCCTTGTTTCAGAACATGCATCACCAAACTTAGATAATTCAACGGGTTCTCCAACGTCACAAATGGATTCACCAGTCAGACTTAAATTAAAGGAAACCATTGTAGTAGTAAGTCCATGGATGATTTTTTGTAATATGTATTGTCTTATCATTTTTCCTTTATTTTTCTCTACTGTTGGAAGAACCAGTACTGAATATTTTCTTTTTGTGTATTATAACAGAGGTCACAAGACTCACCTGAGGTACGCTAATTGGGTGTGAAGAAAGCAAGCCCAACTATCGAATCTCAAGAAACTGAAAAAGGTATATATTGGAGAACATCGACTCAGCCCAATTAGGGAAAACAAGTCAGAGAGTATTGATTATTGTCGTGGTGGTGTCAAGACAGATGCCATAGGATGGCTAAAAGTGTGGGGACGATGGATGCTGGAGGTGCTCGGGGAGGGATCACGCGACGAGTAGCCGCGTGAGGTAAGAATCCAACACTGCAAACAGCACAATCTACCCAGGTTCAGGGCCCTCGTGAGGAGGTAAAACCCCTACTCCTGCCTTTCTCTCTATATATTAGTGCTTCTCCGAGTAGCCACAGTACAAATTCGGTCTTTACCGAGTAGCCACCCTTCTCTCTAAGATGAACTAGGTCAAGGATCTCAACTGGCGCCAACGTGCGATCTGCGTCGTGGTACGTGTCGTGCGATCCCCCGCGCAGGAGGGGGCAGGGCGCCTTATATACTGGCGCCCCTACCGGATACAGCCAACTAGATAGAATACAAATAAGTGTCGACATAGTGTTCACATCGTCCTTCTTCCGAGCTCCCGCTGACAGCTTTGGCTTCTAATCTTGTCCTGTCCGGAAAGTCGTTGGGCAAAACCAAGTGATCAGTCTGGTATCACTGTGCCGAACACAGAGTAGGGCCCCCCCTATCCTGCGACGCCCTGCTGACACACTATCACAGTCAGGCACGCCGTCCTCAGATGAACAGTGCCGTGAATAGTGCCAAGTACGGACCCGGGATACGCGGGATCCTGTGTGAGAACGGCTTCTTTGACTTCTGGCCCGAGTAGGTTCCCGCCAGTTCTACTCGGACCAACTCTTCTATTCGGAGGAACATAACTTCCTTGATGCATCCTTCTGGTCATCTTTTTGTAAGACCGAGTAGCAGTCTACCGGGTAGCGAGTACCGGGTAGGCGGCTACTCGGCCAACCACCCCTTCTGACCTTGCCTTTAGCACTTGCCTTTACCCTACTCGGGGGTAACCCCCCGACATTAGTCCCCGAAGCTGGTAGAGTCCTGCGAACTTGTTCACTGGGCTCTGCTAGCTTAAAACCAACCTTGGCAACACTGCCCTTGAACCTTAAGATGCCGAGTAAAACCTCCGAGTAGCACTCTGGAAACTACCTTGAGTTTCTTCTCCTCCGAATAGAGCTAGTTCTCTTCTCTGTAACCGAGTAAAAAGACTTGGTGAATTTTCCAAACAGAATCTCTGCGTGGCAGAGCACAATCCGGCTTTCCGCGCTGCAACTGGGCACGTGTCACGCATCCACGACCCCGACTCCTCGCTGCCCAGGACCTGACAGGCCACGCGCCCAGTTTTCACGGAGTGGGCCCACTAGCCCGTTACGTCCCATCACGCGCAGTTATTGCCCACGATCTCGTCGTGGGATCTAATGCGGCCGTTACGCGCGCGTTTCGCGCTTTGTGCGTTTCTAACCGGCCCACAGATCCCACGCCGCACGATTACTGCCACGATCGATCCCACTTCCTCAATTCATAACGGTAATCCGAGGAGCGGTATAAGTACCCCCTCGGTAACTCCTTCTTCTTCTTCCGCTCACACTTTCCCCTCTACCTTCTCGTTTCTCCGCCGCCGCAGAGCACCTCGCCGCCGCGCAACTCACTGCACCGCCGCGAGTTCTTGCACCACACCAAATCCTTCAACCTTTCCGCCAATTTCTTCCTCACTGCCATGGCTCGCGACGACGACGCTCGCGCCGGCTGGGCCGGATCCGAGGTCACTGCCGAGGATTGCCAATGGCTCGTGAACACCCGGAGAGTTCCTCCCGGTGTTTGCTGCCGGCAACCTGGCAGCGAGCTCGTCCCGGCTCCGCAGGAGGGCGAGCATGTCGTCTTCCTCGCGCACTTCGCGCGAGGATTCGGGCTTCCAGTCTCCAACTTCCTCCGGTCGTTCCTCGACCATTATGGCCTCCAGCCACACCACCTCCCTCCAAACGCCGTCGTATTCCTCTCATACCACGCCGTGGTATGCGAGGCCTTCCTAGGCGTTCGCCCCACTACGGCGACTTGGTCCAGATACTTCTTCTTCCGGAAGCAGAGTAAGGGCAGGAAGGATGGCGCGGACACCAGCCGCGGAATGACGGAGACGGTCAGCGCCATGTTGGTGCAGCGTGGTGGAACCAATCACCCACGCATCAAGGGGCTGGATTCTGTCCTCAAGTGGCAGAAGAACTTTCTGTACGTGAAGAACGTCCCCGCCAAGAAGGGAGCCAAGGTGGAGGACCGAATCAATCTGCCCCACTGGAGCAACCGAGCTCCCACCGGGAAGAACTGGCGGACCAAGCCGTCCCTCGACAGCAACTTGAAGCAGATGGACGAGCGCCTCGCCCATCTGATCGGAGAAGGGCTCAAGAGCGATGACCCGATCGCCTGCTGGATCTCCAGGCGGGTGCTGCCGCTCCAGCACCGCGTTCATCTCATGTGCTACATGGGCGGCCCCCGCGACTGCACTCGGACAACCACGTTCGAGCTCAGCAACGCGGATGTTGCCACTTGGGCGCGCTCCATCATGAGCACTGGCCTCAGGGACCACTGGCAGTACGGCTTCATCCCGTACAGCCGCACGAAGCCAATTGAGCAGGTTAGTACTTCTCATCCTGTTTCTTGTATTCATACTCCGAGTAGGTAGCCTTTTTCTCTTGCTGCGATTAGTATTCGCAGTCTGTGCCGAGTAGGACATTTGATAGTTTGGCGTAGGCCTCCTGTGCTTTGTGTTTGCACGCCCTGCCGAGTAGCATACTTAGCAGTTTCTCTAGGCTTACTGTGCTTTGTGTTTGCACGCCTTGCCGAGTAGCACACTTAGCAGTTTCTCTAGGCTTACTGTGCTTTGTGTTTGCACGCCTTGCCGAGTAGCACACTTAGCAGTTTTCTCTAGGCTTACTGTGCTTTGTGTTTGCACGCCTTGTCGAGTAGGACGCCTTTGTGCTACTCGACTGACTTGTGATGTTTGTCTATTTTCCAAGTCCTTGCTCGCCAGCTTGCCGAGAGCATGGAGCGCTTCGAGGCCAACTGGGAAGCTGACCGAGAGGAGGACGACGAGGTCTCCTACGACACCGCAGACAAGCTCAATCTCCCTCACGCCGCTCAGACGGAGAAGCACCACGTTGACGCGTCTGTCCGTGATTGGTCCGAGGACGACGACAAAGGTAATCGACTTCACCTTGTCAGGTCGCGAGTAGCGCAACCCAATTTCCTCACGCTTCTGAACTGTTTTCTTCTTCCCAACTTCACAGACGATGCTGACGCTGAAGAGGAAGGCGAGGACGAGGACGAGGAAGCCCTTGTCGTCGATCCGCTTTCAGTTGCTGCTCCTCTTACCCGCAAACGGGCGGGTAGCGGTGCTCAGGAGCCCCCCGCCAAGAAGAAGAAGACGGCCGTGAAGAAGACCAAGGGAGCCGTGGTAAAAGGACGACGGCTACCCCCTTGCCGCAAAGGGTAAGCCACTTTCTTCTAAGTTATGCACCTCTGTTTCCTCTGTCCTTCTCTCTTTTCTGAACATCCTTCTTTCTTCAGCGCCCCCTTGGACGCTGACGCCGCTATCGCACCCACCAAGACCAAGAAGAAATCCGCCATCGACGTCGACAATCTCGTCGATCTCGACGACGAGAACGAGACCGCAGCGCAGGACAGGACGCGTGCATCCTCTCCTGTGAAAGGAGAAGATTCAGACGACGCCCTGTACATGGACACCGACGCCCATGACATCGAGCAGGAGCAGCAGGCCCGCGCAGAGCAGGAAGCGCAGGATGCTGCTCGCAATGAGAGGCCACCTTCTCCTCCAGCCACCACGGCCGAGGAGAACCTAGAGCAAGATCCCGAGAAGCACGATGACGCCGCCCTTGAGCGGCAGGAAGAAGACCAAGAGCAGCCAGCAACAAGGGCTGCTGAACAGCAAGACCCTGCGGCCCAGCCGCAGGCAGAAAGACCAGATGCCACACATCAAAATCCCGCTGCCGAGCAGCGGGTTGAAGTAGTTGACGAGATGGAGCAGGACCTGCAGAGCCACGCGCAGCCGGACGCTGCGCCGGGTAGCACGCCCTTGGCGCCGCCTACCCAGCAGGGCACCTTCTCCACCGCACCAAATTCCCCATCGGTGAAGAAGACTAAAACTGCAGCCAGCCCTCCGGCCAAGCCGGTTGTGAAGAAGATCAAGCAGGAAGCTGTCGAGAAGAAGGCCGCCGAGAAGAAGGCCGCCGAGAAGAAGACTTCTGAGAAGCAGACTGCCGAGAAGCCAGCTGGCCAGCCAGAGGGCACTGTCCGCAGGAATCCTTCGCGTGGCGGCGCGCATGATGCTGCCACGATGCCGCCGCCAAGACCCACTGCCAAGGCCGGCCAGCTCACCATCCGCGAACCTGGCGCGGCAGCTGATGCCGGTGCGGGATCCAGCTTCCCAGATCCGCCCAGCTTCCCGCCTTACTTGATGAACATCAGTAATCAGTACGGCATCCCCGTAACCCCCGCCGAGAAGAAACTCGCCATCAGGAGAGGCCAGCAGGCCACGGCGGTGGACTCCAAACCTCCAGCCAGGAACAAAGACAGGTCTGTCTCGATCTCCTCGCGCGAGGTCCAGGAAGTCGAGGTGACGTCCACGGGCCTTGAGCAAATGATCGATCGGGTTGGATTTATTGACGCTGAGTGGGACAGCAAAGTCCTTGGCAACCCGAACTGGAATGGCGTGGGTTTGGGCGATTTGGATCACATGCGCGTTGACTGGAACAAGGCGGACATGGTTTACAAACCCATGACCATCTCGTCCAAGTCCAGCACGCTCGCCGCCAAACTGTTCATCCACCGCAAGGCCGCAGAGGACCTTGAGCAAACTTATGCTGTAAGTCTTACTCATCCGTCCCGAGTTGCATTTTCCTTCTCTTCTATTTTTCTCCTTCTTCTTATCCATCACCCAGTCCTCGAGATTCTGGCCGAATAGGCGGATACTCAACCGAGTTGCCGCCTTCTCGGGTGGAATCTTTACAACTTTGCCTGATTCTTTTTCTTTCTGCCTCTCAGAATAGCCTTTTGAAGAGAACCAACCTGTACCGTCGGCTGCTCTGGAACCACAGCATCGCTAGGAGGCGCCTGGAAGCCCTAGAAATGAAGCGCAAGACCGACGAGGTGGTGGAGAAGGAGGTCATGGATAGCGCCCTCAAGCTTTCCGAAGTCGAAAGTAAGCTCTTAGCTACGCGGTTCCTGCGTTTGATGTTTACGCCCGCTTTTTCTTTCTGCTCTAACCGATCCTACTCTGCAGGCAAGTTTAAGGCCTTGGCCGAGGAGCACGCGAACTGCCGTGCCTTTGTTGAGAGTGGTCAAGCCACAATCAAAAAGCTGGAGGGTAAGTTACCGTCTTCTCGGCTTATCTTTCTCTTTTCTTCTTTGCTACTCTGTTGATTGTGTTTTGCTCTTCACAGAAGACCATAAGAAATATGTTGAGGAGCATTTGGATTGCCTTAAGCCTGCTGAGGTGCAGCAACAGATTGAAAGCCTTGAGGTGGAATTCAAGAAGAGACATCTCGCCGAGTTGGGGCCAGTGCAAGTCCAGCTGAAGACTGCCCTGCAGGATGCCCTCGCCATAGCTGCCGAGAAGGACAAGATAGCTGCCAAGAAGACCAAGATTGAAGCAGCAGCCGCGGCTAAGCAGAAGGCCCTCGAGATGGAGTGCGAGGTGCTGAAGAAGAGCAACGCGGACCTTATGGCTCAGCTGGCCGGGCTCCGCTTAATCGAAGAAAAGCACATAGCTGACGAGGAGTCGTGGAAGAACAAACTACAGGCGCTGCTCTACGACTTGAATAGTAAGTGCCCGCTTCTCTGCGCTTTCGCCTTTTTCTTTTGCTTCTCTGCTGCTCGGTTTATTTTTCTACTCTGCCTCTGTCTCTGATCTTCTCGATAGCTCTTTCAGAAATCTTCCCCGACCTCGAGTCTTCTTGCAAGCCTGCCTTGGCAAAGGCCCGAGCAGCTCGCACCGAGAAGGGCCAGCCCATGGACACCAAGGCAGAGATTGAAGATAGCCTCATAGTCATGCAAGGGCAACTTCAGCGTCTAGGGGGCGTGGGCACCGATCTGGTGGGCACCGCCTTCAAGCTCCATGACCTGTTCTGGCCTCAAGACTCCGCGCCAACAACTATCTGCGGACTTGCCGCGAAGCTGAATGGCGTGAAGGCCGAGCTGAAGAAATGCCGGGCGTTCGGAGCTTGGTCAGGCGCTGATATGATGCTGTTGTTCATCACGAGCTGGTACGAGAACCTGAACTTGGACGTCGTCCGCGAGATGCGCGAGGACTCCAAGTGGGAGAAGAACTCCTCGTGCGTGGCTCGCCGCCAGACAGTCGCGTACGAGGTCGCCCAGTACGCAGACACCGCGCACTTCATTGAGGGTCTCACAGAGCCCGATACCGAGGTGGATGAAGGCGAGGAGGAAGACGAGGACGAAGACATGGACGAAGATGCCACTGAGTCCGAAGGCCTGAGCTTCTTCGATCGCCCCGTCGACAAGACCGGGAAGGGGAAGGCCGCGGCTGTCGCGGATTGCGACGATGAGGCCGAGAGCGAGAAGATGACGATCGACACCGCAGCGCTCGAGTTCGGCACCTCATCAGGTGCGGCCCTCGACGACACGGCTCGTCTTCGCGCCCAATCGACTGCCTCCACCTCGGCGACAGAGCTCATCTCGGTGGCCACGGCCACCTCTGTCCAGGCTGCCTCCGAGCCAGATGCGACTACAGCGAAGACCGACACCGCCAACTCGGAGGTTGATGCTGCCAAGGCCAGCACTAAAGCTGAAGCTGCAAAGACTGACGCCGCCAGCTCGGAAGCTGATGCTGCCAAGGTTAGCACTGAAGCTGAAGCTGCCAAAGCCAACGCCGAGAACACTGCTGCCTCGACCTGATTTTCTCCTGCAACTTTATCCTCAAAACTTCTATCAGATCCCCCGGATGCCGGGTGCAGATGTATCGAAATATCTATGCCGTTTTCTTGCTACTCAGTTTTATTCACACTTGATATTTTTAATTTAGTCAATTTGAGCAACCTTGGCTCGATGCCGGGTTGCGTTATCATGCAAGTCCCCGAGCTGCATTTCTTATTCGCTCTTCCTTTTTATCTCAGCTCTTACCCGCAACTTGTTGCTTTTTTGGTATTCGAGTCACAAGAGTTCATAGTTGGAGTTGCAAATACTTAGCCACTTAGAAACACTCGTAGTAACGCATCCCACCACTTAGCCGTAAAGAGTTAACGAAAAAACAGCAGCAAAAGCACCCTACTCGGTTCCCGCACTCTTTCCTTCCTTAGCAATTTTTCTTGTGCTCATTGACCTTTTGCTTGTTCTCTTGCTTGCCATGAAGCCGGGTTTCGGACAGCAGCAGAGTCGAAGAGTTGGCATGTAGGTTTAAACACAATACTCAATGTACTTATTAAATGTGAAGCAGAGCAACCGAATAGACAAAGAATGGAGCCGAGTAAAAACACTTAGAACAATTTTGGACGAGGGCAGTCCCCGAGTTCAATTTCAGATTGCAGAGTAGAAATTTAACTCGGATAAGAGAGTACATACATATTTTTGCTCACGAATGAAAGCGACGGAGTAGAGCTACATTCCAGGGACGCTTAGATTCCTCTCCAGCCTTGTTTACCCTGTTCTTCTGTGATGGTTGTGCGTCGACTAGGTAATAGGCATCATTGTGCAAAGCTTTGCTCACAATGAAGGGCCCTTCCCAAGGAGGAGAGAGTTTGTGCATCCCGGCTGTGCGTTGCACAAGCCTAAGGACCATGTCTCCTTCTCGGAAAACCCTTGGGTTCAACCTTCGGCTATGATAACGCCGCAGGTTTTGCTGGTAGATAGCCGAACGTGACAGAGTCAGCTCTCTTGCTTCTTCAAGCAGGTCAACGTCGTCTTCTCGAGCTTCTCTCGCCTCCACCTCAGTGTAGAGGGTTACTTGGGGGGAGTCATGCTCTAGGTCTATTGGAAATACGGCCTCAGCCCCATATACCAAGAAGAATGGCGTGTAGCCGGTTGACCGGTTAGGGGTAGTCCTTAGACTCCACAATACCGCTGGCAACTCGTCTAGCCAACACCCAGGTGTTTTCAGCAGTGGCTCAATCAGCCTTGGCTTTATGCCAGCTACCACCATGCCATTTTCTCTTTCAACTTGCCCATTGGAGGCGGGATGCGCGACTGATGCAACGTCTAGTCGGATATGCTTATCTCTGCAGAACCGCACCATTGCTCCTTCAGCAAAATTTGTGTCATTGTCCGTGATGATGCTGTGCGGGTAGCCGTATCTCAGGATCACATCCTTCAAGAAACTCATGGCTGTGGCTCCATCGCACTTCCGAATAGGCTTCACTTCTATCCACTTGGTGAACTTATCAACCATGACCAAGATATGAGTCATGTTGCCTCTAGCCGGCTTGAAGGGACCAACCATATCCAAGCACCAAACAACAAATGGCCAAGTAATGGGAATGGTTTTCAACTCGGACGCAGGCAGGTGGATCTTACTTGCGAATCTCTGGCAGCCATTGCACTTCCTCACGATATCCTCAGCTTGCTTCAAGGCAGTGAGCCAATAAAATCCGTGCCGACAAGCCTTCTTGACCAATGCCCGAGAAGAGGCGTGGTGCCCACATTCTCCTTGATGTATTTCCACCAGAATTTCTTCTCCTTGTTCTAGTTCTACACAGCGCTGCAGCACGCCGGTAGCACTTCTCTTGTGCAGCAGTTCTCGGAATATGGTGTATCCCTTGGATCTTCTCTGAATCTGCCTTGCAGCCACCTCATCTTCTGGCAGGGTACCGTCCCTTAGAAAGGATAATATGGGCATAGCCCAACTCGGTGTCTCCCGTGTAGGAAACACTGGTTCGTCCACTTCCATTGGAACAGGTGCCAGTGCCTGCTCTGTAGGGTTGAGAGCACTTCTTTGAAGCCCTGAACGATTTGCGAGAACCTCCTCAATGAATGCGACAGTCCCCGGGTCGAGAGGGGCAGTCCCCGAGTAAGGAAGGACAGTCCCCGAGTAGGGAGTGGCAGTCCCCGAGTAGAGAATGGTAGTCCCCGAGTAGGGGACGGCAGTCCCCGAGTTGCAGACGCCAGTCCCCGGGATGGAGGCTGCAGTCCCCGGGTTCTGTGTTGCAATCTCCCAGTCAATCTCCATAGGAACAGCTTCTTCATCTGGCAGAGACGGAACAAATATGGATTCCGAGTTGGGGGATGGCTTGATGGATGGCTTTCTCAAATGCTCCAAGGCAATTCCCGCCGGGATGGACTGCCGAGAAGACCCCAACTTGGACAGCTCGTCTGCTGCTTCATTCTCTGCTCGGTGAATGTGCTGGAACTCGCAACCTTCGAAGAATCCCGTCATGGACTGCACCAGGAAGCGATACGATGCCATGTTGGCATCCAGGGCATCCCACGTACCAGAAACTTGCTGCACCACCAGATCGGAATCACCATAGCATATGATGCGCTGCACGCCAACCTCCTTGGCTACTCGCAAGCCGTGCACCACGGCTTTGTACTCTGCAACATTGTTGGATGCCTTGAAGTGGATTTGCAGCACGTACTTGAGTTGATCTCGCTTGGGTGACGTAAGCACTACGCCAGCGCCAAGCACTTCCTTCACCTTCGAGCCATCAAAGTGCATCCTCCAGTAATTGGAAACTGGGGCAGGAGGTTCATACTGCACCTCGGCCCAGTCCACCAGAAATTCCGCCAGAATCTGAGACTTGATGGCTTCTCTTCTCGCATACGCGGGAGCGTACGCGGCTAGCTCGATCGCCCACTTGGCTACTTTTCCACTCGCCTCCTTGTTGCCCATTATATCCGAGATGGGAGCAGAACTCACAACAGTGATAGGATGCTCTTGGAAATAGTGTTTCAGCTTCTTGGCGCCCAGGTACACGCCGTAGGTCATCTTCTGGTTGTGCGGGTAGTTCTGCTTGGAGCTGGACAGCACTTCGCTGAGGTAGTACACTTGACGCTGCACACTTTTGCCTTCCTCTTCTCGTTCCACCACAATCACCATGCTGACTACTCGGTTAGTAGCAGCGATATACAGCAGCATTGGCTCCTTGGGTAGCGTACTAGCCAAGATTGGAGCGCTACCCAACATCGCCTTCAGCTCATTGAACGCCACGTCCGCCTGCGGCGTCCAGACGAACTTATCACTCTTCTTCATTAATTGATATAGAGGCAGGGCCTTCTTGCCCATTCTGCCCAAGAAACGGCTCAGAGATGCCAAGCAACCAGTAAACTTTTGCACATCCTTCAGAGATCGCGGCAAAGACATGCTCTCAATAGCTTTTATCTTTGAAGGATTGGCTTCGATGCCCCGACTAGACACCAGGAAGCCGAGTAGCTTGCCAGCCGGAACGCCAAAGGTGCATTTACTCGGATTCAGCTTCATTTTATACTTGCGCGGGTTAGAAAAGGTTTCCTCAAGATCGGCAAGCAGAGTATGTGTTTTATTCGTTTTGATGACAATGTCATCTACGTACACCTGCACATTCTTGCCGAGCTGATCATGCAAGCATTTCTGCATGCATCTCTGATAGGTTGCACCCGCATTCCGCAACACGAAACACATGACACGATAGCAATAAGCCCCGTACGGGGTAATGAAAGCAGTCTTTATTTGATCAGCAGGGTTGAGAGCTATTTGATGAAAACCCGAGTAAGCATCTATGAAAGACAAAGGCTCGCAACCAGCTGTGGAATCGATAACCTGATCGATGCGAGGTAGCGGAAAGGGATCCTTGGGGCAGGCCTTGTTCAGGTCGGTGTAGTCGACGCACATGCGCCATGCAGTAGCGGCCTTAGGATCCTCCTTCTTCTTCTCGACCATGACCGGGTTGGCTAGCCAATCCGGATGCAGTACCTCCATGATGAAGTTGCTTATCAGCAGCTTGGTGATCTGATCACCGATAGCTTTCCTTCTCTCATCTCCGAAGCGGCGCATAGCCTGCTTCACTGGCTTGGCGTCAGGACGCACATGTAATGAGTGCTCAACGAACTCCCTCGGGACACCTGGCAGATCTTCATTGGACAAGGCGAACACATCCCGATTCTCACGGAGGAAGTGGATGAGCTCACTTTCCTATTTATCCGCCAACCCGGAGCCAATGATGGCAACTCGGTCGGGGAACTCAGGGTCGACCTGGATCTTCTTTGTTTCCTGAGATGCCTAGAATGCAGTCCCGTACTGGGAGCTCGGCATCCCAGGCGCAATGCATTGCGCAGCCTGCGCCATGGCCACCACCTCATGTATCTTCTTCTTCTCGGCAGCAATCACCATCGACTCCGCCAGCTGAGAACCAGCAGAAGCACACTCCATGGACTTCTTGTAATCACCAGAGATGGTAATCACACCATTGGGACCAGGGATCTTCATCTTCAGGTATGCAGTGTGGGTAGACGCCATGAACTTGCTCAGAGCAGGCCTGCCGAGAAGAGCGTGGTAAGGGCTTTGATGATCAACCACCTCGAACTGCAGCCTCTATGTGCGGCAGTTCTCCCTGGTACCGAATAGCACATCTATCCACACTCTGCCCATTGGAGAGCAAGAAATCCCCGGCACAATGCCATGGAAAGTGGTCTTGCTGGGAAGCAGCATGTTTTCGGCGATCCCGAGCTTCTCGAGTGTATCCTTGTACACGATGTTGATGCTGCTGCCGTTGTCGATTAGCACCTTGCTGAACCTCACGTTCTTCTCGGGACCCAGGAAAGTAGGATCCAGCACCAAGTCGTAGCTACCCGGGTTGGGCATCACCTTGGGATGGTCAGCTCGGGACCATGTGATCTCTACATTGCACCAATGCATGTAATGAGGAACAGCAGGGATCACAGCATTGACCTCCATGGCACGCCTGTGCTGCGACTGCTTGTCGACGGGCTCGGAAGTGAAGATCATGTAGCTCTCGTGGTGCTCTTGGTACTGGTTGCGGCCCCATCATCATTGTTACCGTTGTTGTTGCCCTGGTAGTTGTTGTTGTTGCCTCTGTTGTTGTTGCGGTTGCGGTTGTTGTTGTTGTTGCGGTAGCCCTCATTGTTGAAGTAGCGATTGGCTCCTAAAGCCACTTGGTTCACATTTTCTCTTCTCGGGAACGCCGGGGGCCGAGTTGCGGGTGCGCGAGCAGGCTGAACAGCAGCGTTCGCAACTGGCAGAGGAGGAGGAGGAGGCAAGCCTTCATTCCTGATCAGATCCCACCACTCGCACTGCCGAGTAGTGTGGTTGGCAGGCCTCGAGGGGTGCTGAGTGTGGAAGCTGCATGGGCCATCCTTCATATCGTCAAAGACGAACTTCTTAGCCGGCTTCGAGTTGCCGCTACCCGGCTGAGGAGCTAGGTATGGCTTCTTGTTGCCTTGGCCCTGGTTCTGGTTCCGCCCATACTGGGCTCCAGCAGTTTTTTGCCCTTGGCCACTCCCAGCTCCCACACCCACTGCGTTCACCTCTTCAGGGTCGTACCGAGTATCTATTCGGTCGCCCCTGCGCTTGTTGCGGAACTCGTTGTGCTTGTTGTTGAAGTTTCTTCTCGGCTCGGAGGAGTCCATCAGTGGTTGAGTAGGATCACCAAGCGCGTACTGATCCGCGATCTTGATGGTCTCCGCCAGAGTGTTCGGCATCTCCCTCTGCAACCTCTGCCACAGCATGCTGCCATGCTTACAACCCTGCGCAAACCAAGTGATGGCATGCGCCTCGTTCACACCTTCGCAGGTGTTCCGCAATGTGCTCCACCGAGTAAGATACTCGCGATCCGTCTCGTCTTCTCGCTGCCTGCAGGCGGACAGCTGTTGCGGCCTATTCGGCCTCTTGTACGTGCTGGTGAAGTTGCTGATGAAGGCCTCCGAGAAATCCAGCCAGCAATTGATGTTGTTCTTGGGCAAATTGTTGAGCCAAGTGCGAGCTGGGCCCTCGAGCATCTGCGGAACGTATCGCACTGCCCATCTCCGGTTGCCGCCTGCGATATGGACCGCGGTGACATAGTCATTGAGCCAGTCTTCTGGCTTGGTGCTGCCATTGTAGCTCTTGGTGCCCCTCGCGACCTGGAAGTTCTTCACGGATGGCTCGTTCATAATGCGTGGGCCAAAGCAATCAGGGCCGGGGGGCCCCGTGTTCTCGAGCCGCGCGGATAAACTGATCCGGTCCAGCTTGTATCGAACATCAATGGGCTCCAGCATGCGTTCTCCCACGCGGTCCAGGATATCATACCCAGCCAGCCCCATGGCCGAGTAGCCGTCATCATACCTATCCACTTCCATGGCAACAGGCTGCTCCACCAGGTTGGCTACTCGGTCAGCCGCACGCGGCTGAGCAGCAGCTGCCTGGTGAGGCCTCCGCCGAGCAGGCTGAGCAACCTGTTGCCGAGAAGGGCTCGGGCGATCTCCACCTCGCGTTTGGCTATGAGCTTTATGGGCTTGCAAGCCTGCTCCAGCAGAATTGTGTTTCTGGCCGGACTGTCGCGGCACAGCGAGCTGTTTCGCGGCGGCAGTCGGGTCGTACACCTGCATTTCCCTGTTTCTTCCCGAAGTGCCACTGCGGTCCCTTTCGCGGCTGGGGTGCGGAGATGAGGCCTGATCGTTAGATCTGGCCGCATGCGAGTGCACCACCTGCGAGCCGCCAGCACCCGGGTTGGCTTTCCGGAACTCCTCGTTCTGCCTAGCAGCCTCTAACACCAGCACGTTGAGCCTCTCCTGCTGTCTAGCGCGCGCGTCGCCGTCGAGATGCGGCAACTCGGCAGCTACGGCCTCTGCAGCTCTAAGTGTTTTGGCGGGGGTGCTGTACCTAGGCCTAGTGGAGGTGTTTGCGGTGGCAGATTGACTAGGAGCCTCTACAACAGTTGCCATCTCGGCACCTAAGTTGCGCCGCGTAGCACCTACTTTACTAGCCCTCCTAGCAACCGGCGTGAAACCGTGAGCCTTGTTGTACTCGTTCTGGTCTAGACTGAGCTCAAGCCTAACCTTCTCCAACTCCGCCTGCTCGGCGAGCAGCTCCTGGCGCTGCCGGTCGAGCTGCGCCTTCATGGTCAGGAGCTCAAGGTCGGTGGGAGGCGGCATGCCGGTCCGCGCAGCGGACGCAGGAATGGTCGGAGTAGTGGAGAGAGGAAGGTTGCAGTCCTTCTCATAGGGCTTGTGGGTCTTGCCGCCAGCGCTTGAGCCAGCAAGATCCTCGATGACGCCCGCAGTGCCAGCCGCACCCTTGCCGGCGTTCGCAGCCAGGCCGGTCACCATCACCTCTGCGCTGTTCGCAGAACGGCACGCAGGCCTTCCGCGAGCAGCAATCACAGCAGGAGGATCCTCTGCGATCAGCACCTCCTTCGGGAACTCGTTGACGACGGCGGTGGCGACGTAGACGAGGTGCGAGCCGAAGGAGATCACCGTGCCGCCCTCCGGCATGGCCCTGCCGCCGAAGTCGCCTGCGTTGTCGGTGACGAAGTCGAAGGAGCCGAATCTATGGACAAGGCCACAGACCACGCGCTCCACCGAAGAAGATCCCGTCCGAACGGTAACTCCAGCCAGCGCCGCTGGTAGCCCCACGGTGGGCGCCAACTGTCGTGGTGGTGTCAAGACAGATGCCATAGGATGGCTAAAAGTGTGGGGACGATGGACGCTGGAGGTGCTCGGGGAGGGATCACGCGACGAGTAGCCGAGTGAGGTAAGAATCCAACACTGCAAACAGCACAATCTACCCAGGTTCAGGGCCCTCGTGAGGAGGTAAAACCCCTACTCCTGCCTTTCTCTCTATATATTAGTGCTTCTCCGAGTAGCCACAGTACAAATTCGGTCTTTACCGAGTAGCCACCCTTCTCTCTAAGATGAACTAGGTCAAGGATCTCAACTGGCGCCAACGTGCAATCTGCGTCGTGGTACGTGTCGTGCGATCCCCCGCGCAGGAGGGGGCAGGGCGCCTTATATACTGGCGCCCCTGCCGGATACAGCCAACTAGGTAGAATACAAATAAGTGTCGACATAGTGTTCACATCTTCCTTCTTCCGAGCTCCCGCTGACAGCTTTGGCTTCTAATCTTGTCCTGTCCGGAAAGTCATTGGGCAAAACCAAGTGATCAGTCTGGTATCACTGTGCCGAACACAGAGTAGCCCCCCCCCTATCCTGCGACGCCCTGCTGACACACTGTCACAGTCAGGCACGCCGTCCTCAGATGAACAGTGTCGTGAATAGTGCCAAGTACGGACCCGGGATTTGCGGGATCCTGTGTCAGAACGGCTCCTTTCACTTCTGGCCCGAGTAGGTTCCCGCCAGTTCTACTCGGACCAACTCTTCTATTCGGAGGAACATAACTTCCTTGATGCATCCTTCTGATAATCTTTGTGTAAGACCGAGTAGCAGTCTACCGGGTAGCGAGTACCGGGTAGGCGGCTACTCGGCCAACCACCCCTTCTGACCTTGCCTTTAGCACTTGCCTTTACCCTACTCGGGGGTAACCCCCCGACAATTATATCTATGACCAAACAATTGTTTCAAACCACATGCCCATGGGAAATTCATCATGAATGAGTCAATATAAACACCTCTGCCCCCAAGGAGGATAGTTCAGCCAAGTAGATATGTATCATCACCATTTGATGTAAATGTCTGCAGTTATGAACCTACAGACCTAGAAACTCAACAATACTGATCGATTGTTCGTCTTGCAAACATGGAAAAATTCAAGTAGCAAGTGCCCTTCATTTTCTCTTCCTTGTCCCTAATTTTTTTAGTGGGTTTTTCTTTTTGTCGTTTCTTCTCTTGTACATTTAATTCATTATTAATATGTTAATCTTTCTAACTGTGAACAGGCGATAGGATTTGATAATTGCAAAGTCACTATGGAAACATTTGGTAATTCAATGAAAATAAGAGGAGTAGTAGAATCATGGGTCATGAACTTGTATTCTCGCAACCTGTTCAGAGAAAAGCACCCATTAGATTCAAATTGACACACTTTTTTCCACACTTCAAGTGTAAGAATTTATGTTAATTTTCTCATTTTTAAGATCTTTTTGTTGGATGTTTTTGCTTAAATTTTGCCAAAATGTAAATAGGAGTACTTCCTAGAGAAAGGGGAAAATGAAGGTAGAAGACTCTACTATAAACATGAAGCTATGAAGGCTTTTGTAGGTGCTGGGAAGGCTAGGAAGCTTCACTTAACAGAATCGGTAAATTTTAGTTCAAATTATTATTCCTATTTTTTATTTTTATTTATAGGAAACTTCAAGTTCAAATCTATTTAGAAAATTCAGTCTATTTTTCCTTCCCTGAAATTGATCTTATGTTTTCGCAAATTTTAACGAGCTTTTTGTTTTACTTCGACAGCTACATTTTCCATCTCTCTTTTGTGATCATTGGTTTCTATTCACTGTGGACATAAGAGACAAGAAATTTATATTTCTGGATTCCTATTTCAACAAAGAATCCAAGTTACACAAGGAAGCTGATAACATGATGGTACAAATATCGAACATGTTATTTTCCCATTTTTTTATATATATAAGTTGTGTTATTTGCAACTAGGCATAATAATTTTTTCTGCTCTTCCAATATGTCATTTTTGTTCTATTTAAATATAACTTTCTCCTTTGTCAGATAAAAAACTTCATACAAATCTGGAACGAAACAAATCAAAAGGAGGTTGATTTCACTCAGTTTGAAGCTTTGTACCCAAAAGTACCTCAGCAAGATAACAAGTATAAGTTCTACCCATTTTTGCAAGCTATTTTTTACATAGTTTCTCTGTTTTATTTTTGACGCACGTATAAAACTCTAACGTTTGACAATCCATCTACTAAAAACAGCAAAGACTTTGGCATCTTTGTGATGAAGAATATGGAGCTTTTCACACCAAGAAGAAACTTGATGGGCTTGTACTCATTAAGAGACATTCCTAAAATTCGCATACAAATCACCAATTACATGATGTTCTGCAAGTACAAAGTGGCAAATGACATGAAGGAAGTTGTCATGGGATTCAAACCTACTGTAAGAATAAATTTTCATTTTAAGCAAGTACATTCAATTACCTTTTCCACAACCATGGCTACTAGTTGTTCTCTTGTCGTTTTTTTGTTATTTGAAAAGCGCATTTCTGTGAGTTGCACAATAATGTTTTTTCGATACATTTTGTTTTTGTAATTCAGGTTCATGGGACATACGCCAGGCAGATGTGAGCTAGAAAATAAGCAGACAAGAAGAGAGGGGATAGCATTCAAATGAATTTCTGTAGTTAGTAGGTAGTAGCTGAATTAATCTGTATACTTGTATGTATGTCGCTGACTGCAGTGTGTTCTCAACTAAGTGAGAAGTACTTACATAAATATGTGCTATATGATATATAATCACTGTGTGTAGCAACAATGTGAATCATGATGCCAAAACTTACTATTCTGTTTTAGTATTTTATAGTGTTGTGGTTTCTGTTTTTGTTCTCTCTTTTCAAGATAAAATCTGGATTTAATTATCTTTAGTTTTTAGGATTCAATAGTTTGTTTTTCATTTCTTTAGAAGTCCTCCTCGATTTCTTTTATTTCTCTTTCTCAAATCCCTAGATACTCACTATATCAGTACATTCGGTCTATCTTTTGTCCCTCGGTCTATCAGTCCTATGTTTCCTCAGTCTATCAGTCCTATATTTGAGCCTTCATAGTTTCCTCAGTCTTTGTATTATTATTTTTCAAGTATTTATTTCAACCACTCAATAACTTGTTGTGTCTAGTCTTATTTTTCAGTCATTAGTGTTTGACCCCCCCCCCCCTTTTTTCAGTTTTTATTAGTAATTCGTATGATGTAAGTATCAGGTTTGATAATTGTGGCATAAACTAACACCAGGTAGAATTTTTGAACAAATCTCCAATGTGCATTGTTCTTTTATTTGACTCAATAACTTCTCGTGTCTAGTATTATTTCATTATTTCAGTCATATGTTTGACCCCTGAGTTTTAATTTTGGTTTCTTGCACCTGCCAGCAGGTATTTATTTATCAAAATTTAGAAGAGCATTGTGTTCACATTCGTCAGTTTTATCATGTTCTTCATTTCATAAATTTTGTAAGAAGATTAGATGGGAAAAGTTACGTACAAATACCTAGGGCCGCTGCACTAATCTGAAGTGCTGGTTTTGATCAAAATTCGTGCAAGTTCCCCTAGTTTTTTATGGGGTCTTGTTCTTAATTTTCTTACATCCTATTATTTATTGGAGTTTTGTGTCCATGGATCCAATCACTGAGGTGATGCTGCTGCAGAAAGGAGTTGGATGGTACTGATGTATGCGCTTAAACTTCTCGCCTTACCAAATCGTGCTAAGTGTTTGTGTGTCTTTGCTGTTTCCTCATCTCCGTTAGCTATGTCAACATCCCTTTCCGATTCACGTATTTTGTACGTCTTTGTATGTGCATGCAGATTTTCATGATGAGTGGTGGGATGCAGTTAGTGTTTTGAGTCTACAATGCCGATATTAGAGCATCCTGCTCGAATTTGCAGATGAAACAAAGTACGTTTTTTTTAACTCCATCCCTTAATGTACTTTCTATCTTTGTTTGAAGAAACACCAAAACTCTATTTTTTTCAGTTCTGTAAGGAAAATGTGGAAGTCATGCTTATCTCCTAAAAATAATCGGTAACCAGTATATACCCCTTTCATTCCATGTTTTACACTGAAAAGAGATATAATCTGTCTGTAAAGGGATGCAAAATGAGTCATCTGAATTCTTTTCATTTTTCTTAATTTTTTTCTCCTGCTCAACTAAACTGATAAATAAGGTAGAAATGTGAATTTTGTTTTCAGGTCAACACACAGGAAAATATGTCTTCTAGCGGAAAACAAATTGCAATACAAATTGGAAAAGTGGGAAGAACAAAAAGTGCAGAGATGTTTGGACTCCAGTTTAGTGTTCTTTTTTTCCAAAGGTTCGTATAAACATTAAGTTTTTATGCTTACAATAGTAGACACAATGTTCATAATCTTGTTGTACATTATAAGAACTAATCCAACATCCGAGATAAAAAAATGACAGTGAAAAATCATTTTTATTCAACTTGCAACAACTGTCTTTTTCTTCTTTTTTGCCCATCTGTCTTGCTTTTCTTCCGTTGATTTCCTTTATTTTCTTGTGGCATTCCCTGCTTTTTTCACTTGCATAATCTCACTTGTGACATCCTTTAGAGATGCTGACTTCCTTCACCTTCTTGATCCTTCCTATCTTTCTGTGCTGAAGTTTTGGCAAGAGTAGTAGTAATAAGGTTATAGTTTAGAATTTTGCAAGTGAGCTAAGCAACACTACTATAAAAAGCTATAAAATTACACTTTTTAGGAAACTGAAAATTTTACTTTTGTTTACTTTCTTCTTAGGTTTTTTCTTCTTGACAAACATAGATGAATCCAAGTGCAAATTTGTGCAAGTTTGTATGTTATGTTCATTTGAACCACAATGACTGCACGTAATTTCATTTCTTGCAAACATCTTCTCAGCAAATGTTTTGTATCTTCCATTACCCTTTCCTGCCTTCCTCTTCTCTGCATCTATCGGCCTACCCTTTGATTTCACAACTTTTGGATTGTTTAGGTGACCATAATCAACTGCACTCTCAGGAACAACTACACCTTCATCGGTGTTTCCATTACTTGCTTGTTTTGCCTCTTCAGCCAGAGTCATTTCATCTAATTTTTCTGCAATTTTCTTAACCTCCTCCGTAACAAACAAGTATTTCTCATTGGTCTTCGCCCCATCCGATGCTACATTTAGGCAAACTTTGGATAGAACATTGTATCTTAGCTGGCTGCAGTCCGATGTCAGTTGCAGAGGTACATTATAGAACATATCTCTGACTTCCTTCTTGTCTCTTGGCTTCCATCTATCAAGAAAATACTTCTTTGGTATCTCTTGAATGTTTAGATGCACAAGAACTTTAAGTACATGGGAGCACAAAATACCATCCTTGTTGAACTTCGAATAAATGCAGAAAAAGTCTTCTCTGGTCATGTAAACAAGCACTACATATCGCCTTGACCTGAAATCGTTAGCTGTAGCCAACTTTGACTTGTAAACCTCATACCGGGCATTCTTCTCAACCTCATGAACCAAAAGTTTAGAAGTAAACTTTGGTTGTTTCTGAAACCTATAAAATATCTTGCAATTATATCTTTTGCCCGCATGCACCTCCATGTCATTGCCACACCAGTATGATTGTGTAGTTGTCCTAGTAACAGAATCTTGCTCCTTCTCATTTTCTTCTATGTTCTCTGAAATTTTGTCACACTCACAAAGGAAACTGCTAACACTGAATGTGGATCCAACATTGTCTTTGAATATCGCATTTGTACCCTCACTCCTCGCTGTCGAGTGAATGAACGGGAAGAAATCATTCTTGAAGTACACGGGGGAAAATCGGTGCCTCATGTCCCACATTGTCTTCAAGTACTTCAGAGCACCAACCTGATATTTTTCTATCATTGCTGCCCAAGAAGATTCAAACTCAGACAAAGTCAAGGACATATGAATAACATCTTTGAATTCATTGTGAAAGTTTGCTATTTTCCCAAAGCTTCTTGCATGTTCCTCTTCAGCTTTTCGTACAACATGGAATAGACAATTCATGTGGACTGCATTAGGAAAGATGACAGGGATAGCTATTTTCATAGAAACATCTTGATCTATGATTATTGTCATTGGACTCTTTCCACCCATGTAGTGTAGAAATGTTTCAAACAGCCACTTGAATGTATCCACTGTCTCATTTTTGTAGAATAGCACACCCAAAGAGACAGTTGTCTCCATGTCCTGTCACGCCAACAAATGGGGCGAAAGGCATGTTATACCTATTTGTTTCGAAGGTAGTGTCAAAACTTATGCATTGACCAAACATCTCGTACATTCTCCTTGAAGTAGCATCAGACCAGAATATATCCTCTACGGTGTTGCTTTTGTGAACCTTGAGAGCATAGTAGAATCTAGGATCTTCTGACTGTTTTTTCTTGAAATAATCAAGAGCTTGCATCATGTCATTGAGTTTTCTTTCTCTTCTCATTTCACTTCTAAGGTTGCTCGCATATTTTTTTGTATATGGCACAGCCTTTAAGCAACCTCCTCTCAAATAAGAAAGGATTGCCATGATTTTCCGAGTTGGGAGCTTCACTGAGTTGAAAGTTCGGATACACAACTTCTCCTCATTTGTCATATGTTTATGTCTTCTTAAAAACCTAGTCTCGTCGTGTGGGCTCAACTCATGGTTATGATCCATATGAAGACTAGTCACAACCCACTTGTCTAATTTGAGAGTAACAACCATTTCAGCTTGGCAATCTGTAATTTCAATCTTGTTCCGTTTCCGTTTTTTCGGTGGTTGCACACTTGCTTGCAAGGGCTCTGCTTCACCACTATCTAGTGCATTTTTCCTTCTGGTTTCTTGCCTTTTCGCATCTCTCTGTCTTTTCGTCTCTTCAATAGTATCTTCATCTAGAACTTTGCCAGCACAGTTGCATTTGAAAGTGTACCTACTTGCATCATTTGATTTCCCAGTCAGCCGGGTCTAATAGTTCGATGCTTTCTTAGCTGAAAACCCAACTATTTCAGAGTACGTGCTGTAGAATTTGAAAGCAGCCTCATGGCTATCAAAAACTTGGTGGATATGGGGCACATGGTGACTGCGTACTTCCTGACTACAAGTTTGAGCAGCTTCAACACTCTCGTTCTATAAGAAAATTTCAATATCTTCTTGGGACAGCTCTTGAGCATCTGTTTTATTTTGCACTGCATCTGTGTCGTCACCTTGTGCTCTTGTTGTTTCTGTGTCTACATGCATGTCTTGTTCATCGTTGGGAACACCTGTATCAATGCTTCCTTCTTCTGCACCAAAACTCTTTACTGAACTATGTAACGAATGTGGAGAACCTGCATATGGCTTATCAAATCTGAAACCACTGTCTTCAAAATCATCTAAACAATCAACTCTTCATTTTCATGGACAGAAACACTCCTCCCAGTTGTCATAAACAGCTCCTTCTGTTGTAAGTTGTAGACAAAACATACAAGGCAGATTTTATTAACATACATGATCATTTGTAGACAATGGTTCTTAAAAAAATGACTAGAAAAGATGGCAACATTTATCTAACCTCATCACCCATCGGCCCATTCAACATGTCCAAGAAACTGACTCGTCCAAACTGTTGTTGGGAATTTGCAATAAAGCAAATGTTAATGTCTTTTTTTTAATGTAATAAATAAAATGCTTCTTTCATATAATTTTTCTCCTATTTTATTTCTCAAGTATAGAACAAGGGAAACAACCTGAGTATCGTGCATTTGCTCAATGCCTTCCAACATTTCTGTATATGTCATTTTACTGCCAGTGGATTGACAGAACTACAACATAACAGTATGATAAAAGTTAGAAAGACCAAAAATAGTTTGTTCAATTATCTTATATCTTGTTTGCACGCATTTTTTCAACTCAGGAAATTTTAACCTTACCATATTAACATTTCTGTGTTGTTCAACAGATCGAAGATTCATCGAGGAATTCAATGTGCCCTGCAATACAGAAGATCAAACTTTAAGAAAATAAGATAACATGTGCAAGGTAACAATTTTTCCCTCTAACTTGCTTCTCATGTGTATGCAAGCGTAGACATTCGAAGTAAAACTTACTTGTTGTAAAACACCAAAAAACCCATGAACACGTGCATTTCTTCCCAACATGTTATCTGACTCAATAAGTTCATTTTGTGGCTGTTGTGTGCAATAAATATTGCCAGCATCATTAGGCCACATAGAATTTGGAAAGAAAGGTCCAACCTGAAAACACAAATTACAAGCCAGTGTGAACAGTTATGTGTACAGCCAGCCTGAAAACCAACAACACACCTCAATATGACAGAATAAACAGTTTATGGTTTTTCCTCTTTTCCAAAAAAACAAGAAAATTGTTGAACTGAAGTCAAAATGCAACGTGCAAATCTGAACAAATATGATGTTGCTTTCACTTTCACAAGGAACAAACACAGATTGGGTTTTTTCTATCATCAAATATGATTGTTGAGTTTGCAATTAGCTGTACCTGACCACTGTTTGCAAGGAATGATCCATATGTGTTTAGGATGCTGCTAACTGGATCACCTGATTGGCTTACTCGATCACCTGTGTTGACACAAACAACTTTGTTTTTCAGATTCAGAGATACTCAAAAACAGGGGATTCAGAGATTCAGAAATTCAGAGATACTAGCATAAACTCAACAACTTCAACCCAACCTACCTGTGTAAGTACTAGAGCCACTTTCCATGCCTCTCACTTCTAGATAGCAATGCAACATCTGAAACTAATAGGGGAGCAACGTGAACATGTTTTCACCTGGGTCTTGTTTTCCCTGTTCAGTGTGGAGGATGATTTCGAGTACAGGGGGCAGGTGCCAATAGGGAACAGACAGAGGGTTGAAAGGGGTCGGGGGGACAGTGGATCTTGGATGAGTTTTCTCCTTCCTCGCGATGGTTGTAACTCATAGAGGTTTCTTGGAGAAGAACATATGGAAGAGACACGAAAGAACTGGAAGAGAGAGGAAGACAGGGACCACGAGAGGGGTGCGGGGTTCTCTTGCTGAACGGGCATGATTTCAAGCCAATCAAAGGGGCAGAACAGAAGCCCAGCTTCGGGACAAAGGCCCAGCTGCGAGTCAGAAGAAAATAAGACACATGCAAGGCCCATACAGACAGAAAAGAGAGCAACACAGAATTACCAAACACAGACACACGCGCGTGCGGGATCCTTTGCTCTTGTCTGCTGTGACGTGGAGGTGATGTCAGCAGTCGACTGAGACATAACAAAATCTCAGTCGACTGTGACTATAGGTGGCCAAACGGGCCGCCCGGCACGGCCCGACACGTGCTGAAAAAAGCACGGCCCGTCTACGGCACGGCCCGTATACGGCCCGGCTTATTCATGCCGTGTCGGGCCAGCCCACGGGCCTCTCTTTGCATGGGGCACGGCACTATGGCCCGTGTATGGCCCGCCGGCTTAAATTGGCACGTTAGGCCCATATGCGGCCTGGCACGATTGACCCAAATGCGCTGGGCGGGTGACGAAGATATGGATCCTGGACCTTGCGGGTAAGGACACCTCATCTCAGGCTCAAGGTTAAGGCCCAAGAAGAGGAGCCCTTGGAGTATTCCAGAAGGCCCATGTGAAGCCCACCCGCACTGACTTGCGGGTTAAGTTAGGGAATATGTAACCGACCTATGGTTAGAGTTCGAGTCCTCTCCGGGTAGGGTTCGAGACCTGGCCACTGTCGTGGTGGTGTCACGGCAGATGCCATAGGATGGCTAAAGTTGTGGGGACGATGGACGCTGGAGGCGCTCGGGGAGGGATCACGCAGCGAGTAGCCGCGTGTGGTATGAATCTATCACTGCAGACAACAAGATCTACCCAGGTGCAGGGCCCTCGTGACGAGGTAAAACCCCTACTCCTGCCTTTCTCTCTGTATATTAGTGTCTATCCGAGTAGCCACAGTACAAGTTTGGCCTTCAGCCGAGTAGCCACTCTATCTCTGTGATGAACTAGGTCGGGAATGTGAACCGATTCCAGCCTCTCTCACGCAGGAGGAGGCAGGGCACCTTATATACTGGTGCCCAGCCGGATACAGCCAACTAGGAAAAGTACAAACAGATGTCGACATAGTGTGCACACTGCGTCCTTCCGGGTTCCCGCTGACAGCTTTGGCTTCCTAGTTTGTCTTGTGTGGAAAGTCGTTGTGCAAAACCAATTAGCCGATCTGTTATCACTGCCACGAACACAGAGTAGGTCCCCCCTATCCTGCGATGCCCTGCTGACACACTGTCGCGGTCAGGCACGCTCTCTGCAGATGAATAGTGCCAAAGTACGGACCTAGGATACGCGGGATCCTGTGTCAGAACGGCTCCTTTGACTTCTGGTCCGAGTAGGAAACCGCCATTTCTACTCGGGCCAATTCTTCTACTCGGAGGAATAGAACTTCCTTGATTCGTCCTTCTGGCCATCAACGTTTAAGACCGAATAGCATTCGACCGGGTAGCCAGCTACTCGGCCCAACATCCTCTTCTGATCTTGCCCTTAGCACTTGCCTTTACCCTACTCGGGGGTAACCCCCCGACATTAGTCCCCGAAGCTGGTAGAGTCCTGCGAATTTCGTTCACTGTGCTCTGCCAGCTTAAAAACCAATCTTGCCTTTGATCCTTATGAGGCCGAGTAAAACCTCCGAGTAGCCCTTAATCGTGTCTTGAGTTTTTTCTCTTCCGAATAGAGCCACTTCTCTTCTCTGTTACCGAGTAAAAAGACTTAGCGAAATCTCGAATCAGAATCTCTGCGTGGCAGAGCAAAATCCGGCTTTCCGCACTGCAACTGGGCACGTGTCACGCTACCACGCCCCCGACGCCTCGGTGCCCGGGATCTGACAGGGCACGCGCCCAGTTTTCACGGCCTGGGCCCACTGGCCCGTTATGTCCCATCAAGCGCAGTAATTACCACGATTGCGTCGTGGGATCAATTGCGGCCGTTACGCGCGCGTTCTGCGCTGTGTGCGTTTCTAACCGGCCCACGCACCCCATGCCGCACGATCTTCGCCACGATCGATCCCACTACCTCCAATTGTAACGGCAACCCGAGGGGAGGTATAAATACCCCCTCGGTAACTCCTTTTTCCTCTTCCTGCCTTCACTTTCCCCTTACCTCTTCGTTTCTCTGCCGCCACCGAGCACTTCGCCGCCGTGCGTCTCACCGCGTTGCTGCGAGTTTCACTGCGCCGAAAGGCCAGCTTTTCCATCCAATTCTACCAATCCTTCAGTAAATGTCTTCTCCAACTCGATGGCTCGCGACGACGGCGCCCGCGCCGGCTGGGCCGGATCTGAAGTTATACGGCGGAGGAATGCCAGTGGTTGGTGAACACCCGGCGAGTACCTCCCGGTGTCCGCTGCCGGCAGCCCGGCAGCGAGCTCGTCCCCACTCCGGAGGAGGACAAGCACGTGGTGTTCCTCGCGCACTTCGCGCAAGGATTCGGGCTGCCCGTCTCCAATTTCTTCCGCTCCTTCCTCAACCACTTCGGGCTCCAGCTGCACCATCTCCCGCCAAACTCCACAGTCATGCTCGCATACCACGCCGTGGTGTGCGAGGCATTCTTGGGCGTGCGCCCCACACCGATGACCTGGGCTCGGTACTTCTTCTTCAGGAAGCAGAGCAAGCCCAAGCCGGATAGCGCGGATAGCAGCCGCGGCATGACCGAGACCGGCAGCGCCATGATGGTGCAGCGCGCCGGGACCAATCACCCGCGCATCAAAGGCCTGGACTCCGTTCGCAAATGGAAGAAGACCTTCCTCTACGTGAAGAATATCTCCGTCGAGAAGGGAGTCCCTCCGGTGGATCAGATCAATCTACCCAGGTGGACCAACACTGCTCCTACCAGGCAGAATTGGGGACACAAGCCGCCACTGGAGGGCGACCTCAAGCAGATGAACCAGCGCCTCGCCCAACTGATCGAGAAGGGGCTCAAGAGCGACGACCCCATCGCCTGCTGGATCTCCAGGCGAGTACTTCCGCTGCAGCGCCGCGCACATCTCATGTGCTACATGGGCGGCAATCGAGATTGCACTCGGACGACCACGTTCGAGCTCAGCAACGCGGACGTGGCCGTCTGGGCGCGCTCCATCATGAGAACCGGCCTCAACGACCACTGGCAGTACGGCTTCGTGCCATACAGCCGCAAGAAGCCAATCAAGCGGGTTAGTATTTCACCTCCCGCTTCCTGTGTAGTGATACCGAGTAGATAGCCTCCTTAGCTTAGTATGCCTAGTATTCGCACTCTGCACCGAGTAGGACACTTAGCAGTATTCCTTAGGCTTTATATGCTTTGTGTTTGCATGCCATGCCGAGTAGAACACTTAGCAGTATTCCTTAGGCTTTATTTGCTTTGTGTTTGCACGCCATACCGAGTAGGACACTTAGCAGTATTCCTTAGGCTTTATATGCTTTGTGTTTGCATGCCATGCCGAGTAGAACACTTAGCAGTATTCCTTAGGCTTTATATGCTTTGTGTTTGCACGCCATACCGAGTAGGACACTTAGCAGTATTCCTTAGGCTTTATATGCTTTGTGTTTGCACGCCATACCGAGTAGGACACTTAGCAGTATTCCTTAGGCTTTATATGCTTTGTGTTTGCATGCCATGCCGAGTAGAATGCCTTGTACTGCTCGACTGATTTGTGTTGCTTGCCTATATTTCCATATCCTTGCTCGCCAGGTTGCTGAGAGCGAGGAACGCTTCGAGGCCAACTAGCACGAGGATCGGAAGGAAGACGACGAGGTCTCCTATGACACTGCGGATAGCCTCTGTATCCCCCACGCCGTCCAGCAGGGTAAGCATCATGTCGACGCGTCCATTCGAGACTGGTCAGAAGACGACGCAGAAGGTGACTTAGCTCACCTTTCCAGTTGCGAATAGCGCGACCTAACCTTTCTTTTGCTTTCTCAATCCTTTTCTTCTCCTCTACTCTATAGATGATGCTGATGCTGACGCTGAGGAAGAGGACGAGGATGCCCTCGACGTTGAGCCATTTGGGATGGCCACTCCCTCCACTTGGAAGAGGACGGGTAGCGGTGCTCAGGAGCCCCCTAGCAAGAAGGCCAAGAAGGCCGTGAAGAAGGTCAAGAAGGGGAGACGACTACCCCCTTCCCGTGCAGGGTAAGCAATTTTCTTCTAAGTTGCATTTCCCTGTTGCTACTTTTTCTAACTTCTTATTCCGTTGCTGCTTCTCGGTTTCTTCTATTCTTCTTTCTTTTCTGAACTTTCTCTTCTCTTCAGCGCCCCCTTGGACACTGATGCTGCTGCCGCACCCACCAAATCCAAGAAGAGATCCGCCATCGACCTCGATGCGCTCATCGATCTCTCTGAAGAGGACGAGGTCGCCGCACAGGAAGGGGCGCGTGCGCCCTCCCCTATGAAGGAAGAAGACGAAGCCAACACCCAGGACATGGACGTTGGTTCCCAGGACGCCAATCAAGAGCAGCAGGCCCGCGCGGAACAAGAAGCGCAGGATGCTGCTCACGACGAGAGACCACTTTCTCCCCTAGCTGCTTCAGCTGGGGAGAACACTGAACAAGACCCCGAGCAGCGAGACCATGCCGCCCTTGAGCGGCAGGAAGAGAATCAGGAGCAGCCAGACACAGGGGCTGCTGACCAAGATGACCCCGCGGTCCAGCCGCGGGTAGAAGGACAAGAATAAACACACCCAGATCCCGCTGCCGAGCAGCGGGTTGAGACAGTTGAGATGGAGCAAGACTTGCAGAGCCACGCGCAGCCGGACGCTGCGCCGGGTAGCCAGCCCTTGGTGTCGCCTACCCAGCAAGACGCTCCTCCTACCGCACCGAGCTCCCCTGTGGCGAAGACCAAGGCCGCAGCAAGCCCTCCAGCCAAGCAGAACACAAAGAAACCTGCTTCTGATGCTACCGGCATGAGGGATGCTGCCGAGAAGAAGGCCGCCGAGAAGAAAGCTGCCGAGAAGAAGGCCGCCAAGAAGCAAGCTGCAGAGAAGCAGGCTGTCCAGCCTGACTCCACCGTCCGCAGGAATCCCCCGCGTGGCGGTGCACAGGACTCTGCCGCGATGCCGCCGCCCAAACCAACTGCAAAACCTGCCGCGAAGGCCGGGCAGCTCTCCATCGGCGCTTCCGGCAGTGCCGCTGGTGCAGCCGCAGGATCAAGCCTACAAGACCCGCCCTGCTACCCGCCTTACATGGTGCAGATGGGTAAGCAGTATGGCAGCAAGCTGGGCGCGACCGAGAAGAAGCTCGCTATTACCAAAGGCAAGCAGGCCACCGCTGTGGACTTCAGGCCGCCATCCAAGGACAAGGACAAGGCCCTTTCAATTTTCTCGCGCGAGGTCCAGGAGACCGAGGTGGTGTCAAGGGGGCTCGAACAGATGATTGATCGGGTGGGCTTCATTGACGCCGAGTGGAATAGCGATGTCCTTGGCCACGATCCCTGGCACGGCCTGGCCCTGGGCAAGCTGGACCATTGGCGCGTGGACTGGAATAAGTCGGACATGGGCTACAATCCCATGACCATCTCGTCCACCACCAGCACGCTTGCCGCGAAGCTCTTCGTCCACCGCAAAGCCGCAGAGGATATCGAACAAACCTATGCGGTGATTTTTGCTTGCCTGCTCCGAGTTGCGCTTTTCTTCTCTTCGATTCTTCTTCTTCTCCTTATCCATCATCCAGTCCCCGAGATTTTGGCCGAGTAGACGGGTACTCAACCGAGTTGCCGTCTTCTCGGGTCGAATCTTCGAAATTTTATCTAACCCCTTTTCTTTCTGCTTCTCAGAATAGCCTTCTGAAGAGAACTATCCTCTACCGGCAATTGCTCTGGAATCACAGCGTTGTAAAAAGGCGCCTTGAGGCCCTAGAAGCAGAACGCAAAAGTGACGAAGCGACGGAGAAAGAGGCCGTGGCTCGCACTCTCAAGATTTCTGAGATTGAAAGTAAGCTTTTAGCTACGCGGTTCATGCGTTTTATGTTTATGCCCGCTTTTGCTTTCTGCTCTAACCGATTCTTCTCTGCAGGCAAGTTTAATGCAATGGCAGAGGAGCATAAGAACTGCCATGTTTTTGTTGAGAACGCTCAATCCACGATTAAGAAGTTGGAGGGTGAGTTGCCGTTTTCTTTTGCCTTCGCTACTCTGCTGACCGTGCTTTGCTCTCCGCAGAAGATCACAAGAAGTTTGTTGAGGAGCATCTCGACTGCCTCAAACCTGCCGAGGTGCAGCAGCAACTGGAGAGCCAAGCAGTAGAGCTCAAGAAGCAACATGCCACCGAGCCGGAGCCGCTGCAGGTCGAATTAAGGGCTGCTCTTCAGGACGCCCTAGACATAGCTGCCGAGAAGGAGAAGATGGAGGTTGTCTACAAGGCTAAGCAGAGAGCCCTCGAGTCGGAATGCGAGACGCTGAAGGACAGCAACTCGGATCTCATGCTCCAGCTAGCCGAGTTCCGCAAGGTGGAGGAGAGGCACGTTGCTGACGAAGAGTCGTGGAAGAGGAAGCTGCAATCGTTACTCTGCGACCTGAACAGTAAGTTCTCGGTTCTCTGTGCCTCCCTGTTTCCTTCTTCTTCTCTGCTGTTTGGTTTTCATCTCTTCTTTACTCCCGTTTCTGATCTTTTCTGATAGCATTTTCAGAAATCTTCCCCGGCTCTGCCTGCAAACCAGCTCTGTCCAAGGCCCAAGAAGTTCGAGCCGAGAAGGGGCTGCCTATGGACACCAAGGCCTCGATCGAGGACAGCCTCACCAACATGCAGGGACAGCTTCAGCGCCTTAAGGGCTTGGGCACAGACTTGACATCCACTGCTTTCAAACTCCATGCCTTGTTCTTGCCCCAGGATCCCTTGCCCCCAACCATTCGCGCACTCGCCGAGAAGTTGGACGGCGTCAAGGCCGAGCTGAAGAAATGGCGAGCATCTGGAGCTCGGGCCGGCGCCGACATGCTTCTGCTCTTCATATGCAGATGGTATGAGAATCTCAATCTCAATACCATCCTCGAGATGCGCCAGGACTCAAAGTGGGAGAAGGATCCCAAGTGTGTGGCTCGCCGTCAGGCAGTCGCGTATGAGATTGCCTCCTACGCGGATACTGCGCGCTTCATCGAAGGCCTTACCGAGCCCGACACTAAAGTGGAGGGCGAGGGCGAAGACGAGGATGAAGACGTTGACGAGGAGGCCACTGATTCAGAAGGCTTAAGTTGCTTTGACAGCGCTGATGACAAGACCGGGAAGGGGAAAGGCGCAGTCGTCGCGGATAGCGACAATGAAGCCGAAAGCGAGAAGATGACCATCGACATCGCGGCCCTCAAGTTCGACTCTTCATCCGGCACGGCCCTCGACGACGCGGCGCTACTCCGCACCCAATCCGTTGCCTCCACTTCGGCGATGGACCTCATCTCGGTGGCCACAGCCACCTCTGATCAGGCTGCCACCAAGCCAGAAGTGGATGCCGCGAAGACTGACGCTGCCAACCCGGAAGCTGACGCTGCCAAGGCCAACGCCGAAGCCGATGCAGCCAAGGCCAACATCGAAAATGCTGCTACCTCCACCTGATTACGTCCTGCAATACTTATCTTTGAAAACTTTTATCAGATCCCCGGGATGCCGGGCGCAAATGTATCGAAACAATTATGCTTTTCGTTGCTACTCAATTTTATTCTCATTTGACGTTTTCAACTTAGTAATTTGAGCAACCTTGGCTCGATGCCGGGTTGCGTTATCATGCAAGTCCCCGAGTTGCATTTCTCATTCACTCTTCCTTTTTATCTCAGCTCTTACCCGCAACTTGTTGCTTTTTTGGTATTCGAGTCACAAGAGTTCAAAGTTGGAGTTGCAAATACTTAGCCACTTAGAAACACTCATAGTAACGCAGCCCACCACTTAGCCGAAAAAAGTTAACAAAAAAACGGTAGTAAAGGATCCCCTACTCGGTTCCTGCACTCTTTCTTTCCTTAGCAATTTTTCTTGTGCTCATTGACCTTTAGCTTGTTCTCTTGCTTGCCATGAAGCCGGGTTTCGGACAGCAGCACAGTCGAAGAGTTGGCACGTAGGTTTAAACACAGTACTAAATGTACTCATGAAATTTCAAGCAGAGCAACCGGGTAGACAAAAAGTGAAGCCGAGTAGAAACACATAGAACGAATTTGGACGAGGGCAGTCCCCGAGTTCAGTTTCAGATTGCAGAGTAGAAGTTTAACTCGGATAAGAGAGTACATACACATTTTTGCTCACGAATGAAAGCGACGAAGTAGAGCTACATTCCAGGGGCGCTTAGATTCCTCTCCAGCTTTGTCCGTCCTGTTCTTCTGCGATGGCTGCACGTCTACCAGGTAATAGGCATCATTGTGCAGAGCCTTGCTCACAATGAAAGGCCCTTCCCACGGAGGGGATAGTTTGTGCATCCCGGTTGTGCTTTGCACAAGCCTAAGGACCAGGTCTCCTTCTCGGAAAACCCTTGGGCTTACTTTTCGGCTATGATAACGCCTCAAATTTTGCTGGTAGATAGCTGAACGTGACAGAGTAAGCTCTCTTGCTTCTTCTAGCAGGTCAACGTCATCTTCTCGAGCTTCTCTCGCCTCCACCTCAGTGTAGAGGGTTACTCGGGGAGAGTCGTGCTCTAAGTCTATTGGCAACACGGCCTCAGCCCCGTATACCAAGAAGAATGGCGTGTAGCCTGTTGACCGGTTAGGGGTAGTCCTTAGACTCCACAACACCGCTGGCAACTCGTCTAGCCAACACCCAGGTGTTTTCAGCAGTGGCTCAATCAGCCTTGGCTTTATGCCTGCCAGCACCATGCCATTTGCTCTTTCAACTTGCCCATTGGAGGCGGGATGCGCAACAGACGCAACGTCTAGCCAGATATGCTTATCTCTGTATAACCGCACCATTGCACCCTCAGCAAAATTTGTGCCGTTATCCGTGATGATGCTGTGCGGGTAGTCGTATCTCAGGATCACATCCTTCAGGAAACTCACAGCTGTGGCTCCATCGCACTTCCGAATAGGCTTCACTTCTATCCACTTGGTGAATTTATCAACCATGACCAAGATGTGAGTCATATTGCCTCTAGCCGGCTTGAAGGGACCAACCATATCCAAGCACCAAATAGCAAATGGCCAAGTAATGGGAATGGTTTTCAACTCGGAAGCAGGCAAGTGGATCTTACTTGCGAATCTCTGGCAGCCATTGCACTTCCTCACAATATCTTCGGCTTGCTTCAAGGCAGTTAGCCAAAAGAAACCATGCCGAAAAGCCTTTTTGACCAAAGCCCGAGAAGAGGCGTGGTGCCCGCATTCTCCTTGATGTATTTCCACCAGAATTTCTTCTCCTTCCTCCGGTTCCACACAGCGTTGCAGCACGCCGGTGGCACTTCTCTTGTGTAGCACCTCTCTGAAGATGGTGTAGCCCTTGGATCTTCTCTGAATTTTCCTTGCGGAAACTTCATCTTCTGGCAGGGTGTCGTCCCTTAGAAAGGATAATATGGGCATAGCCCAACTCGGTGTCTCCCGCGTGGGAATCACTGGTTCGTCCACTTCCATTGGAACAGGCGCCACTGTCTGCTCTTTAGGGTTGGGAGCACTTCTTCGAAGCCCTGAACGATTTGCGAGAACTTCCTCCATGAATGCGACAGTCCCCGGGTTGAGAGGGGTAGTCCCCGAGTAAGGAAGGACAGTCCCCGAGTAGGGAGTGGCAGTCCCCGAGTAGGGAACGGCAGTCCCCGAGTAGGGAACGGCAGTCCCCGGGTTCTCTGTTGCATTCTCCCAGTCAATCTCCATGGGAACAACTTCTTCATTTGGCAGAGAAGGAACAAAAATAGATTCCAAGTTGGGGGAAGGCTTGATGGATGGCTTTCTCAAGTGCTCCAAGGCAATTCCCGCCGGGATGGATTGCCGAGAAGACCCCAACTTGGACAGCTCATCTGCTGCTTCATTCTCTGCTCGGTGGATGTGCTGGAACTCGCAACCTTCAAAGAATCCAGTCATAGACTGTACCAGGAAGCGATATGATTCCATGTTGGCATCCAGAGCATCCCAAGTGCCAGAAACTTGCTGCACCACCAAATCAGAATCGCCATAGCATACAATGCGCTGTACGCCAACCTCCTTGGCTACTCGCAAGCCGTGTACTACAGCCTCGTACTCTGCAACATTGTTGGATGCCTTGAAATGTATCTGCAGCACGTACTTGAGTTGATCTCTCTTGGGTGACGTAAGCACTACGCCAGCACCAAGACCTTCCTTCACTTCTGAGCCATCAAAGTGCATCTTCCAGTAATTGGTTGCGGGAGAAGGAGGCTCGTACTGCACCTCAGCCCAATCCACCAGAAATTCCGCCAGAATCTGAGACTTGATGGCTTCTCTTCTCGCATACGCGGGAGCCTACGCGGCTAGCTCGATCGTGCACTTGGCTACTCTGCCACTTGCTTCCTTGTTTCCCATGATATCCGAGATGGGAGCAGAGCTCACAACAGTGATGGGATGCTCTTGGAAATAATGCTTCAGCTTCTTGGCGCCCATGTACACGCCGTAAGTCATCTTCTGGTAATGCGGGTAGTTCTGCTTGGAACTGCATAGTACCTCACTGAGATAATATATTGGGCGCTGCACACTTTTGCCTTCCTCTTCTCGCTCCACCACAATCACCACGCTGGCTACCCGGTTGGTAGCGGCAATGTACAGCAACATTGGCTCTTTGGGTAGCGGACTAGCCAAGATGGGAGCGCTACCCAACATCGCTATCAGCTCATTGAACGCCACATCCGCTTGCGGCGTCCAAACGAACTTGTCACTTTTCTTCATCAATTGGTACAAAGGCAGGGCCTTTTTGCCCATTCTGCCCAAGAAACGACTCAGAGATGCCAAGCAGCCAGTGAATTTTTGCACATCCTTCAGGGATCTCGGCAAAGATATGCTTTCAATAGCTTTTAACTTTGAAGGATTAGCTTCAATGCCCCGACTAGATACCAAGAAGCCGAGTAACTTGCCAGCCGGGACGCCAAAGGTGCATTTACTCGGGTTCAGCTTCATCTTGTACTTGCGCAAATTGGCAAAGGTTTCCTCAAGATCGGCAAGCAGAGTTTGTGTTTTATTCGTTTTGATGATAATGTCATCTATGTACACCTGCACATTTTTGCAGAGTTGATCGTGCAAGCATTTCTGCATGCATCTCTGATAAGTGGCACCCGCATTCCGCAACCCGAAACACATGACATGATAGCAATAAGCCCCGTACGGGGTAATGAAAGCAGTCTTTATTTGATCAGCATGGTTGAGAGCTATCTGATGAAAACCAGAGTAGGCATCTATGAAAGACAAAAGTTCACAACCAGCAGTGGAATCGATAACCTGATCGATGCGAGGTAGCGGAAAAGGATCCTTGGGGCAGGCCTTGTTCAGGTCGGTGTAGTCGACGCACATGCGCCACGCGGTAGCGGCCTTGGGATCCTCCTTCTTCTTCTCGACCATGACCGGGTTGGCTAGCCAATCCGGATGCAGCACCTCCATGATGAAATTGCTTATCAGCAGCTTGGTGATCTGATCACCGATAGCCTTCCTTCTCTCATCTCCGAAGCGGCGCATAGCCTGCTTTACTAGCTTGGCGTCAGGACGCACATGTACCGAGTGCTCAACCAACTCCCTCGGGACACCTGGCAGATCTTCATTGGACCAGGCGAACACATCCCGATTCTCATGGAGGAAGTGGATGAGCTCGCTTTCCTATTTCTCCGCCAACCCGGAGCCAATGATGGCAACACGGTCGGGGAACTCAGGGTTAACCTGGATCTTCTTCGTTTCCTGGGATGCCTGGAACGCGGTCCCGTACTGGGAGCTCGGCATCCCGGGCACAACACCTTCTGCTGCCTGCGCCATAGCCACCACTTCATGTATCTTCTTCTTCTCGGCAGCAATCACCATTGACTCCGCCAACTGAGAACCAGCAGAGGCACACTCCATGGACTTCTTGTAATCACCAGAGATGGTAATCACGCCATTGGGACCAGGGATCTTCATCTTCAGATATGCAGTTTGGGTAGAGGCCATGAACTTGCTCAGTGCAGGCCTGCCGAGTAGGGCGTGGTAGGGGCTTTGATGATCAACCACCTCAAACTGCAGCCTCTCCGTGCGGCAATTATCCCTCGTACCGAACAGGACGTCTATCGATACTCTGCCCATTGGAGAACAAGAAATTCCCGGCACAATGCCGTGGAAGGTGGTCTTGCTAGGTAGCATCATGTTCTCGGCAATCCCGAGCTTCTCAAGCGTGTCCTTGTACATGATGTTGATGTTGCTGCCGTTGTCGATCAGTACCTTGCTGAACCTCACGTTCTTCTCGGGACCCAAGAAAGTAGGGTCCAGCACCAAGGCGTAGCTACCCGGGTTGGGCATCACCTTAGGATGATCTTCTCGGGACCACGTGATCTCTATGTTGCACCAGTGCATATAGTGAGGAACAGCAGGGATCACCGCATTGACCTCCATGGCACGCCTGTGCTGCGATTGCTTGTCGAGAGGCTCAGAAGTGAAGATCATGTAGCTCTCGTGGTGCTCTTGGTACTGGTTGCGGCCTCCATCATCATTGTTACCATTGTTGTTGCCCTGGTAGTTGTTGTTGCCTCTGTCGTTGTTGCGGTTGTGGTTGTTGTTGTTGTTGCGGTAGCCCTCATTGTTGAAGTAGCGATTGGCTCCTAAAGCCACTTGGTTCACATTTTCTCTTCTCGGGAATGCCGGAGGCCGAGGTGCGGGTGCGCGAGCAGGCTGCACATTGGCATTCGCAGCTGGCAGAGGAGGAGGAGGAGGCAAGCCTTCATTCCTGATCAGATCCCACCACTCGCATTGCCGAGTAGTGTGGTTGGCAGGCCTCGAAGGATGCTGAGTGTGGAAGCTGCATGGACCATCCCTCATGTCGTCGAAGACAAACTTCTTAGCCGGTTCCAAGTTGCCGCTACCCGGCTGAGGAGCACGGTATGGCTTCTTGTTGCCTTGGCCCTGGTTCTGGTTCTGCCCGTACTGGGCTCCAAGAGGTTTTTCCCTTTGGCTACTCCCAGCTCCGACAGCCACTGCATTCACCTCCTCAGGATCGTACCGAGTACCTATCCGGTCACCCCTGCGCTTGTTGCGGATCTCGTTGCGCTTGTTGCCGTTGAAGTTTCTTCTCGGCTCGGAGGAGTCCATCAGGGGCTGAGTAGGATCACCGAGTGCGTACTGATCCGCAATCTTGGTGGTCTCTGCCAGTGTGTTCGGCATCTCCCTCTGCAACTTTTGCCACAACATGCTGCCATGCTCGCAACCCTGCGCAAACCAAGTGATGGCCTGAGCTTCATTCACACCCTCACAGGTGTTCCGTAATGTGCTCCACCGAGTAAGATACTCGCGGTCCGTCTCGTCTTCCCGCTGCTTGCATGCAGACAATTGCTGCGGCCTATTCGGCCTCTTGTAAGTGCTGGTGAAGTTGCTGATGAAGGCCTCCGAGAAGTCCAGCCAGCAATTGATGCTGTTCTTGGGCAAGTTGTTGAGCCAAGTGCGAGCTGGACCCTCGAGCATTTGCGGGACGTACCGCACCGCCCATCTCCGGTTGCCGTTCGCGATATGAACCGCGGTGACATAGTCATTGAGCCAGTCTTCCGGCTTGGTGCTGCCATTGTAACTCTTGGTACCCCTTACAAGCTGAAAGTTCTTCACGGACGGCTCATTCATGATGCGCGGGCCAAAACATTCAGGGCCGGGAGGCCCCATGTTCTCGAGCCGTGCGGATAGACTGATCCGGTCCAATTTGTACCGAACGTCATTGGGCTCCAGCACCCGCTCACCCACACGATCCATGATATCATAGCCAGCCAGCCCCATAGCCGAGTAGCCATCATCATATCTGTCCACCTCCATGGCCACAGGCTGCTCCACCAGGTTGGCTACTCGGTCAGCCGCACGCGGCAGAGCAGCAGCTGGCTGTTGAGGCCTTCGCCGAGCAGGCTGAGCAAACTGTTGCCGAGAAGGGCTCGGATGATCTCCACCTCGCGTTCGGCTATGAGCTTTATGGGCTTGCAAGCCCGCTCCAGCAGAGTTGTGTTTCTGACCGGACTGTCGCGGCACAGCGAGCTGTTTCGCGGCGACAGTCGGGTCGTACACCTGCATTTGCCTGTTCCTGCCAGAATAGCCACTACGATCCTTCTCGCGACTGGGATGCGGTGATGAGGCCTGATCGTTAGATCTGGCCGCATGCGAGTGCACCACCTGCGAGGCTCCAGCACCCGGGTTGGCTTTCCGGAACTCCTCGTTCTGCCTAGCAGCCTCTAGCACTAGCTCATTGAGCCTCTCCTGTTGCCTAGCGCGCGCGTCGCCGTTAAGATGCGGCAACTCAGCAGCTACGGCCTCAGCAGCTCTAAGTGTTTTGGCGGGGGTGCTGTACCTAGGCCTAGTGTAGGTGTTTGCGATGGCGGACTGGCTAGGAGCCTCTACAACTGTTGCCATCTCGGCGCCTAAGTTGCGATGCGTAGCACCTACCTTGCTAGCCCTCCTAGCAACTGGCGTGAAACCGTGAGCCTTGTCGTACTCGTTCTGATCTAGACTAAGCTCAAGCCTAACCTTCTCCAACTATGCCTGCTCGGCGAGCAACTCCTGGCGCTGCCGGTCGAGCTGCGCCTTCATGGTCAAGAGCTCGATGTCGGTGGGAGGCGGCATGGCCCTGCCGCCGAAGTCGCCGGCGTTATCGATGACGAAGTCGAAGGAGCCGAATCTGTGGACAAGGCCACAAACCACGCGCTCCGCAGATTAGATCCCGTCCGAACGGAAACTCCAGCCAGCGCCGCTGGTTGCCCCACGGTGGGCGCCAACTGTCGTGGTGGTGTCACGACAGATGCCATAGGATGGCTAAAGTTGTAGGGACGATGGACGCTGGAGGCGCTCGGGGAGGGATCACGCAGCGAGTAGCCGCGTGTGGTATGAATCTATCACTGCAGACAACAAGATCTACCCAGGTTCAGGGCCCTCGTGAGGAGGTAAAACCCCTACTCCTGCCTTTGTCTCTGTATATTAGTGTCTATCCGAGTAGCCACAGTACAAATTTGGCCTTCAGCCGAGTAGCCACTCTATCTCTGTGATGAACTAGGTCGAGAATGTGAACCGATTCCAGCCTCTCTCGCGCAGGAGGAGGCAGGGCACCTTATATACTGGTGCCCGGCCGGATACAGCCAACTAGGAAAAGTACAAACAGATGTCGACATAGTGTGCACACTGCGTCCTTCCGGGTTCCTGCTGACATCTTTGGCTTCCTAGTTTGTCTTGTGTGGAAAGTCGTTGTGCAAAACCAAGAAGCCGATATGTTATCACTGCCACGAACACAGAGTAGGTCCTTCCTATCCTGCGACGCCCTGCTGACACACTGTCGCGGTCAGGCACGCTCTCTGCAGATGAACAGTGCCAAAGTACGGACCCAGGATACGCGGGATCCTGTGTCAGAACGGCTCCTTTGACTTCTGGCCCGAGTAGGAAACCGCCATTTCTACTCGGGCCAATTCTTCTACTCGGAGGAATATAACTTCCTTGATTCGTCCTTCTGGCCATCAACGTGTAAGACCGAATAGCATTCGACCGGGTAGCCAGTACCGGGTAGCCAGCTACTCGGCCCAACATCCTCTTCTGATCTTGCCCTTAGCACTTGCCTTTACCCTACTCGGGGGTAACCCCCCGACAGCCACCTATATAAGGCCAGGAGAGCCACCGGAAGAGGACCAAGCAATACCGCACCACCAAAGCCTTGACCTCGAGATTATACTCTCGACTTGAGCACCACCATTGTAAGCGATCTACTCGTTAACACAGATCGACAGAGGCAGGAGTAAGGGTTTTACCTCTACGAGGGCCCCGAAACTGGGTAAATCTCGCCCCTTGTCTAGCCGACTATTCCACCAGCGCTCATGGGTTCTCCTAATCGAAACCCGATAGGTTCACCGAAGGGATTTGTAGAGTCTGAGATTCGACAATTGGCGTCGTCTGTGGGAACGGCGGGCGCTGGATCACCGGCATCTTCGACTTCATTGACAACCGACTCCCGTTGGAAACCATCGACTACGGCTCTGAACAATCCTATACGGATCGGATCTGTCATGGTCACACCTCACTCGCCGGAATCACGCCCGATATTCGAAGATCTGGGGAGGAGCGTCACCTTGACGTTCGGGAGCCTGAAGTTCGTGACCAACAGGGAAGGAATCCTCCACTTCTCGGATGAATCAGAATCTGAATCTGGAGCCGTCGACTCGCGCTTCCCTCTGGAGAAAAGCGGCGAATCCATCCGCTTCAACACGAACGATTACCATACCCTCTCGACAGAGGAACCTTCTCGAGTCCAGAGAGCTTTCCGATCTACGCCTATGTAACATCCCAAGTATGAAAATACCCCCTAGAATGTTTGTTTTCATGTTTAATCAAAGTATTGCATCATGTCATCATGTTTATTTATTTGTTTGCATCTGTTTTATCTTGTTTTCATAAGGAAACTCAAACAAATTCAAATGGTTATTTCATACCTGCTCTGTTACAACTTTTGGAATAAAAATCACAAATGAAAACAACCAATTTGTTCCATTTTATTCCATGTTGATCACTCATTAAATTGTTTGTTTTAATCAAACAATTAATTCAATCAATTAATTCTAAATCACTTTCAAATTCAAACCAACTCTTCAAATTAGTACCCATTTGAACCTATGAATTTCACCAAACAATTTTACTCATTTAATCAAATTTAACAATAGGGTTCACCCTATTAAAACCTTGTTTTCAATGATGTTACTTAATATTCAAAAATCATTCAGTTTTGGTTTATTTCCAAACAGCAATGTAAAAGTTTGAATTTTCAAAAACACAAATTGCCAACTGATGGATTTTGAGCTAACATTGCCCCATGAATTTTCTCTAAATTTTTAAAACCAAAAACCCTAACATTTGCTTCCCTTTTCTATTTGCTACAAAAAAAAAACAGAAAGCAAAAAAAATAGAAAGGAGAAAACTGCCGCGCGCGCGCGTCACCTAGCAGCCCAGCCCACACTTACCTCTCGCGCGCGCAGCCCAGCCCATCTTCACTTAAGCGCGTACCGGTTCAGCCGCCGTCGTCGCCCCGCGGTACGGCAGCGCATCGGAGGCTGCCACGGCGGCAGCCATCGCCTCCGACGGCCAGGAGCAAGGCCCTGACCCTATAAAGACCCCCTAGGCCCCTGGCAGGTGCCCTAGCCCTAGCCTCCCTCGCTCCCCGCGCCCCGCCGCCGGATTTCCACCTCGCAGCCACCGTCTCCCCTCTCTGTTCTTCCTCCCCGACGACCACCGCCTGAATCCACCCTCACCACCGTCGCCATGGACACGCACGCACCCACCTAAGTGCTGGAACCGCACCGCCACTCTCCCTTCTACCGATTGGACACCGGAGGGAGCCCGGAGAACAGCCAGAGCGTCGCCGCCGTCTTCATCCACACCGCTGTTGTCGCCGCCGTCATCAGACGTCATCGCGCCTCTGCTCGACGACTAACGGTGGTGAGCCACCAAGATCTCCTCCTCCTCTCTGTATCCGCACTGCACGCATCGCCACCACAGCAGCACCATCACATCGAGCACGTTTTTCCGTTGATCGCCGGCGCCGCTCCGTTCACTGTCGGAGTTCAGACAAGCGCCTGTTCGTCAGTTAACTGAATCCACGTTGTACACCTCTACTTGACCGCGCATCTGTATCTGTCAAACGAGACGCAGCAGCGCAGCTGGTACAGGCACAGCGCACGCGAGGGCGAGGTGCTGGGTTCGATCCCTGGCACCCTGGGATAAAATCCCACCTTTTTTCTCCCCCGCGCTGACAGACAGGGCCCAGCAGTCAGTCACTCCTGTGGCCACGCAAGCACAGCGAGACTGGGCCCCTCTGGCAGCGACTGGTGTACGTTTCCTGTGCGTATAAAACGAATTTTAAACTTCTGTTTTCAACCCAGGTCCAATAAAATCACAGATTGGTCCCTCGTTTTCAATTGCTTATAACTTTAGTTTTATAACTCCAATAAATGAAAATAAAATATGCACACTGGTATAAATTAAATTCTCTATCTTTTGGTAACATTTGTTCACTGTTTTGAAATTCCAAAATGCAATTTAAATTTGAATTCAAACAAATCAATTGCAATTTGCTAAAATCAATAACTAATTCATTATTAATCCAATAAATGCAAATAAAATATGTTTTCCATACCATTTTGAATAACCTTTTCAAATATAATTTTTGTTTCCTGGTTTGAATAATTTAAATTGCCCAAATAATTTAAACCTTGTTTAATTCAATTAAAATTGCTAAAATCATAACTTGCTCAATTTAAATTATTTTTGAACATGTAAAATATGTTTTCAAACCAGAAAAACCTAACCTTTTCAAATATCAACTTTGTCTTTTGTTTTGAGCAACTTAACTTGATGAAAAACAACAATTATTTGTGTACCATCATTAAGTAACCAAATTCCCAAACTTAATCAGTAATTCCTTAACTTGTTAACTCTCATTTTCCATTGCATCTATTATTGTTTACTTCTTGTTATCATCATGCATGCATCATGATAAACCACTTACACATGTTAACTAATTGTAGATCATTGCTTCAACCTCAACCATTTGCATCCATATGCAATTCACATTGCATATGGGTCCAATTAAATTGTGTTACCTTGTCAAGTAGTTTACTTTGATGCATCTATTAACTTGACATGCATCATCCCATGATTATGCACTATGCCATGATATTGATTGTCTACCTTTTCTGCATTGTCTGTTTGCTTCTTCTCGGTTAGACGTCGAGGTTGATACCGACGATCCTTACGACACCCCTTCTGAGGATCTAGCTCAGTACCAGGCTGTTGAGCTTCCAGGCAAGTTATCACTCACATGAATCATCGAGTTCCTTTCCACACTTGTTGTCGATACTATCCTTTTGTCTACTATTGCTAGCCCTATGTATCGTTGCTTGTTCTCCGAACCTATCACATGATACCCTGAACCAATGATATTGCCTCACCTCCATACCTAAAACCCCTTGCTTGTTGCCTTAGTCTTACCTAGCATGCTTAGGGTTGCTTTTGCTCGAGTCTGTTGTCGGTTACTACTTTTACTATCTTATTGTTGTACCGGGGGCTCGAATGTTAATCAATCAATCCTGTTAATGCTAATGGTAATAATAATAATTTGATGATAAGGCACCGGCAGGAGGCCCTGTGTGGTTTTGAGGCCTGCTAGTGTCGACCCTAATAGGAAAAGGGTCTTGTCTACCAATCCATGATGAGCGCACTAACCGCATGTGGGAAGCGAGTATGGGCGCCCCCCTCAGTTTGACCCGATTCGCATCTCGTCCAAATCGCCTCATTTAGTTCGTGTTTTCTAGTTGCCGCATGCATGTTTTTGCGAGCCCAGCGCAGGGTGGAACTTTCGTAGTCGGCATATAGGGGGACACGTTCTTAGAGTGCTATGAGGGTCCATTTTCTTCTGGGCTCGATTAGCCGTGCGCCCAAGGTGCTTTGGGATTGATGCGAAGAACGGTTGGATTGTGTTGAGTGCCCCGCTTGGTGGGAGGCATCCCATCTGGCGGGATATTCATACGTGTACGGCCAAATTGGTGCAACCCTGCAGGGATAATCTTCTCGAGAAGCCGTGTTTTCCGCGGTTATGGACTACTTGGTGAAAGTACTGGCTAACAAGTACTCAGGACAACTTAAACCTAATGATCAACCATGTTACACCCAATGATTAATAACTTGACTAGTAATAGGTTTATTCACACAGTAACTTGATTCATCTTTAATCCAACTGTGTGAGTTATCCTCGGATTGCTTCTTCGGATAAGGGGCGAGATCCAGGATGGGTTTGTTTGAAGTTATCTTACAGTTGGTTACAATCCTCGATCTTATCTTCTTCTGTTAGCCGGAACTTGTAGTTATCTTCTGTAGTTGGTTAGAGCAGCCCGCTGCAGCTTTTATAACACCTATCTCTTCTGTTGATCCCAAGCATCTATGCTTGTGTTGATGGGTAACTCTTTGATGAAGTGTGAGTCTTGCTTGCCAGTACTTGGATGTACTGACCCCGTTGGGACTGTGGTTTACGCAGACTTCGACTACGACTACGATGATCACCAGGATGGCTACTTCGTGGAGTTTGACGAGACTGCAGACGGGTAGATAGCTGGACCTCGGGCAGGATCCAGGACCTACGTGGATGGGCTTCGTCTTCTTTATTTTCCCCGGCTTCTTAAGCCTTTTGGATTTGTCTGTACTCAGACACCTTGTTTGCTTCCGCTGATGTAATGAATGTTATGTTGGGACATGTGTCCTCTGAATGAGTGTATTTGCTATTCCCTGCCTTAGTGAAGGCCATTTGCAACCTTATTTCAATCTTTTGTGTCTTAGAGACATTCTGTGTTATCATTCCGTTTAACGTTGTTGACGTACCCTGCGTGATTGATATGAAGTACGTCGACAGTAGTGCCTTTGATCTCTAGTGGATAGTTTACATCGACGATGGAATAGCAGGGCTTGTGTTGTCGCGCATAAGCGCAGGCCTACCAGGAAGCTGGGACGTGGGAGCAGGTATGCCCCATAATCCAAGCACCTGCTATCCAGTTCGGCCCGATGAGTATCCCCTAGAAACCAGGGTGCGACAGCCTAGGACACACGGGCCACGACTGGCCCAAGTCTGCATGGCAGGATCAGAACAACCTCAGGAGACTGAACTTAGCGCGACAGAGCGCAACATAATCGGCGTCACGCGGGAGGCCTGGGACCGAGCCAAGGAAGCCATGCGTACAAGCAAACCACCCGCAGCAGGAGCGCCACACGAGGACTTGATTGCCTACCACTATCATCTAGTGAGAGCAGCAACAACCATCAAAGACGCTTGAGTAGATCTGGCCCGTCGAAGAAGAGCGGCAGACGAATCGAGTCAACGACGAGGCGAGCTATCCCTTGCACCCTCGGTCGGTACCCGACCTGCGAGGAAGGGACATGCATCATCATCCAGGGACTTCGAGTCCTTAGGCGGGACCAGCAGGTCAGTCGTACCTTCTTTCATGAGGGTTGACGACGATGGCAACGTCTATCCGCAAACTCCTGCTGCCACAGCAACTTACATGCAGATGAATCAACCGACGGAAAGTGACCCTCGGGCAGAGCAGTATAAACAGGTGCGCAAAGGACTAGGACTGGCAGCCGCAAGGCTCGCCTCCTACGACCGCAAGAAGGCCGAAGAACAGCTGGAGAAGGAGCAACAGGAAAAGAAGAAGGAGAAAGAAAGAGAAACGCCCCGCAGGCATAGAAGCTCTTCGCCAAGAAAAGACAAGTTACCGCGTCGTGGTCGAGGAAAAGAAGCCCGACGCCGCGGCGACAGTCGAAGCAGTAGCGAAGGTAGCCCGAGAGACAAAAGCTCGCGACACCACAGCAGCCGCTCGCAAAAACGAAGCAAGGATCCGCGGAAGGACACCGACCGCGACCAGCCAGAACGTGACACGCGATCTGACATCGCACAAAATAAGGTGGACAAGGCAAGGGCATCGCGATATCGCGAGCGCTCTTCGTCCGGTTCTTCGGATGACGAAACCTGCGGTGCGCTCTGCTTTGCCCGCAGCATCCGCGAAGCACCTCTACCCAGAAGATTCAAGCTCAGCACGGAAGTGACAAAGTATGACAGCTCGCTCGAGCCCTCTCAATGGCTAAGCGATTACCTCACGGCAGTAAAATGGCAACGTTGGCACAAGAACACGGCTATGCAATACCTCAATTTGCATCTCGTCGGCGCGGCCCGCAGTTGGTTGGAAAGAAGACCAAGATCTTGCTACGCATCGTGGGATGACTTACACCGCGACTTTTGCAAAAACTTCCAGTCGACCTACAAGAGGCCGGCCACTATTGAAGAACTGCCAGCATGCAAGCAGAAAAGCGGCGAGTCTACCTGCGAATATATCCAGCGGTGGACCACGCTCAGGAACACCGCAGGAACCATCTCGGAAGAAGTAGCGATTGAAGCCTTCGCAAAGGGCGCCCGAAGAACCGCTTTTTGAGAAGAATTAGGCAGAGCTGCACCCAAAACTATTGGGGAGCTAATGATCATAGCCGAAAAGTGGGCTAACGGAGAAGACGCAGTGCGCAACGAGAGAGCATCATCGCCTGCACACGAGGACGAACGCCACGGCCGAAGAAAGAGAAGGAAATATTACGATCACGAGGATAGAGAGGAGTTGGTCGCAGCGGAATTCACGCGAAGTCGCGACTCCGGTCGCCGTGGGAATCGCGAGTGGAGACCAAAGGCTGAAGAAAAATCCCCCGAGGAGGACCTCGATGCATACTGCTCGCTACATCTATTTACAGATAAGCGCACGGGAAAAACTAAGGCAACACACCTTCTTAAGGATTGCCGAAAGTTTATTGACATCTGGGACGCCCTCGCAAGAAAAAGATCCGCAGCCGCTCAAAATTACCCACCGCTTCCAGGGCAGGACACCCAAGGATTCCAGCCGCCACAACCCCTGCCTCCACTAGCAAATCCAAACATGGCGCTAGCTGCACTGCCTGCACCACCCGCGCAAAACGCCGGAGCCAACGCGTATCCGAACCCGGCAGGACAACTCGCAATGATCCAGAAGGTATGTCCCTCTCGCAGAGCTCAAAAGACTAACACGAGGCAGTTATGCATGGCTGTGCAGACACCGCCAACAAAGCCAGAGTACTTGAAGATGGCAGACCAGCCGATCACGTTCTCGATGAAAGACCACCCACCACGAGTCTATCGACCAGGACACGCCGCCCTTGTCATCCAAGCACAGATTGGCAACTACGACTTGGCCCGCGTATTCATGGACGATGGCAGTGGCATCAACATTATCTACGCGGATACACTCCGTCGAATGAACAGGAACCTGGATGGCCTAGCGGAATCAGAAACATCCTTCCACGGGATAGTTCCGGCAAAGGCAATCCGTCCACTCGGAACAATCAACTTAGAAGTTGTGCTGGGCACTAAAAGCAACTACAGAAGGGAGTTCCTCGACTGGCCTTCACAGTACCACGCCATTCTTGGTCGAACAGCGTTCGCCAGATTCATGGCAGTACCACACTACACATACCTGAACCTCAAATTACCTGGAGAATATGGTGTGATCACCATCGACGGAGACTTTCAGAAATCCAACAAGTGCGACATTGAATTCAATGATATCGCAAAATCTTTCGGGATGCAAGAAGAACTTCAAGAGCTGGCAAAAACCACGGATCACTCCGTGATGCCCCTCACGAAGAAAAACGCGCCTGAGCTGGAGTTCAGCGCCAACAGTGATACTCGAAAGCATCACGTGCACCCGACAGATTCTGCAAAGACAGCGATGGTCTCAACCACCCTCTCGCAAGCATAGGAAAGCGCGCTCTCGAACTCCTCCATGAGTACTGGGAAATTTTCGCCTGGCAGCACTCAGATATGCCAGGAATACCCAGGGAGTTTGCCGAGCACTCACTCGAAGTCTTTCCAGACGCCAAACCAATCAAACAGACTACTCGACGATTTTCAGAACCCAAGCAGAAGGCGCTTGGAGAAGAAGTAAACAGATTGCTAGCAGCAAAATTCATCAGGGAGATCAAGATATCCACCTGGTTAGCAAACCCGGTGCTGGTCCCCAAAAAGAACACAGACATCCTTCGGGTATGCATCGATTACACGTCGTTAAACAAGCACTGCCCCAAGGATAACTTTCCCCTCCCGCGAATCGACCAGATCATGGACTCCACGGCAGACTATCAACGTCTCTCTTTCCTGGACGCCTATTCGGGATATAATCAGATCCGGATGAAAAAGGAGGACGAAGAAAAGACAGCATTCATCACACCCCACGGTGTATACTGCTACACGACAATGCCCTTCGGGCTCAAGAATGCAGGCGCAACATATCAACGCTGCACGCAAAAATGCCTCGCCAAGCTCATTGGCAAGAACGTACAAGTGTACGTTGACGACATTGTCATCAAGACTCGAGTTGAGGACACACTCCTCGAGGACATTAGAGAAACATTCGACGCCCTCAACGCATACAGGATCAAGCTCAATGTTACAAAATGCGTCTTTGGCGTTCCAGCAGGGAAACTACTCGGGTCCCTGGTATCCGCCAGAGGCATCGAAGCCAACCCAGAGAAAATACAAGCAATCTTGACTATGAAGGAGCCAACCAATCTACGCGGAGTCCAACAGCTCGCAGGGCGACTAGCCGCCCTTAGCAGGTTCATCGCACGATTGGGAGAGCAAGTGTTACCCTTCTACAAGCTATTGAAGAAGACAGACAAATTCGAGTGGACACCAGAAGCTAAGCAAGCGTTCGCAGATTTGAAGCGATCGTTGCAAAGCAGGCGCGTCCTTGCAACACCGCAAGAAAGAGAGCCACTTTACTTGATAGAGGGATGATAACCCGGTAGGCCAACGCCAAGGAGTAACTCGGCCCAAAGGACGCTGCGCAAGACCCGGCTAAGGATAAAGGAGCTTCTAGAAGGCCCAAGATCGTAGGCCTGGTAACCCGGATTGTGGGTTCCGGTAAGGAAGTTTAGGGTTTTGTAGGCAGTGTCCGGGTAGGATTCAGAGTGCGCCTTGGAGAGCAGGCCAGGGGGTCCGGGTGCTTTATAAGCCGACCCCTAGGTTAGGTTCAGAGAGATCCAAGAGTTAGAGCAATATCGCTAGGTATCGAGTATCCAGTGTAACACAAGAGTTGAGCTAATATATCGAGATCGGAGACTCGGCGACTTGCTTGCCAGCTACCAGATCGCATATCATCATGTTTTCCTCTGAGCTAAACCCTCTCCCAAACACCAGGGTCGATTTGCCCCAAGATAAGTTACCCCCGGTAACGTCTGCCGTGATTATCCCACGACAGTTGGTGCCCACCGTGGGGCTCACGTCCAAGGGTGTTTACATCACGGGAGAAGCTCGGAAGAACATGGAGAACCTTGTCATCGGCGAGATCTACACCGACCCCGAAGGAGAGAAGATGGTGGACGATTCCGACTGGGGGCCAGAGTCAGATCACCTCGAATCCGGATCTATCGTGACAATCGGCCAGATCAATGTCTTCATCGGCATGGTACGTACGTCCGATTCAATCCCTGACGAGTTCGGATTTGATTCTGTGTTAGGGGAGGCCACATATGTTCAATCGGATGGAGAAGAATCGGTCGGGACAGTAGATCCGACAGAAGAGCCCACCACGAAGAGGGAATAGCCGGAGGAGCCGGCATGGACCCCATGTGGTCGGGTCGTAAGAGAAGATGATACCGAGTCTATCTTGCATCTGCTGGAGGACCGGTACGAGGAAAATAGCAGCGAAGAGGAACAGTACGAATCTGCGCCAAACGTTGTGCGCCAGGTGGCGGTTTACACGGCTCCTGCGACCAATCTTAACCAAGGGAACGTAACCGCAGCCGCAGTCGGAGCAGCACAAGCATTGGCCCAGCAGCAAGGTCCGGTTGACGGAAACCCGGTCCTGGTCCGGGTTGACGGAGAATCGGCATCAGTTACCAGTCAAGCGGCGGATAATGAGTTGCACGCGAACACGTTCGGATTTCTAGCAAACCGGACACCAGGGGCGGGTCCTTCCAATCCACAACACCCGGCCCTGTTCAATAACAATATGATTCTAGATCCCACCGTTCTGGCCACGGTTATCACTCCAGGAAACGCGGCGGAACGTGTTAGGGATCTAGATGTAGCTCGTCGTGCATTGGAGCAACAGAGAAGGCAAGTAGAAGCAGAAAGGCAAGGGATGGCCACACGCCAACGTGAGCTGGATGCACTAGAAACCCGGCTCCGAGAAGAAACAACTAGAGTACATCAAAGGCACCAAACCAGATTACCGGCAATGGGTGGAGTGATAAACCCGGCCGCACTGTTTATCACACCTCAGGATCAGCCGATTCCAGTGGTGAACCAAGGAACTATACCTCAACCAGCGACTGTGGGAACACAGCCGGCAAACGTGCAGGCCGGGTTACCCATACCGCAGACTGGAGTTACAACCGGCAATACATTACCACCACCACCACCATCACGATTTCGCACACCAGCAGGTCACTACAATAACCCCATGGATAATGTGTACGCAGCAACACTCGCATTGAATCAAATCCCCGTGAGAGAGTCACCCCACGCAGAGGAGACCCGGCGGGCGATAGATCTATTGCCCACTGCGGTGGCGCAACAAGTTAATTACCCGGATCACAGAAGTGGAATGCACGGGACACCATATATCAGCCAGCAACGAGGCAATACCGGCAATATCCAGACAAGTTCAGCGCGACGGAGGGAAGAGCAGCAGCAAATGCCGCCTCCTCCCCGTGTTCAGGCAGTACCAGCAGCATCAGCAGCGCAAGCTATCGTGGATAGTTCCAGAGCCAGGAGAGCCGCGGCCGGGTCTGCGGTGCATGGACCGCCAGCAGCACCGCGTCCAGCCGTGCCTCCCGCAGGATCACATGTTTCCCGAGTAAGGCCAGTTTCGACTAATCTCGCTGGGCCTAAGTGTCTGTCGGATAACATCAGGGCTGAGCCTTACCCGGATAAATTCAAGGAACCGGGTAAAGTAGTGAATTACGAGCCAACTATGGACCCAGAGACATGGTTGATCAGCTATGAGATGGCCATGTCGATTCGCAATGCATCGAGAATCATTCAAGCCAATTCATTGTACTTAATGATGTCAGAAGGAGCAGCAAAGTTATGGTTCACCAATCTACCGGAAGGGTCTATCAGGTCATGGGAGGAGTTGAAAACTCGTTTATCAAGCACTTTCATGGACGTGCAGAAAGTTATTCACCATTGATGACCTGGAACGATGTTGTTCAGAAGAAGGGAGAATCGGCGCGCAGCTAGGTGCGCCGGGTTATGGAAATACTTCTTCATCTACAGATATTCAGCCCAAGGATGCGCTGCAAGCTATGCAAAGACCTGCAAGTACACACCTTTAGTGCAAAAGTTAACCTCGCATGAAATCTAGTCGGATCGCTTCAGAAGTTACGATGGGAGAGCTAATGGATGCATGCAACAAACACGCCGCAACGGATACTACAGAAGAGGATGTCGATGACAAGAAAGCAAAGCAATACGAACAATAAAAAATGGAAGAACCGGCAGCAGATCAACGCCGGGTAACAATGGAGGTAACAATGGGAACAACCAGAACAAGCACCAGTTTGAGGGAAGCTCCGAGTTTGTCGTTAACATAGAAGCCGGGTCTTCGAGACCTAGAGCAGAAGGAAATTTCAATGGAGGAAACCATAACGAGGAAATTATCAAGGGCCGCCGAGGCCGAGTAACAATTGGGATATCTTCAGAATGGCATGCCCAAAGCACAGCAGGAACGGTAGGCCGGCTAACCACTCGTTGGAGCAGTGCGCGGACCTACAGAGATGGAAGAACGAGGAAGTAAACAGAGCCATGCGAGGTGCAGGTCGGGGAGGAGAACCGGGTCCGGGTGGAAACCCGGGCAAACGGCCCACCCCCAGCCGGTAACCCGGCAGGCGGAAATCCGGGTAACAACCAAGGGGGAGCTGGAGGTTTCCAAGCTAACCCCAAACAGTTGGGACAATATCATGTGCATACTACAGGAACTTCTAACAAGGACAAAAAGATACTGAAGCAAGCGGTAAACTCGGTTTCTTCGGCTGTTCCGAGATACCTGAGATGGTCAGAGCAAGACGTAACATGGAGCAGAAGAGATCACCCGGAAAGGATAGAACACCCGGGAGTCTTAGCATTGGTGGTTGCACCACAAGTTAATGGTTACGAGTTGAAAACGGTCCTGATGGACGGTGGAAGCAGCATCAATATTTTGTATTGGGAAACCTTTCTACGCATGGGCCTCAAGGAGTCTCAGCTACAGAAAAGTTCAACAGTTTTTCACGGGATTGTGCCGGGTCACTCAGCATGCCCCGAAGGAAAGATCACATTGGAGGTAGCTTTTGGAGAATCAAAGGACAATTATCGAGTTGAGTGGCTCACTTTCGAGGTGGTTAAGTTGCGCAGTCCTTATCACGCACTATTTGGGAGGCCGGCTTATGCTAAGTTTATGGTCAGGCCGTGTTATGTGTATCTACAGCTGAAAATGTCGGGTCCCAAGCAGACCATCACCATACATGGGAACCGGGATATAGAAGCCGAGTGTGACGAAGGAGACGCAGCCATGGCAGAGCAAGCTTGCAGAAAAGAGGAACTCAAGTATTACCGGTCTCAAGTAGACCCGGATGACAGAACAGCGTTAAAAAGACCAAACACTGAAGATGAAAGAGCAAAGTTCAAGGCAGCACAGGATACAAAGATGGTGGCTTTTGTCGAGGGTGATCCCTCTAAGCAATTTGCCATAGGATCTAACTTGGATAGCGAGCAGGAGAAAGCACTTGTGGAGTTCATTCGTTCGAATCAGGATGTGTTCGCCTGGACGCCTAGCGACATGCCGGGTATCCCTACGGAGTTGGCAGAGCACAGTTTGCACGTCGATCCCAAATCCAGGCCTGTAAAGCAGGGTTTGAGAAAGATGAATGAGGAAAGAAGGAAAGCTATAGGAGAAGAGATTGCTCGGCTGCTGACAGCCGGCTTTATCATGGAAGTATTTCACCCGGACTGGTTAGCAAATCCGGTTCTCGTGATGAAAAAGACTAACGAGTGGAGGATGTGCATTGATTATACGAGTCTCAACAAGCATTGCCCAAAGGATCCGTTTGCACTACCAAGGATAGATCAGATCATAGATGCAGTAGCTGGAAGTGACCTATTATGTTTCCTGGATGCATATTCCGGGTATCATCAGATCAAACTCAAGAAAGAAGATTGGGAGAAAACATCATTCATAACCCCTTTTGGGGCCTTTTGTTACAAGACCATGACATTTGGATTGAAGAACGCTGGCGCAACCTATCAACGGTGTATTCAGAAGTGCTTCGAGGATCAAATTGGACGCAATGTCCATGCTTATGTAGATGATGTGGTGATCAAGACCAGAAAGGCGGAGACATTTATCGATGATCTAAAGGAAACATTCAAGAACCTGAGGAGGTATCAGATGAAACTTAACCCGACAAAGTGCGTATTTGGAGTTCCAGCTGGGAAGTTACTCGGCTTTATCGTTTCCGAGAGAGGAATTGAGGCAAACCCGGATAAAATCAAAGCTATCCAGAGTCTGAAAAAGCCGGAAAATTTGAAGCATGTTCAGAAGCTCACGGGGTGCGTAGCAGCCTTGAGCCGGTTTATATCCAGACTCGGAGAAAAGGCAATACCCTTGTACCGGCTCTTGAAGAAATCCGATAAATTCGTTTGGGATCAAGAGGCGGATGAGGCATTCGAGGCACTGAAGAAGCAGTAATCTGAGGCACCAGTTCTAGTGGCCCCGGGTCCTAAAGAGCCTATGTTGCTATACGTAGCAGTTGTCCCCCGAGCCGTTAGTGCAGTAGTTGTTGTGGAACGTAAAGAGGATGGGAAAGATCACCCGGTCCAGAGGCCAGTTTATTACGTTAGTGAGGTATTATCGGAAGCAAAGCAGCGCTATCCACATTGGCAAAAGCTGGTTTTCGGGGTCTTCATGGCCAGCCGGAAACTGAAGCCGTATTTCCAGGAACACCCCATAACAGTGGTTAGTTCGATACCAATGTCGGATATCATCACAAACTCGGATGCAACAGGAAGAATAGCCAAGTGGGCGATAGAGATGGGGGATTATCATATCAACTACGAGCCAAGGTTAGCAATCAAGTCCCAGGCCCTAGTCGATTTCATTAACGATTGGACACACACATGCATGCCCACCATGGCTCCAAATTCCGGGTCTTGGATCATGCACTTTGATGGTTCCAAGCAATACGAGGGATCAGGAGCTGGAGTGGTGCTAACATCACCCAAAGGAGACAAGTTGAGTTACGTGCTACAGATTCATTTTGGTTGTTCCAACAACGTGGCCGAGTATGAGGCCTTACTACATGGCTTAAAGATAGCCAAGGAGATGAATATTAAAATGATACGATGCTTTGGAGATTCGGACCTTGTGGTACAGCAGGTCTCAGGAACTTGGGATAGAAAAGATGCAACTATGGCAGCATACCGCAGAGAGGTTGATAGGGTTGCCGGGTGTTTTTCCGGGTATGAGGTGGAACACATAGACAGAAGAAAAAACGAGGCAGCAGATGCACTCGCCAGACTCGGCTCGCGCAGAGAGCCGGTTCCACCCAATGTTTTCCTGGATGAACTATGGCGACCATCAGTTAAAACCGAGTCTGAGGAAGAACTGGCAAATCAAGACCCGGATTTGGAACTAGTGGCCACAGTGCGCGCTGTTCCCGAGTGGACAGAGCCGTTCCTGGCCTACATATCACGGGGCGAGTTACCACAGCAGGAGGTATTAGCAAGACAAATGTTGAGGCGAGCAAAGGTATATTCTATCATCAATGGGGAGTTATACAAGAGAAGTGCAGCAGGAGTCTTTCTGCGCTGTGTAGCACCAGGAGAAGACCGACATATTCTCAAGGAAATCCATGAAGGTGATTGTGGGCATCATGCATCCACAAGATCCCTTGTGGCCAAAGCTTATCGACATGGTTTCTTATGGCTCACAGCCCTAGCAGATGCGGAGCGCTTAGTGGCAAGGTGTGACGGATGCCAAAGGTACGCTCGCCAAACCCATGTGTCGGCTATGGAATTACGGACTATTCCGTTAACTTGGCCGTTCGCTGTTTGGGGTATGGACATGGTTGGCCCCTTCCACATGTCACCTTGCAAAAAGACACATCTCTTGGTGGCTATTGATAAGTTTACCAAGTGGGTTGAGGTTATGCCAGTTACCAATTGTGAAGCAGTTACAGCTGTCAAGTTCCTGAAAAGATTTATTCTTATGTTATTACTTTTCTTCCAGGTAAGTATTATTTATTGTTCTTAGTACATTAGATTCCTTAGTATGTTGCATATATCTAGGTCTTGGGGGCTGATTGCTTGAATAGCACAGTTACAAACTCAAAGACCCGGCCTTGATGCCTATGAGTTATAAGGGCCGATTACTCGCAAACGAGTACGGCTGCAATCTTATAACCGGACAAAGGAGACAAATTTTCTTGACTTTTCTTACTTAAGCTCGATGTGACTCGCACTAAAGTGGCATGATTTTCTCGCTTACGATTACAATCAGCCATGAAGCCCATTGGGACTTGCCTGACCCTGTTTTCGTATAGATGTAACAACATGATATCCACGCGAAAACCGGCTTACAGTACAAGATAGTCAAAAGGGTCATCTAAACCACAAGTTATGCAGAGTACAGGGCTGACAGCCGGAAACTCAACGTTTATTAAGCATAACTTCAATACCTATGTGAAACGGCTCTAGGTTTGGGCTTAGCAGAAAACAACTTGTTCTCTTTGAAAGACCACACATCCGAGACTCGGAATTTCGGGCCTTGGGGACTAGGGATTTTGAACAAGAAACAAGTTGCTTAGTTACTAAGCTCAAAAAACCCAAACACCCGAGTCTTGGGGACTTGGGGACTTAGAGAAAAGTCCACTTGTCAAAACCCACGAGACTCGGAAACCGAGTCTCACAAAAGGAACCATAAAAGAAAGTCGGATATCAAGAACAAATGGGCTCATAAGTAGATAAATATTAAAATCATCCAAAAGGCCAGAAGAGGCACGAGGTATATCAAGGAATTAAAGTGCATTACAAATCTCGATACTAGTATCAAAGGTGCACATGCGCATCGTCAAAAAATAATTGTTCAAAGGGCCCGTTGGCCGACTGACGCATACGAAACGGCATCGGGTAGCAGGTATCACTCGGCATCCTGGGCTGAGGCATCCATCTTCTCCTTGCCCTTGCCATCACTCTTGGTAGCAGCAGCACCCGGATCAGCAGCAGTGCCGGCTCGTGCAGGAGGAGGGACGATTGGTGTGGAAGTAGCAGGCGCAGAGTCGGCCTCAGCCTTCTTCTTCGCGGCCTCTTCCCTCAACTGGGCAGCCTCCACCTTCCATCGGGCCAGCATGTCGTACGGCTTGGGACGATCCGACTTAATCACCTTATCATCAGCATCATATGCAGGGATAATCGAGTTAATATCCAAACCATCAGCAATAACACTGGCCGGGTGACGAACTTCCTTCTGGATGGCCTTGAAATTCTTCGCTGAGAACTTGGACCCGTCGTGGTTGAATTCTGGAAACCCGCCCATAAGCTTGGCCGGCTCGAGCTTAGGAAAATAATCTTTGGCCAGCGCAAGCCCCCGGGTTACTCCAACCCGGCAGGACGAGCGCTTCCAATGCCAAATCCACTCAAGAATAGTGGAGCAGGCATCCAGCAGCTTCTTCAGGTCACCTGGCCCAACACCCGGCAATCGCAGTTCGTCAAGAATCCATTTGGTTCCGGCACAGAGCTGCCGGATAGTATTCTTGATGGTTTTCAACTTGGCAATATCATCTTCATCCGGGATCACCTCATCCGGACCTGCAGAAAGCAAGAAAAGCAACGAGTAAGGATATCCGACTATCTATCAAAATAAGAATCCGGGTCTTAGTTATCAAAGTTAGGAATCGTACCAGTCATTGCACGATATCTATCGGCAATCTGAACAGAAACCTTTGTTAGCTCATCCTCTGCTGCATGAGCCCTCCTCCTATACTTCCTTGTGATCTTCCCGCTCCTCCTAGCTTCAGCTTCAGCTGCCTCACGCAGAGCCATCTCCTTCTCAATGAGCTTGGTGGCCTTCGCCAATTTTTTCTCTGATTGGGCCACGAAAGACTGAGTGGAGACACAAGGAAAGATTAGTCGGATGCACTACGAAGTTCCAAGCAAATTATCAAGAAATTCACTCAGAACTTGGGGACTAGATAAGGATACAGGCAATATTATTCAGATTTACCTCATGTTTAGCTATCAAACCTTCCAAGATACTTTCTTCATCGGCCCTCAAGGTGTGAAGGGAACTAAGCATCTGAGAGAACGTCATATCTTCAGGCCGGACACCAGATGAGCCGGCAGCTTGATCGCTTGGCGAGTGAACTTTCCCCGACTTGGGAGTCGAGACCCGGACTGTTTGGGTGTCCGGGTTCGGAGAACCCGCCTTCGTGTCCAGGATCTCAACCTCCTCGTCCTCAGCTTCTTCAGAGGGCTTCGGAGAAACGGCTTCCTGGTGAGCCGGGTCAACAAAGGGGCCTTGCTCTTGGTTGCCTTCGACATTGCCACCAGTCGCGACGTCCATATTATCAGTCGGCTCATCTGTCTCCCGGTTGTCTGTCCCCATGTTCTCCAGGTCGCTAAGCGTGGCTTGGGCGCTAAGGGAAAAAGAGAGAAATAGTTAGCAACAGTGGATGAAAATTGTCAAGTATATAAGAATATCGTATAGCGAAGACTCACCCGGCGTTTACAGCGAAATCTGGTGGGAGCTCGCTGCTGGAAGCAGATGAAGCCGTTAAAGGAACCGATAGAGGAACCCGGAACTGCCCGGCCCGAGGATGGTTGGGGGAGGGGTGACGCTGAGGGGAGTTGGAAGAACGAGGCGGAGGAGTACCGGCGCGGTGGACTGGTGAGGTGGAGATGCCCGGGTTGAGGGGATCGTCACCCGGAGAACTCCGGGTCACCCTACGCTTGGCCGGAAGAGGATCCTTCAAGTGTGATGAGTGTGATAACTGTTGGTTAAGTTTACGCATGTTATCAAAGGAGTAAGGTTCGGAGGACATAGAGGAGAAAGGAACCTTGGACACCACCCCCTGGCCTTTCTCTTGGCCCCGATTGTTATTTCTTGATCGGACTCGGTGGCCTCCGGGTCCTCCTCGTCCTTCTCATCTTCGTCCTCCAGCCCTGTAAGCCGAGTATGTATCGATGGAAAAAGTTAGACGAGTGAGGAAAATGATGCAAGTGAAGCTGACACAAGACCCGGATAAATACCTTCGTCATTGTCAGCCGGCTCTTCATCTTCTTCCGGGTCTCCAGAAGAAGGGGATGTCTCGACGCTCCAGAAAGCGTCATCAGCCTGAGATAAAAACATGAAAGTAAGAATTGGTAGCTGTATCAAGTCAAAGTATGGGAATAAGTTTATAAGTATTGGATCTTACCGCTGGAGCCGGATTTTCCCGGGTGAACGGTGGTAACCCGGTGATGTTCTTGATCACTTCCAACTTTTCCGTCAAGAAGCCCTTGATGGTTTTGTTGGTATCGCCGGCTGGATAGTTCTTGGTGGAGTATCGGAGCGCGTCCGTGGTGTGCCCCGAGTAATCGCACATCAACTTGGTGCGGATAGAGTTGGGTTGGATCCGGAAATCCACCCATGTCTTGACCAAGTTGAGCCCAAGGAGACCTTGGACGGAAAGGACGGATATTTTTGAGAGGAGGGGCTGGATTGCCTCCCTGTCCGAGTCAGGGGCAAAAGCATTGAAGTTCTCGGAGATATCAAGGAGACCCTCCGAGTGACCCGGCAGTTTCCTCTCGCCGGGTGGGGAGGTGTCTCGGCAGTAGAAGTAAGAAAGTTGCCAATGTTTGACGTGAGAATTGAGGGTGAGAGTTGGCATGGGAGAGTTCTTGCGGCGCTGGATAGAGACCCCCGCCGCCAGCAAGAAGCGCCCCGTCACCGCTTTCGCGGCACGGTTTGCATTGGAAGAGTTCGATAAAAAGAGCCAAACTTGGTGGAGTGCACAAGTATGACTTGGAAAGAACGATGAAATGGGTTATATCCAACATAGAGTTAGGCCCTATGTCGAATATCCGGAACCGTAATGGCTCAAGACCTCACGAAAGAAAGGGTGACCCGGAGGGCGAAACCCCCCGGGTCACATGTTCGACGAAGCAAATTACCTCGTCGTCAGCAGGCGTGGGACGGGTCTCATCACCCGGCACCCTCCAGTGGATGTCTTCTTGAGGGGGGAGGACCCCCAACTCGGCCAGCTCTTCTAGCTTGGCCTTTGTGACCGTGGATCGCGCCCAGTTGGGGGATATCGATTGGGTGGTCCTTGCCTTGGCCGGCTGCTTCCCTTGTTTCTTGGGAGCCATGGGATCAACCTGCGAAGCACAAGACAAAAAGGTACGAGAAATAAGACTCGGAAATCATGAGTTATCCGAGTATATGCAAGCAGTATTGATAAGATATGGAAACTAAGAACTATCCGGGTATCATTGTACGGAGCAAAAGTTATAGATTATCCGAGTATCGAGTATCAGTATAGAAACTATGAGGTACTTACGTATTGGAAAGTGTTTGAGGAAGAAGGATTATTTCCCATGTATCTACTGCAAGCAAAAGAACCGGAAGAAGAGGATTTTCCGGGTGTCAATGACAGGCACGGAAAATTTGGGCGAAATGGATCTAGATTGAAAAGTTTGCGGACGATTTTGCGGAGAAATTGATGATTAATGATGATAGGGGAGTGGTGTGTGATCGTTTATCGAGCTATTGGAGGAGCTAGCAAGCATCTAAGCGACCTAATCCGGCGCGGCAAGAGAAATGGCCGGCGGATTGACCTAGATCCAATCTAGAACAAATCAAGAAATTGCAAAGCTAGATCAATGGGAGTAAGAGGCTTACTGGAGCGGATTGAAGCGAAGCTCGACGACGGCAGATGGCACAGTCCTGGTGACCCTTTGCGATTCCCGGCGGGCAGGTCGGGGGCGCGGCGGCGGAGCTTGGCGGCGGCGCGGGACGAACTGTGGCGGAACGTAGCCGGCGGCGGATTGGTTCCGGCGACGCGCGCGAGGTCTCCGTGGCGGTGCTCTGTAAGCTCGAGCGCGGAAGCGAAGAAAAGGAGGAAGGAGGAGAAATGGACCGTTGGAGTTAGGTTATCCCCTAAGTGCCTATTTATAGGGTGCGGGTGGATAAACCTAGACCAACGGGTGAGAGCCGGAAATTGCGGATAAAACATATCCGCCCGGATTTTCCGAGATATGCATTAAGTGTTAGACGAGATATCCGGAACGGATATGAAGCAAATCTTTTCCGTGATACTTGGATCGGTTAAACCAGCAAAGTGAACCGGGTCTTTGGCATCGTTATCAGGGTACTGACCCGGAGAAATAAGCAATGGACTTGGAGAACGCCGGGTTACTATATGGCCACCTTGGAGTTAGGCCTAGCTGTTTATCAAAGCAATCTAACCCGGCCTCTATGAACATGTAAGTTTGATATTTTTGCAGGGAATAGCATGCGCTTCAAGGGGGATCCCGTGAAGCCCAAGCTATTCTGGGGACTACTGATGGAGGGATGATAACCCGGTAGGCCAACGCCAAGGAGTAACTCGGCCCAAAGGACGCTGCGCAAGACCCGACTAAGGATAAAGGAGCTTCTAGAAGGCCCAAGATCGTAGGCCTGGTAACCCGGATTGTGGGTTCCGGTAAGGAAGTTTAGGGTTTTGTAGGCAGTGTCCGGGTAGGATTCAGAGTGCGCCTTGGAGAGCAGGCCAGGGGGTCCGGGTGCTTTATAAGCCGGCCCCTAGGTTAGGTTCAGAGAGATCCAAGAGTTAGAGCAATATCGCTAGGTATCGAGTATCCAGTGTAACACAAGAGTTGAGCTAATATATCGAGATCGGAGACTCGGCGACTTGGTTGCCAGCTACCAGATCGCATATCATCATGTTTTCCTCTGAGCTAAACCCTCTCCCAAACACCAGAGTCGATTTGCCCCAACATAAGTTACCCCCGGTAACGTCTGCCGTGATTATCCCACGACATTACTTGTACCTTGCCGCCACAAACCAGGTCATCAGCACAGCAATCGTAGTTGAACGACCTTAGGAAGGCAAAGCGTACGGAGTCCAACGGCCGATCTATTACATCAGTGAAGTGCTATCGCCATGCAAGCAACGATACCCTCATTACCAGAAGCTCGCATATGGAGTTGTTCTTACAGCCCGAAAGCTCAAACACTATTTCCAGGAACACGCCATCACAGTGGTTAATGATGTGTCACTCGGGACAATCATGAACAACCCTATGGCATCCGGAAGAATAGCAAAATGGAGCATCGAGCTAGGCGCTTGGGACATCACGTATGCAGGACGCAACGTAGTCAAATCCCAGGTACTCGTGGAATTTCTGAGCGAGTGGACAGAACTACAAACGCCCGGACCGCCTGAGTACACGAGCAATTGGATAATGTACTTTGACGGATCCAAAAGAAACGAAGGAGCAGGAGCTGGAATTGTCCTCATATCGCCCAGGGGAGACAAGCTGCAATACGTCCTACGATTGGACTTTCCACCAGATGATCCAGCATCGAACAACGACGCAGAATATGAAACCCTGTTGCATGGGATGAAGATGGCAGTCGCCTGTGGAGCTACTCGATTAATGATCTACGGCGACTCCAATCTCATCGTGCAGCAGACAATGAAAGAATGTGATGCAATTGCTGAAAACATGGTCGCATATCGCGACATGTACAACCTACTCGAAGGAAGTTTCAAAGGATGCGAGCTGAAGCACATTGCAAGATCCAGCAACGAAGAAGCAGATAGACTGGCAAACATGGGTTCCACAAATACACCCATACCGCCAGGAATATATTTCGAGCGGATGATCAAGCGCTCGGTCAAAATCAAGAAAGCTGCAGGAACACCCGCAGTGCCAGAAACAGAGGTCAGCCCGCAAGTTGCCATTATCGAGCTTATTCATAACATTTCACGACAGGTTTTTCTGGTCGAGCCAGTCTAGACGCAGAAATATCTCGACTACCTGTCCACCAGACAGCTCCCGGCCGATCCTCGCAAGGCTCGATAGATAATCAGACGCAGTAAATCCTTTCGGGTAGTCAACGGAGAATTATACAAGCAAAGCATCTCGGGTATACTTCAGCGCTGCATCGCACCCGAAGATGGCAAAAAATTACTCCAGGACATCCACCAAGGAGACTGTGGACATCACGCTAGCTGGAAAACAATCATGGGAAAAGCCTTCCGAGCAGGATTCTACTGGCTCACGGCAGCCACCAATGCAAAGGACCTGGTCGAAAGATGCAACGCTTGCCAGCGATTCGCACCAAGACCACATGCACCTGCTACGGAATGACACATGATACCCATCGCCTGGCCCTTCGTACAATGGGGGCTGGACATGGTAGTACCACTACGCAAGTCCACGCCGGGTGGATATACACACTTGCTGATCGCAGTCGACAAATTTACCAAATGGATCGAGGCCATGCCAGTAACTTCGGCTAGCGCCCAATGCGCCGTCAAGTTCCTCGATTCCATCGTATGCAGATTCGGGGTACCACACGACATCATTACACACAATGGTACAAACTTCACAGCAAAGGAAACACAACAGTTCTGCGAGGAAAAGGGCATCAACTTCAAGTTTGCTTCAGTTGCCCACCCGCAAACGAACGGACAAGTCGAAAGATCCAACGGCTTAGTTTCAGCTGGCATCAAGAAACGTCTACTCGGTCGTCTACACCCCGCAGCAGGACATTGGGCCGAAGAGCTACCCTCCGTACTATGGAGCCTCCGCACAACTCCAAACAGATCCACAAACTACACACCATTTTTCATGGTATACGGGGCAGAAGCGGTCCTTCCCGAGGATGTTAGATTCAGCGCCCCACGAGTTGTGGCTTACAGCGAAGAAACCTCCAACAAGGCACTCGCGGAAGATATGGATGCACTCTATGAGATGCGTGACATTGCGCTCGCAAGATCCGCAGTATATCAGCAATCACTGCGAAACTATCATAGTCGCCGCATACGCCACAGAGCATTCGCGGTTGGAGATCTAGTGCTGCGGCTCAAGAAGAAGGAAGGACACAAGCTCGAGCCACCCTGGGAAGGACCCTTCATCATACACAAAGTCATCCCAGGCGGAGCCTACATGCTGAAGAATCCATCGACTGGAGGAATCTATTCCAATCCTTGGAATATTGCACACCTCCGCAAATTTTATCCCTAGATTTACTTGTTCTCACAACAAATAATGCTATACTAGCCACTTTTGTAGCTCGAATACATGACTTCTCAGTCATCGCAATAAAATACATGGTTTTTCCACCATATTTACTCGAAGCTTATTCTTCCTTACATGCTAAATAGTTACAGGTACACACCCCATAAACACACGGGGGCTACACCTACAACTAAGCATCATAGGAAAATTTATACATACAGGGTTACACACCTTACACCAGTTTTATAAACTATACAGATTTACAGGATGTGCACATCCGACAATCAACCATAGCGCTGAGCATTCTCAGTCGCCAACACTCTATCTACTTCCTCAGAGGTTAGTCGAATGATTTTCTCTGCTGCAGGACGAACTGCATCATAGTACGGCGAAATATCATCGATTGGACCATCTGGAAGCCTAGCTACGGAGTTAAAATCTATCTCAGGATGCCATATCCGGACAAAGGAGAGAGCCACCACCGCGCCGCAAGTCATCTGATTGCGCACACACGCGCGAATCTCTCCCTCCTGTCCGAACAGCCTGAGAAGATGGCTCCAGTCTTCAGGACCCCTTTCCAGTGGATAGAATGCAACGTTCATCGAGACCAAAACCTCGTGAAAAGAACTCACGAGAATTTTCTCCTGGATGACACGGAACTTCAAAGTGGTCATCACAAAGCCTCGACTGCGATCAGACCAAAAATTATTCGCATGAGGCTTTAAGCTGCCAGCTTCTTGAAGAATGTGATTTTCTACCCACTGTTTTTCCTCCCTATCATCTGGTTTAACAACTGAAGAGAAAACAAGCATGATCAGAGAAGGAAACAATACAAAGAAGACACGGGGGCTGTATTACTTACACAGCAAATCCCTAGCGACAGCAGCTAACTCATCCATCAGAAACTGTAGGCCAACGCCAAGGAGTAACTCGGCCCAAAGGACGCTGCGCAAGACCCGGCTAAGGATAAAGGAGCTTCTAGAAGGCCCAAGATCGTAGGCCTGGTAACCCGGATTGTGGGTTCCGGTAAGGAAGTTTAGGGTTTTGTAGGCAGTGTCCGGGTAGGATTCAGAGTGCGCCTTGGAGAGCAGGCCAGGGGGTCCGGGTGCTTTATAAGCCGACCCCTAGGTTAGGTTCAGAGAGATCCAAGAGTTAGAGCAATATCGCTAGGTATCGAGTATCCAGTGTAACACAAGAGTTGAGCTAATATATCGAGATCGGAGACTCGGCGACTTGCTTGCCAGCTACCAGATCGCATATCATCATGTTTTCCTCTGAGCTAAACCCTCTCCCAAACACCAGGGTCGATTTGCCCCAAGATAAGTTACCCCCGGTAACGTCTGCCGTGATTATCCCACGACAGTTGGTGCCCACCGTGGGGCTCACGTCCAAGGGTGTTTACATCACGGGAGAAGCTCGGAAGAACATGGAGAACCTTGTCATCGGCGAGATCTACACCGACCCCGAAGGAGAGAAGATGGTGGACGATTCCGGCTGGGGGCCAGAGTCAGATCACCTCGAATCCGGATCTATCGTGACAATCGGCCAGATCAATGTCTTCATCGGCATGGTACGTACGTCCGATTCAATCCCTGACGAGTTCGGATTTGATTCTGTGTTAGGGGAGGCCACATATGTTCAATCGGATGGAGAAGAATCGGTCGGGACAGTAGATCCGACAGAAGAGCCCACCACGAAGAGGGAATAGCCGGAGGAGCCGACATGGACCCCATGTGGTCGGGTCGTAAGAGAAGATGATACCGAGTCTATCTTGCATCTGATGGAGGACCGGTACGAGGAAAATAGCAGCGAAGAGGAACAGTACGAATCTGCGCCAAACGTTGTGCGCCAGGTGGCGGTTTACACGGCTCCTGCGACCAATCTTAACCAAGGGAACGTAACCGCAGCCGCAGTCGGAGCAGCACAAGCATTGGCCCAGCAGCAAGGTCCGGTTGACGGAAACCCGGTCCTGGTCCGGGTTGACGGAGAATCGGCATCAGTTACCAGTCAAGCGGCGGATAATGAGTTGCACGCGAACACGTTCGGATTTCTAGCAAACCGGACACCAGGGGCGGGTCCTTCCAATCCACAACACCCGGCCCTGTTCAACAACAATATGATTCTAGATCCCACCGTTCTGGCCACGGTTATCACTCCAGAAAACGCGGCGGAACGTGTTAGGGATCTAGATGTAGCTCGTCGTGCATTGGAGCAACAGAGAAGGCAAGTAGAAGCAGAAAGGCAAGGGATGGCCACACGCCAACGTGAGCTGGATGCACTAGAAACCCGGCTCCAAGAAGAAACAACTAGAGTACATCAAAGGCACCAAACCAGATTACCGGCAATGGGTGGAGTGATAAACCCGGCCGCACTGTTTATCACACCTCAGGATCAGCCGATTCCAGCGGTGAACCAAGGAACTATACCTCAACCAGCGACTGTGGGAACACAGCCGGCAAACGTGCAGGCCGGGTTACCCATACCGCAGACTGGAGTTACAACCGGCAATACATTACCACCACCACCACCATCACGATTTCGCATACCAGCAGGTCACTACAATAACCCCATGGATAATGTGTACGCAGCAACACTCGCATTGAATCAAATCCCCGTGAGAGAGTCACCCCACGCAGAGGAGACCCGGCGGGCGATAGATCTATTGCCCACTGCGGTGGCGCAACAAGTTAATTACCCGGATCACAGAAGTGGAATGCACGGGACACCATATATCAGCCAGCAACGAGGCAATACCGGCAATATCCAGACAGGTTCAGCGCGACGGAGGGAAGAGCAGCAGCAAATGCCGCCTCCTCCCCGTGTTCAGGCAGTACCAGCAGCATCAGCAGCGCAAGCTATCGTGGATAGTTCCAGAGCCAGGAGAGCCGCGGCCGGGTCTGCGGTGCATGGACCGCCAGCAGCACCGCGTCCAGCCGTGCCTCCCGCAGGATCACATGTTTCCCGAGTAAGGTCAGTTTCGACTAATCTCGCTGGGCCTAAGTGTCTGTCGGATAACATCAGGGCTGAGCCTTACCCGGATAAATTCAAGGAACCGGGTAAAGTAGTGAATTACGAGCCAACTATGGACCCAGAGACATGGTTGAGCAGCTATGAGATGGCCATGTCGATTCGCAATGCATCCGAGAATCTTCAAGCCAAATTCATGTACTTAATGATGTCAGAAGGAGCAGCAAAGTTATGGTTCACCAATCTACCGGAAGGGTCTATCAGGTCATGGGAGGAGTTGAAAACTGCGTTTATCAAGCACTTTCATGGGACGTGCAGAAAGTTATTCACCATTGATGACCTGGAACGATGTGTTCAGAAGAAGGGAGAATCGGCGCGCAGCTAGGTGCGCCGGGTTATGGAAATACTTCATTCATCTACAGATATTCAGCCCAAGGATGCGCTGCAAGCTATGGCAAAGACCTGCAAGTACACACCTTTAGTGCAAAAGTTAACTCGCATGAAATCTAGTCGGAACGCTTCAGAAGTTACGATGGGAGAGCTAATGGATGCATGCAACAAACACGCCGCAACGGATACTACAGAAGAGGATGTCGATGACAAGAAAGCAAAAGCAAATACGAACAATAAAAATGGAAGAACCGGCAGCAGATCAACGCCGGGTAACAATGGAGGTAACAATGGGAACAACCAGAACAAGCACCAGTTTGAGGGAAGCTCCGAGTTTGTCGTTAACATAGAAGCCGGGTCTTCGAGACCTAGAGCAGAAGGAAATTTCAATGGAGGAAACCATAACGGAGGAAATTATCAAGGGCCGCCGAGGCCGAGTAACAATTGGGATATCTTCAGAATGGCATGCCCAAAGCACAGCAGGAACGGTAGGCCGGCTAACCACTCGTTGGAGCAGTGCGCGGACCTACAGAGATGGAAGAACGAGGAAGTAAACAGAGCCATGCGAGGTGCAGGTCGGGGAGGAGAACCGGGTCCGGGTGGAAACCCGGGCAACGGCCCACCCCCAGCCGGTAACCCGGCAGGCGGAAATCCGGGTAACAACCAAGGGGGAGCTGGAGGTTTCCAAGCTAACCCCAAACAGTTGGGACAATATCATGTGCATACTACAGGAACTTCTAACAAGGACAAAAAGATACTGAAGCAAGCGGTAAACTCGGTTTCTTCGGCTGTTCCGAGATACCTGAGATGGTCAGAGCAAGACGTAACATGGAGCAGAAGAGATCACCCGGAAAGGATAGAACACCCGGGAGTCTTAGCATTGGTGGTTGCACCACAAGTTAATGGTTACGAGTTGAAAACGGTCCTGATGGACGGTGGAAGCAGCATCAATATTTTGTATTGGGAAACCTTTCTACGCATGGGCCTCAAGGAGTCTCAGCTACAGAAAAGTTCAACAGTTTTTCACGGGATTGTGCCGGGTCACTCAGCGTGCCCCGAAGGAAAGATCACATTGGAGGTAGCTTTTGGAGAATCAAAGGACAATTATCGAGTTGAGTGGCTCACTTTCGAGGTGGTTAAGTTGCGCAGTCCTTATCACGCACTATTTGGGAGGCCGGCTTATGCTAAGTTTATGGCCAGGCCGTGTTATGTGTATCTACAGCTGAAAATGTCGGGTCCCAAGCAGACCATCACCATACATGGGAACCGGGATATAGAAGCCGAGTGTGACGAAGGAGACGCAGCCATGGCAGAGCAAGCTTGCAGAAAAGAGGAACTCAAGTATTACCGGTCTCAAGTAGACCCGGATGACAGAACAGCGTTAAAAAGACCAAACACTGAAGATGAAAGAGCAAAGTTCAAGGCAGCACAGGATACAAAGATGGTGGCTTTTGTCGAGGGTGATCCCTCTAAGCAATTTGCCATAGGATCTAACTTGGATAGCGAGCAGGAGAAAGCACTTGTGGAGTTCATTCGTTCGAATCAGGATGTGTTCGCCTGGACGCCCTAGCGACATGCCGGGTATCCCTACGGAGTTGGCAGAGCACAGTTTGCACGTCGATCCCAAATCCAGGCCTGTAAAGCAGGGTTTGAGAAAGATGAATGAGGAAAGAAGGAAAGCTATAGGAGAAGAGATTGCTCGGCTGCTGACAGCCGGCTTTATCATGGAAGTATTTCACCCGGACTGGTTAGCAAATCCGGTTCTCGTGATGAAAAAGACTAACGAGTGGAGGATGTGCATTGATTATACGAGTCTCAACAAGCATTGCCCAAAGGATCCGTTTGCACTACCAAGGATAGATCAGATCATAGATGCAGTAGCTGGAAGTGACCTATTATGTTTCCTGGATGCATATTCCGGGTATCATCAGATCAAACTCAAGAAAGAAGATTGGGAGAAAACATCATTCATAACCCCTTTTGGGGCCTTTTGTTACAAGACCGTGACATTTGGATTGAAGAACGCTGGCGCAACCTATCAACGGTTTATTCAGAAGTGCTTCGAGGATCAAATTGGACGCAATGTCCATGCTTATGTAGATGATGTGGTGATCAAGACCAGAAAGGCGGAGACATTTATCGATGATCTAAAGGAAACATTCAAGAACCTGAGGAGGTATCAGATGAAACTTAACCCGACAAAGTGCGTATTTGGAGTTCCAGCTGGGAAGTTACTCGGCTTTATCGTTTCCGAGAGAGGAATTGAGGCAAACTCGGATAAAATCAAAGCTATCCAGAGTCTGAAAAAGCCGGAAAATTTGAAGCATGTTCAGAAGCTCACGGGGTGCGTAGCAGCCTTGAGCCGGTTTATATCCAGACTCGGAGAAAAGGCAATACCCTTGTACCGGCTCTTGAAGAAATCCGATAAATTCGTTTGGGATCAAGAGGCGGATGAGGCATTCGAGGCACTGAAGAAGCAGTAATCTGAGGCACCAGTTCTAGTGGCCCCGGGTCCTAAAGAGCCTATGTTGCTATACGTAGCAGTTGTCCCCCGAGCCGTTAGTGCAGTAGTTGTTGTGGAACGTAAAGAGGATGGGAAAGATCACCCGGTCCAGAGGCCAGTTTATTACGTTAGTGAGGTATTATCGGAAGCAAAGCAGCGCTATCCACATTGGCAAAAGCTGGTTTTCGGGGTCTTCATGGCCAGCCGGAAACTGAAGCCGTATTTCCAGGAACACCCCATAACAGTGGTTAGTTCGATACCAATGTCGGATATCATCACAAACTCGGATGCAACAGGAAGAATAGCCAAGTGGGCGATAGAGATGGGGGATTATCATATCAACTACGAGCCAAGGTTAGCAATCAAGTCCCAGGCCCTAGTCGATTTCATTAACGATTGGACGCACACATGCATGCCCACCATGGCTCCAAATTCCGGGTCTTGGATCATGCACTTTGATGGTTCCAAGCAATACGAGGGATCAGGAGCTGGAGTGGTGCTAACATCACCCAAAGGAGACAAGTTGAGTTACGTGCTACAGATTCATTTTGATTGTTCCAACAACGTGGCCGAGTATGAGGCCTTACTACATGGCTTAAAGATAGCCAAGGAGATGAATATTAAAATGATACGATGCTTTGGAGATTCGGACCTTGTGGTACAGCAGGTCTCAGGAACTTGGGATAGAAAAGATGCAACTATGGCAGCATACCGCAGAGAGGTTTATAGGGTTGCCGGGTGTTTTTCCGGGTATGAGGTGGAACACATAGACAGAAGAAAAAACGAGGCAGCAGATGCACTCGCCAGACTCGGCTCGCGCAGAGAGCCGGTTCCACCCAATGTTTTCCTGGATGAACTATGGCGACCATCAGTTAAAACCGAGTCTGAGGAAGAACTGGCAAATCAAGACCCGGATTTGGAACTAGTGGCCACAGTGCGCGCTGTTCCCGAGTGGACAGAGCCGTTCCTGGCCTACATATCACGGGGCGAGTTACCACAGCAGGAGGTATTAGCAAGACAAATGTTGAGGCGAGCAAAGGTATATTCTATCATCAATGGGGAGTTATACAAGAGAAGTGCAGCAGGAGTCTTTCTGCGCTGTGTAGCACCAGGAGAAGACCGACATATTCTCAAGGAAATCCATGAAGGTGATTGTGGGCATCATGCATCCACAAGATCCCTTGTGGCCAAAGCTTATCGACATGGTTTCTTATGGCTCACAGCCCTAGCAGATGCGGAGCGCTTAGTGGCAAGGTGTGACGGATGCCAAAGGTACGCTCGCCAAACCCATGTGTCGGCTATGGAATTACGGACTATTCCGTTAACTTGGCCGTTCGCTGTTTGGGGTATGGACATGGTTGGCCCCTTCCACATGTCACCTTGCAAAAAGACACATCTCTTGGTGGCTATTGATAAGTTTACCAAGTGGGTTGAGGTTATGCCAGTTACCAATTGTGAAGCAGTTACAGCTGTCAAGTTCCTGAAAAGATTTATTCTTATGTTATTACTTTTCTTCCAGGTAAGTATTATTTATTGTTCTTAGTACATTAGATTCCTTAGTATGTTGCATATATCTAGGTCTTGGGGGCTGATTGCTTGAATAGCACAGTTACAAACTCAAAGACCCGGCCTTGATGCCTATGAGTTATAAGGGCCGATTACTCGCAAACGAGTACGGCTGCAATCTTATAACCGGACAAATGAGACAAATTTTCTTGACTTTTCTTACTTAAGCTCGATGTGACTCGCACTAAAGTGGCATGATTTTCTCTCTTACGATTACAATCAGCCATGAAGCCCATTGGGACTTGCCTGACCCTGTTTTCGTATAGATGTAACAACATGATATCCACGCGAAAACCGGCTTACAGTACAAGATAGTCAAAAGGGTCATCTAAACCACAAGTTATGCAGAGTACAGGGCTGACAGCCGGAAACTCAACGTTTATTAAGCATAACTTCAATACCTATGTGAAACGGCTCTAGGTTTGGGCTTAGCAGAAAACAACTTGTTCTCTTTGAAAGACCACACATCCGAGACTCGGAATTTCGGGCCTTGGGGACTAGGGATTTTGAACAAAAAACAAGTTGCTTAGTTACTAAGCTAAAAAAACCCAAACACCCGAGTCTTGGGGACTTGGGGACTTAGAGAAAAGTCCACTTGTCAAAACCCACGAGACTCGGAAACCGAGTCTCACAAAAGGAACCATAAAAGAAAGTCGGATATCAAGAACAAATGGGCTCATAAGTAGATAAATATTAAAATCATCCAAAAGGCCAGAAGAGGCACGAGGTATATCAAGGAATTAAAGTGCATTACAAATCTCGATACTAGTATCAAAGGTGCACATGCGCATCGTCAAAAAATAATTGTTCAAAGGGCCCGTTGGCCGACTGACGCATACGAAACGGCATCGGGTAGCAGGTATCACTCGGCATCCTGGGCTGAGGCATCCATCTTCTCCTTGCCCTTGCCATCACTCTTGGTAGCAGCAGCACCCGGATCAGCAGCAGTGCCGGCTCGTGCAGGAGGAGGGACGATTGGTGTGGAAGTAGCAGGCGCAGAGTCGGCCTCAGCCTTCTTCTTCGCGGCCTCTTCCCTCAACTGGGCAGCCTCCACCTTCCATCGGGCCAGCATGTCGTACGGCTTGGGACGATCCGACTTAATCACCTTATCATCAGCATCATATGCAGGGATAATCGAGTTAATATCCAAACCATCAGCAATAACACTGGCCGGGTGACGAACTTCCTTCTGGATGGCCTTGAAATTCTTCGCTGAGAACTTGGACCCGTCGTGGTTGAATTCTGGAAACCCGCCCATAAGCTTGGCCGGCTCGAGCTTAGGAAAATAATCTTTGGCCAGCGCAAGCCCCCGGGTTACTCCAACCCGGCAGGACGAGCGCTTCCAATGCCAAATCCACTCAAGAATAGTGGAGCAGGCATCCAGCAGCTTCTTCAGGTCACCTGGCCCAACACCCGGCAATCGCAGTTCGTCAAGAATCCATTTGGTTCCGGCACAGAGCTGCCGGATAGTATTCTTGATGGTTTTCAACTTGGCAATATCATCTTCATCCGGGATCACCTCATCCGGACCTGCAGAAAGCAAGAAAAGCAACGAGTAAGGATATCCGACTATCTATCAAAATAAGAATCCGGGTCTTAGTTATCAAAGTTAGGAATCGTACCAGTCATTGCACGATATCTATCGGCAATCTGAACAGAAACCTTTGTTAGCTCATCCTCTGCTGCATGAGCCCTCCTCCTATACTTCCTTGTGATCTTCCCGCTCCTCCTAGCTTCAGCTTCAGCTGCCTCACGCAGAGCCATCTCCTTCTCAATGAGCTTGGTGGCCTTCGCCAATTTTTTCTCTGATTGGGCCACGAAAGACTGAGTGGAGACACAAGGAAAGATTAGTCGGATGCACTACGAAGTTCCAAGCAAATTATCAAGAAATTCACTCAGAACTTGGGGACTAGATAAGGATACAGGCAATATTATTCGGATTTACCTCATGTTTAGCTATCAAACCTACCAAGATACTTTCTTCATCGGCCCTCAAGGTGTGAAGGGAACTAAGCATCTGAGAGAACGTCATATCTTCAGGCCGGACACCAGATGAGCCGGCAGCTTGATCGCTTGGCGAGTGAACTTTCCCCGACTTGGGAGTCGAGACCCGGACTGTTTGGGTGTCCGGGTTCGGAGAACCCGCCTTCGTGTCCAGGATCTCAACCTCCTCGTCCTCAGCTTCTTCAGAGGGCTTCGGAGAAACGGCTTCCTGGTGAGCCGGGTCAACAAAGGGGCCTTGCTCTTGGTTGCCTTCGACATTGCCACCAGTCGCGACGTCCATATTATCAGTCGGCTCATCTGTCTCCCGGTTGTCTGTCCCCATGTTCTCCAGGTCGCTAAGCGTGGCTTGGGCGCTAAGGGAAAAAGAGAGAAATAGTTAGCAACAGTGGATGAAAATTGTCAAGTATATAAGAATATCGTATAGCGAAGACTCACCCGGCGTTTACAGCAAAATCTGGTGGGAGCTCGCTGCTGGAAGCAGATGAAGCCGTTAAAGGAACCGATAGAGGAACCCGGAACTGCCCGGCCCGAGGATGGTTGGGGGAGGGGTGACGCTGAGGGGAGTTGGAAGAACGAGGCGGAGGAGTACCGGCGCGGTGGACTGGTGAGGTGGAGATGCCCGGGTTGAGGGGATCGTCACCCGGAGAACTCCGGGTCACCCTACGCTTGGCCGGAAGAGGATCCTTCAAGTGTGATGAGTGTGATAACTGTTGGTTAAGTTTACGCATGTTATCAAAGGAGTAAGGTTCGGAGGACATAGAGGAGAAAGGAACCTTGGACACCACCCCCTGGCCTTTCTCTTGGCCCCGATTGTTATTTCTTGATCGGACTCGGTGGCCTCCGGGTCCTCCTCGTCCTTCTCATCTTCGTCCTCCAGCCCTGTAAGCCGAGTATGTATCGATGGAAAAAGTTAGACGAGTGAGGAAAATGATGCAAGTGAAGCTGACACAAGACCCGGATAAATACCTTCGTCATTGTCAGCCGGCTCTTCATCTTCTTCCGGGTCTCCAGAAGAAGGGGATGTCTCGACGCTCCAGAAAGCGTCATCAGCCTGAGATAAAAACATGAAAGTAAGAATTGGTAGCTGTATCAAGTCAAAGTATGGGAATAAGTTTATAAGTATTGGATCTTACCGCTGGAGCCGGATTTTCCCGGGTGAACGGTGGTAACCCGGTGATGTTCTTGATCACTTCCAACTTTTCCGTCAAGAAGCCCTTGATGGTTTTGTTGGTATCGCCGGCTGGATAGTTCTTGGTGGAGTATCGGAGCGCGTCCGTGGTGTGCCCCGAGTAATCGCACATCAACTTGGTGCGGATAGAGTTGGGTTGGATCCGGAAATCCACCCATGTCTTGACCAAGTTGAGCCCAAGGAGACCTTGGACGGAAAGGACGGATATTTTTGAGAGGAGGGGCTGGATTGCCTCCCTGTCCGAGTCAGGGGCAAAAGCATTGAAGTTCTCGGAGATATCAAGGAGACCCTCCGAGTGACCCGGCAGTTTCCTCTCGCCGGGTGGGGAGGTGTCTCGGCAGTAGAAGTAAGAAAGTTGCCAATGTTTGACGTGAGAATTGAGGGTGAGAGTTGGCATGGGAGAGTTCTTGCGGCGCTGGATAGAGACCCCGCCGCAAGCAAGAAGCGCCCCGTCACCGCTTTCGCGGCACGGTTTGCATTGGAAGAGTTCGATAAAAAGAGCCAAACTTGGTGGAGTGCACAAGTATGACTTGGAAAGAACGATGAAATGGGTTATATCCAACATAGAGTTAGGCCCTATGTCGAATACCCGGAACCGTAATGGCTCAAGACCTCACGAAAGAAAGGGTGACCCGGAGGGCGAAACCCCCCGGGTCACATGTTCGACGAAGCAAATTACCTCGTCGTCAGCAGGCGTGGGACGGGTCTCATCACCCGGCACCCTCCAGTGGATGTCTTCTTGAGGGGGGAGGACCCCCAACTCGGCCAGCTCTTCTAGCTTGGCCTTTGTGACCGTGGATCGCGCCCAGTTGGGGGATATCGATTGGGTGGTCCTTGCCTTGGCCGGCTGCTTCCCTTGTTTCTTGGGAGCCATGGGATCAACCTGCGAAGCACAAGACAAAAAGGTACGAGAAATAAGACTCGGAAATCATGAGTTATCCGAGTATATGCAAGCAGTATTGATAAGATATGGAAACTAAGAACTATCCGGGTATCATTGTACGGAGCAAAAGTTATAGATTATCCGAGTATCGAGTATCAGTATAGAAACTATGAGGTACTTACGTATTGGAAAGTGTTTGAGGAAGAAGGATTATTTCCCATGTATCTACTGCAAGCAAAAGAACCGGAAGAAGAGGATTTTCCGGGTGTCAATGACAGGCACGGAAAATTTGGGCGAAATGGATCTAGATTGAAAAGTTTGCGGACGATTTTGCGGAGAAATTGATGATTAATGATGATAGGGGAGTGGTGTGTGATCGTTTATCGAGCTATTGGAGGAGCTAGCAAGCATCTAAGCGACCTAATCCGGCGCAGCAAGAGAAATGGCCGGCGGATTGACCTAGATCCAATCTAGAACAAATCAAGAAATTGCAAAGCTAGATCAATGGGAGTAAGAGGCTTACTGGAGCGGATTGAAGCGAAGCTCGACGATGGCAGATGGCACAGTCCTGGTGACCCTTTGCGATTCCCGGCGGGCAGGTCGGGGGCGCGGCGGCGGAGCTTGGCGGCGGCGCGGGACGAACTGTGGCGGAACGTAGCCGGCGGCGGATTGGTTCCGGCGACGCGCGCGAGGTCTCCGTGGCGGTGCTCTGTAAGCTCGAGCGCGGAAGCGAAGAAAAGGAGGAAGGAGGAGAAGTGGACCGTTGGAGTTAGGTTATCCCCTAAGTGCCTATTTATAGGGTGCGGGTGGATAAACCTAGACCAACGGGTGAGAGCCGGAAATTGCGGATAAAACATATCCGCCCGGATTTTCCGAGATATGCATTAAGTGTTAGACGAGATATCCGGAACGGATATGAAGCAAATCTTTTCCGTGATACTTGGATCGGTTAAACCAGCAAAGTGAACCGGGTCTTTGGCATCGTTATCAGGGTACTGACCCGGAGAAATAAGCAATGGACTTGGAGAACGCCGGGTTACTATATGGCCACCTTGGAGTTAGGCCTAGCTGTTTATCAAAGCAATCTAACCCGGCCTCTATGAACATGTAAGTTTGATATTTTTGCAGGGAATAGCATGCGCTTCAAGGGGGATCCCGTGAAGCCCAAGCTATTCTGGGGACTACTGATGGAGGGATGATAACCCGGTAGGCCAACGCCAAGGAGTAACTCGGCCCAAAGGACGCTGCGCAAGACCTGGCTAAGGATAAAGGAGCTTCTAGAAGGCCCAAGATCGTAGGCCTGGTAACCCGGATTGTGGGTTCCGGTAAGGAAGTTTAGGGTTTTGTAGGCAGTGTCCGGGTAGGATTCAGAGTGCGCCTTGGAGAGCAGGCCAGGGGGTCCGGGTGCTTTATAAGCCGGCCCCTAGGTTAGGTTCAGAGAGATCCAAGAGTTAGAGCAATATCGCTAGGTATCGAGTATCCAGTGTAACACAAGAGTTGAGCTAATATATCGAGATCGGAGACTCGGCGACTTGGTTGCCAGCTACCAGATCGCATATCATCATGTTTTCCTCTGAGCTAAACTCTCTCCCAAACACCAGAGTCGATTTGCCCCAAGATAAGTTACCCCCGGTAACGTCTGCCGTGATTATCCCACGACATTACTTGTACCTTGCCGCCACAAACCAGGTCATCAGCACAGCAATCGTAGTTGAACGACCTGAGGAAGGCAAAGCGTACGGAGTCCAACGGCCGATCTATTACATCAGTGAAGTGCTATCGCCATGCAAGCAACGATACCCTCATTACCAGAAGCTCGCATATGGAGTTGTTCTTACAGCCCGAAAGCTCAAACACTATTTCCAGGAACACGCCATCACAGTGGTTAATGATGTGTCACTCGGGACAATCATGAACAACCCTATGGCATCCGGAAGAATAGCAAAATGGAGCATCGAGCTAGGCGCTTGGGACATCACGTATGCAGGACGCAACGTAGTCAAATCCCAGGTACTCGTGGAATTTCTGAGCGAGTGGACAGAACTACAAACGCCCGGACCGCCTGAGTACACGAGCAATTGGATAATGTACTTTGACGGATCCAAAAGAAACGAAGGAGCAGGAGCTGGAATTGTCCTCATATCGCCCAGGGGAGACAAGCTGCAATACGTCCTACGATTGGACTTTCCACCAGATGATCCAGCATCGAACAACGACGCAGAATATGAAACCCTGTTGCATGGGATGAAGATGGCAGTCGCCTGTGGAGCTACTCGATTAATGATCTACGGCGACTCCAATCTCATCGTGCAGCAGACAATGAAAGAATGTGACGCAATTGCTGAAAACATGGTCGCATATCGCGACATGTACAACCTACTCGAAGGAAGTTTCAAAGGATGCGAGCTGAAGCACATTGCAAGATCCAGCAACGAAGAAGCAGATAGACTGGCAAACATGGGTTCCACAAATACACCCATACCGCCAGGAATATATTTCGAGCGGATGATCAAGCGCTCGGTCAAAATCAAGAAAGCTGCAGGAACACCCGCAGTGCCAGAAACAGAGGTCAGCCCGCAAGTTGCCATTATCGAGCTTATTCATAACATTTCACGACAGGGTTTTTCTGGTCGAGCCAGTCTAGACGCAGAAATATCTCGACTACCTGTCCACCAGACAGCTCCCGGCCGATCCTCGCAAGGCTCGATAGATAATCAGACGCAGTAAATCCTTTCGGGTAGTCAACGGAGAATTATACAAGCAAAGCATCTCGGGTATACTTCAGCGCTGCATCGCACCCGAAGATGGCAAAAAATTACTCCAGGACATCCACCAAGGAGACTGTGGACATCACGCTAGCTGGAAAACAATCATGGGAAAAGCCTTCCGAGCAGGATTCTACTGGCTCACGGCAGCCACCAATGCAAAGGACCTGGTCGAAAGATGCAACGCTTGCCAGCGATTCGCACCAAGACCACATGCACCTGCTACGGAATGACACATGATACCCATCGCCTGGCCCTTCGTACAATGGGGGCTGGACATGGTAGTACCACTACGCAAGTCCACGCCGGGTGGATATACACACTTGCTGATCGCAGTCGACAAATTTACCAAATGGATCGAGGCCATGCCAGTAACTTCGGCTAGCGCCCAATGCGCCGTCAAGTTCCTCGATTCCATCGTATGCAGATTCGGGGTACCACACGACATCATTACACACAATGGTACAAACTTCACAGCAAAGGAAACACAACAGTTCTGCGAGGAAAAGGGCATCAACTTCAAGTTTGCTTCAGTTGCCCACCCGCAAACGAACGGACAAGTCGAAAGATCCAACGGCTTAGTTTCAGCTGGCATCAAGAAACGTCTACTCGGTCGTCTACACCCCGCAGCAGGACATTGGGCCGAAGAGCTACCCTCCGTACTATGGAGCCTCCGCACAACTCCAAACAGATCCACAAACTACACACCATTTTTCATGGTATACGGGGCAGAAGCGGTCCTTCCCGAGGATGTTAGATTCAGCGCCCCACGAGTTGTGGCTTACAGCGAAGAAACCTCCAACAAGGCACTCGCGGAAGATATGGATGCACTCTATGAGATGCGTGACATTGCGCTCGCAAGATCCGCAGTATATCAGCAATCACTGCGAAACTATCATAGTCGCCGCATACGCCACAGAGCATTCGCGGTTGGAGATCTAGTGCTGCGGCTCAAGAAGAAGGAAGGACACAAGCTCGAGCCACCCTGGGAAGGACCCTTCATCATACACAAAGTCATCCCAGGCGGAGCCTACATGCTGAAGAATCCATCGACTGGAGGAATCTATTCCAATCCTTGGAATATTGCACACCTCCGCAAATTTTATCCCTAGATTTACTTGTTCTCACAACAAATAATGCTATACTAGCCACTTTTGTAGCTCGAATACATGACTTCTCAGTCATCGCAATAAAATACATGGTTTTTCCACCATATTTACTCGAAGCTTATTCTTCCTTACATGCTAAATAGTTACAGGTACACACCCCATAAACACACGGGGGCTACACCTACAACTAAGCATCATAGGAAAATTTATACATACAGGGTTACACACCTTACACCAGTTTTACAAACTATACAGATTTACAGGATGTGCACATCCGACAATCAACCATAGCGCTGAGCATTCTCAGTCGCCAACACTCTATCTACTTCCTCAGAGGTTAGTCGAATGATTTTCTCTGCTGCAGGACGAACTGCATCATAGTACGGCGAAATATCATCGATTGGACCATCTGGAAGCCTAGCTACGGAGTTAAAATCTATCTCAGGATGCCATATCCGGACAAAGGAGAGAGCCACCACCGCGCCGCAAGTCATCTGATTGCGCACACACGCGCGAATCTCTCCCTCCTGTCCGAACAGCCTGAGAAGATGGCTCCAGTCTTCAGGACCCCTTTCCAGTGGATAGAATGCAACGTTCATCGAGACCAAAACCTCGTGAAAAGAACTCACGAGAATTTTCTCCTGGATGACACGGAACTTCAAAGTGGTCATCACAAAGCCTCGACTGCGATCAGACCAAAAATTATTCGCATGAGGCTTTAAGCTGCCAGCTTCTTGAAGAATGTGATTTTCTACCCACTGTTTTTCCTCCCTATCATCCGGTTTAACAACTGAAGAGAAAACAAGCATGATCAGAGAAGGAAACAATACAAAGAAGACACGGGGGCTGTATTACTTACACAGCAAATCCCTAGCGACAGCAGCTAACTCATCCATCAGAAACTGTAGGCCAACGCCAAGGAGTAACTCGGCCCAAAGGACGCTGCGCAAGACCCGGCTAAGGATAAAGGAGCTTCTAGAAGGCCCAAGATCGTAGGCCTGGTAACCCGGATTGTGGGTTCCGGTAAGGAAGTTTAGGGTTTTGTAGGCAGTGTCCGGGTAGGATTCAGAGTGTGCCTTGGAGAGCAGGCCAGGGGGTCCGGGTGCTTTATAAGCCGACCCCTAGGTTAGGTTCAGAGAGATCCAAGAGTTAGAGCAATATCGCTAGGTATCGAGTATCCAGTGTAACACAAGAGTTGAGCTAATATATCGAGATCGGAGACTCGGCGACTTGCTTGCCAGCTACCAGATCGCATATCATCATGTTTTCCTCTGAGCTAAACCCTCTCCCAAACACCAGGGTCGATTTGCCCCAAGATAAGTTACCCCCGGTAACGTCTGCCGTGATTATCCCACGACAGTTGGTGCCCACCGTGGGGCTCACGTCCAAGGGTGTTTACATCACGGGAGAAGCTCGGAAGAACATGGAGAACCTTGTCATCGGCGAGATCTACACCGACCCCGAAGGAGAGAAGATGGTGGACGATTCCGGCTGGGGGCCAGAGTCAGATCACCTCGAATCCGGATCTATCGTGACAATCGGCCAGATCAATGTCTTCATCGGCATGGTACGTACGTCCGATTCAATCCCTGACGATTTCGGATTTGATTCTGTGTTAGGGGAGGCCACATATGTTCAATCGGATGGAGAAGAATCGGTCGGGACAGTAGATCCGACAGAAGAGCCCACCACGAAGAGGGAATAGCCGGAGGAGCCGGCATGGACCCCATGTGGTCGGGTCGTAAGAGAAGATGATACCGAGTCTATCTTGCATCTGCTGGAGGACCGGTACGAGGAAAATAGCAGCGAAGAGGAACAGTACGAATCTGCGCCAAACGTTGTGCGCCAGGTGGCGGTTTACACGGCTCCTGCGACCAATCTTAACCAAGGGAACGTAACCGCAGCCGCAGTCGGAGCAGCACAAGCATTGGCCCAGCAGCAAGGTCCGGTTGACGGAAACCCGGTCCTGGTCCGGGTTGACGGAGAATCGGCATCAGTTACCAGTCAAGCGGCGGATAATGAGTTGCACGCGAACACGTTCGGATTTCTAGCAAACCGGACACCAGGGGCGGGTCCTTCCAATCCACAACACCCGGCCCTGTTCAACAACAATATGATTCTAGATCCCACCGTTCTGGCCACGGTTATCACTCCAGAAAACGCGGCGGAACGTGTTAGGGATCTAGATGTAGCTCGTCGTGCATTGGAGCAACAGAGAAGGCAAGTAGAAGCAGAAAGGCAAGGGATGGCCACACGCCAACGTGAGCTGGATGCACTAGAAACCCGGCTCCGAGAAGAAACAACTAGAGTACATCAAAGGCACCAAACCAGATTACCGGCAATGGGTGGAGTGATAAACCCGGCCGCACTGTTTATCACACCTCAGGATCAGCCGATTCCAGCGGTGAACCAAGGAACTATACCTCAACCAGCGACTGTGGGAACACAGCCGGCAAACGTGCAGGCCGGGTTACCCATACCGCAGACTGGAGTTACAACCGGCAATACATTACCACCACCACCACCATCACGATTTCGCACACCAGCAGGTCACTACAATAACCCCATGGATAATGTGTACGCAGCAACACTCGCATTGAATCAAATCCCCGTGAGAGAGTCACCCCACGCAGAGGAGACCCGGCGGGCGATAGATCTATTGCCCACTGCGGTGGCGCAACAAGTTAATTACCCGGATCACAGAAGTGGAATGCACGGGACACCATATATCAGCCAGCAACGAGGCAATACCGGCAATATCCAGACAAGTTCAGCGCGACGGAGGGAAGAGCAGCAGCAAATGCCGCCTCCTCCCCGTGTTCAGGCAGTACCAGCAGCATCAGCAGCGCAAGCTATCGTGGATAGTTCCAGAGCCAGGAGAGCCGCGGCCGGGTCTGCGGTGCATGGACCGCCAGCAGCACCGCGTCCAGCCGTGCCTCCCGCAGGATCACATGTTTCCCGAGTAAGGCCAGTTTCGACTAATCTCGCTGGGCCTAAGTGTCTGTCGGATAACATCAGGGCTGAGCCTTACCCGGATAAATTCAAGGAACCGGGTAAAGTAGTGAATTACGAGCCAACTATGGACCCAGAGACATGGTTGAGCAGCTATGAGATGGCCATGTCGATTCGCAATGCATCCGAGAATCTTCAAGCCAAATTCATGTACTTAATGATGTCAGAAGGAGCAGCAAAGTTATGGTTCACCAATCTACCGGAAGGGTCTATCAGGTCATGGGAGGAGTTGAAAACTGCGTTTATCAAGCACTTTCATGGGACGTGCAGAAAGTTATTCACCATTGATGACCTGGAACGATGTGTTCAGAAGAAGGGAGAATCGGCGCGCAGCTAGGTGCGCCGGGTTATGGAAATACTTCATTCATCTACAGATATTCAGCCCAAGGATGCGCTGCAAGCTATGGCAAAGACCTGCAAGTACACACCTTTAGTGCAAAAGTTAACTCGCATGAAATCTAGTCGGAACGCTTCAGAAGTTACGATGGGAGAGCTAATGGATGCATGCAACAAACACGCCGCAACGGATACTACAGAAGAGGATGTCGATGACAAGAAAGCAAAAGCAAATACGAACAATAAAAATGGAAGAACCGGCAGCAGATCAACGCCGGGTAACAATGGAGGTAACAATGGGAACAACCAGAACAAGCACCAGTTTGAGGGAAGCTCCGAGTTTGTCGTTAACATAGAAGCCGGGTCTTCGAGACCTAGAGCAGAAGGAAATTTCAATGGAGGAAACCATAACGGAGGAAATTATCAAGGGCCGCCGAGGCCGAGTAACAATTGGGATATCTTCAGAATGGCATGCCCAAAGCACAGCAGGAACGGTAGGCCGGCTAACCACTCGTTGGAGCAGTGCGCGGACCTACAGAGATGGAAGAACGAGGAAGTAAACAGAGCCATGCGAGGTGCAGGTCGGGGAGGAGAACCGGGTCCGGGTGGAAACCCGGGCAACGGCCCACCCCCAGCCGGTAATCCGGCAGGCGGAAATCCGGGTAACAACCAAGGGGGAGCTGGAGGTTTCCAAGCTAACCCCAAACAGTTGGGACAATATCATGTGCATACTACAGGAACTTCTAACAAGGACAAAAAAGATACTGAAGCAAGCGGTAAACTCGGTTTCTTCGGCTGTTCCGAGATACCTGAGATGGTCAGAGCAAGACGTAACATGGAGCAGAAGAGATCACCCGGAAAGGATAGAACACCCGGGAGTCTTAGCATTGGTGGTTGCACCACAAGTTAATGGTTACGAGTTGAAAACGGTCCTGATGGACGGTGGAAGCAGCATCAATATTTTGTATTGGGAAACCTTTCTACGCATAGGCCTCAAGGAGTCTCAGCTACAGAAAAGTTCAACAGTTTTTCACGGGATTGTGCCGGGTCACTCAGCGTGCCCCGAAGGAAAGATCACATTGGAGGTAGCTTTTGGAGAATCAAAGGACAATTATCGAGTTGAGTGGCTCACTTTCGAGGTGGTTAAGTTGCGCAGTCCTTATCACGCACTATTTGGGAGGCCGGCTTATGCTAAGTTTATGGCCAGGCCGTGTTATGTGTATCTACAGCTGAAAATGTCGGGTCCCAAGCAGACCATCACCATACATGGGAACCGGGATATAGAAGCCGAGTGTGACGAAGGAGACGCAGCCATGGCAGAGCAAGCTTGCAGAAAAGAGGAACTCAAGTATTACCGGTCTCAAGTAGACCCGGATGACAGAACAGCGTTAAAAAGACCAAACACTGAAGATGAAAGAGCAAAGTTCAAGGCAGCACAGGATACAAAGATGGTGGCTTTTGTCGAGGGTGATCCCTCTAAGCAATTTGCCATAGGATCTAACTTGGATAGCGAGCAGGAGAAAGCACTTGTGGAGTTCATTCGTTCGAATCAGGATGTGTTCGCCTGGACGCCTAGCGACATGCCGGGTATCCCTACGGAGTTGGCAGAGCACAGTTTGCACGTCGATCCCAAATCCAGGCCTGTAAAGCAGGGTTTGAGAAAGATGAATGAGGAAAGAAGGAAAGCTATAGGAGAAGAGATTGCTCGGCTGCTGACAGCCGGCTTTATCATGGAAGTATTTCACCCGGACTGGTTAGCAAATCCGGTTCTCGTGATGAAAAAGACTAACGAGTGGAGGATGTGCATTGATTATACGAGTCTCAACAAGCATTGCCCAAAGGATCCGTTTGCACTACCAAGGATAGATCAGATCATAGATGCAGTAGCTGGAAGTGACCTATTATGTTTCCTGGATGCATATTCCGGGTATCATCAGATCAAACTCAAGAAAGAAGATTGGGAGAAAACATCATTCATAACCCCTTTTGGGGCTTTTGTTACAAGACCATGACATTTTGGATTGAAGAACGCTGGCGCAACCTATCAACGGTGTATTCAGAAGTGCTTCGAGGATCAAATTGGACGCAATGTCCATGCTTATGTTGATGATGTGGTGATCAAGACCAGAAAGGCGGAGACATTTATCGATGATCTAAAGGAAACATTCAAGACCTGAGGAGGTATCAGATGAAACTTAACCCGACAAAGTGCGTATTTGGAGTTCCAGCTGGGAAGTTACTCGGCTTATCGTTCCGAGAGAGGAATTGAGGCAAACCCGGATAAAATCAAAGCTATCCAGAGTCTGAAAAAGCCGGAAAATTTGAAGCATGTTCAGAAGCTCACGGGGTGCGTAGCAGCCATGAGCCGGTTTTTATATCCAGACTCGGAGAAAAGGCAATACCCTTGTACCGGCTCTTGAAGAAATCCGATAAATTCGTTTGGGATCAAGAGGCGGATGAGGCATTCGAGGCACTGAAGAAGCAGTAATCTGAGGCACCAGTTCAGTGGCCCCGGGTCCAAAGAGCCTATGTTGCTTATACGTAGCAGTTGTCCCCCGAGCCGTTAGTGCAGTAGTTGTTGTGGAACGTAAAGAGGATGGGAAAGATCACCCGGTCCAGAGGCCAGTTTATTACGTTAGTGAGGTATTAACGGAAGCAAAGCAGCGCTATCCACATTGGCAAAAAGCTGGTTTTCGGGGGTCTTCATGGGCCAGCCGCGGAAACTGAAGCCGTATTCCAGGAACACCCCATAACAGTGGTTATTTCGATACCAATGTCGGATATCATCACAAACTCGATGCAACAGGAAGAATAGCCAATGTGGGCGATAGAGATGGGGGATTATCATATCAACTACGAGCCAAGGTTAGCAATCAAGTCCCAGGCCCTAGTCCGATTTCATTAACGATTGACGCACACATGCATGCCCACCATGGCTCCAAATTCCGGGTCTTGGATCATGCACTTTGATGGTTCCAAGCAATACGAGGGATCAGGAGCTGAGTGGTGCTAACATCACCCAAAGGAGACAAGTTGAGTTACGTGCTACAGATTCATTTTGATTGTTCCAACAACGTGGCCGAGTATGAGGCCTTACTACATGGCTTAAAGATAGCCAAGGAGATGAATATTAAAATGATACGATGCTTTGGAGATTCGGACCTTGTGGTACAGCAGGTCTCAGGAACTTGGGATAGAAAAGATGCAACTATGGCAGCATACCGCAGAGAGGTTGATAGGGTTGCCGGGTGTTTTTCCGGGTATGAGGTGGAACACATAGACAGAAGAAAAAACGAGGCAGCAGATGCACTCGCCAGACTCGGCTCGCGCAGAGAGCCGGTTCCACCCAATGTTTTCCTGGATGAACTATGGCGACCATCAGTTTAAAACCGAGTCTGAGGAAGAACTGGCAAATCAAGACCCGGATTTGGAACTAGTGGCCACAGTGCGCGCTGTTCCCGAGTGGACAGAGCCGTTCCTGGCCTACATATCACGGGGCGAGTTACCACAGCAGGAGGTATTAGCAAGACAAATGTTGAGGCGAGCAAAGGTATATTCTATCATCAATGGGGAGTTATACAAGAGAAGTGCAGCAGGAGTCTTTCTGCGCTGTGTAGCACCAGGAGAAGACCGACATATTCTCAAGGAAATCCATGAAGGTGATTGTGGGCATCATGCATCCACAAGATCCCTTGTGGCCAAAGCTTATCGACATGGTTTCTTATGGCTCACAGCCCTAGCAGATGCGGAGCGCTTAGTGGCAAGGTGTGACGGATGCCAAAGGTACGCTCGCCAAACCCATGTGTCGGCTATGGAATTTACGGACTATTCCGTTAACTTGGCCGTTCGCTGTTTGGGGTATGGACATGGTTGGCCCCTTCCACATGTCACCTTGCAAAAAGACACATCTCTTGGTGGCTATTGATAAGTTTACCAAGTGGGTTGAGGTTATGCCAGTTACCAATTGTGAAGCAGTTACAGCTGTCAAGTTCCTGAAAAGATTTATTCTTATGTTATTACTTTTCTTCCAGGTAAGTATTATTTATTGTTCTTAGTACATTAGATTCCTTAGTATGTTGCATATATCTAGGTCTTGGGGGCTGATTGCTTGAATAGCACAGTTACAAACTCAAAGACCCGGCCTTGATGCCTATGAGTTATAAGGGCCGATTACTCGCAAACGAGTACGGCTGCAATCTTATAACCGGACAAAGGAGACAAATTTTCTTGACTTTTCTTACTTAAGCTCGATGTGACTCGCACTAAAGTGGCATGATTTTCTCGCTTACGATTACAATCAGCCATGAAGCCCATTGGGACTTGCCTGACCCTGTTTTCGTATAGATGTAACAACATGATATCCACGCGAAAACCGGCTTACAGTACAAGATAGTCAAAAGGGTCATCTAAACCACAAGTTATGCAGAGTACAGGGCTGACAGCCGGAAACTCAACGTTTATTAAGCATAACTTCAATACCTATGTGAAACGGCTCTAGGTTTGGGCTTAGCAGAAAACAACTTGTTCTCTTTGAAAGACCACACATCCGAGACTCGGAATTTCGGGCCTTGGGGACTAGGGATTTTGAACAAGAAACAAGTTGCTTAGTTACTAAGCTCAAAAAACCCAAACACCCGAGTCTTGGGGACTTGGGGACTTAGAGAAAAGTCCACTTGTCAAAACCCACGAGACTCGGAAACCGAGTCTCACAAAAGGAACCATAAAAGAAAGTCGGATATCAAGAACAAATGGGCTCATAAGTAGATAAATATTAAAATCATCCAAAAGGCCAGAAGAGGCGCGAGGTATATCAAGGAATTAAAGTGCATTACAAATCTCGATACTAGTATCAAAGGTGCACATGCGCATCGTCAAAAAATAATTGTTCAAAGGGCCCGTTGGCCGACTGACGCATACGAAACGGCATCGGGTAGCAGGTATCACTCGGCATCCTGGGCTGAGGCATCCATCTTCTCCTTGCCCTTGCCATCACTCTTGGTAGCAGCAGCACCCGGATCAGCAGCAGTGCCGGCTCGTGCAGGAGGAGGGACGATTGGTGTGGAAGTAGCAGGCGCAGAGTCGGCCTCAGCCTTCTTCTTCGCGGCCTCTTCCCTCAACTGGGCAGCCTCCACCTTCCATCGGGCCAGCATGTCGTACGGCTTGGGACGATCCGACTTAATCACCTTATCATCAGCATCATATGCAGGGATAATCGAGTTAATATCCAAACCATCAGCAATAACACTGGCCGGGTGACGAACTTCCTTCTGGATGGCCTTGAAATTCTTCGCTGAGAACTTGGACCCGTCGTGGTTGAATTCTGGAAACCCGCCCATAAGCTTGGCCGGCTCGAGCTTAGGAAAATAATCTTTGGCCAGCGCAAGCCCCCGGGTTACTCCAACCCGGCAGGACGAGCGCTTCCAATGCCAAATCCACTCAAGAATAGTGGAGCAGGCATCCAGCAGCTTCTTCAGGTCACCTGGCCCAACACCCGGCAATCGCAGTTCGTCAAGAATCCATTTGGTTCCGGCACAGAGCTGCCGGATAGTATTCTTGATGGTTTTCAACTTGGCAATATCATCTTCATCCGGGATCACCTCATCCGGACCTGCAGAAAGCAAGAAAAGCAACGAGTAAGGATATCCGACTATCTATCAAAATAAGAATCCGGGTCTTAGTTATCAAAGTTAGGAATCGTACCAGTCATTGCACGATATCTATCGGCAATCTGAACAGAAACCTTTGTTAGCTCATCCTCTGCTGCATGAGCCCTCCTCCTATACTTCCTTGTGATCTTCCCGCTCCTCCTAGCTTCAGCTTCAGCTGCCTCACGCAGAGCCATCTCCTTCTCAATGAGCTTGGTGGCCTTCGCCAATTTTTTCTCTGATTGGGCCACGAAAGACTGAGTGGAGACACAAGGAAAGATTAGTCGGATGCACTACGAAGTTCCAAGCAAATTATCAAGAAATTCACTCAGAACTTGGGGACTAGATAAGGATACAGGCAATATTATTCGGATTTACCTCATGTTTAGCTATCAAAGATTCCAAGATACTTTCTTCATCGGCCCTCAAGGTGTGAAGGGAACTAAGCATCTGAGAGAACGTCATATCTTCAGGCCGGACACCAGATGAGCCGGCAGCTTGATCGCTTGGCGAGTGAACTTTCCCCGACTTGGGAGTCGAGACCCGGACTGTCTGGGTGTCCGGGTTCGGAGAACCCGCCTTCGTGTCCAGGATCTCAACCTCCTCGTCCTCAGCTTCTTCAGAGGGCTTCGGAGAAACGGCTTCCTGGTGAGCCGGGTCAACAAAGGGGCCTTGCTCTTGGTTGCCTTCGACATTGCCACCAGTCGCGACGTCCATATTATCAGTCGGCTCATCTGTCTCCCGGTTGTCTGTCCCCATGTTCTCCAGGTCGCTAAGCGTGGCTTGGGCGCTAAGGGAAAAAGAGAGAAATAGTTAGCAACAGTGGATGAAAATTGTCAAGTATATAAGAATATCGTATAGCGAAGACTCACCCGGCGTTTACAGCGAAATCTGGTGGGAGCTCGCTGCTGGAAGCAGATGAAGCCGTTAAAGGAACCGATAGAGGAACCCGGAACTGCCCGGCCCGAGGATGGTTGGGGGAGGGGTGACGCTGAGGGGAGTTGGAAGAACGAGGCGGAGGAGTACCGGCGCGGTGGACTGGTGAGGTGGAGATGCCCGGGTTGAGGGGATCGTCACCCGGAGAACTCCGGGTCACCCTACGCTTGGCCGGAAGAGGATCCTTCAAGTGTGATGAGTGTGATAACTGTTGGTTAAGTTTACGCATGTTATCAAAGGAGTAAGGTTCGGAGGACATAGAGGAGAAAGGAACCTTGGACACCACCCCCTGGCCTTTCTCTTGGCCCCGATTGTTATTTCTTGATCGGACTCGGTGGCCTCCGGGTCCTCCTCGTCCTTCTCATCTTTGTCCTCCAGCCCTGTAAGCCGAGTATGTATCGATGGAAAAAGTTAGACGAGTGAGGAAAATGATGCAAGTGAAGCTGACACAAGACCCGGATAAATACCTTCGTCATTGTCAGCCGGCTCTTCATCTTCTTCCGGGTCTCCAGAAGAAGGGGATGTCTCGACGCTCCAGAAAGCGTCATCAGCCTGAGATAAAAACATGAAAGTAAGAATTGGTAGCTGTATCAAGTCAAAGTATGGGAATAAGTTTATAAGTATTGGATCTTACCGCTGGAGCCGGATTTTCCCGGGTGAACGGTGGTAACCCGGTGATGTTCTTGATCACTTCCAACTTTTCCGTCAAGAAGCCCTTGATGGTTTTGTTGGTATCGCCGGCTGGATAGTTCTTGGTGGAGTATCGGAGCGCGTCCGTGGTGTGCCCCGAGTAATCGCACATCAACTTGGTGCGGATAGAGTTGGGTTGGATCCGGAAATCCACCCATGTCTTGACCAAGTTGAGCCCAAGGAGACCTTGGACGGAAAGGACGGATATTTTTGAGAGGAGGGGCTGGATTGCCTCCCTGTCCGAGTCAGGGGCAAAAGCATTGAAGTTCTCGGAGATATCAAGGAGACCCTCCGAGTGACCCGGCAGTTTCCTCTCGCCGGGTGGGGAGGTGTCTCGGCAGTAGAAGTAAGAAAGTTGCCAATGTTTGACGTGAGAATTGAGGGTGAGAGTTGGCATGGGAGAGTTCTTGCGGCGCTGGATAGAGACCCCGCCGCCAGCAAGAAGCGCCCCGTCACCGCTTTCGCGGCACGGTTTGCATTGGAAGAGTTCGATAAAAAGAGCCAAACTTGGTGGAGTGCACAAGTATGACTTGGAAAGAACGATGAAATGGGTTATATCCAACATAGAGTTAGGCCCTATGTCGAATACCCGGAACCGTAATGGCTCAAGACCTCACGAAAGAAAGGGTGACCCGGAGGGCGAAACCCCCCGGGTCACATGTTCGACGAAGCAAATTACCTCGTCGTCAGCAGGCGTGGGACGGGTCTCATCACCCGGCACCCTCCAGTGGATGTCTTCTTGAGGGGGGAGGACCCCCAACTCGGCCAGCTCTTCTAGCTTGGCCTTTGTGACCGTGGATCGCGCCCAGTTGGGGGATATCGATTGGGTGGTCCTTGCCTTGGCCGGCTGCTTCCCTTGTTTCTTGGGAGCCATGGGATCAACCTGCGAAGCACAAGACAAAAAGGTACGAGAAATAAGACTCGGAAATCATGAGTTATCCGAGTATATGCAAGCAGTATTGATAAGATATGGAAACTAAGAACTATCCGGGTATCATTGTACGGAGCAAAAGTTATAGATTATCCGAGTATCGAGTATCAGTATAGAAACTATGAGGTACTTACGTATTGGAAAGTGTTTGAGGAGGAAGGATTATTTCCCATGTATCTACTGCAAGCAAAAGAACCGGAAGAAGAGGATTTTCCGGGTGTCAATGACAGGCACGGAAAATTTGGGCGAAATGGATCTAGATTGAAAAGTTTGCGGACGATTTTGCGGAGAAATTGATGATTAATGATGATAGGGGAGTGGTGTGTGATCGTTTATCGAGCTATTGGAGGAGCTAGCAAGCATCTAAGCGACCTAATCCGGCGCGGCAAGAGAAATGGCCGGCGGATTGACCTAGATCCAATCTAGAACAAATCAAGAAATTGCAAAGCTAGATCAATGGGAATAAGAGGCTTACTGGAGCGGATTGAAGCGAAGCTCGACGACGGCAGATGGCACAGTCCTGGTGACCCTTTGCGATTCCCGGCGGGCAGGTCGGGGGCGCGGCGGCGGAGCTTGGCGGCGGCGCGGGACGAACTGTGGCGGAACGTAGCCGGCGGCGGATTGGTTCCGGCGACGCGCGCGAGGTCTCCGTGGCGGTGCTCTGTAAGCTCGAGCGCGGAAGCGAAGAAAAGGAGGAAGGAGGAGAAGTGGACCGTTGGAGTTAGGTTATCCCCTAAGTGCCTATTTATAGGGTGCGGGTGGATAAACCTAGACCAACGGGTGAGAGCCGGAAATTGCGGATAAAACATATCCGCCCGGATTTTCCGAGATATGCATTAAGTGTTAGACGAGATATCCGGAACGGATATGAAGCAAATCTTTTCCGTGATACTTGGATCGGTTAAACCAGCAAAGTGAACCGGGTCTTTGGCATCGTTATCAGGGTACTGACCCGGAGAAATAAGCAATGGACTTGGAGAACGCCGGGTTACTATATGGCCACCTTGGAGTTAGGCCTAGCTGTTTATCAAACCAATCTAACCCGGCCTCTATGAACATGTAAGTTTGATATTTTTGCAGGGAATAGCATGCGCTTCAAGGGGGATCCCGTGAAGCCCAAGCTATTCTGGGGACTACTGATGGAGGGATGATAACCCGGTAGGCCAACGCCAAGGAGTAACTCGGCCCAAAGGACGCTGCGCAAGACCCGGCTAAGGATAAAGGAGCTTCTAGAAGGCCCAAGATCGTAGGCCTGGTAACCCGGATTGTGGGTTCCGGTAAGGAAGTTTAGGGTTTTGTAGGCAGTGTCCGGGTAGGATTCAGAGTGCGCCTTGGAGAGCAGGCCAGGGGGTCCGGGTGCTTTATAAGCCGGCCCCTAGGTTAGGTTCAGAGAGATCCAAGAGTTAGAGCAATATCGCTAGGTATCGAGTATCCAGTGTAACACAAGAGTTGAGCTAATATATCGAGATCGGAGACTCGGCGACTTGGTTGCCAGCTACCAGATCGCATATCATCATGTTTTCCTCTGAGCTAAACCCTCTCCCAAACACCAGAGTCAATTTGCCCCAAGATAAGTTACCCCCGGTAACGTCTGCCGTGATTATCCCACGACATTACTTGTACCTTGCCGCCACAAACCAGGTCATCAGCACAGCAATCGTAGTTGAACGACCTGAGGAAGGCAAAGCGTACGGAGTCCAACGGCCGATCTATTACATCAGTGAAGTGCTATCGCCATGCAAGCAACGATACCCTCATTACCAGAAGCTCGCATATGGAGTTGTTCTTACAGCCCGAAAGCTCAAACACTATTTCCAGGAACACGCCATCACAGTGGTTAATGATGCGTCACTCGGGACAATCATGAACAACCCTATGGCATCCGGAAGAATAGCAAAATGGAGCATCGAGCTAGGCGCTTGGGACATCACGTATGCAGGACGCAACGTAGTCAAATCCCAGGTACTCGTGGAATTTCTGAGCGAGTGGACAGAACTACAAACGCCCGGACCGCCTGAGTACACGAGCAATTGGATAATGTACTTTGACGGATCCAAAAGAAACGAAGGAGCAGGAGCTGGAATTGTCCTCATATCGCCCAGGGGAGACAAGCTGCAATACGTCCTACGATTGGACTTTCCACCAGATGATCCAGCATCGAACAACGACGCAGAATATGAAACCCTGTTGCATGGGATGAAGATGGCAGTCGCCTGTGGAGCTACTCGATTAATGATCTACGGCGACTCCAATCTCATCGTGCAGCAGACAATGAAAGAATGTGACGCAATTGCTGAAAACATGGTCGCATATCGCGACATGTACAACCTACTCGAAGGAAGTTTCAAAGGATGCGAGCTGAAGCACATTGCAAGATCCAGCAACGAAGAAGCAGATAGACTGGCAAACATGGGTTCCACAAATACACCCATACCGCCAGGAATATATTTCGAGCGGATGATCAAGCGCTCGGTCAAAATCAAGAAAGCTGCAGGAACACCCGCAGTGCCAGAAACAGAGGTCAGCCCGCAAGTTGCCATTATCGAGCTTATTCATAACATTTCACGACAGGTTTTTCTGGTCGAGCCAGTCTAGACGCAGAAATATCTCGACTACCTGTCCACCAGACAGCTCCCGGCCGATCCTCGCAAGGCTCGATAGATAATCAGACGCAGTAAATCCTTTCGGGTAGTCAACGGAGAATTATACAAGCAAAGCATCTCGGGTATACTTCAGCGCTGCATCGCACCCGAAGATGGCAAAAAATTACTCCAGGACATCCACCAAGGAGACTGTGGACATCACGCTAGCTGGAAAACAATCATGGGAAAAGCCTTCCGAGCAGGATTCTACTGGCTCATGGCAGCCACCAATGCAAAGGACCTGGTCGAAAGATGCAACGCTTGCCAGCGATTCGCACCAAGACCACATGCACCTGCTACGGAATGACACATGATACCCATCGCCTGGCCCTTCGTACAATGGGGGCTGGACATGGTAGTACCACTACGCAAGTCCACGCCGGGTGGATATACACACTTGCTGATCGCAGTCGACAAATTTACCAAATGGATCGAGGCCATGCCAGTAACTTCGGCTAGCGCCCAATGCGCCGTCAAGTTCCTCGATTCCATCGTATGCAGATTCGGGGTACCACACGACATCATTACACACAATGGTACAAACTTCACAGCAAAGGAAACACAACAGTTCTGCGAGGAAAAGGGCATCAACTTCAAGTTTGCTTCAGTTGCCCACCCGCAAACGAACGGACAAGTCGAAAGATCCAACGGCTTAGTTTCAGCTGGCATCAAGAAACGTCTACTCGGTCGTCTACACCCCGCAGCAGGACATTGGGCCGAAGAGCTACCCTCCGTACTATGGAGCCTCCGCACAACTCCAAACAGATCCACAAACTACACACCATTTTTCATGGTATACGGGGCAGAAGCGGTCCTTCCCGAGGATGTTAGATTCAGCGCCCCACGAGTTGTGGCTTACAGCGAAGAAACCTCCAACAAGGCACTCGCGGAAGATATGGATGCACTCTATGAGATGCGTGACATTGCGCTCGCAAGATCCGCAGTATATCAGCAATCACTGCGAAACTATCATAGTCGCCGCATACGCCACAGAGCATTCGCGGTTGGAGATCTAGTGCTGCGGCTCAAGAAGAAGGAAGGACACAAGCTCGAGCCACCCTGGGAAGGACCCTTCATCATACACGAAGTCATCCCAGGCGGAGCCTACATGCTGAAGAATCCATCGACTGGAGGAATCTATTCCAATCCTTGGAATATTGCACACCTCCGCAAATTTTATCCCTAGATTTACTTGTTCTCACAACAAATAATGCTATACTAGCCACTTTTGTAGCTCGAATACATGACTTCTCAGTCATCGCAATAAAATACATGGTTTTTCCACCATATTTACTCGAAGCTTATTCTTCCTTACATGCTAAATAGTTACAGGTACACACCCCATAAACACACGGGGGCTACACCTACAACTAAGCATCATAGGAAAATTTATACATACAGGGTTACACACCTTACACCAGTTTTACAAACTATACAGATTTACAGGATGTGCACATCCGACAATCAACCATAGCGCTGAGCATTCTCAGTCGCCAACACTCTATCTACTTCCTCAGAGGTTAGTCGAATGATTTTCTCTACTGCAGGACGAACTGCATCATAGTACGGCGAAATATCATCGATTGGACCATCTGGAAGCCTAGCTACGGAGTTAAAATCTATCTCAGGATGCCATATCCGGACAAAGGAGAGAGCCACCACCGCGCCGCAAGTCATCTGATTGCGCACACACGCGCGAATCTCTCCCTCCTGTCCGAACAGCCTGAGAAGATGGCTCCAGTCTTCAGGACCCCTTTCCAGTGGATAGAATGCAACGTTCATCGAGACCAAAACCTCGTGAAAAGAACTCACGAGAATTTTCTCCTGGATGACACGGAACTTCAAAGTGGTCATCACAAAGCCTCGACTGCGATCAGACCAAAAATTATTCGCATGAGGCTTTAAGCTGCCAGCTTCTTGAAGAATGTGATTTTCTACCCACTGTTTTTCCTCCCTATCATCCGGTTTAACAACTGAAGAGAAAACAAGCATGATCAGAGAAGGAAACAATACAAAGAAGACACGGGGGCTGTATTACTTACACAGCAAATCCCTAGCGACAGCAGCTAACTCATCCATCAGAAACTGTTCGCGTTCAGTCGTCAGTTTCTGCTTGGACTTCGCCACATCGGCTACCCCGCGCAAAGCTTTCAGCTTGCGCTCACCCTCCTGGACCCTATCACGAAGACCCACATAGGTCCCAACAGCGGCAACAAGAGGATTTGCTGGAGTAGCACGTCCACCTGAAGGTTCTGCGGCAACCCCAGCAGCCTGGAAGAATACAAGGAAAGGAGTAAGAAGCCCTATTCGAGATATATCTAGTCGCATATTCGACGAGTGCCTCGGGGGCTACTCCCATCGGGAGAAAATATACAACTGCAGGAAGCATTTTTCAGAAGAACATCTCGATTAAAGACAGTGAAAATACGGGAGCACATCCCAAGGTTCATTACAATCAAACTGGTAAAGTAAAAGAAAAACAAGACTAAGAAGCTACAGTGGTGCTCCCACTCGCGGCAGTCGTCCCTCCCTTAAGTCGAGCAAACAGCTCAGACAACTTACGAGCAAGGACGGTGGCTGGCTTGCCAAAACGAGTGAGCCGTACCTTTTTGCCCGTGGAAGGATCGACTGGGAGATCCGAGTAGGCCTCCTCCAAGCCGCTGACTCCATGCGCCAGCGCGAACTGGATAGCCGTCTTTGCCCCAGACTCCGACTGAGCAACTGCGTAGGCATCCAGGAGATTGCTCTCCGAGAAGATCTTCAGCAGGTCACCTAGCGCGGGTGGAGATGCAACATTGACGAGGAGGCGACCGTGCAGCTGCGTCAACACTTGAGTGGCATTGCCAACCAAGGAGCAAACTCCTTCGGCATGCCTCTTGAGTTGAGCAAGGGTGTCAGTCAGCACGTCTACCCGCTGGATTCCGGGAATTTCCAAAGGAACACCCAGAAGACCTACAAAGAAAAGAATGTCAAGACTCAACAAATTCACCAGGACAGAAGACGAAACTGCGAGAACCAAAATAGCCTACCCGCGAGACGCTCAGCGAGAGGACGAAGGAATGTGACAAGGTCAGCATCCGCCTTATTGCCAGCATCCTCCAGACTCTTCAAAGCATTCTGGGCAGCCGCAAGCTTTCCTTCAAGATCCTCTAACTGCATGCGGGAAGCTTCAAGTTCTCGTCGAACAGCCGCCAGATCATCCTCCTGAGTTGTTACCCGATCAGAGAGACTATCCTTCTCGGCCTTCGAAAACTCAAGTTGAGCTGCATAGCGATATTTGTCAGAAGCCAAGAATTGACGAAAGTATGGAAACAAGAAAAGATGGTAAAACTTACTTCGAAGGAGCTCGTACTCGGAGATGGGTCGACTACGGTCTGCCCGAAGCGTCCCGCACTCCGACTCAGCAAAAACAACGCGGCGGCCAATCGCCGCAAGGGAGTCAACAAGAGACTACAAAGAATACAGAGATAGAAGAATTAGAAGAGAAAAATTGGAGCCTATACCCGATTGCAATCAATCGAGTAAAGCCTCGGGGGCTACTCCCATCGGGAGCACTGCCGTGCACCCGATAAAACCAAGAAGAAGGAAAAGACAGTCTTTGAGCCTGTAGCCGATCACATGCGATCGACTACAGCCTCGGGGGGTACTCCCATCGGGAGCACTGTCGTGCACCCGATAACAAATTAAAGGCACGTAACGGAATTTACCTGGCCCTTGGCACGGGAGAGGGGATCTGGGGAGCTACCCGTCACCTATTTTGAAGCTGAAGCCCCGGCAGCAAAACTAGGAACTTCATGTTCCATAGTCGCCACATTGGGGGCTACGCTGGGCGAATTCTGGACGGTGCCAACGGTAGGAGTCTCACCCGCAGCTCCAGCTTTATTCCTCCTTTCGGGAGGAAGAGAAGAGGCGTACCTGCGAGGACTGATCGTTTGCAGGCTGCAACAAAAGACAAAGCGTCAACATAGATGCAAAGAAAAACGTTCGATTAAGAACGAGGAGAAAAACTTGCTCATCATCTTCATCCTCATCCAGCATATCCGCATTCCAGGCGGTTTGGATTACTGGGAACGAGGAAGGAGGGGCGAGTGAACGCAGCGGAGTCGCAGAGATGGGATTCTTCCCGGGGGAATCCTCCAAGGAGTTATCTTTGGAGGTAGCCTCGTCATTCTCCACTCGACGGCGCTTGCGGGGAAGGAGACCGCCATTCGAGCCCTCTGCACCATCCGAAGAATCGTGCTCAGAACTCGAAGAAGCATTGGCAACGCTGGTATCGGCAGGGCCGTCCAGGTTACTCGCCAATAAATCCGAGGCTTCCCCTCCAGAAACTGGGGGGTAGCAGTTAGCCACGGATAAGCTCTACAAAGAAGCCAGAAGAAAGCAAGAGAAAATTCAATCGACTGAAACTCAGAACAAGCAAGAAAATAAAAGAAGAGAAGAAGACTAAACTCACCTCGGCTGGCGGAGGCCTCGACGCGTCGAAGGCTGCGACTGTGTAGTCGGGGAATTTCTCTCCCACCTTCAGGCTAGTGATAGTCGCGATCTTCTTCTCGAACTCGGCGTTTGAAAGCTCCTCGCGACTCACTCGGCTAGGATTCTCAGAGCCTTGGTACTCCCACATCGTGGAAGGTCTGAGCTGCAGAGGCTGGATCCTGCGCTTGAAGAAGACGGCCGCCAGGTGCAGCCCGTTTAACACGACTCCAGCACTCTGGTCGCAAAGGGCGGCCACCCTGGCGAGTAGCGGCGTGACGACCTCGGTTTCTTCAGTCGACAACTTGTGCGCCCAGGACTTCCTCTTCTTCAAAACAGCGAACGGATGGAATTCCTGAATCCCATCCGAGCTATTGTCGATGACGCAGAACCATTTTTTCCTCCATCCCTGGGCGGAGTCGATGAAGTGCATGCTGAAGTAGCTGGACTCCAATCTCGCTTGGATCCCGAAGCCACCCGTGCGTAGCGGCTCGCCGGGCTCGGAGTCTACCCGCGATTTCTCGCGGAAGATCCGAACTTTGAAAAGGGCCTTCTAGAGCCCCCAGTGTGGGCGAATGCCTAGGAAGCATTCGCAGAACACGATGAAGCACGATATGTGCTGCACCGCATTCGGAGGGAGATCGTCGAGCTGTATGCCATAGACATACAACAACCCAAGGAGAAATGGATGAAGGGGGAAAGAGAGACCGCGCGACACGTGGTCCGCGAAGACCACGCGTTCGTTTGCTTACGGGTTGGGTATCTCCTCCTTCTTGCCGAGGCGCACCCGCTTCTCGGACTCCGCAGGCAGCAAACCCTCGCGCTGCATCTCCTTGACGATCTTCGCCGTGGTGTTAGGCGACCTCCAGTCGCCCGAGCGTGGCGCAGGTTGCGCCGAAGTTTCCCCGGATGCAGAAACGGCAGGACCACGTCTCTTTCCGCCGGCCATGAATGTCAGCACGAGCTTGAGGGGAGGAAGAAGATGAGCGCGAGGAAGAATATGGATTCGAAGACGAAGGCTAGGAAAGTTTTACCGCAGCGCAAAGACCCGTACTTATACACGGAACGAATCGTTACTAGCCCTTCGATGCGCCACGTGGCGCTCATCGCCGCCACCATGTGTGAAGACGAAACGAGGAGGCGGTGAACGCTGTTTCCTGCCACGATCTTAACAGAAGATCGTGCGCATTTACTGCATGGTTTGCGTGAAAACCGGGAACGACGTCTCGTTTCCCGGTCAAAAAGCTGACCATGTGGGCCAACCCATCTGCTCGCACTCCGTCACGTCCCATCGGGAGCAGAAAAGTGCGCCATGACGTCACAGCGTACATCATCAAGACAAAGAAAGTTTCGAATGGAAAGTTCAAACGCGAAAATAACTTCGTATGAACAAAAACTCCTTCGAATAGAAAAAAACTCTTTCATGAACAAATCATGAAGCAAGACCTCTTTAAACAAGAGAAAGATACCCTACACACGAAAACTCTTTCGTATGGGTGCAGCATCCCAAACATGAAAACTCTTTCATATGGGCACAAATTTCCTAACACGAAAACTCTTTCGTATGGATGAAAGAACTACTAATCCAAAAAGTACACGAGTAGGCAGAACCTACCTTTTTTCACTCACATGATATTCATACATCATAAAAACCTGGATTGTTCGGCCGACTAGGCACATCCGGATGCCATATTCTTCGAATATGAAGGTAAGACCCGAAAGATCTCTCTTGAGGGCCTGGAATCGCACTCAAGCTGCGTCCTCCGGCATGATTCCATGTCAACAACACGAAGAAAAATCCTAGCGGACGCGCCGGGTACCCCCATAGGTTAAGTTCGACTCGGTAAGACCACAACGGCCCAGTCGCAACAATCACCTTATCGGGTTCGAGTCGGAGGTCTCGAATCTGTGTAAGCCAGAACTGTTTTTGCCCTAGTCGCAATTAATTGGCCCTGAACTTTCGGGAGAGCCAAGCTACTGCGCCACATCCTTCTGCAATAAAGGCCATAAAAACATGCACTTGTATTGCTCGATACTCGAGTATGAAAACTCAATGCACAGGGTATGCGCCCTCTAAACAGGGAAACAACCAAGCTGGTTATCCACAAGAAAGAATGACCGAGAAAGGTTTGACCGTCTACTCGACTGGAAAAATCCCACTCGAGCAAACGCTCGGGGGCTACTGACGAAGATATGGATCCTGGACCCTGCGGGTAAGGACACCCCATCTCAGGCTCAAGGTTAAGGCCCAAGAAGAGGAGCCCTTGGAGTATTCCAGAAGGCCCATGTGAAGCCCACCCGCACTGACTTGCGGGTTAAGTTAGGGAATATGTAACCGACCTAAGGTTAGAGTTTGAGTCCTCTCCGGGTAGGGTTCGAGACCTGGCCACCTATATAAGGCCAGGAGAGCCACCGGAAGAGGACCAATCAATACCGCACCACCAAAGCCTTGAGCTCGAGATCATACTCTCGACTTGAGCACCACCATTGTAACCGATCTACTCGTTAATACAGATCGACAGAGGCAGGAGTAAGGTTTTTACCTCTACGAGGGTCCCGAACATGGGTAAATCTCGCCCCCTGTCTAGCCGAGGATTCCACCAGCGCTCATGGGTTCTCCTAATCGAAACCCGATAGGTTCACTGAAGGGATTTGTAGAGTCTGAGATTCGACAGCGGGATTTTTCAAAATTTCAAATTTTGTGGGCTGGGAGGGAGTGGGGGTAGCGGGTAAAAAAAATTCCGAAATTATGGGGCCATGAGGAGTAGGGGGGAGCGGAAGTGCAGGAATTTCTTCATTAGGGGGTAATTAGGGGCATATTTAGTCCATGTTAAGCGTGATTTGTGTCAATTTAGAGATGTTTAGTCATATTTAATCATTAGAGGCCTAATTTAGTCCGAAAAATTGCATTTTTCCCTATAAAAATAGATCCCACCCTCTAATTTAATCGTGCTCTATCGTGCTCGTGCCGGGCCGCGTGCCGGCCCATTTATATCGTGCCGTGCCGGCCCACGTGCCTCAAATCGAGGAGCGGCCCGAGCACTAACGGGCTCGTGCCGTGCCGCGGCCCATTTAAATCGTGTCGTGTCGTGCCCGTATCGTGCCAAAAAAGCCGTGCTTCGGGTCAGCCCATTTGGCCCGGCCCGTTTGGCCAGCTATAACTGTGACATAGACATAGGGATGTAAACGGTACGGATAATTTCCGGCCCGAATCCGCATCCGAACCCGTTTTTAAGGATATGGTATGCAATAATACGAATCCGCCGGATACGGACGAGGATATGGATTTTGATCAAGCGGATATCCGACGGATATGGTAGCGGATATGGTATTGCTATTATCCGACGGATAAGGATTATCCGCACTTATTCGCGGATTATCCGTCCTTATCAATTAGGATAATCCGATTAACATAGCACTATCACCCTAAATATACATTTAATCCATTGACCCATAGACCAAATCACCCGCTCGTAGCTTAGTATGACCTATATTTAACATCTTAACGCAATGCACAAATTGCTTCCGGCTAAAACTCCTTAAGAGGTGAGCTATTATTCATCTCTACAAAAGTTCCTAGTTGCTAGATGCAAATTCATATTGCAAATTATCGATCATTTTGTGACACTTTTAAGTACTATTTAATTACTATCTTTGTTTTGGTGTAATTTTGGACGCTTGGCTGCACTCTAATGTTATTTTTTGCATGGTGATATTACGTCTCTTTGTACCTATTTATCCGATAAGTTTTATCCGTTTTCGGTCCGAATCCGATTTGTTTCTGATCCGAATCCGTAGTCCGATATTATCCGCATCCGCATCCGTATCCGACTATTATCCGATCCGCTCCGTATCCGATAAAAAAATATGATAAAGGATATGGAGAGAGCATTATCCGATCCGATCCGATCCGTTTACATCCCTACATAGACACTCCCTTTTTTCAATTTAGTCCTTGAAATATCAACCCGCAGTCCAAAAGCTATCGTCCTCCGCCACTGAAAAAAGAAAAAATACCGCGTCCACCGCCGTCCCCTCCACCTCCTTCCTCTCCCTCCCTGCACCCGATCCAGATCCCGTGCACCGCCGCCGGCCGTAGCACCGCCCTCTATCTCTCCCCCAAACTGCTCAAATCCTCCATGGAAGCTCCCTGGATGAATATATTTGACCTGGAGCCTTCTCCTCTTCTGGCGCTCGGATCTGGTGACCTCCTGCCTGGGTCCGGCCTCCGTGAATTTCTCGACGGATGTCGAGCTCACACGCAGATGCGCGAGCTGCGAGCTCTGAGTCCAGGGCGGAGAGACTTTTTCCGTCCCCTCTCGCGCTGAGGGAAACTTATATGGGAACGGGCTGCTCCTCTTCCCTGCATCAGACGGCCAGGGTGATGTCGACCTCCAGCAACAACTCTTACCACCTCAAAGCATGAGCCCGCGTATCATCGCTCAGAACCAGGGAAACGCCAAGTTCAACTTCCTGTATCCCTCTGAGCTCTACCACGCCTGCTCAGAATTGGAATACCACGCCAGAAGACACTCCGGCCGGCCTCCCCTGCTCCTGCTGTAGCCCTACTAGCTTGCTTTTGCCCATTGTAAAATGTTGAAGGTCTGTGACATGTACTGCAAAGGAGGAGCTAATGCACACAAGTCGGGTGATGCCCAGATTGGCCACTACATGGGAATTGGTAGGCTTGCTCATTATAAGTTGAGCCCCTTCTTACCTACCTTCTTAGACTACCCGAATAACAAGCTGCAGTCAATCTACTGATGAATATGATAGATGTTTGATGTTTCTGCATTGGCTGCCAGTGATGCCGCTGAACTATGGGAGAATAAACGGAAGCATTTCACCGCTGATCTGAACCCTTTTGATGTTCCTTTGCTCCACCTCTTCATACTTGCACGTTGAAGTGTTCAAACCTGAGAGTTATGGTGGATTGTATAACTGAATGACTTCGTAGCTCAGTTGCAAGAAAAGGGCATCCAAGCAGGTATACTTTGCTGCATGCAGAATTTACAAGCAAGTTGGTTTTTCTCCCATCTAGAATACGTATCATTAAGCTTTGTTAATCCACAGAGTTTATCCATATTGAAAGATAATTATGCTTTGAAAGTGAGTAACACACAAAGAAGCTTCACAAAGATTAAAAGATAGTTATGCTTTAAAAGTGAGTAGCATCGTATCATCACTGCTCAAATCTGGAAGCTTTTTCCTTGGTATAATTACTGATTACAATATGGTATGACCACCTCATGAAGTTTCTGTTAGGTCGTAAGCCCAGGCTTGCAACTTTAATATTATTATTACTATCTAATCTTTAATATACGTTCACCAATTTAAATTTAGCTCCAACAACTCTTATGAGTGGTACTTTTAATCTGTAGGAAAAATATCAAAAGAATATTGAGGCTTCCTATAATAAGGGTCCGAAGAATATTCCAAATTGCAAGCCGAAGCATCAGTTTTTTTTTCCTAACTATCTATCTTATAATTTTTATAAAACAATTTTATCATTTGTTGACCCGTTGCAACACACGGGTGTTGTGCTAGGAAACACATCGTTGCTTTAGTTAAACCATGCTTCCGAAAGCATACGTATGCTAGAGAAATAAATTGCACAATTTCATAACCTTGATATCATATATATATATCGAAGTAATAAGGACAGAAAGGATGTAAACTCTACAACACAAGCATATGTTTTGAATTAAGGCTTCTATAAATTTAAAATATATTGACCAATAGTGAGGTCGTGGTTGCACGTGCAATGCCACTAGTACAAGGAAAATAATTTCAATATCTTTTAGGTACATCTTGCTCCGTGACGCACTAGGTGCACCCCTGGTCTCGGAGACCCATCGTCATCTTCTCTAGGTCAACGACGGTGTGGACAGCCATGACGTGCCTGCTTCCGAGCACCATGTCACTACCATCATTCCTTTTGAAGGCTAAACAATACACATCAGGTTCCTCGACGAACATTAAATCTCCCGACACCAATGTGATGCTTGCGCCGTCTTGGAACATGATCCTTACATTTGGTACGTACATATCCTCTTCATTCCAGAACATCTCACGCTTAAAACAAGTCTGCCCGGTTGATGCTCCAACCCGGTAGTATCCTTGGATCGTTTCACCCACTGTATTACTCAGATTATCAAACAGGGGACTTGGCAGCATGGTGTACGGCGTCCCGGTGTCGAAAAAACACCTCATCGTCCCGTTGGACCAGACATCGAGACTAGCTGTTCCGACCGTGATGTTTGATACCTCGACGAAGTAACTGTTGCCGTCGATAAAGAGTGGCGTAAAACTCAACAGGCCATGGTCACTGTACTGCCCAAATTGCAAGAACCCCTCCTTAAGGGGGTGAGGGAAGCAGTATGACATGGCTCTGTAGCGGCGACTTAAGGTCAACTGAGAGAAGAAAGACAGCTTGTTTACCGAAAGGCCAAGAATTCCTGAATAATGGCCTCCAATGCCGTTAAACGAGTTGGAGCAGCCAAAGACGAATCCTTGCATGTCTTCTTCCCCATACGTGAGCCGATCACTGCTCACTAATCCTACAGACGTAGAATGGTCTTCGTACGTCTGATTGTAGGAGCATTTCTGGAACGGCACAACGCAGGTGTTGCGGGACATTGTGGCTGAAGGGACAGAGTTGCAGAGTGCAGAGCGACACCTTACCACATTGTACGTGGAAGATGAATCAGGATCAAACACCGGGCTGAGGCATCCATTACTGCATGGCTCGCACCCGACCCAGGACAGGGATGACCCGGTGTCAACCAACAGACTGTGCGTCATCGCCGGTGTCCCGAGCCGGATTTGAGTCACGTAACTGTAGTAGTCCCACGGAACGCCATTGGCGAAGATTAGGCCGGAGGCGTTGGCATGGTCGGCCGGGCAACTGGACAGACGGCCGGCGAGGCGGCGGACATGGGCGTGGTACTTTGGGAGAGCTGAAGGGGGTAGGGAGGAGCCGTCCACGCGGTGCGTGGAGACCGGAGAGCACGGGTGCTCGCGGTGGAGCAAAGTCAGGCGAACCGTCCCGCTCGAGCTAATCCGGTGGTCCAAATTACCTGAAGGCGAGAGCACATCAACAAAAGTTTAGGTCATGTGGGTATTTCTAGGTCGTTAAATTTATGGATTTAAAATAAGACATATGTAACAAAAAATTATACCATCAGAAACTTTAGATGTTGTATTTTGTAATGATATAATTTTTATGTAATATAACTTAGATTATGTTTGTCAAATTGATAACCTAGCTAGGAACACCCACAGGACCTGAATAGAGGGACGGAGGGAGTAATTGTTTGGCTTTCACATTTCGGATTAGACTAGTTACCATATGATGGAACACTAAGAACATTTCTAGCAGTGACTAAAAACATTTCTAGCAGTGGCTAAAAAGTTAGACCCTTAAGATTTCCAAAAAAAAAAAAGTTAGACCATTAAAACACGTAAAAACGTAACTGGAAAACGATTTTAAAAGTTGAAAAGCCGTCCTGATAGAGCAGACCTCTCAAAGTTTTAAACTGAAAAACCAAACATTCATTTTTTTTTCTCCACATCTTTTTTCCGGTCGCCGGCGTGGCCGTATTGCCCCGTCCGCCGTCTCTTCGAGCTACCCTACACAACTGTTGAGCTAGCGCGTAGGAATTCATTGATTGAGGAGAGCTAGCTAGCTGGCTCCCGTCGCTGCTTGCGTGTGGAAATCTATTGATCGATCTAGGAGCTGGCTGGATGCAGGAGCTGGTAGAGCTAGCTAGCTCTCGTCGCTGAACGTGCGCCCGTCCGTGAGCTGGTCGCACCCATACCGGCCATGGCGGGTCATCACCGATCTCTGCCAGAAACAACCGGAATCGGCTCAGCGGCGAGAGTGGGTTCATGAAGATTCGGTGCAATTCCGGCGAGTTTGACGGAAGATGGCGGGATTCCGACGAGTTCCATGACGGAAGTTTATCGGTGCGTTAACAACTTAACATTCCATCCCGCCAACCCCTTCCTTGCTATATAGGGCACACTTGGAAAATGACCATTCTCGGGTTGGCAATTTTCGGTTGCCCCTGATTTTTTTTTTTCAGTTTGAAGTGTTTTACTCCCTCCGACCCGAATTAAACGTCGCAGCGTAGTTTTTGCAAAAACACTATCCCAAATCTTTCGACAAACAAGGCAGTCCCCGCGCGTCTTATCCTCTTCCCCTCCATTCTCGACCGACCGGCGACCGCTCCGTCGCCTCCCCACGCGCATGCCGCTCCGTCGCTCTTTGTTTGCCTTTTGAAAACAGAAATGAATCTCTGTTGCAGACAGTGTCGAAAACTTTCTCTAGTGGAACAAATCCATAAACTACTGGACCAGTGGCGCCTGGAAAGACAATACCTTTAGCATGTTGCCAGAGATGACGGCCGGTTACAACTACGACTTCCGGTTCATGAACACCGCCACGGAAAGCTACTTCTTCTACACTATGAAGGATGATGGAGTCCTCTCCCATCTCGTCATGGACATGAACGGACAGATCAGGCAGTGGACACTATCATTTTCTGTAAGTTTCTATGTGCATTGTGTGGATCTCCTCTCTTACGTTGTCCTGGTGGCTAATGTCTTACCTGGCTTATCTTCACGTTTTATAGAAGAGGATGAGATCAGGGGCTCCAGTGATTCTCCAGATGAAGCACTGGACACTTTGAGGCTCAGATCAATCGGCTCCAACTCGAAAGCAGTGGAAGATGAGTCTATGAAGCAGTTTAAAGACATGATGATTAATGAGTTATGTAGGTTTGGATTGACCGGTAGTGAGATCCGTAATGTTGCTGTTGGCATATTTGTGGAAGCTTTGGAAAAAGTACATATGGCATTAGCGCCGTTTGAGACTTCAAGAAAGGAGCATGCTGCGGAAACGCTTGATGGTACTCCAGTTCTGAATAGTGTGAGGTGGCTTGTCTGAAGAGCTGTGTATGTAGTGCTTACACTTACAATACAAGTGGTTCATTTCTGTTTTCGAACCAAGCTCCAGGAAGGTGAGATGATTCATTTCACTCATGCATTTCAGAATCCTTCCATGTGCTCCTTGATTAAGACTCTAGATTGTGGCATTTCAAAATTCATCAAATTAATCCATGTTTTATCCGCACTGTTGCGAAAGAAACCTGAACTCTTCCTGTCCTTTGGGATTATTACTGACAGTAACAGCATTCTGTGATTGGGGTCGGTTCAGGTGTGCATGGTGCAGCCGAAAGCAGAGATCGAGCTGCAGCTGGAGGTAGCCAAGCTGATCGGTTCAGGCTGTTTTGAATCTGAACAACGGTGACTGACTGCTCTTGTTGCCTGTAGTCAGAAATAGAGGAGTACAGTACAGTAGGAGTAGTGACCTTGCATCCGAGGGAGCAGAATTGGAAGGTGTCGAGGAGGCTGCGCTCGCAGACCTCGCAGGTGTTGGTGACGCCCTTGCCGGGCCTGGGCTGCGGGTGCTCATTGAGGAAGACGACGTGCGCGTGGCGGACGGGGCCGAGGCGAGCCTGCCGGACGGGGGCCCGGCGTGGCCGCCCGGGGCTGGGAGTGGGATGAGCCCGCGCCAAGGGCTCCTTTGGCGGGGGAGGGTACCGGCGCAGGCAGCGGCGGATGCGGTGGCGACGGCGGCGAGCAGGAGGAGGACCGGGAGGGGCCCGGCGAGACTTGATCCGCCCCGTGAGGAAGATGGACTTGATTGCAAAACGGTTCAAAATCGGGAAGGGGGGGGGGGGGGGGGGGGGGGGGTTTGTAAAATTTATTTGTAACTTTGGTCCGCACATTATTTCGGGTCGGAGGGAGTACATTTATGTTCGGATCATTTTTTCGCCTCAAAAACTCTAAGCGACAGTTATTTTTCAGCTTCACCCCTTTTACTGCCCGCTAGAGATGCTCTGACTACATAAATCAGCTGGTAGGCAATATCTAGCGCCGCTCAACTGATTTTTCCCCCTCACGTTTCACGATTCTGTAACGATCCTTCTACATCAATGAACTCCAGCATCCGCTGGTCTTGTACACACAAAAGAAGTAATTACATAGGTTTTTCCTATTTAGAAGTGAAAACTGAATCGCAAAACAGATGGCTACTCACGGGTATAGATGTCGGAAATCCGTTTCGAAGAAAAAGGTTAAACGGTATGATGACTACTCTCTCCATTCCAAATACTACCGAAATACTATACCCTTAAATAAGAATACAGTACGATATTGTAATCATTAATGCTAGTAATTAAGCGAGATCATACCTTCCCATATCCTGGCGCAGTTAATATCCACAGAGTTACCGTACGACACGATGTAGATGCAAAAGGAAACAACAAATGTTATTATTAGCCTCATACTTTCGCACTATCCCTTTCGAGAGATCTAAAATCTCGGCGGACGCATTGCATGTTTAAGTTAACGGATCATATGGACATGTCTATACGCATATACAGATACGTGTTAGTTCAAATATAGTTATGACCAGTGCACACATTGGACATGCCAACTAGATAATGTCAATGTACGCTTCTAGGTCAGTTCATATGTGTGTTCTAGTTAACGTGAAAACGATCGAGGTAGGTTAAAGTTAAGAGAGACAGTAGGTGAAAACTACGCCTCTAAGTTACATCTTATCAAAAGTTAAGATAGCCCTCAGCGACTATGAAAATCAATCACTTTACCCGTAAACGCATGTAATTTAGACTGGCATACACAATATCACCATGTTAGTAATTTTTCCACATATAAATTTTTCTCGATAAATTGTATTTATTAGTTATAACATTTTTTTAATTTACGCCTGGTCTCTGCATAGTAAAGGATGCACAGAGTTAAAACAATCAAAGACGAAAGTATAAAAGGGAATATACCTGGGAGCTCATATAACGGTTATGGATTTGGAGGGAGGATTCGTAGATTACGCTGCATTCATGTGGGATAAAAATGTCGTTCACCATATTCTACAACCTTTAGACTTCCCGCCAGCTCCTTTGGCGGCAGCTGATTTTCCGCCATTCTATTTGGCGGAATGTACAGATGTTGCTTTTTCTCCTAGCAGGAGGGTCAGATTTGACAAAAAAAATCAAAGAGGGTTATTTTTAACAATTGTATTGGGCATCGGGTCATATTTGTAAAAACAATTGCTGCGCCCTTTTTGAAATCCCGCGGTTGCGTGCTCGCTTTGGGACTGGGTCCATCGAAGCCAGGACTGGGATAGCCGGATAGGTGTGGTCACGGTCATAGAAGCACTCATGGACCATTTGCCAAGTTCAGCGCCAGGTGCAAGCAGCCTTTGCGCCTTTTGCTCGGGGTGAATTGCAGTTCACAGCTGTGCTGGAGCGAGTCAGAGTTTCGGATTCGTCTGGCCATCGATGGAGTTGTTTGACTGCTAGGCACGATTCTCAAGTTGGATATCGATAGAAACACTGTTCACTGCTAGCCACGATTCTCAAGTTGGATATCGATGGAATCGAGACAGTCAGATCCTTGCTAATTTTTTTAGAATAATACATTTTATTACTATTTCGAAAAATAATAAACAGCTCTTAATTGCTCTTAATTAGCAATACTTATAATTAATTAAGGATGACTTAGCAAGCATGCATGCGTCTTTATTAGCAAAGATGCCCTGCCCAGCATGCATGCATGTGCGCAGTCGTAGTGGCATACCGACAAGTCCAGTCGCAGTGGCAGAACCCGAGCAGTCCCAGTCGTATTCCCCGACTACGACTATGTATTATTTCTGAAAAAAGTATTATTTTACGAAATTGTAATAAAAAATGTATTATTTAAAAAAATAGCTAGATCCTTTACGTGGAAATCAACTAGCACAACACGGTTCGCATACATGCCATGGAAACATGATCACTTCCTCGTATGAATTGTTCGTGCAAAAACATATTCTGGGTGTGACACTATATTAATTGTAAAAGGAGGAGTGGTGTATCTTATTTAGAGCAAATAAAATACACTTATGTCCGAATTTAAATAATATATATTTTAGATGACACGAAGCATGCACACTGACCTAACCAACTGGCTGCTGGTCCCTTTAATTCGTCGTTGAACCCCCGCGTCGCCTAACCGTAGGCGGACGGGGGCAACCAGCGCCACCACCTCTCGCCCCCTCCCCTCTCTGTCGCTGCATGAGGTTGCGCCAGCAAAGGTTGTGCGTTGCCTGTGACGACGGCAGCGGGGACTTCTCCGTTCGTGCGGCGGCCGGGAGCGGTTCAAGGGTGGCTGGCCGTCGATCCGCGGCGACGACGGCAAGGGGCCGTGGGGCGCTGTTGGAGGCGCGGCCAAGGGCGCCAGAGGTAGCCATCCCGACCTACGAGCAACGGTGGCATCCCCCTGTTGATGCGGTGACGAGCAGCGGCCAGCTCGGGCCTAGATGGGCTCGGGCAGGATCTCTTGCATCTCGGCAGCAGGATGGTGCGGGGGGCACCCGGGGAGTCCGTCTGCTGGGCATCGTGGTGGTGCCGATGGCTGGCAAGAAGGCGGCAGGCTGGATCCCCTCCATCCAGCCTCTATTTCGGGTGTTCAAGGTGGAGGCGGCGGCAAGGGAGGCACCCTGGTCGGCTGGCGGCGGTGGTCATCTTTTGCTGGAGTTCCGGCAAGGGTGGTGGCCGTAGATCGGTTCCCCGCTCCGATCTGTCGTAGGTGATCCTTTGGAGGCCGGCAACGCGTGGAGGGGTCGGTGAGGGGCGCTTGGAAGTCCCTGCCGAGGTCCCGACGGTGGTGTGCGTCTCGTGATGCGATACCGTGCAGATCCAGCCAGCTGAAGGATGGGTCGCGTCTCTGCCGATGAAAATCGCGCCGACTGCAGTTATGGCGGACGATGGCGGGGTCTTCGACATCGATTCCTTCCAAGGCATCGTTATTGCAGTTCACGATACTTCGCTTTGGCATGCTCCGGGGGAAACTCGAAATCTGGGTTATCCAGATTGGATGATGGTGGCACCATTGGTGTCGCTCTCCCTCCTGAGGGCGTTATTTTGGAGCAGTGGATGGAGGGACCTGAAGATGAAGCGGTGTTTCATTTACGACATCGACGGCGACGTTTATCGGTAGCTTGGTGTTGCGGGGTCTCGGTGTTGCACGCGGGATGATGGGCGCGCGCAGGGCGGTGGTTCTGTCTGGTGCCACGGTGGTATCGACGACAGGTCTGACATGGTGAATGCCTCGATCTCTGTCCTGAATACGGGTGAGCGGAAGACGGCGGCGGCAACTCTCGGAGCGTGTACATCGGTGTGCGCTGCAGTGTGCTGGACCAGTTGTGCCCCTTGCTGAACGGACAACGACGTCGCCTAGAGGGGGGATAGGAGATTAAAACTTTTCGGGTTAAGACTTGCTAAATGCGTAAATAAACTAGGTGTTTAAATTAACAAGCACACAACCTAAATATTTTAGGGTCAACTAGGTGCACCAATAACTTATGCTAAATAAGACAAGTAACAAGGTGATAGCAAGATATATAACTTCAAGCACGAAGGCTATCACAATGTAAATTGCATAAGTAGAAATCTCGGGTATAGAAATAACTGTTGGGAATATGCCCTAGAGGCAATCATGTATGATGTAATTCCCACTGTATTCATAAAGTTATTAAGTTGTCCTTTGGTTTGAACATCTGATATATGTCATTGAATATGTGATTCGATTGTGGAACTATGTATTCATGTTGTTCATACTAATTGTCCTTGGTCGTTAAGGTTGTGCTGGACACACACCCTAGACTAATGTGAGAGTTGGCTGATGACACGGTTCCACTTGTCATGGGCATGGTGATGCCATTCCAACGCTCACGGACTTGGCTAAAGAGTTTAGCAAGTCAGACTGACCCACATTGAGATGCAACGATCAAGTCGTCATTTGCATGTCTCAATCAATGTAATCCTTAGACCTGAGGTTGTCGCACAATCCGAGTTGTGGATCACCGACTTAGGTTCTGTCAAACGTTGTTCTGTGACAAGGCAACTATAAAGGCAGAGTTCGGGTTGAATGAGAAGCAAGCTGCGTGATGTGGATAATCAAGATGGGATTTTGCCCCTCCGAATGGAGAGATATTCTCTGGGCCCTCTCGAGTGATATGATTCAGGAAGCATGGCCATGCGCGACTCAGTTAAGTGTTAACTGTGTCGGTTGATTAAGAGTTAGTCAGATGAATCACATGTCACAGATCGAGAAGAGAGTTGAGCTATTCAAGGGATGGCGATAAATCGCCTATAGCTCGACAATGTATATCGTGAGGCAAAAGGGACTAAGATGAATATCACATTGAAAGGTATGTCGTCATGACTCAATGGTACTTGGGAGTCGGCACGTTCTGCTAGGAGCCGCTACCGATTGATCGATTGGGAGTTGGACTCCAATCGTGTCCAAGTCGCCATGAGCCTGCAGGGTCGCACACTTAAGAGCGGGAGCAAGTATTGGTCGGGTTGGACCCGAACCGGAAATGGACTGGTTTTGTGAGTCGGACTCACAGTGGGAATGGGCCACAAGTGTTGTGAAGCCCATTACCATACGCTATATAAAGAGGGGCGCAGGTTGCCCAGCGGGCACGTTAGTCCACTCTCCCATGCGTTGGGAACCCTAGCCCCACTCAGTCCAGCCGCCGCACCGGACCTAGCAGTCCGCCGTCGGAGCTCCTCCTCGTACGTGTGGATACCGGCAGAGGTGCTGTACGTTCAGCACTTCGACGTTCGAGGGATTGGATCGGCCGGACCGGATCGTGGGACTGCACTGCCCCGACGCGCTGCCTCGATAATCCGCACCTGCGCGTCTAGTGGTAATACTCGTGGCCTTCTACCTCGGCTAGATCTTGGAAGCATCGCGTAGGAAAAAGTTTTGTTTATCTCTACGCGTTCCAACAGTGGTATCAGAGCGGTAGCTCCTGGTATTAGGCCCGAGATCCGTACATATGTGATATGTAGTTAGCGTTAGATGTGATCTAATTGTTGTTTTGGTGGCCGGTCTATGAGATAGATCGGTTTTGTACAAGATTGACTGAATCAATCGTACTCGGGGTTAATGGATGATCTGGTTTACGTGATCATACTGCTAAGGTCGTGGAACAACTTACCCCTACCGGTCGGTTTCCGCCATCGGGGTATACCGTGACACATAAATCCAGTTGCGGTGATCGAAGATCAAAGAGTTTGGTCGAATCGGAATACGGATTAGATTCGGGTAAAATCGTTTTATCCGATGAAGAAATCCATGATCGGAATGCAGATGAGATCTGCGTTTTTCGCCCTATCGTAGCGCCTTAGATGTCGTTGCGAGTTTCACAACGCCGGTAGATATCGTATCTATGCATAACTTGTTTTTCCAGGAAGTTGTGAATGGTATGGCTTATGTGCATGTGATGTGTGTAATCCATACATGATCTGCGTATCATGTTTATGTCAGCCGGCTGGAGTCTAGGTGCTGTCATTTTATTGTATAACGACCTGCGTGTCGGATTCTCTATGTAATTTTTTCATTTACTAGCTAGTGTAGCTTGTTGGAGAACCGGGTGGCATGCAAGTCGATGTACAAGTCGGCTACATGGAGTAAGATGACACGTGACAAGAGTTGGCACAAGTCGACTTACAAGCTTTGTGGAGATGGAGATCACCATGAAGAGAGCCATACCATTTCACATTATAATTGCTTTATTTGTGTTATTGTTATGTCTCTATTTACCTCTATTTAGATAGTTGGTAGATTCTTTAATCCCTCAAAGAAGGTCTAGTCGGTCGCCCCGCCAGTGCTGCACCATCACAAGTCGGACATTCTTGGTAGTGGGCTCATAAAATTGAGGTGCTACCAATTCTTTCCGGTTAGGTGGGTTTGAGTCGGACTCTTACAAGCAAAAGCACTTGGTAATCTAGACGAGTCCATCACAACGGTTGTGGGGCTCGGGGCGAGGTAGGTTGGGAGCCGGGGCATGTGATGTCACCCAACTAACAGGAGTCGTATTGGATACGATTGGCAAGGTGTTGCCTACCTAGATCACTTGACGGCTAGCGGTGATGCTAAAGCTCACTAGACGGCTTGCTTATTTAGGATCTTGAATCACTTAGCAACCATTGGAGGGATGTTGGTTCTAGTGGGAGCATAAGTATTAAAGCGTTTAATATGCCTGCTCTTTTATGAATACATGTCTTAAGTGTTTTTGCGTATTTTCTGTTGTAGATCAATGGCACCTAGCAACCTTCCTCAGTTGTCCGCGTTTGCGTTGAGGTCAATCCTAGAGAAAGATAAGCTTAATGGAACTAATTTCACCAACTGGTATCGTAAACTGAGGATAGTCCTCAAGCATGACAAGAAAGAACATGTTCTAGAAACTCCACTTCCGGAAGAGCCAGATGACGATGCGACTGTCGCTGTCACGAATGCCTACCGTAAGACTAGAGATGAGTCTACGGAAATTAGTTGTCTTATGCTTGCACACATGGAACCGGACTTGCAGCAGCAGTTCGAGAATGTTGAGGCCTACGATATGATCGAAAGCCTCAAAAGTATGTTCCAGGCTCAGGCAAAGACCGAGAGGTATCAACTCTCTCAAGCTTTGCTAGGCTGTAAGCTGAAAGATGGCGATCCACTGAGTCCGCATGTAATCAAGATGATTGGTTACATTCAGTCTCTGGATCGGCTGGGCGTCCCAATTAACGAAGAGTTCGCTACTGATATAATTCTGAACTCTCTTCCTAGTGCGTATGGTTCGTTCATCTCGAACTACCATATGCATGGTATGGATAAGAGTATCACTGAATTACATGGGGATGCTCAAAACGGCAGAGGCTGATATCAAGAAAGGCGCCAGTCAAGTGTTGATGGTGCAGAATAAGGCTAAGTTCAAGAAGAGTTCTTGGACTAAGAAGAAGAAGGATAAGTCAGGAGGTAGCACCCATGGCCCTGTCCAGAGTGCTCCCTCAAAGACTAAACCTTCTCCTACAGTTGGAGCCAACTGCTTCTATTGCAAGCAAGATGGCCACTGAAAGAGGAACTGCACCAAGTATTTGGCTGACAGAGCCAAGAGTGGAGGTGTGACTTCCAACTCAGGTACGCTTGTGTGCAATGCTATAGACATTTATCTTGCTCATGCGCCTAATAGTTCTTGGGTATATGATACCGGATCAGTTATTCACATATGCAACTCGTTGCAGGGACTGGTAAGAACTAGGAGCGTGACAAGAGGAGAGGTTGACATTCGGGTCGGCAACAAGGCGAGAGTCGCTGCGTTGGAAGTCGGCACGATGCAACTTCATTTACCTTCAGGATTTTTATTGGAACTAAAGAATTGTTATTATGTTCCAGCGCTTAGTCAAAACATTATTTCCGCCTCATGTTTGATGAGACAAGGTTATGAGTCGAATATTAAGAATAATGGTTGTTCTTTATATTTGAAAGATATGTTTCATGGCTTTGCACCCATTCAGAACGGGTTATTTATTTTAAATCTTAATAGTGAATTGGTCTATAACATAAATTTTAAAAGGTTGAAACCAAATGATCTGAATATGACTTACTTTTGGCACTGTCGGCTTGGTCATATAAGTTGGAAGCGCATGAAGAAGCTCCATGATGATGGACTTCTAACTTCGTTTGACTTAGAGTCATTCGAGACATGCGAATCATGCCTACTAGGCAAGATGACCAAGACACCTTTTGCAAGGAGTTGTGAAAGGGCGTCCGACTTGTTGGAACTAATACATAGTGATGTATGTGGACCAATGAGCACGACAGCTAGAGGTGGTTATGAGTACTTCATTACCTTCACTGATGATTTGAGTAGGTATGGATATATCTATTTAATGAAACACAAGTCGGAAGCCTTTGAAAAGTTCAAGGAATTCCAGAGTGAGGTACAAAATCAACTCGGCAAGAAAATAAAGTTTCTACGGTCGGACCGTGGGGGCGAGTACATGAGCCATGAGTTTGATGACCATCTAAAGAGTTGTGGAATAGTTCCTCAACTCACTCCACCGGGTACACCGCAGAGAAACGGTGTATCGGAACGGAGAAATCGGACCTTGTTGGACATGGTACGATCAATGATGAGTCGAACAGATCTACCTTTATCATTTTGGGGTTATTGTCTAGAAACTGCAGTTTTCACACTAAACAGAGTACCATCAAAGTCAGTAGAGAAGACACCACATGAGATGTGGACGGGCAAAAAGCCAAGTTTGTCTCTTCTTAAGATTTGGAGTTGTGAGGTATTTGTCAAGCGACTTCAGTCGGACAAGCTCACGCCCAAGTCGGATAAGTGTATTTTCGTGGGGTATCCGAGGGAAACCTTGGGGTACTACTTCTACAACCGGGAAGAGGGCAAAGTGTTTGTCGCTCGGAATGGTGTCTTCCTTGAGAAAGAGTTTCTCAGTCGGGAAGTCAGTGGGAGCACGGTGCAACTCGAAGAAATTCGAGAGGAACCAGCTAGGGGCGAGTCGGCAATGGCCTTGGAGGCTGAGCCGGTCGTGGTACCTACACCGGTTACAGCACCTGAACCTCGGAGATCTGCCAGATTACAGAGTGCTCGAGATGTTTTACTGTTAGACAGTAATGAGCCGGCAACTTATTCGGAAGCGATGGTGGGATCTGATTACGAGTCATGGCTTGGAGCCATGAGATCCGAGTTAAAGTCCATGGATGAAAACCAAGTTTGGAATTTGGTTGATCTGCCTGACGGTGCAAGACCCGTCGAGTGCAAATGGGTCTTTAAGAAGAAAATTGATATGGATGGAAATATTTCCGTCTATAAAGCACGACTTGTCGCGAAGGGGTTCCGACAAGTTCAAGGAGTTGACTACGACGAGACCTTCTCGCCCGTAGTGATGCTTAAATCAATTCGGATCATGTTAGCCATAGCAGCCTATTTCGACTATGAGATATGGCAGATGGATGTCAAGACGGCTTTCCTTAATGGAAATTTAACTGAGGACGTGTATATGATACAGCCCGAAGGTTTTGTCGATCCAGCTAATGCTGACATGGTATGCAAACTTGAGAAATCCATTTATGGGTTGAAGCAAGCATCTCGGAGTTGGAACATTCGCTTTGATGAGGTAGTCAAATCGTTTGGCTTCATCAAGAGCGATCATGATTCTTGTTTATACAAGAAGTTTAGTGGGAGCAAAGTAAATTTTCTAATCTTATATGTGAATGACATATTGCTGATTGGAAATGATGTCATGATGTTGCAAGAAACCAAAGAGTCATTGGAAAGAAGTTTCTCAATGAAGGATTTGGGTGAGACAACTTACATATTAGGAATCAGGATCTATAGAGATAGATCAAGGCGGCTCATTGGATTGAGTCAGAGTACATATCTGGACAAAGTTTTGAAGAAATTCAAAATGCAAGAGTCCAAGAAGGGATTCTTGCCGATGTCCCATGGCATAAAACTTAGCAAGACTCAGTGTCCTTCGACGACTGATGAGCGAAGTCCGATGAGTGTGATTCCGTATGCTTCGGCAATCGGATCCATCATGTATGCCATGATTTGTACTAGGCGATGTTTCTTATGCTCTAAGTGTTACGAGCAGATACCAGGCTGACCCTGGCGAAGCCCACTGGGCAGCGGTTAAAAACATCCTTAAGTATTTGAGAAATACTAAGGAAATGTTCCTAGTTTATGGAGGTGATGAGGAATTCAGTGTAAAGGGTTACACAGATGCGAGTTATCTCACCGACTCAGATGATTCTCGTTCGCAATCGGGATACGTGTTCGTAATGAACGGAGGAGCTGTGAGCTGGAAGAGTTCCAAGCAAGATACGGTGTCTGCATCTACAACAGAGGCTGAGTATATTGCTGCCTCAGAGGCGGCAAAGGAAGCTGTTTGGATCAGGAACCTCCTGATAGATCTTGGTGTGGTTCAGGGCGCGTCCAATCATTTGGACGTATATTGTGACAACAATGGTGCTATCGCACAAGCCAAGGAACCTAGACAACACCAGAAGAACAAACTTATACTCATGCGGTACCACCTCATTCGCCAGTTTGTCGAACAAGGTGATATCAAGTTATGCAAAGTACACACGGATGCAAACATTGCAGATCCGTTGACAAAGGCGCTACCACAGGTGTAAATTAACAAGCTAAATGCTAAATGCGTAAATAAACGAGGTGTTTAAATTAACAAGCACACAACCTAAATATTTTAGGGTCAACTAGGTGCACCAATAACTTATGCTAAATAAGACAAGTAACAAGGTGATAGCAAGATATATAACTTCAAGCACGAAGGCTATCACAATGTAAATTGCATAAGTAGAAATCTCGGGTATAGAAATAACTGTTGGGAATATGCCCTAGAGGCAATCATGTATGATGTAATTCCTACTGTATTCATAAAGTTATTAAGTTGTCCTTTGGTTTGAACATCTGATATATGTCATTGAATATGTGATTCGATTGTGAAACTATGTATTCATGTTGTTCATACTAATTGTCCTTGGTCGTTAAGGTTGTGCTGGACACACACCCTAGACTAATGTGAGAGTTGGCTGATGACACGGTTCCACTTGTCATGGGCATGGTGATGCCATTCCAACGCTCACGGACTTGGCTAAAGAGTTTAGCAAGTCAGACTGACCCACATTGAGATGCAACGATCAAGTCGTCATTTGCATGTCTCAATCAATGTAATCCTTAGACCTGAGGTTGTCGCACAATCCGAGTTGTGGATCACCGACTTAGGTTCTGTCAAACGTTGTTCTGTGACAAGGCAACTATAAAGGCAGAGTTCGGGTCGAATGAGAAGCAAGCTGCGTGATGTGGATAATCAAGATGGGATTTTGCCCCTCCGAATGGAGAGATATTCTCTGGGCCCTCTCGAGTGATATGATTCAGGAAGCATGGCCATGCGCGACTCAGTTAAGTGTTAACTGTGTCGGTTGACTAAGAGTTAGTCAGATGAATCACATGTCACAGATCGAGAAGAGAGTTGAGCTATTCAAGGGATGACGATAAATCGCCTATAGCTCGACAATGTATATCGTGAGGCAAAAGGGACTAAGATGAATATCACATTGAAAGGTATGTCGTCATGACTCAATGGTACTTGGGAGTCGGCACGTTCTGCTAGGAGCCGCTACCGATTGATCGATTGGGAGTTGGACTCCAATCGTGTCCAAGTCGCCATGAGGCTGCAGGGTCGCACACTTAAGAGAGGGAGCAAGTATTGGTCGGGTTGGACCCGAACCAGAAATGGACTGGTTTTGTGAGTCGGACTCACAGTGGGAATGGGCCACAAGTGTTGTGAAGCCCATTACCATACGCTATATAAAGAGGGGCGCAGGTTGCCCAGCGGGCACGTTAGTCCACTCTCCCATGCGTTGGGAACCCTAGCCCTACTCAGTCCAGCCGCCGCACCGGACCTAGCAGTCCGCCGTCGGAGCTCCTCCTCGTACGTGTGGATACCGGCAGAGGTGCTGTACGTTCAGCACTTCGACGTTCGAGGGATTGTATCGGCCGGACCGGATCGTGGGACTGCACTGCCCCGACGCACTGCATCGATAATCCGCACCTGCGCGTCTAGTGGTAATACTCGTGGCCTTCTACCTCGGCTAGATCTTAGAAGCATCGCGTAGGAAAAAGTTTTGTTTATCTCTACGCGTTCCAACAATAACCGAGGCATACGAAGACGATGATGTATTCCCGATTTCCTCCCACACGGGAGGTACGTGTCATTGAAGGGGTGTGAGCTCACCACAAAGGCCTACTCAATGCCACAAAGGCCTCACCCTATTCTCCGATGAACCCTGCCACAAAGGCCTAGTTCACCTTCCACTATTGGCAACCTTCGATCGAGGCACACATTCACAACTTAATTGGAGACTCTCGATGTCACCACAATCTTGGAGCACACATCCACAACTCAATTGGAGGCTCCCAAGAACACCACAAGTCGTCTAGGGTCCAAGACCCAAGAATAACAAGCTCACAAACTTACACTTCCACGAATCCTCGTGGAGAGACCAAACCGATGCAACCGATGCAAATGGCAAGAGCACAAGTGCTCAAATTCCAACAAAGCAACAAATACTTATGGGGGAATAAGAGAGGAAGAACAATGGAGAAACACCAAGAACTCCAAGATCAAGATCTACTAGGTTTCCCTCACTAAGAAGGAGGATGGATTGGTGGAAATATAGATCTAGATCTCCTCTAACTTCTTAGCATGTGCTTGAGGAAGGAGAGGGAGGCAACACATAGAGAGGGAGAGGAGTAAGGTGGCACACTACACCACGTGGATGCGCCAAGAGATGAGTCCTAATTCTAATTGGGACCAACCAGGACCAACGAGTCCTTTAGGATGGACCTATATGGGTGGGTTTGTATCCAGTAGAGTCCAACCGAACCAATTGAGTCCAAATGGAGGTTGTTTAGGTGGGGGTGCACATTGGCTGCATGTAGCCACACCCACCTCCTCATATATACCTAGTTGATGCGAGTTGTTGGGTTCAGACTACGTTAAACCAAAAACCTTAGATTTCTAGATTGAACTTACTCTTGTAAGCATTCATCTTGAAATGATATTCATCCATTGAAAAATTGTGTGTTATCTGTTGTTCCATTGGGAATAAGACGATATAAGACAACCTCGTAGTCGGCGGCTATGTTGTGCAAGTGTGTGGATTTGAGAATACCCATTGGGTTCCAAACTGCTGCATTGGCATCAGGGATCAGCCGAAGAGTTCTTAGTGAGACATGAGTTATCTTATCAAATTTATCGATAGTTCATCGAGAACATTGGGCCACTCCTTTTCAACCCCAAGCGGGGGTATTGGATCGAGCTTTGCGGCGGGCACATTGATGACTTTCTCTCATGCGATGGCAGCCGAGATAAGGTCTCCTACGATGTAGTAGTACCACCGCAAAGTTGTCGACTTTGGCAGGATTCCTGATGCAGCGGAGTTGGGTCTTCACTCTAGTGAGTACATTAGAGCCGAGCCAAACGATGACGATGGCTTAGACTGGGCTACTTAGATGGCCTATGGTCGAGATACTATGCAAGTGATTTAAAAAGTCCTCTCTCTTGTTGCTATTCCATATAGTGAAATCATTAGTAGAGTTAAGAAAAGTGATATTTCCTCGGGGTCTAATAACTTCGAGGCAAAAAAATCTGCTAAAGAAATTAAAAACCTGATGTACAATTGGTGGTGCATATTCTAAAAAATGAATATACATTCTAAGTTCGATGGGGACGTTGCTCCTCATAATCTTATTTCATCTAGAGCCTCAAGTCTTTCCGAAGACTTGGTCGATGATGACGTAGTGGAGTTGGTATGTCATACTGATCTCACTATCCACGAAAATAATCCAATTAGAGGTTGATCTAAGAAAGATTAAAAAAACTTTTCTGGTTCGTCGTAGTGTTAGAATTAAGAAGCAAAATAAAAAAAGCAACAATTTCAGGCGTGAGAAGTTTGTTCTAGAATAGTGAGGATTTTAGAGATCATGTTAAGCATTTTCTTCATTCAAGAAACTGCCAGAGAATAGAGGTTGGACTTCATAGCTTTACCAGAGACTAGAAAAGCCAATTTTGCACCATCGGTTTAAATCATCTAGCTGCTGGCCTGGCTTTGTTTGGTTATGTTTATCTCCTCATGGAAGATCAAGAGGGATGTTAATGGGGGTTCAATAGTTCTTGTCTCCTAGTTAAAATGTTAACGTGGGAGTTTTTTCCATTAAATTCCACCTGAGATCAAAGAAAGATGGTCTGAGTGGGCTTTGGATCCAGTCTATAGGGCTGCACAAGATGCTAACAAATCCGGAGTTCCTTTCTGAGTTAGTACGAATGTGTGAGAGGAGTCGCTACCTATATTAGTGGGTGGTGATTTCAACTTAATTCATAAGAGAAGAAAAGAATAATGAGAATTTTAATCTACAATGGTCTTTTATCTTTAATGCATTATTGAGAGTCTCGAACTGAACGAAATTGATCTTTAGGGGACACAATATATGTTGGAAAATCAACATTATACACCCACCTTTGGGAAATTAGATCAAGTTCTTGCTAGTGTTGAATGGGAACAAAACAATTCTCTAGTGACGGTGCATTGACTTGCGTGGGGTCTGATCACACATACCGTTATTTTTGGATTTCTAGAATCTTGCTACATTCCTTACATGCATCACTTCTCGTTTGAACTATCATGATTTAGTCACGAGGTTCTGTTTAGATGGTAATAGCCAAATGGGTTGCTTCTATTAACAGAGATACTCCTATTGAGAGATGGTTAAATCAAATTAGTCATCTACGGCATTATTTAAAAGGATGGGCTAAGAACGAATAAGGTAAATATAAGAAAGAAAATGAGAAGCGGATTAAATGCAACATATCCACGTCTCCATCAAATGAAATCAGCAGCTCCACCCCCCCCCCCCCCCCCCCCCCGCGCGTCGCCTCCTCTAGCGACTACGGGGGAACCCTATCCCGCCGCCGCCGGTAACACCCTCCCCTCCCCTTCCTTGCTTCGCCGCCAATGGAGGGTCCACCGGAGAAAAACGCCTTGTGTTCCCCCAGGAAGGTGGCGGCGGGGCGCCTTCTATCCCCACCTGGGCGGCTTCGCCGCGCGGGGTCTTGCTGGTGGCGTGGTCGTCAGCGGGTTGTCCGGCGCTATGGCTCCTTTTGGCGGGTGAGGAGGTCGTCTTGCTCGGGATGCATTGGTCGTGGGGCGGAGGCCTTGCGAGTTGCGGCATCGGCGTGTACCCGATGGGCGCGGCGACACGGGCCCCCGTTGTCCCTGGTTGCTGGAGGTGCAGCGTGGGTGCGCGGTGCCGCCGGCGCGGAGTTGCGCCCGCGCGTGGGCGCTGCAGTTGGCCGCGAGGAGTGGGCCCCGATCTGGGTATGGCTGGGGCCACGCGGGCCGCTGGTGTCCCTTGTCCCGCTGCTCACTGGGATGGCGCTGGGGCTCGGTGTCTGCGTCGATGGTGATGGCGCAGTGGTGTTGCAGAGCTGGTTCGTGGTGCTATTATGGTGGGCTCGGCACGGAGGATTTTGAGCGGCAGAAGGAGGCTAGGTGGGATAGGTCGGAGGAGGATTGGAGGGCTTTGTGCGATGGTTGCACCGTCGTCGTACAAGAGGTGTTTGGACCAGTGGGTGTGCAGGACGGCGGTGCCGCGGGTCTCCCCGCCTTGGCCCAGCTGTGTGGGCTAGTGAGTCTCAAGTGCTCCGAGCGAACGCCCGACGAAGCGACGTCCGTGGACGCCGTTCTCCCTCTTGGGTGGTCTTCTTGGAGCTCCTCGATTCTCCTCAGTCTTGGAACCCCTCTTCAGGTGAAGACCGGACCCTGTTTGTGCAGGGTCGGACAACATCGTCGATCTTCGGTGTGTGCCCTCTTGAGGGCGTCGTCTTGAAAATGGTGGTCCTCTGTACGCGCTCGTGGGCTGGACTCACACAACATCGTGGTTGGCAGCGGCTGGAGGTTTCTTGGGTGCTATGGTGGCGTTGCGAGCTGTGTGGCAACGATGACGGTGGTGAGCGGAGCCGAGTCGCGGCATGTACTTCGTCACCGACAGTCTCTGTTGTGTCCCGTTGTGAAGCTATGAAATCAGAGTTCCATGTCTCGGGCGGACAGGCTGGCTTTGACGCCACTTTTTCTGCGGTGGTCGTGCGGACTCTGTGGGTGCAAGGTGTGCATCTTTATCTGTTAAAGCTCTTCATCGAAGTCGGAGCTGCCATTCCTCGATGCTTTGGGTCGACTGTTTGGCATAGGTCGTGATTCGTGTAGACACATATTCGTTGGAAGACCCCAAAAGGAAGGTATGAAGAGTGCAGCAACAAGTTTTACCTTATAAAGAAACCAAGGTTGAATCGACCAGTAGGAGAAAGGAGTAACTTCAGAAGGTGAAGCAGCTGAGATGGCAGGACGCACTACCGGTTCACAAGCAACGTGGAACCTGCACAACACAATCAAATCACGTTGCCTCAACAAAGAAGTGAGGTTGTCAATCTCACCGGTTTTGCTGAACACAAAGAGGTTAAACGTATGGTGTGGAAAACAGTAGGAACAGTATGAAACCAATAGGTATTTATCAGTATGAGGAAAAAGGACCGGGGTCCACATTTCACTAGTGGCGTATCTCCGACAAAGATAAATAACATGTGCGGTGAACAAATTACAACTGGGCAATTGACCGAAATGAAGGTTGCACCGTAGTGCATATGCAAGACATAAAGATTACTATGTGATTCATGCGGGCATTACAACAAGATACATAGACCGTTATCCAACTGCATCTATGACTAAAAATCCACCCTTCGAATATCATCCGAACAAACATTGGGTATTAAGTTGCAAGCAACAAATAATCGCAGTAAGCAAAGTGTGTAATGTAAACAATAATATCATCCTTAGACAAAGCATTGTTGTTTTCTTCCTAATGGCAACAGAACATCCTCCATCCGTCACGTTTCTGTCACTCGAGCATGGATGAAAAGGAGGCATGAACCCACTATCGAGCATAAATACTCCCTCTTGGAGTTACTAGCATCTACTTGGTCAGAGCATCTACTAACAACGGAGAGCATGCAAGATCATAAATAACATAAGCATGGAGATAACATGATAGATTGATAATCAGAAGACACATCATTCAACATTCATCAGATCCCAGCAAACACAACATGTAGCATTACATAGAGATGATCTTGATCATGTTAGGCAGCTCACAAGAGCTAAACATGAGGCACAAAGTGGACAAGAAAACCATCTAGCTACTGCTATGAACCCGTAGTCCAGGGATGAACTACTCACGCATTTCTTCGGAGGAGGGAATTGTGGTGTAGACCCCTCCGAGGATGATTCCCCCGTTCGGCAGGGTGTCGGGGAGAACTCTAGAACTCTCCCAATCTCGGGATGACGGTGACGACGTCCTCGGGTGTTTCTCGGGTAAAAGTGGTATCTTTTGAGGGGGGATAAATAGGCGAAATGGCAGAGGCGGTGGAAGCTCAGGGGCCCCACACCACCCCCTGGCACGGCCAAGGGGGGCCACGCCACCCTATGGTGTGGGGCCCCTGAGGCCCCCCTCCGGGTCTCTTTGGGACTCCGTGGAACCTCAGGGATTTCTAAGACTTCCGGGCTTCGAATTTTCCGATTCTGAGAATATTTCCAGAACTAAAAATAGCAGAAAACAGGGAACTGGCTCTGTGGCATCTTGTCAGTAGGTTAGTCCGGAAAATCGATAAAAATGACATAAAGTGTATAGCAAACATGTGGGAAACAACAAGTAAACATGGAAAATCGGAAATTAAGGATACATTTATGACGTATCAACATCCCCAAGCTTAGTTCCTACTCGTCCTCGAGTAGGTAAACTATGAAAACACAACAATTTCTGAGGTCACATGCTACCAACATAAACTTGATCATCAATATGTAAAAGCATAAGTAAGCTGAGATCATAGAACTTCAACACAAACATGATAAATAAATTTTTAATAATATAGCATATCAATCACTTTCCATCATGAGAAGTAACTCAAATAAAAGATCATGAATAACAATGCAAATAAAGATATATGTTGGTTTCAAGTATAGAGAAAGCATGTCAAAGTGATATTTCGCTAGTCCTTCAGAGTGGGGCAAAACATAAATGCTAGGACACCTTCAAAGTTCACGAGGAAGACTAGAAAAAATAATTAGAGAACAAACAATATCACATCATGAATCAATTAATAATGTTTCTCGGACAAATGCACATAAAACCCAGAATGGAAAAAATGCTCTCTCAAGTGTGAATAAAGTTAGAAGATGGAGACTCAACATAAAAGTAAAAGAAAGGCCCTTCGTAGAGGGAAGCATGGATCACTCATGTGCGAGAGCTTTTATTTTATTAAACAGAGGTATAAAAATTTGACACACCTCCCAACCATCTTTCACAAACCAGGGCTAACCGAATCCTCGGGTGCTGCCAACAATCACATACCATGGAGGAGTGTCTATATTTTAAGAGAGGTGTATGCTTATGTCAATGAATGGTAAACAGAAAATACAGTACGTCACAAGCCAACTAGACTTCACAAGAGCGGCTCCCATAGAAGGACGCATCTAGGTAGAAGGTCACCCCCCTTTCTATTTTGTTTACACAATTATGCTTTGACTGATAAATCAGGGGCAAAAACAGTGAAGAGAATTTGTGTTATTAATTTGGGGCTAGGCACCCCGCTGCCCCGATCTTCTATTAATTGGATAAGCGAATGAAGCCACTAGTCCAGGGTGTGAAAGTTCAATCAACAAGTGAGATAAAGATTCTCTATTTACGTCCTCATGAGCTAAAACAGGAGCACAAAACAGGAATAATTTTGAAAGTTTTATAGGTAACACATGAGGAATTTACTTTGGAGTGGCGGTTAAATACCACATGTAGGTAGGTAGGTGGACACAATGGGAAAACTTTGGTTTTAGGGAGTTGGATGTACGAGTAGAGCTCATACTTAGTACAGGTGGAGGCTAGCAAAAGATTGGGAGCGACAAATCAAGAGAGCATAAGAGCCATAATAATGCATAGCGACATAAACATCATTAATCAAAGCATAAGTGGTACCACAAGTTCAAAAACTAAATGATCATAGAGTCTATTCGTGACTGGTTCATAGTCATAAACATGGTGTGAGCATGCGCCAAGTCAACGAAATAAAACATCCAATGGAGAATACCACAAATTTATGCTTCAATATGACAAGAACAACTCATGGTTCTTTCAATGGGACATTAAACACTCTCAGCTATTTGAGGCTAATCATGCTACTCAATAACCACAAGTATTTAAAACTAAAATAACATCTAGCATGATATGAAAAAGTTCTAGCCACAGTCTATACAAGCTTCTACTTGCACCGTTAAAAATTCTACCTCGAGCAGCAGTTTCTTTTCCCAACAAGCACCATACAAATCATGATTTAACAAAAAAATCTCTAAATGCTACGGAAAGAAAAAATGAGAGGACTCACATAACTATACTAAAACTAACAACTCTGAATAAGAGATACAATGAAAACAAGAGCTAAACATGAAATATTGCAGCAATTAGAAGAAAAACTAAGAATACTAGCATAGCATGTATTCGAACGAAAAGGCAGAGCGTGTTTATCTCCCAAACAAATAAATGATAGGATCCAACTATATTATTTCATCAAGGAAAAAAACAAAGAAAAATAAACATACGCTCCAAGTAAACTTCATATGATCTGACCGAATAAAAATATAGTTTCACGAGAAGTGACCTTATATATAGTTGATGAAGAAGGGGATGCCTTGGGCATCCGCAAGATTAGATGCTTGATTCTTTAAAAAATATTCTTGGATGAACCATCGGGGCATCCCCAATATTTGACCTTTCACTCTTCTTGATCACATATATCACCTCTTCTCTTCACACTTGAAAACTTCCTTCACACCACACTCAAATAGTAATTCACATTAGAGGGTTAGTGCAACAAATAAAAATTCATTGGTTCTGTATGGAAAATTTATATTGATACTTTAAACATTCTCTACATCCACTGATGTTTCGTGAAGCAAAAAAATCCACTTGACATCGCAAAAGAGCAAATGCAAGAAAAATGGCAGAATCTGTCAAAACCAGAACTGTCTGTAAATACGAATTTTCTCAAGACACTTACGTTGCTCATATAGAAAAACTTAAAGAACAAAAATGTTTAGAAATTAGATGAGGAATAAGCACAAAAAGTTTCAGATCATTCTGAGCTTTCAGGATTTGATACGATTTTTTACGGTGGACTGCAGAAATCTGTTTCCTAGGCAGAAATCCGAAAACCAACTCCAACTCTTGTTAGAAACCTTACTTGGCACTACTAAAACATGAAAATAAAGATACAAAGGATTTACTACATAAGTATATAACCCCTTGACTCAAAGAAAACAGAGAAAAACATAGCAAAAATAAAACCATGGGTTATCTCCCAAGAAGTTCTTTTCTTTAACGCCTTTTAGCTAGGCCTAGAAAAGTGGAATCAAGTATTTTCAAGTGAAGAAGCATTCAAATTGTAACTTGTTCGAATAATGGAATCAAAATGCAACTTAATTCTATTTCTAGTAAAGTGTTCCATACCTTTCTTGAGTGGGAACTGAAATTTGATATTCCCCTCTTTCATATCAATGACAGAACCAACAGTTCTAAGAAAAGGTCTTTCCAAAATAATTGGACAAGAAGCATTGCACTCAGTATTCAAGAAAATAAAAAATCAACGGGGACAAGAGTATTATTAACCATGATAAGAACATCATCAAATATCCCCAAAGATTTCTTTCTAGCATTATCAATAAGGCGAATATCCAAATAACAAGGTTCCAATGGTGGTAAATCAAGAATATCATAGAGTTTCTTGTGCATAACAGAGATACTAGCACCAAGATCACATAAAGCATTGCAATCAAAATCATTCACTTTCATTTTAATAATAGGTTCCCAACCATAATCTAGCTTCGTAGGGATAGAGGCTTCACATCTTAAGTCATCCTCTCTAATTTGAATGAGAGCATTTCTAATATGTTTTGTGAAAGACATATTCATAGCACTAGCATTAGGACAACTAGCAAGCTCTTGTAAGAACTTTATAAATTCGTTTATGTTGAAATCATCAAAGTCAATATCATTTTTATCAAAGATAATGGGACTATTATCTCCCATGTTTCTAAAAAAATCAGCACTTTTATAAGGAACATTTTTAGCAGTTTCAGGAAGTTTTGCATTTTTACTAGCAGAAGTGGGAGTGTTTCCAATACCAGTTACTTTACCGTTGAAAGTAGAAGGTTTTCTAGCATGATAAGATTTATTTTTACTAGTGGTGGTAATGGTGCAAACATTAGCTATATTATTCTTTCTACCTATTTCATCTTCTCTTTCCTACCTAGCATGCAATTCAGCTAACATTCTAACATTATCATCAATTCAAATTTGGATGGCATTTGTAGCAGCAAAAGGATTCTCATCCATGGTTCCAGTTTTAGCAGTCATTCTATTAATCAAAGAAGATTGAGCTTCATACATGGAAGATATTGAAGTTTCAGCATGAGCAATTTTAACTTGCAACCCAAATATTTCTCTATTTAAACTCTCAAGTTGATAGTTGATATTTATTAGCATAGCAGATTGTTCTTCCATAGTTTTAGTAAATATTTTGTTTTGCTCATATTGTTTTTGCATAAAGTCTGTAGTGTCTCTTTCAACTTCTGAAATTCTTTCATTAGACATTCCAGTCCTATTATTATTACCATTAATGAAAGGATAAGGCCTATAATTGTTGCTACCAAAATTATTCCTATAAGCATTGGTGTTGAAATTATTATTTTTAATGAAGTTCACATCAACATGCTCTTCTTGAGGAACCAAAGAGGCTAAAGGAACATTATTTGGATCAATAGGAGCATGTCCCTTGAAAATCATAGACATGATAACATCAAGTCTTTCATTCAAAGAGGAGGTTTCTTCAACAGAATTTACCTTCTTACCAGTTGTAGCTCTCTCAGTGTGCCACTCAGAATAATTTACCATCATACCATCAAGAAGCTTTGTTGCTAACCCCAAGGTCATGGACATAAAGGTTCCTCCAGCAGCTGAATCCAGAAGGTTTCTTGAAGAAAAATTCAGACCTGCATAAAAAGTTTGGATGATCATCCAAGTAGTCAGTCCATGAGTGGGACAATTCTTCACTAAAGATTTCATTCTTTCCCAAGCTTTAGCAACATGCTCATTATCAAGTTGCTTAAAATTCATAATGCTACTTCTTAAAGATATAATCTTAGCAGGAGGATAATATTTTCCAATGAAAGCATCTTTACACTTAGTCCAAGAATCAATACTATTTCTAGGCAAAGACAACAACCATTCTTTAGCTCTTGCTCTCAAATAGAAAGGAAACAATTTCAGATTAATAATATCCCCATCAACATCTTTATATTTTTGCATCTCACATAGTTTAACAAAATTATTAAGATGGGCAGCATCATCATCAGTACTAACACCAGAAAATTGCTCTCTCATAACAAGGTTTAACAGGGTAGGTTTTATCTCATAAATATCAGCAGTAGGAGCAGGTGGAGCAATAGGTGTGCTAATGAAATCATTGTTGTTTGTGCTAGTAAAGTCACACAACTTAGTGTTCTCGGGAGTAGTCATTTTAACAAGACTAAAAATAGGAATAAAACTACAACTAGTATAAGAACTAACTTTTTTGTGTTTTTGGTAAAGAGAAGAAAACAAGACAAAATAAAATAAACTAAGCAAAACAAAAACAAAGTAAAGAGATTGGAAGTGAGAGACCCCCTTGCAGAAATTCTCTTCCTCCCCGGCAACAACGCCAGAAAATATGCTTGATGCGTGTAGACACATGTTCGTTGGGAGACCCCAAGAGGAAGGTATGAAGAGTGCAGCAGCAAGTTTTCCCGCAGAAGGAAACCAAGGTTGAATCGACCAGTAGGAGGAAGGAGTAACTTCAGAAGGTGAAGCAGCTGAGATGGCAGGGCGCACTACCAGTTCAGAAGCAAATTTGGAACCTGCACAACACAGTCAAATCACTTTTCCCCAACGAAGCAGTCATGTTGTCAATCTCACCGGTTTTGGTGAACACAAAGAGGTTAAACATATGGTGTGGAAAACAGTAGGAACAGTATGAGAGCAGTATGAAAGCAGTAGTTGTTTATCAGTATGAGGAAAAAGTACCAGGGTCCACAGATAATCGCAGTAAGCAAAATGTGTAATGTAAACAATAACATCATTGTCGGATATATACTGAATAGGGGTATAGAAGATGGTAGACAAAAGAGCCGGACTACCAGGGTGGCCTACATGGTAATGGGCTTAGGTCCATTGGGCGGCCCAGTAGTCCGACGCGCAGAAGCCGGATTCTAGAAGAACCCGGATCACGGCCCGCGTGATCTGGCTTGGAGGAGAAGACGGATTCCTTACTTTCCAAGTTACAAGTTAAACGTAGTCTTCTAGGTTTCTGGTTCTGTAAGCCCTAATCCGGCTATTATATAAAGCCGGACGGGAGATAGATTACATAAGTTCTTTTAGTTCCAAGGTTCTAGGTTCAAGCTCAAGCCTTACGCAACTCGCCGGGAAGTTCATCCTCGACGAGTAGCTGGATCTATTCTCTTACATTGTAACCTTATTATACGGGCTTTAGTCCCACATAGTGAGAAGTGCAGGAGTAGGTACGCCGTACTGTCGCGACGTACCGAACCTGGGTAAAATCCCGTGTTCTGTGTTACTACGCTATCCCGTTACCCCACGTCTCTACCGTAGTCTCATGGCACCCCAGTCTATGAAAACTACTACGATGTCTCGACAGTTGGCGCCCACCGTGGGGCAAACGACGTCAGGCGTGAAGTTCCGATCTGGGATACTAGGCGGAATTGGAAGATCAATCACTGTCGGAAGCTTGGAATTCGACGACGACGTCGGCCGCTTCCTCGACAACGGATCCTACATACCGGCGCAAAACCACCTGGTAAGTGCCTGCGTTTTACCGATTGGATCTGCTAACATCTTTATCGGATTAACCGCGGAAGCAATGGGGTTTTGCGGTGAAAGCAAGTATTTCCCACCCGCCCTATACCCAGTCGAAGACAACTATGATGCCGGATTTTGCTCAGATCGCCGACAAAACAGTGATACGCACTTTATCGGCATGGTGCAATCCGAGATCGCCGAAAACACGGATGACGGAAATCCCGTGCAAGAGGCAGACAACAATACACCCGTCACAGAGACGGAAGAACCAATACCCGTCACAGAGACGGAAGATCCGACATCCGTCAACCAGACGATGAACTCGGAAACAGAGTCCGTGCTTGCCGCCATAGAGGCGAGATTGGAGTCGGAAACCGGATCGGATAACTTCGACTCCGAAGACGAAGACGATGATGCCTTCGTAAGAAAAGTTAAGTCCTTTCAAGAAGGGTTCCATGAAGTGCTAATGGCAAAACCAGCTGATACAACCGGTGCCGACAGCCAGGAAAGCCCTAAAACCCCTCCGCCAGTGGAAGAGAGGGAAGACGGAGAAACTTCTCCGATATTCCCTAATGTCATGGAGATGACAGAGGATGAACCTGTCAAAAAACCTCCGTCTTCCAAGAAAAAGCACCGTGCTTCTAAAAAACTCCAGTACAAACTCCGGAAGAAAAAGTCAGCTGATCTCGCTGATGAAAACCTGGAAGTTGGAGATATTAGTGGCACAAAGCCTACGGAAAAGAAATCTAAGGAAATCACTGCTCCGCCAATGACAGAACTGGAAGAGCAAGAACTATTACAAACTCCAGTGGGACCCAATGAACCCCCTGAGATGCTGGAAGCCAGGAGACAAGCTTTCCAACGGCAACAGCAACATCTGCTTAGATCTCGGCAACATCTCCAACAAACCCATAATGACATCAAAATCATGAAGGAAGAAATTGAGGAGTACGAGAGAAAGCATAGATCTGCCTTAAAACCTACTAGGTTACCCGGAATTGCAAAACCGGAAGAACTGTCGCCAAAAGAAAGGTTTTATAACCCATCTTGGCAAAAGCAGTTAAACGGCAAAGATGCCAAGGGCGAGCCAATATACAAAACCGCAGCTGAAAATGCGGAAGCAGCGTTCGCCATACTGAACAATGATCTGTACTCCAACGGGGAAAAACTCCAAGGGGTGTATGCTTTCCTAGGAAAAGCATTGCAGCAGCAACAGCGAGGACAAGAACGATCAGGGAGGCTGCATGATAATTCCGCCCTCTGCAAAACTGTTACTTGCGCTGCTGGAGCACCTGGACCGGAAGAACCCGGAGATTCGGATAAAAAAGACGATCCGAGAAAAGACAAGAAAAACCCCGACAACCGGGACGCAGCGTCTAGAACCGGACCTCATCTCCCGAAAGATGGATATAAACCACATGATCGGGAAGACAAACACCGGAATGACGGCAAAATAATGCCACCTCCGAGAAACCCAGCTGAAAAAGCTGGAAGATACGATACACCTCACAGACGTGAAAGATCTCGGACACCGCCCAAAGATAAGGAAAGGTACAGGAGCAGGACTCCACCTAATCCCAGAGGGCGTGACAACGGAAGAGATAGAGATAACCTCGGAAAAACGCGTCCGCGCAACAATGGAAAAGAAAGGAGCAGATCCCCTTCTGTCCATTCAGCCGGGAGATATTCTGCACATATTGATAGAGCAGAAAAGGATGATCTATACTTTGGTCCTAAGTGTTTTACTGACAGGATCCGAAGGATAACCCTGCATTCTGGCTTCGCCAAAGTTGGTCCAACCTACCAAAAATATACCGGCAGTACAAACCCGGATACCTGGCTTTCAGATTATTACACAGCCGTCCAAATCAACAACGGGACAGACCTGGAAGCTGTCAAGTTTCTTCCCCTAATGTTGCTAGACGGAGCCAGAGATTGGATTAATGGTTTACCATCAAGAACTGTCGACAGTTGGGATGATATGGCGAGAGTATTTACCCAGCATTTTAGGGGAACATACAAACGCCCAAATAGCATCAACCAGCTGAACCGTTGCACCCAATTTGAAGACGAACCATACGTGGATTTCATCTCCAGATGGACTGCGATGAAGAATAGTTGCTCTGGAGTAACTGACGTACAAGCAATGCATGCTTTCGTCAATGGCCTAAAACCCGGACTTGTACCGTTCATGGTTGGTTCTAAAAAGCACAAAGATCTCGGATCTATGCTTACAACCGCTAATGAGCATGCTGCAGCCGAAGACGATATCAGAGCAAGAGGAGGCAATATTTAGTCACTGATACTGGCCAAGAAAACACCTCGTTCTGAAAAAAAGGAACTCCGGAGTCAACAACAAAGCCCAAGGAGGTTAATATAGCCTTTGGAGGAGAAAAAGGGAACAAGTGGAAAGGCCGCAGTCCGGATCCCATCAATTACACTCCTGAGGAATGGGAGAGAATTAAGTCGGAACCCTGCGTCCACCACTCTCAGTTTGGGAAACCAACCCACACAAACGCGCAATGCCGGCTAAACAAGCATATGAAAGGCAATGCAGGATCCGGAAATAAAGGGAAGGGTTCCAAGAGGAAACCTGCCAAACAAAAGCCAGAAGCTGAAAAAGAAGACAGTGAATCGGACACTGATGACAAAATCCAGGAACAACAGCGAAAAGGCGAACCTAAATTTCCGAGAGTTGACGGAGAAGCAATGTTAACTTTCCTAGCAACCCCATCAGCAAAGGTGGCCAAAAGAACACTTCGAGAAATAAATGCGGTTGTTCCTGCAACCCCAAAATTCTTGAAGTACTCTAGCACACCGATAATCTGGGATCAGTCAGATCATCCCGGAAATATCCCTGAACCCGGCACACAAGCTCTTGTTGTAAGCCCTATTGTTCAAAACACTAGGCTAAGAAGAGTGCTGATGGACGGAGGATCCAGCATCAATATAATGTACCTGGATACACTGAAGCACTTGAAGATATCCGAGTCCCAGCTCAACTACAGCAATATACGCTTCCATGGCATTGTTCCTGGCAGGCAAGCACGATCCCTAGGAGAAATTTCCCTAGATGTAACCTTCGGAGATAAAGATCACTTCCGGCAGGAAAAAGTATCCTTCGAAGTTGTGCCGTTCGAGAGCGTGTATCACGCAATACTCGGACGTCCGGCTTTCGCCAAGTTTATGGCAAGATCTTGCTATATCTACAACAAGCTGAAGATGCCAGGACCCAAAGGAGGAGTAATCACCATTGCCGGTGATTTCAAGCTGGCAAACGAGTTGGAGAAGCAAAACGCCCTTTGCGCTCAAAGAGTTATAGCTCAGGAAGAACTGAAGGAGTTAGCCAAGGAGGTATCGCCGAAAGAAATGCCGGCAGGAAAAGAAACTCGGAAGCCAACAGATAGCTTCAAGGCATCCGAGAATACAAGACAGGTAATCCTAGATCCCAAAGATCCGACAAAATTCGTCGTTGTAGGGACTGGGATGACCGACAAATAGGAAGGCGAGCTCATCAAGTTCCTCCGTGAGAACTGGGATATTTTTTCCTGGTGTCCAGCTGACATGCCAGGCGTACCTAGGGAACTTGCTGAGCACCAACTCAAGGTTATTCCCGGATCAAAACCCGTCAAACAAGGTCTCCGTCGATTTGACGGAAGAAGACGGAAGGCTATTGGCAAGGAAATTATCCGGCTTTTAGCAGCGGATTTTATCAAGGAAGTAATCCATACTGACTGGTCCGCAAATCCGGTATTAGTACCGAAGAAAGACACAACTGCCCTCAGAATGTGTATAGATTACACAGGATTGAACAAGTTATGTCCGAAAGATAGGTTTGCGCTGCCGCGAATCGATCAAATAATAGACGCCACTGCAGGCTCTGAGCTTTTATGCTTTTTGGATGCATACTCCGGGTACCACCAAATACGCATGAAAAAGGAAGATCAAATCAAGACTTCTTTTATAACCCCGTACGGGACGTATTACTACGTAACCATGCCTTTTGGCCTGAAGAACGCAGGTGCAACCTACCAGCGTTGCATGCAACGTTGTTTGCATAGTCAAATTGGCAGAAACGTCCATGTTTACGTGGACGATATTGTTGTCGTAACCAAGGAAAAAGATACACTCCTTGAGGATTTGCGAGAAACCTTCGAGAACTTGCGCACTTACAAGATGAAGTTGAATCCATCTAAGTGCGTATTCGGGGTTCCCTCAGGAAAACTTCTGGGTTTCATCGTTTCTCACAGAGGAATAGAAGTTAACCCGGAAAAGTTTAAGGCAATCTCGAACATCTCAGAACTTACGTGTGAAGAAGATGTCCCAGAATTGCCGGGTTTCGCCACAGCCATAAAAAGATTTCTTAGTTGGCTGGGGGCTAAAACCTTACCATTTCACAAACTGCTGGAGAAGTTCGACAAGGTCAAGTGGATTGCGGAAGCCTGGGAACGTCCAGCAAGTTATGTCCCCTTCTGTACTTAGTTCAAATCTATGTAAACATCTTTTGAGATCATGAAATAAAGTTGTCGGAATACTGTCATCCATATTTCTTATAAGTGCAAAGTGTTTCCGCCTCATCTATTTCCCAATGATCTTACAAATTTCGCAACGTTAACCCGAATTGTGCTTGCGTACTCGGCGTTACATAACTGAATGATTTTTCAGCCTTTTAACGGCTAAAGGAAACTTGAATTGCCTGCGTGCCCAAGTTTCACTTAAAACTTTCCTTGTTTCTCTAAGTCTTATCTGATCGTGCGTATGCTGGGTTACTGGAACTAGTTAGTAAAAATGCCTTTAGCATGATTCATGTTTTCGAGTTTCAAAACTGCTTGGTTCGTCCCCAGTTACTCGGCATAACGATTCACAATGCTATTTGAGCCATTTCAAACACTAAGGACAGTTAAAGCATATACACCAGAGAACTTAGAAGATAAAGGAATGGTAAAATAAAAACAACTTGCAAAGTAATTTCATAGTTTAAACTGCAAAAGGCGGAATTTTCATTAATACATAAGAAGCATTACATTTTGGATTACAAATGAAAGAACAGTAATGCTCCTATTGTCTAATTTTTCTATCCAGGTTCCAGGTAACCCTTCAAGAATCCGACTCCTCCTCGCTGCTTTCTTCATCGGGGATTGGAGGAGCTTCTTCTTCTGGATAGTTGACGGCGACATTTACCATGGCGGCAATCTGGGTGGCGTGGCCCTTAACTTCACCGAATATGGTGGATCGTTGCGCATCCGTGTATCCCTGAGGGACACCGGTGGCCACACGCCAGGATTTGGCACTAGGGTAGTGCATGCGCATAAGGCCTAAGGCCATGCGCGCACCACCCCGTGCAGCGGAGCGGAGAATAGACTCCTTGGACTCCGCCACCTCCATGATGATACCCGGAAGTTTTTCAACCTCCGAGCATTCCCCAGATTTTTCGGGAAGAAACTTGCCTACTAGCTGCGTTGCAGCAGCCTTCACCAAATTCCATGTCTCCCCGAAAGCTCGGATGCCTGCAGCCCGAGTGCCATCTGGGGTGTCTCCTGGTTGATCCAATAAAACATACAAAAGGGTTAAGGAGACAAACAGAGAAAGCAAAACATGGAAAGATGAGGACAAGGGTAAGAAATTTACCGATGAGTTTGTCGATCTCGAAAACTTCCTCCAGGCGAAGGTTCAGAGCTTCAGTCAAATCCTGAATGGTGGATTTGTCTTTCTCCGCCTGTTCGGAAGCCTTGGAATTAGCCATTCCAAGGGCCAGGTTGCTGGCTTCCAGGTCTTGCTGAGCCTTCACAAGATTCTTGTGAAGCTCAATGTTCTCATTGCGGAGAATTTCGGCGTTGCCAGAATCTTCCGCTGCTTGTTTAGCCTCAGCTAAGGCAGCTGAAAAGCAAGGGAAAATCCGAGTTGATCAATTTCCTCGGGAAAAAACTTAGACAAAGTCTTAAATCGGAAATTTCAAAACGAAAAAGCTTACCTTTCGTTTCCGTCAAAGCGAGCTGAGATGATTCCAGCTCCGCCTCTCTCTCCTCAAGAATAGAAAGAAGACTTCGAACTTCTTTATTCTTGATGGTGAGCTTCCTGAAAACTTCCAGGTTTATGGCCTCGGAGGTTTGCTGAAACACAGCAAGGAAAAGTATGGTTAACAAAAAACATCAAAGCAAAAAAGCATGCATTTTGTTTAATGCTTGGGGGCTAGAGTTACATACCTGGCTCATGCGCTGCAAACCCGCTAAGTTTTCTTGGAATTCTTTCGCGTATTCCGCGAAGTGATTTCCGGCTGCGTCCAAGCCGTCATTTATAGCCTTAAAATCCTTGTCAAAGGTGGGGATTTCCTCGTCGAAAGTCCGAGAAGATTTCCCCACCTCTGGGGCCGCCCTTTCCCTCGTGTCCGACTCGGACACAACGGGTTGGCTGGGCTCTGGGGGCTTGGTGGTGGTGGCTGCAGTAGGCTCTTCCGCCATTGTCTGCGGCGTGTCTGGGGCGACGGCGGGAGATGGTTGGCTGCCTCGGTTGGAAGAAGCTTTGAGTTTCTTCAACTTTCTCGGCTTCAAGTTGGAGGGGGGTAGGCTAAAAACCAAAAACCCGGAAAAGGTTAAAACACCGAAGGTGGACGAAAAAGATCCCATAAAAGAAAAAACCCAGAAGAAAATAACCTGGAAGTGGCGACGGGGATTCCGTCAAGGTCGATAATTTCATCCGAAGAAATTATCTTCTTGCGTTTGCGCCCACCCGTAGCGGCGGTGCGCAGCGCATCCAGCTCGGCCTCGGAGGCTAACTCCGAGTCTGGAAGATCCACAAGCTGTTGGAAAAAACCAATCAGATTCAAAAGGTAGATTATCCAGGAAGTGAGATTATACCCAAATAACGGAAAAATTACCTTAGGAGCGGGGTTGTCGGCCGTGTACATTGGCCGACTCTCCGTGTATTGGTCGCGCGAAGCGACCAACTGATTGATGTGCCGCCTAAGCTCTTTTGCGGGCCAATCCTTATCGGTTGTCCGCATTGGATCCTTGGCTCCCGTGTATTCACACAGGAGACGGCCTCCGTGGTTTGCTAATGGCTGAATCCGCCTATCCAGCCAGCAAAAGACCGTGTCCATACCGGTCAAAGGAGGTTTGGAGGAGGTGAGCTTGGCGATGCGCCTCTTGATCCTTAGCAGATCTGGAGGCAGAACCTGGACGGCCTCTGTCACCCAGTTATCCTGGGGTACAGCAGCGGAGTTCACAAAAGGTGGAACCCCGACGGCCTTTTTAGGAAAAGGCACGTCGGGATGATAGAAAAAAGAACCCGTCCAAAATTTGACGGATTCTGAGGTTTTGATTTTGGGGAACCAATCCTCTCGGAATCTCCGAAGAGTAAAGGAAATGGTCCCGCAATTTGGGAGTGCGCCCTCCGAAGAGTTACGCTTCACCCCAAAGCAATACAGCCAAAAATCTAACCTAGGCTCTATTCCTAGGTAACCTTCGAACAAGGCCTGGAAGCCGGCCATGTACAGAATAGAGTTGGGAGGAAGGTTATGGGGTTGGATGCTGTAGTGTGACAGAACCTGGAGGAAGAAAGAGGAAGGTGGCAGTCCCATACCTCGTAGAAGGTGGGAGGCAAGGAGCACCCTTTCGCCCTCTTGTGGCATGGGTTCAGTCTCCTCTTCCGGGAGCCGCCATTTCTTTTTCAGCACCAAACCCTCCTTCTCCAAGTTGGGAAGGAGAGCCGGGGGAATACTGCAGGCACTCCAGTTGCCTGCAGTTTCCTCTTCCTCTTCTGCTCCGGCGGGGGCGGCGGCGGCGGCCTTCGCGGCGGCAAGTTTCTCGCCAAGGAGCTCGATTTTCTCCTCCGCTGTTTCCGGTGCGAACGGCGGGGTTGTCGTGGTGCTTGGGCCCGCTACGTCCGCGGCGGCGGAAGCGTTTCCTTCGCCCGCCGCGGATGCGGTGGTCTTTTCCGGCCCACCGCCGGCATGCTTGGGCGACCCCAGCTGTGGATCTAGTTCGCCCAAAAGCTCGTCGATGGAGGCGCGAGCCGGTGAGGACGACGGAGAGGCCATCTTTTTCGGTGGCGAGTGAGCGCTCCGGCGTGCAAAGGGCTCGTCGGGGAAAGGTCTCGTTCTTGCTCTCGTGCTCGCGTTTGCGTCAATGGCGTGGGCAGTGTGGAGTGAGGAAAGATTTCCGATGACGACGAGGACGGCTATTTATAGCCTGAAAACCTCTAGATACGCGCCAACGACTCTTTTGACCGTTGGATGTTCGACGCGTGTCGCTCGCCGGAAAATCCGGGAAACGGAACGATAGAGGAATGATGGCTATCTCCTCGTTTCTCGTGAGAATCTGTCAGAGATACGTTGCAGGGTTTCCCGCGTGAAACCAAGCGGCGCTTGCGTCAGCGTGATTGAGGCGCTGATGTCATAAGTTCCTTATCCGCGAAGGATCGTGAGAAGAAAAGCCGGATTTTCATAGTTACGAGTTTTATGTTACCATCTCCTTCAATAGGAAAGAAGAAAGAATCAAGACTGCTGAATCAAGTTTTCCCGGACAAAATGTATTTGGCGAAAGGTGGAGTTTCAGAGTTTTGATCCTTCCTGGGGGCTACTGTCGGATATATACTGAATAGGGGTATAGAAGATGGTAGACAAAAGAGCCGGACTACCAGGGTGGCCTACATGGTAATGGGCTTAGGTCCATTGGGCGGCCCAGTAGTCCGACGCGCAGAAGCCGGATTCTAGAAGAACCCGGATCACGGCCCGCGTGATCTGGCTTGGAGGAGAAGACGGATTCCTTACTTTCCAATTTACAAGTTAAACGTAGTCTTCTAGGTTTCTGGTTCTGTAAGCCCTAATCCGGCTATTATATAAAGCCGGACGGGAGATAGATTACATAAGTTCTTTTAGTTCCAAGGTTCTAGGTTCAAGCTCAAGCCTTACGCAACTCGCCGGGAAGTTCATCCTCGACGAGTAGCTGGATCTATTCTCTTACATTGTAACCTTATTATACGGGCTTTAGTCCCACATAGTGAGAAGTGCAGGAGTAGGTACGCCGTACTGTCGTGACGTACCGAACCTGGGTAAAATCCCGTGTTCTGTGTTACTACGCTATCCCGTTACCCCACGTCTCTACCGTAGTCTCATGGCACCCCAGTCTATGAAAACTACTACGATGTCTCGACAATCATCCTTAGACAAAGCATTGTTGTTTTGTCCCTAACGTTAACAACACATCCTCCATCCATCACGTTTTATGTCACTCGACCATGGATGAAAAGGAGGCATGAACCCACTATCGAGCATAAATACTCCCTCTTGGAGTTACTAGCATCTACTTGGCAAGAGAATCTACTAACAACAAAGAGCATGCAGGATCATAAATAACATAAACATGAAGATAACATGATAGATTGATAATCAGAAGACATATCATTCAACATTCATGAGATCCCAGCAAACACAACATGTAGAATTACATAGAGATGATCTTGATCATGTTAGGAAACTCACAAGATTTAAACATGAGGCACAAAGTGGAGAAGAAAATCATCTAGCTACTGCTATGGGCCCGTAGTCCAGGGATGAACTACTCACGCATCCCTTGGGAGGAGTGCATGGTGGTGTAGACCCCTCCGGTGATGATTTCCCCCTCCGGCAGGGTGCCGAGGAGAGCTCCATAACCCTCCCGGTCTCGGGATGAGGGTAACGGTGGCCTCGGGTGTTTCTTGGGTAAAAGTGGTATCTTTTTCAAGTTTACGCCTCGGGGGGGGGGGGGGGGAATAAATAGGCGAAAGGGCAGAGGCGGTGGAGGCTCAGGGGCCCCACACCACACCCTGGCACGGCCAAGGGGGGCGCCGACCTATAGTGTGGGCCCCCTGACACCCACCTCCAGGTCTCTTCGGAACTCCGTGGAACCTCCGGGATTTCTAAGACTTCTAGGCTTAGAATTTTCTAATTCCGAGAATATTTCTAGAACAACTTTTGTGAAACTAAAAACAACATAAAACAGGGAACTAGCTCTGTGGAATCTTGTAAATAGTTTAGTCCAGAAAATCGATAAAAATGACACAAAGTGTATAGCAAACATGTGGGAAACAATAACAAAACAACATGGAACATCAGAAATTAAGGATACGCTTATGACATATCAGGCCGACCTGGTTTTCTACGTCGGCTGCGGCGAGGACTTCGTTGGTGGCCGCCGAAGGTGAAGTCGGAATCGCTTGCTCGGGAAGGAGTGACGACGATGACACTTGATGACGACCTAGATGGTGTTTTTTCTCCTCAACGGTGTGTTTCCTTGTGGGTAGCCAGGTCGGCCGGGTCTACTGATACGTCATAAACGTATCCTTAATTTCTGATGTTCCATGTTGCTTTCATCCCATATGCTACATGTTTTTCTTACACTTTATGTCATTTTTATCGATTTCCCGGACTAACCTATTGACAAATGACATAGAGCCAGTTCATGTTTTCTGTTGTTTCTAGTTTTAGAAAAGTTGTTCTGGAAATATTGTCGGAATTGGACGATTCAAAATACAAAAGTCTTAGAAGTCCCGAAGGGTCAAGGAAGTCCAAAGGAGACCCGGAGGGGGGCCTCGGAGCCCCCACACCATGCTTGGGCGCGGGTGGGCCCCTGGTCGTGCCTATGGTTGCTGTGGGCCCCTCGGGCTCCCACCGCCATCACCCCTGCGCCTATATATGCCCCCGATGCATCAAACCTAAAGATATGAACCCCCTTCCACGAAAAGTTCCGTAGCTCTGCCGCCGTCGACGACAAGTTTCGGGGGACAGAAATCTCTGTTCTGCTACTTTACCGGGATGGGGAAGTGCCCCCAGAGCCATCTCCATCGACTCCACAGATATGTCATAAACATATCCTTAATTTCTGATGTTGCATGTTGTTTTCTTATTGTTTCCCACATGTTTGCTATACACTTTATGTCATTTTTATTGATTTTACGGGCTAACCTATTGACAAGATGCCACAGAGCCAGTTCCCTATTTTCTGTTGTTTTTGGTTTCAAAAAAGTTGTTCTGGAAATATTCTTGGAATTAGAAAATTCGAAGACATGAAGTCTTACAATGCCCGAAGGTTCCACGGAGTCCCGAAGAGACTCGGAGGGCGGCGCCCCCTCCCTGGCCTCACCGAGGGGTGGTGTGGGGCCGCGAGGCCTCCACCGCCTTTGCCCTCTCGCTATTTAATATCCCTGAGACGTAAACCCTAAATATGTTCCACTTCGTCCCGAAAAACACCCGAGGCTGCCGTCATCGTCATCCCGAGATCGGGAGGGTCCTAGAGCTCTCCCAGGCACCCTGTTGGGAGGGGAATTCATCACAGGAGGGGTTTACACAGCCATGCCTTCCTCCAAAATGATGCGTGAGTAGTTCATCCCTAGACTACGGGTCCATAGCAGTAGCTAGATGGTTGTTCTCTCCAGTTTGTACCTCATGTTTAGATCTTGTGAGCTTCCTATCATGATCAAGATCATCTTTATGGAGTGCTACATGTTGTGTTCGCTGGGATCTGATGAATGTTGAATGCCATGTCTTTTGATTATCAATCTATCATGTTATCTTCATGCTTATGTTATTTATGATCTTGCATGCTCTCCGTTATTAGTAGATGCTAGTAACTCCAAGAGGGAGTATTTATGCTCGGTAGTGGGTTCATGCCTCCTTTTCATATGTGCTCGAGTGATAGAATCGTGACGGATGAAGGATGTGTTCTTGCCATTAGGGAGAAAACAACGATGTTTACCTAGTTTACATTGTTCAGATTACACACTTTGCTTACAGCGATAATCTGTTGCTAGCAACTTAATTCCCAATGTTTGTTCGGATGATATTCGGAGGGTGGATTATTAGACATAGATGAAGTTGGATGACGGTCTATGTATTTTGTTGTAATGCCCACATGAATCACATAGTAATCTTTATGTCTTGCATATGCACTACGGTGCAGCCTTTATTTCTATCAATTGCCTAGCGTATTTTGCTCATCACACATGTTATTTATCTTGCACGGAGAGACACCACTAGTGGACTGTGGACCCTGGTCCATTTTCCTCATACTGATAAAACACCTACTGCTTTCATATTGTTTTCATACTGCTTTCATAATGTTTCCTACTGTTTTCCACACCATATGTTTAACCTCTTTGTGTTCAGCAAAACCGGTGAGATTGACAACCTCACTGCTACGTTGGTACAAAGTGATTTGATTGTGCTGTGGTTGTTCCACGTTGCTGCTGAACCGGTAGTGCTCCGTGCCACCTCAGCTACATCAACCTTCAGAGATTGCTTGTCCTCCTACTGGTTGATTCAACCTTGGTTTCTTTTAGGAGGGAAAACTTGCTGCTACACTCTTCACAACCTTTCTCTTGGGGTTTACCAACGAGGTGAAGGGAATATGCCCGAGAGGCAATAATAAAATGGTTATTATCTTATTCCTTGTTTATGATGAATGTTTATTTCTCATGCTAGAATTGTATTAACCGGAAACGTTGATACATGTGTGCTTAATAAACAAACAATGGTTCCTAGTAAAGCCTCTCTTTTAACTAGCTCATTGATTAATAGATGATCAAGGTTTCCTGATCATGAACATTCGATGTTGTTAATAACGGGATCATGTCATTAGAAGAATGATGTGATGAACATATACCCAAAGAGAATATAGCAATGCGATCAAGTCATTTAGTTTACATTGTTATATCAAACATACGAAGTAACTTATTCCTTAGACCATGAGATCATGTCAATTGCTGATACCGGAAGGGTGCTTTGATGGCATCAAACGTCACACCGTAACGGGGTGACTATAAAGGTGTCGTTAAGTATTCGGAAAGTATTAGTTGAGGATCATGGATCAAGAGTGGGATTTGTCCATCCAAATGACGGAGAGATATACTCTGGGCCCTCTCGGTGATATCACATTGAAACCGCTTGCAAGCACGTGATATGATCACAAGGATGTTATATCACGGGAACGAGAAAAGAGTACTTGTCGGTAACGAGATTGAACAAGGTATGGTTGATACCAATGATCGAATCTCGGACAAGTAAAATATCGCGAGACAAAGGGAATAGTTCACGGCGTTGTTGGTTCACACGATCACGAGAGTCATCGTTGAATATATAGGAGTCATCACGGATCTCCAGATCCCGCTGTTGATTATTGATCGGAGAGGAGTCTCGATCATGTCTACCTTATTCGCGAACCGTAGGGTGACACACTTAAGGTTCGATGACGCGTTTGAGAGGATACGGAATATCGAAGAATATTTTGGGCAGCACCGAAATTGTTTCGGGGAAAATTGAAATAGTTCAAGGGGTCGGATGGTTGCTAATAGAATTAACAAATGATTCGAGGTGCTATATGCAAATGTTTGTTAATGGAATTAACAAATATAAATAAAGAAATAAAAAATGTTTTATTTATTTATTAAAAGAAAACCTTTGGATTTTCCAAGTGGAAAATTAAGGGAGCATGAGTGGGTGTGAGTGGAGCTTCCACTCACATGAAGAGGGAAGAGGTGGGGGCACACCATGGCTGGCCGCACCCCCTCTTGGGCTGCCTCCCCCTCCCCTATAAAAGGAGGGTGAGAGCTCCTCTTCTCCACACACTTGGCCACTTCCCTTTCCCTCCACCCGCTGCTCCATTTCATGGTTTCCGGCTTGGCGAAGCCCTGACCGTGGGATTCTTCTTCACCACCACGACGTCGTGCTGCTGGAGTTTTTCCGAGGGATCCTCTACTTCCGCGCCCCGCTGGATCGATGGAACGGAGGTCGTCATCAACCGTACGTGTGACCAATCACGGATGCACCGCCGGATTGCGGTGCTCATCTTCTCGCTATCGGGATCGGTGTGAGTACGACTATGTCGCACCCGGACTTCTAAAGGATACTCGCCGATCCGTTAAACAGTAGTATATTGGATTACGGGGCTTACCGGCACCCGCGTCCTCTTACGAGTAGGCCAACACACGTATGTGTGACAACCAACCCCTATCTGTTCAGCGTCGACGTAAACTATCCCATAGAAATCAGGATACTACCATTGACGTACTTCATACCATACACACATGGTACGTCAACGGAGTTAAACGAAATGATAACACAACATATCTCTAAGACACAAAAGTTGGAAATAAGTTGCAAAATAGCTCTCACTAGAGCAGAGATAGCAAATACAATCATCCAGAGGACACATGTCCCAACATAACATCATTACATCTCAGCGGAAGCATTCAAAGGGTCTGAGTACAGACAAATCCAAATAGGCCTAAAAAGCCAGGAAATGAAAGAAAGCCGGAGCCCATCCACGTAGTCTCGGATCCTGCCCGGGTCCACTACCTACTCGTCAGCAGCCTCGTCAAACTCCACGTAGTAGCCGTCACTGGGATCCTCGTAAGCGTAGTCTGCGGAAACCACAGCCCCAAAGGGGTCAGTACATAAACGTACTGGCAAGCAAGACTCACATTTCACCAAAGTGTAGCCCGTCAACACCAAGCACAGATGCCTTGGGTTCAACGGAAGAAAGGGGATATAAAAGATGCTGCAACTGGCTGCGCTAACCAACTACAGAACATACTACAACTTCCGACTAGCAGAAAGAAGATAAGGTAGCGTATCGTAACCAACTATAACTAACCACCAAACAAACCCATCCTGGATCTCGCCCCTTATCCAAAGAAGCAATCCGAGGATAACTCACACAGTTGGATTAGTGAATAATGGATCAAGTTGTTGTGTCAATAAGTCTATTACTAGTCAAGTTATCAATAGTTAGGTGTAAGTTGTTCTGAGTACTTGTTAGCCAGTACTTTCACCAAGTCAACCATAACCGCGGAAAACACGGCTTCTCGAGAAGATTTATCCCTGCAGGGGTGCACCAATTTGCCCGTACACGTAAGAATAACCCGCCAGATGGGATGCCTCCCACCAAGCGGGGCACTCAACACAACTCAACTCTTCTTCGCATCAAGCCCAAAGCACCTTGGGCGCACGGCTAATCGAGCCCCGAAGAAAGGGGACCCTCATAGCACTCTAAGAACGTGTCCCCCTATATGCCGACTACAAAAGTTCCACCCTGCGCTGGGCTCGCAAAAACATGCATGCGGCAAATGGAAAACACGAACTAAATGAGGCGATTTGGACGAGATGCGAATCGAATCAAATTGAGGGGGGCGCCCATACACGCTTCCCACATGCGGGTAGTGCGCTCATCATGGATGAGTAGACAAGACCCTTTTCCTATTAGGGTCGACACTAGCAGGCCTCAAAACCACACAGGGCCTCCTGCCGGTGCCTTATCAGCATATTATTATTAACAGGTTGATTGATTAACATCGAGCCCCCAGAACATAATAGTATAATAATCAGAAAGTAACGGGTAACAGACTCGAGCAAAACAACCTAAGCATGCTAGTAAGACACTGGCTCAAACAATGGGGTTGTAGGAGTGGAGATGAGGCAATATCAGGGTTAAGGGATTCATGTGATAGGTTCGTAACAGAAACAACGATACATATGGCTAGCATAAATAGACAACGGAAAGTATCGGTAACCAATGTTGAAATGGAACACAGTGGTTCATGTGAGTGATAACTTGCCTGCAAACTCAGCAGCCTGGTACTGAGCTAGATCCTCAGAAGGGGTGTCGTAAGTATCGTCTGTCTCAACGCCGTCGTCTATCCGAGAAGAAGCAAACAAACAATGCAGAAAGATAAACAATCAATATCATGGCATAGTGCACAATCATGGGATGATGCATGTCAAGTTAAGAGATGTATCAAAATAAACTAGTTGACATGGGAAACAATACATGATTAAATGGACCCACATGCAATTTTGAGTTGCATATGAAAAGCCCATGAATTTTGGTTGAAACAATTGTTTTCCAATTAACCAACAGGTGAAAGTGGATTAGCATGATGCATGCATGAGGAAAACAACAAAATAACAACAATAGAACCAATTGGAAATAAGGTTTACCAATTTAGAAATTTATTTATTAAGTTAGGGAATTTTTGGTTCCTTAAAGGGATTACACAAATAGTTGTTGTTTTCACCAATTTAAATTGTGCAAAATAAATAAAAAAATTCATATTTGAAAAGAATACAAAATTTTAGTTGGATTACATGTTTCACATATTGAAAAAGGAGTTAGGATGAATTTATTATGACTTAAACAAGATTAAACAAGTTTTAAATGAATTTAAAACAAGTTTGAGAATTATTTGAATTTTATTTGTTCCAAACATAAATTCAAGTTCATATTAGAAAAGTTTACACTTTTCTAGTTTGAAAACATATTTTACATGTTCAAAACTAATTTAATTTGAGCAAGTTATGAATTTAGCAAATTTAAATGATTTAAACAAGGTTTAAATTATTTAAGCAATTTTAATTATTCAAAACATGAAACAAAATTTATATTTGAATAGGTGGTTTGAAATAGCATGGAAAACATATTTTATTTATGTTATTTGGATTAATCATGAATTAGTTATGGACTTTATCAAATTACAAATGAATTGTTTGAATTCAAATTTGGAATGCATTTGGAAAATTCAAAACCGAAAACAAAGGTTATAGATAGATAGATAATTAAATTTAGGGCAGTGCACATATTTTATTTTTATTATTTGGGTTTATAAAACAAAAGTTATTAGCATTTTAATTTAGAGGACCAATCTGTAAAAAGAAAGGACCTAAACTGAAAAGAAAACTGGAAAAATTGTCCACACCGCGCAGTGACCTAGCCAGGGTCACTGCCAGTGGGCCTCAGGGGGCCAACGTGGCCCGCGTGCTGGCGTGGCAGCAGCAGTGGCTGACAGGGGGGCCACCCTGTCAGCGCGCTGCGCTAAAAAGATGGGATTTTTTTCGTGCGAGAGCCAGGGCTCGAACCCTGGCCTCTCCCGTGCGCGCGCTGTGGCGTTGCCACTGCGGTGGTGCGTTCGCTTCTGTCAGATAAGGGGCTGCAGTGTGGTTGAGGTTCAGTTAAGCGCATCTGAGATTTTAACTGAACGAACACTTGCTGAACTCCGTCAGAGAGGGAACGCCGGCGGCGATCACTTTGGACAGCGTGCTCGGGCTGCTTGCGCGTGCTGCGAACGTGTGTGCACGGATGCGTGCGCTGTGGTGTGTGCTTGCGATGCAGAGAGAGGAGGGCGGAGGCATCGACTGCTCACCGCGGCTGTAGTCGAGCAGAGGCCCGGTGTAGTTCGACGGCGGCGACAGTGACGAAGGCGTGGACGGCGTCGACAATCCAGACGGTGTCGAGCTCGATGAAGATGTTGTGGACGTAGAGGGAAGTGCGGTGTGCTCGTTCCAGAGGCTAGCTAGGGTGGAGGATGGCTGCAGCGACGGGGAGCATGGTGGGTTCAGTGGGCGGCGCTCCGGTGAGGTTAGGTGGTTGCAGAGAGAGGAAAATCCGGCGAGAGGGAGAGGGAAACAGCGGCGCGAGTGGGTAGCTAGGTACGCCTAGGGTTAGGGCTAGCTGCGGGGTCCTAGGTGGGTTCTTATAGGGCGCAGGGAGCGAGGACGGCCGTCGCTCCGCTACTGTGCCGCCGTGGCACCCCCGGATGACCTGCCGTACATGAAACAGAAGGAGGGGGTGCGAGCGAAGCGGTACGCGGGCCAGCACGGGAGGTAAGTTGGGCTGGGCTGCGGGCTGCTCCCTCTGCTGCGCGCGTTTTCCTTTTTTTTATAAATTTTATTCTTCTGTTTTTTTTGCAGCAAATAGAAATAGGAAGAAATAGATGGAAAGTTGGGGTAGGAAAATTATAGAAAAATTTGGGTGGCTTATTTATTGTGTTAGCAATCATTTGACCATTTTTATTTTCCATGAATTCAAAATTTAAGTGCTGTTTGGAAATGTTTCAAATTTGAATTAATTTGAGTATTGATTGAATTATCAAAAACAAGAATTTAATTAGGGTGAGCATATGATTTTAATTGGAAACAAATGAGCACAATTGTTTTGGTTATTTTCATAATTTCAAAAGTGGGTACTGTTTGCAAATTGATTCAATTTTGAATGAATTTGATAATTAAGTGATGATTAGTGAAAACCATATTTTTAATAGGGTGAACCCTATTAGTTAAATAGAACAAATGATTAGAATTGTTTGGTAATTTCATAATTTCAAAATTGGGTGCTGTTGATGTTTTTGATTGGAATTTGAAATACCAAATGAATTAAGTTTGGATTAATTAATTATTAAAAGCCATAATTTAATGGTTGAACCTTATGGATTAATTGGAAACAAAATGGTTGTTTTTATTTGAACTCTTTATTTAAAAGGTTGTAACATAACAAGTATGAAATAAATGTTTGAATAAAGTTTGAATTTGAATTGTGAAAACAGAGAAAACAGATGCAAACAAAAAGAAAACAAAGCAATGAGTATGATGACATGATGCAAAACTTTACTTAAAGCAAGAAACAAACATTCTAGGGGTATTTTCATACTTGGGATGTTACAAAACGCCCCCCTTGAAGGAATCGCGCCCCGAGATTCCTTACGGAGAAGAGAAAAGGTCCGGATAATTATTGCGAAGATCCTCTTCGGTCTCCCACGTTGCCTCTTTATCGGAATGATGGGACCACTGCACTTTCAAGACCTTGGTGCTCTTGTTGCGAGTCTTATGCTCGGTCTCATCGAGAATACGAACAGGGTGCTCCTCATAAGAGAGATCATCTTGCAGTTCAATGGAATCATGATCAACTGCATGCTCTGGATCTTTGAAACACTTCTTGAGCTGTGACACGTGAAACACATCGTGCACCTTTGATAGTTTTTCTGGAAGTTCAAGACGATAGGCATTTTCCGCACGCCTTGAGAGAATGTTGAAAGGACCAATGTATCTTGGTGCAAGCTTTCCTTTCACACCAAAACGATGAGTGCCTCTGAGGGGAGTTACACGAAGATATGCCTTGTCACCAGGTGCATAGATCATATCCCTGTGCTTGCTGTCATAGTAGCTTTTCTGACGAGACTGAGCAATCTCGAGATTGTCACGAATGATACGAACTTTCTCTTCGGCTTCCTTAACGATGTCAGGGCCTAAGAGTGAACGTTCACCAGCTCCAGACCAATTGATTGGGCTCCTGCATCTACGGCCATAGAGTGCTTCAAATGGTGCCATGCCTAGGCTTGCCTGGAAGCTGTTGTTGTAGGAGAATTCAGCATATGGAAGGCAATCCTCCCATTTCATGCCAAAGGAGAGACCACATGCTCTGAGCATATCCTCGAGAATCTGATTGACTCTTTCGACTTGCCCCTGAGACTGAGGGTGATAAGCTGTGCTGAACAGAAGTTTGGTGCCCAATGCTTCTTGAAAGCTTTTCCAGAAATGAGAAGTGAATATGCTTCCACGGTCTGAGCTTATTTCCAATGGAACACCATGAAGGGGAACAATCTTTGTTGTCTAGAGCTCTGCTAACTGGCTAGCTGAGATTGTTTCTTTGACAGCAAAGAAGTGAGCTACTTTAGTGAGACGATCAATAACAACGAAGATTGCATCGTTGCCCTTCTTGCACTTTGGAAAAAACCAGTGACGAAGTCCATTTCAATCATGTCCCACTTCCACTCAGGAATTTTCAGAGGTTGGAGTAGACCTGCTGTTTTCTGATGGACTGCCTTAACACGTTGACAAACGTCGCATTCAGAAACGTATTGAGCAATTTCACGTTTCATGCCAGGCCACCAATACAACGTCTTGAGATCCTGGTACATCTTTGTACTTCCAGGGTGGATGGAGAGAGGAGTTTCATGAGCCTCCTTGAGAATGACATCTTTGAGACTTTGAATCTGAGGAACTGCAATGCGTCCTTCGAGGAACACAGTTCCCTTGTCATCAATTGAGAAGGACTTGAATTTATCGTTGCCTTCTTTGATGTGTTCTACCATCTTCTTGATTTCAGCATCACGAAGTTGTTCAGAACGAATCTTGTCCTCGAGAGTTGGGCTGGCTGTCAAGCTAGCAAGATATCCTTGAGGAACAAGACCAAGGTTCAGCTTCTGGAATTCTTCATGAAGTGGAGGTTGGCTTTCCATGATCATGAGATTATTGCAATATGACTTGTGACTGAGAGCATCGGCCATAACATTAGCCTTGCCTGGAGTGTAAGCAATGGTGAGATCGAAGTCTTTAATCTTCTCAATCCATCTCCTTTGCCTGAGGTTCAGATCTGGTTGAGTGAAGATGTATTTCAGACTCTTATGATCGGAAAAGATTTCAGTGCGGTTACCCAACAAGTATTGTCTCCATTTCTTGAGGGCAAACACAACTGCTGCAAGTTCAAGATCATGTGTGGGATAGTTTTGCTCATGTGCATTCAACTGACGTGAAGCATAAGCCACAACTTGACGTTCTTGCATAAGAACTGCACCTAGACCTTGGAGAGATGCATCGCAGAATATCTGGAAAGGTTTGGTAGTATCTGGGCCAACCAGAACTGGTGTAGAAGTGAGTTTAGTCTTCAGGAGATTGAAACTTTCATCACATTGTGGAGACCAAACGAACTTCTTGTCCTTCTTGGTGAGATCAGTGAGAGGTTTGGCAATCTTGGAAAAGTTTTGGACGAAACGACGGCAATAGCTAGCCAAGCCAAGAAAACTTCTGACTTGTTTCACCGTCTTAGGAGGTTTCCAATCAACAATTGCTGTAACCTTTTCTAGATCAATGGCTATGCCCTTGGCTGAGATGACATGACCAAGGTAAGCAACTTCTGGAATCCAGAACTCACATTTGGAGAACTTGGCATATAGACGATGCTCACGAAGTTTCATGAGAGTGAGACGAAGATGTTCTCCATGCTCTTCCTCGGATTTGGAGTAGACAAGAATATCATCAAGATATACCACAACGAACTTGTCGAGGTATTCATGGAAGACAGAATTCATGAGTCTAGAGAATGTCGCCGGTGCATTGGTTAGACCAAAAGACATGACGGTGTATTCATATAGACCGTACCGAGTGGTGAAAGCTGTCTTTGGAATATCTTCCTTTCTGATCTTTATTTGATGGTAACCCATCCTCAAGTCCAACTTGGAGAATATTGAGGCTCCAGCAAGTTGATCAAAAAGATCATCGATACGAGGAATTGGATACTTGTTTTTGATGGTTTTCTCGTTGAGAGGACGATAGTCAACCACGAGTCTCTTTGTTTGATCCTTCTTCGCAACGAACAGAGTTGGGCAACCCCAAGCGGAGGAACTAGGTTGAATGTAACCTTTCTCCATGTACATATCGATTTGCTCCTTCAACAATTTCAGTTCAGGAGGAGCTATCTTGTATGGATGCTTAGAGATTGGAGCAGTACCTGGTTCAAGCTCGATCACGAACTCAACTGCTCTGTCCGGAGGCATTCCTGGCAATTCTTCTGGGAAGACGTCAGGGAATTCACAAACCACCGGAACATTTTCGAGTAGAGGTAGAGGTTTTGCATCGAGTGTGCATAGATGAATAGACCTTGATCCATATGGAGAATAGACTATCTGGCCAGAAGGGTGGGATAGAGTTATTGACTTTTGAGCACAGTCAATTTTAGCTTCGTTGGTCTTCAACCAATCCATGCCCAGAATGACATCAATGTCAGAATTTCCCAGCAACATGAGTGAAGCAAGGAATATGCGACCTCCAATTAGGATTTGATTGTCCTTACTTATCTTGGAAGTCAACATTTGAGATCCCGGAGAGTGAACGGTGTTTTGATTGCTTAGTGGAACCAGAACTAGGTTGTACGTTGTTGCAAAGATCTTTGACACAAAAGAATGTGATGCTCCGGTATCAAACAACACTTTAGCTGGAAAAGAGTTTACGGGTAATATACCGAGAACGACGTCAGCAGCTTCCTCAGCTTTGTCGGCCTTGATATGATTCACCCTCGCGGTCCTCCCGACAGGCCTGTTGTTGGAGTTGAAGGCTTTAGCCGGGGGGGCACGCACCATTGCCTGGCTGGTGTTGGGGCGAGGAGGTGGAGGTAGCTGCCTCTGGGTGCACTTGTCAGCGTAGTGCCCCGTCTCCTTGCACTTGAAGCAAGTGACGACACGAGGAGGACCTAGCCTTGGCTGCCCCATTGGAACCCTCTGACCATGCATCTGAGATGGGTTGGGTGGGCGGGGAGCAAAGCCTGGAGAAGCTTGGGCATATGGAGCCCGAGTGACAGCACCATTTGGCACCCAGATGCGGCGCTTCTGCGGAGGGGTGGTCATGTTGGAGGAGGAACCACCCTCACGCGAGTGCTTCCGAGACTACTCGAACGCCTTGCGCCCATTTTCTTCATTGAGCGCGGTGTTCACGAGCTCCTCGAAGTCTTTGCACTTGATGTTGGTGAGTGCGTACTTGAGTTCCGGGTTAAAACCTCGGCGGAACCTTGCCATCTTCTTGGTCTCAGTGGACACCTCATCACCAGCGTATCGAGCGAGGCGATTGAACTCATTCTGATAGCCGATGATGTCCATCTTGCCTTGCCTAAGAGAGCAAAACTCTTCACGCATCCTTTCCATGAGACCATATGGAATGTGGATCTTCAGGAAAGCTTCCTTGAAACAGCCCCAGGTGATTGGGTAGCCAGCTCTCATGGTCTGGTAGTTCTCCCACCAAGTAGCTGCCTGACCCTTCAGTAGGTAGGAGGCATACTTGACTTTGTCTTCCTCAGCAACGTGAGCAATGTCCAGAGCCCTGGCCATCTCCCGGATCCAGTCATCAGCATCCAGAGGCTCGCGTGTTGCCACGAAAGCTCTCGGCCCCAGACTGAGGAACTCCTTGATGCTGACCCGTGGAGCATTCTGGTTGTTGTGCTGGTTAGTCTGAAACTGGGCCATCTGTGCCATGACCTGGGTCATCTGAGTCAACAGCTCCGTTATTGGCGGTGGCTCAGGCGGGTTGTTCCTTGTTGGCGGCATCCTGAATAGACATGCATTTTAGCACAACAACAGAAAAGGATAGACTTGGTAACCGAAAAGAGAGATTATCCCGACGCATGAATAGATAACCAACTGGTACATCATCACATGTTCAAATACATCAGAATATCCAACACACCATAAATGGTTCAAAAGCCAAGGATAACTAAACATAGCTAAGAATGGATACATCGGTACTCCCATGCTCATCACGCAGGACGGCGGTGAGTAGTACGACGAGAGGTACGGTGAGGAGCACGCCCACGAAAGTAGGTAGAACGACGATCCACATAGATCTGACGTGGTCTGAGAGCGACTCTAGGTGTGGTGAAGTACATAGCGTCGACTCCCTGTGCTCCAAAGCGGGGAATCCCTATGTATCCAGCACCAAGGTTGAGGAGTGGACCTCTGATCGGCTCGTAACCTCCAGCATCTGGCAGACAACGACCAACTGGCTGATTGAAACGTGCAAAGCGCTCATCTCCAACAAAGTCTGTGGTGTAAGTCGCCAGACGAGTCAAAGCAAGGTAGAGCTGCTCCCTGACTGAGGCCAACTCCTGAGAAAGTGTGGTGGCAACTGCGTCACTGTGCCTCACAAACTGAGCGGTGGTGTGCAGCCTGGTGTTATCATGCTCGTAGACATCCAAGTTGTCGTAGAGAGTGAAGTGAGCTCCCTCCGAAGTGATGTAACCACGGGGGATGTGGCGATAGATAGAATCGTCAAATCCCCAGTAGTCAGCACGAAGGACGGTGAGACTCACATAAGCTGCCTGCTGCACAGCCATATCCACTGTGGAACCTACTGCCTCGTAGCGGTGGACAACACTCATGCCATCATCTGACAGAATGTAGACGATAGCCTGGTAGTAGGTCTGGTCAAACTCTCGCTGCTGCTCGTAGACCTGGTACTCTGGTGCCCAACGGAACCCTAGATAAGTGACCATGTCTCTCAGCATCTCCGGATAACCGGCAGTGCTCTCGCAACGAGTCATCCGAACCACCTGCGGGTAGAACCTGAGATCCATCTGCAGATGATCGGGGAATTTTGATTAGACGCCGGTAGAGAACTGAAGTGGAAAGCAACAACAAGGTTTCAACGGACGAAAAGTTTGTTGAGATGAACAGGATATCGAAGCAACATCGGGAAACACGAGACCAAAAACTCCTGAGGTACTACGGAGAACCCAAAACACGTGAAAACCTAACTTGAAAGTTTAGATGAGAAGAGAAAACAACGTTGCACTTCCTTACCAGAAATGGGTGGGTGGGTGGGGAAAGAAGAAAAATGGCAGAATTCCTACTCTCACGTTTAATTTTTCCTATATAGCTACAAAATAGTTTCTAGACTCAACTGCGACCAGTAAAAGGGATCCTACAGGCAGACAGGCTCTGATACCATTTGTCGCACCCGGACTTCTAAAGGATACTCGCCGATCCGTTAAACAGTAGTAGATTGGATTACGGGGCTTACCGGCACCCGGGTCCTCTTACGAGTAGGCCAACACACGTATGTGTGACAACCAACCCCTATCTGTTCAGCGTCGACGTAAACTATCCCATAGAAATCAGGATACTACCATTGACGTACTTCATACCATACACACATGGTACGTCAACGGCGTTAAACGAAATGATAACACAACATATCTCTAAGACACAAAAGTTGGAAATAAGTTGCAAAATAGCTCTCACTAGAGCAGAGATAGCAAATACAATCATCCAGAGGACACATGTCCCAACATAACATCATTACATCTCAGCGGAAGCATTCAAAGGGTCTGAGTACAGACAAATCCAAATAGGCCTAAGAAGCCGGGAAATGAAAGAAAGACGGAGCCCATCCGTGTAGTCTCGGATCCTGCCCGGGTCCGCTACCTACTCGTCAGCAGCCTCGTCAAACTCCACGTAGTAGCCGTCACTGGGATCCTCGTAAGCGTAGTCTGCGGAAACCACAGCCCCAAAGGGGTCAGTACATAAACGTACTGGCAAGCAAGACTCACATTTCACCAAAGTGTAGCCCGTCAACACCAAGCACAGATGCCTTGGGTTCAACGGAAGAAAGGGGATATAAAAGATGCTGCAACTGGCTGCGCTAACCAACTACAGAACATACTACAACTTCCGACTAGCAGAAAGAAGATAAGGTAGCGTATCGTAACCAACTATAACTAACCACCAAACAAACCCATCCTGGATCTCGCCCCTTATCCAAAGAAGCAATCCGAGGATAACTCACACAGTTGGATTAATGAATAATGGATCAAGTTGTTGTGTCAATAAGTCTATTACTAGTTAAGTTATCAATAGTTAGGTGTAATTTGTTCTGAGTACTTGTTAGCCAGTACTTTCACCAAGTCAACCATAACCGCGGAAAACACGGCTTCTCGAGAAGATTTATCCCTGCAGGGGTGCACCAATTTGGTCGTACACGTAAGAATAACCCGCCAGATGGGATGCCTCCCACCAAGCGGGGCACTCAACACAACTCAACTCTTCTTTGCATCAAGCCCAAAGCACCTTGGGCGCACGGCTAATCGAGCCCCGAAGAAAGGGGACCCTCATAGCACTCTAAGAACGTGTCCCCCTATATGCCGACTACAAAAGTTCCACCCTGCGCCGGGCTCGCAAAAACATGCATGCGGCAAATGGAAAACACGAACTAAATGAGGCGATTTGGACGAGATGCGAATCGAATCAAATTGAGGGGGGCGCCCATACACGCTTCCCACATGCGGGTAGTGCGCTCATCATGGATCAGTAGACAAGACCCTTTTCCTATTAGGGTCGACACTAGCAGGCCTCAAAACCACACAGGGCCTCCTGCCGGTGCCTTATCAGCATATTATTATTAACAGGTTGATTGATTAACATCGAGCCCCCAGAACATAATAGTATAATAATCAGAAAGTAACGGGTAACAGACTCGAGCAAAACAACCTAAGCATGCTAGTAAGACACTGGCTCAAACAATGGGGTTGTAGGAGTGGAGGTGAGGCAATATCAGGGTTAAGGGATTCATGTGATAGGTTCGTACCAGAAACAACGATACATATGGCTAGCATAAATAGACAACGGAAAGTATCGGTAACCAATGTTGAAATGGAACACAGTGGTTCATGTGAGTGATAACTTGCCTGCAAACTCAGCAGCCTGGTACTGAGCTAGATCCTCAGAAGGGGTGTCGTAAGTATCGTCTGTCTCAACGTCGTCGTCTATCCGAGAAGAAGCAAACAAACAATGCAGAAAGATAAACAATCAATATCATGGCATAGTGCACAATCATGGGATGATGCATGTCAAGTTAAGAGATGCATCAAAATAAACTAGTTGACATGGGAAACAATACATGAATAAATGGACCCACATGCAATTTTGAGTTGCATATGAAAAGCCCATGAATTTTGGTTGAAACAATTGTTTTCCAATTAACCAACAGGTGAAAGTGGATTAGCATGATGCATGCATGAGGAAAACAACAAAATAACAACAATAGAACCAATTGGAAATAAGGTTTACCAATTTAGAAATTTATTTATTAAGTTAGGGAATTTTTGGTTCCTTAAAGGGATTACACAAATAGTTGTTGTTTTCACCAATTTAAATTGTGCAAAATAAATAACAAAATTCATATTTGAAAATAATACAAAATTTTAGTTGGATTACATGTTTCACATATTGAAAAAGGAGTTAGGATGAATTTATTATGACTTAAACGAGATTAAACAAGTTTTAAATGAATTTAAAACAAGTTTGAGAATTATTTGAATTTTATTTGTTCCAAACATAAATTCAAGTTCATATTAGAAAAGTTTATACTTTTCTAGTTTGAAAACATATTTTACATGTTCAAAACTAATTTAATTTGAGCAAGTTATGAATTTAGCAAATTTAAATGATTTAAACAAGGTTTAAATTATTTAAGCAATTTTAATTATTCAAAACATGAAACAAAATTTATATTTGAATAGGTGGTTTGAAATAGCATGGAAAACATATTTTATTTATGTTATTTGGATTAAGCATGAATTAGTTATGGATTTTATCAAATTACAAATAAATTGTTTGAATTCAAATTTGGAATGCATTTGGAAAATTCAAAACAGAAAACAAAGGTTATAGATATATAGATAATTAAATTTAGGGCAGTGCACATATTTTATTTGTATTATTTGGGTTTATAAAACAAAAGTTATTAGCATTTTAATTTAGAGGACCAATCTGTAAAAAGAAAGGACCTAAACTGAAAAGAAAAATGGAAAAATTGTCCACACCGCGCAGTGACCTAGCCAGGGTCACTGCCAGTGGGCCTCAGGGGGCCAACGTGGCCCGCGTGCTGGCGTGGCAGCAGCAGTGGCTGACAGGGGGGCCACCCTGTCAGCGCGCTGCGCTAAAAAGATGGGATTTTTCCCGTGCGAGAGCCAGGGCTCGAACCCTGGCCTCTCCCGTGCGCGCGCTGTGGCGTTGCCACTGCGGTGGTGCGTTCGCTTCTGTCAGATAAGGGGTTGCAGTGTGGTTGAGGTTCAGTTAAGCGCATCTGAGATTTTAACTGAACGAACACTTGCTGAACTCCGTAAGAGAGGGAACACCGGCGGCGATCACCGTGGACAGCGTGCTCGGGCTGCTTGCGCGTGCTGCGAACGTGTGTGCACGGATGCGTGCGCTGTGGTGCGTGCTTGCGATGCAGAGAGAGGAGGGCGGAGGCATCGACTGCTCACCGCGGCTGTAGTCGAGCAGAGGCCCGGTGTAGTTCGACGGCGGCGACAGTGACGAAGGCGTGGACGGCGGCGACAATCCAGACGGCGTCGAGCTCGATGAAGATGTTGTGGACGTAGAGGGAAGTGCGGCGTGCTCGTTCCAGAGGCTAGCTAGGGTGGAGGATGGCTGCAGCGACGGGGAGCATGGTGGGTTCAGTGGGCGGCGCTCCGGTGAGGTTAGGTGGTTGCAGAGAGAGGAAAATCCGGCGAGAGGGAGAGGGAAACGGCGGCGCGAGTGGGTAGCTAGGTACGCCTAGGGTTAGGGCTAGCTGCCGGGTCCTAGGTGGGTTCTTATAGGGCGCAGGGAGCGAGGACGGCCGTCGCTCCGCTACTGTGCCGCCGTGGAACCCCCGGATGACCTGCCGTACATGAAACAGAAGGAGGGGGTGCGAGCGAAGCGGTACGCGGGCCAGCGCGGGAGGTAAGTTGGGCTGGGCTGCGGGCTGCTCCCTCTGCTGCGCGCGTTTTCCTTTTTTTATAAATTTTATTCTTCTGTTTTTTTTTATAGGAAGAAATAGATGGAAAGTTGGGGTAGGAAAATTATAGAAAAATTTGGGTGGCTTATTTATTGTGTTAGCAATCATTTGACCATTTTTATTTTCCATGAATTCAAAATTTAAGTGCTGTTTGGAAAGGTTTCAAATTTGAATTAATTTGAGTATTGATTGAATTATCAAAAACAAGAATTTAATTAGGGTGAGCATATGATTTTAATTGGAAACAAATGAGCACAATTGTTTTGGTTATTTTCATAATTTCAAAAGTGGGTACTGTTTGCAAATTGATTCAATTTTGAATGAATTTGATAATTAAGTGATGATTAGTGAAAACCATATTTTCAATAGGGTGAACCCTATTAGTTAAATAGAACAAATGATTAGAATTGTTTGGTAATTTCATAATTTCAAAATTGGGTGCTGTTGATGTTTTTGATTAGAATTTGAAATACCAAATGAATTAAGTTTGGATTAATTAATTATTAAAAGCCATAATTTAATGGTTGAACCTTATGGATTAATTGGAAACAAAATGGTTGTTTTTATTTGAACTCTTTATTTAAAAGGTTGTAACATAACAAGTATGAAATAAATGTTTGAATAAAGTTTGAATTTGAATTGTGAAAACAGAGAAAACAGATGCAAACAAAAAGAAAACAAAGCAATGAGTATGATGACATGATGCAAAACTTTACTTAAAGCAAGAAACAAACATTCTAGGGGTATTTTCATACTTGGGATGTTACAGACTACGCCAACAACGAGATTTGATCTCGTACCACTTTGAGTCTTCGAGGGTATGTGTTCTCCTTAAACCCTCTCGTTGTCCGTTGCACTTCGTCTCCTAGATTAGATCTTGGCCTTTCGGGTGAATCTCGCGTAGGAATTTTTTTGTTTTCTATGAAACGAACCCTTCAGTGGTATCAGAGCCGGATCTATGCGTAGATGTTTTGTACGGGTAGAACACATATGAGTATGTGGGCGTTGATGATCATGTTATTGCCTCCTTGAGTATTTTATGATCTTAGTGGCATAGTAGGATGAAGCTGCCCCAGACTAAGTTTACGTGTACTATGTACGCGAGAGTTGTCTCACTTGTGGCTAAGGGGGTGTCCGTTTCTCCTACTATAGTTAAGATCTAATCTACGAAGGGTTGTTAAAAATATGTTTATCAACGTTGTGGTTGATGTTCGTAGGTATGAACGGTTCTATCCTCGAAAGCCCTAAGCCACGTAAAATATGCAAAAATAAATTAGAGGCGTCTAATTAGTTTTTGCTGGACATGTGATGTGATATGGTCAATATTAAAAATTTGATTATGAGATGATCTATTTTGTAAATTATTGATATACCGGAAGGTATCCATATGGTTGTCTTCTTATTGATGGACAATCAAGTATGGGGTACCGTGGTACTTGGTACCACGCCGGTGGAATGATTGAGATCATACCATAATGCACGTGATGGCGATCAAGTGCAAGAAGGACCATATCATATCATGTTATCCTTTCATGTGATGTTTGTGATGTTAATCGTTTTTATGCATCTTGTTTTGCTTAGATAACGATGGTAGCATTATAAGATGATCCCTCTCACTTAATATCAAGATAATAATGTGTTCTTCCTTAAGTATGCACCGTTAAGAAAGTTCGTCGTTTCGAGACACCACGTGATGATCGGGTGTGATAGACTCAACGTTCGCATACAACGGGTGTTTTCAAGCCTAGCATTTACAGACATGGCCTTGAAACACACGCAATACTACGGTTCTACTTGGCGAGCCTAGCATGTACAGACATGGCCTCGGAACACGTAACCGAAAGGTAAAGCACGAGTCATATGTATGATATGATGAACATGTCGATGTTCGCCTTTGAAACTACATCATCTCACGTGATGATCGGTTTTGGTGTAGTGAATTTGGTTCGTGTAATCACTAAAGACGACTAAGAGGGATGTTGTTTCTGAGTGGGAGTTCATGGTATAACTTTGAATTAACTTGAACTTATTTATCATGAACAACAAATCAAAGTGAATTTGCACAAATTGTAGTATTCATTGGCATCCACATAACTACCTTACACTTAGATTGTTAATTGAGATATAACTGTTATGATCTGGTAAATACTATTTAAGATTGGTACCGTATTAGTGAAATTTAAAATTGAATCCTATTGTAAATTTTCGGTATTTCCTACCTAGCTCCATGTGATCAATGATTGATTGATCTATAGAGCAACCAATTCCTACTTAGAATCCAAAGTCATGGTTGCTTCCTTATTACTTTATCTTCAAAAGAATGTTTTGTTGATCAAGGTGATTTAGGAACTGAAAAGAGTTGTTTTCAGAAACAATCAAGTGAAAGATATATTGATATCTAGAAACTTATTTGTGGCAACATGACTGAGTATAATTTAGCGTGACAATGTTTGCTTATATTATCTGAATGTATGCAAATTTAGCGTGACAATATTTGCTTATATTATCTGAATATATGCAATGATTGAAGACGCTAGGCGTTTGAATATTCCAAGAAGTTGGCGCTAAAAATTATCCTCAAAATCCCTTCCTTCGAGCTATAGTAGCTTAATCATAAAATTGTTATGATGGGATGGATTAGAAGTATGGGTAAAGTAGTTTACCTTACTTGGAAATTGGTAAGAGTGGAATCTAGAAGAATGCTATTAGTATGGTGATATTAGTAGAACAATCAAACTCAAAGTATGACTCAATGGGTGATAGTATATGACTAACACGCCAAAGAAAATGAGCTAGTAAGACTAGCATTGTTTGATGTTGAAGGATTCTTCTATAAAGGAAAGGGAATATTGAAAATAGAATTACAAAAAGATATATGGCAGAAAAAGAAGATAACTGTAAAGTCCAGCTCAAGAGTATATGCTTGATATACAAGTTATAGATGTATTACTAGTTAACAAAGTATTTTTTGGGTATTTTGATACCACATTGGTTGGTATGAGTTGTCATACAAAGCAACGCAATGCAAGAAATACAAGGGCTTAAAAGGAACTAGTAATAGATGTGGAATCAATTATGACAAGAACATAAATAAAGTGTTATTGTGTTCATTGTAGTATCGAACCGAACATTCAAGATTTATTTTAAGAACTTAATAAGTTGTTATTTTGTTCTAGTCTTCTATGAGAACAAATGAGATTGTTCAAACTATGACCATATTCCATAATTGATGGATATGTTAATTTAAATCATGTTGGTGAAGTAAACATCTATAAGACTAAATGCTAAACGTTGCAAGACGTGGAAGCGTTTCACTTAAATTGTGACACCACCATTTTAGTTCATATCGGAAAGGAAAACATGAAGGAACTCCATATTGATGAACTTCCGGAGTCATTTTATTTTGAATAAATTGACGCTTGTGAGACCTCTTCCAAAAGATAACTAGAATTCCGTTCTTAGGCCAAAGTAGAATGGACGACTAATTTAGTGGAGATTATACATATTGATGTATATAGTCCATTATGTGTAGTCATGTATGGTGGATTAATTTTTCCTTCATAAAATTTTGTCGACGACTTGAGTAGATATGTGAGTATATCTATTTAAAGGGAACGGAGTTTGACATTTTGAATTGGTTCAAAAGGTTGTTAATGTGAAGTTAAAATCAATGTAACAAGATACTCAAGTATTTATGATTGGATCATAAAGGATAAAGTTTGAGTTCCAAGTTTAGCAAAACATCTGAGAAGTTGCAGAATTGTTCTACAACTTATACTTCTCGAGTACCCCACATTAGATTGGAGTATTCAAAAGACAAAATCAAACCTTGTTTGACATGGTAAGATTAATAAAAATGCCATTATAATTTTGTAGTTTATACATTAGTGACAACCGTTTTCCACTAAAAAGAGCACCATCATGATCTGTTGAAATTGACAACATATAAGATATGGTTTGGGTACTGACCCGAATTGTCACTTTCTTAAGTTTTGGTATGCATAGCATGTGTAAAATGTTTACAACCAAAATAGGATAAATATATGTTTATAAGGTTATCCCAAATAAAACATTGGGTATTTCTCCTATCACCGAACCAAAAGAAAAATGTTGTTTGTCAGAAAGGGTTGATTTCTCGAGAAAGTAGTTCTTGTGAAACAAGTGAGTGGGAGCACAATACAAACTCAACGAGATTAGAGAATCTCCGTTATCATGTCAAGAGTAGCGCATCACTGGAAGTTGTTCCGGGGTTTACTATTTTGACTAAGTAGAAGACACTACAAATGTTGTAGATACTTCAAATGAGTTTGCGAACTGTACCAGAAAAGTCCAAAAACTTTATACTTAGAACAACTTGTGGTTTAAGTGTAAAGTGTTGTTTTGACAACAAAAGGACCTGGACCTTATAAAGGAAGCAAATGATGGGCCTTGACTTCGTAAAATTGACTATGAGTCATTATATCCGCCATAGTATCCTTGTATGAATATCAAGTATGTGACTTGGTAGTCCTTTCGATAGGCATGATGCCTAACGATAGCAAAAGGGTCTATATAGCGACAAAGACATGGATTTTACATCTTTTGAAAGTTGTACTTATCGAAAAGTTGTTTTCGACGAAGTTCAAAGAGTTGACTACTACAATATTTTGATCTTCCGTAGTGATGCTTTAGTCTTTGCGGATAGTTCTAGCAAAAGGTTACATATTATGATATGGCAGTTGAATAACAAAACCAACTCTCCTCTCGAGGAAGTTTGATCAAGGATGTGTACTTGACACAGTCTGAGAGTTTTGTAAAATTCAAAAGGTTGCTAGAAAGGTATGCACACTTCAATGGTTGAAGTGAGCATAACGAATTTGAAATCTTTACCTTAATGAAGTTATCAAAATAGTTTGATTCCATCATGAAAGATAAAGATGCTTTTAGAGTTACAAGAAATTAAGTGGGAGCGCTATGATATATTTCCAATACTTTATGTAGATGACATATGGTTGATTGGAAAATATGTATTTTAAATTAACACGGTTAAGATTTTCATATTGATGAAAGGCTTAGAAGATATTGGGCATCGATATCTATAAAAGATGGATTGAAGCGCCTGATATGATTGAAGCCAAATTACATAGATAAAATATTGAAGTAAGTCAATATAAAAATGATAAGAAGGAGTTCTTGTCACATGGAAAATAATTGAGCAAGATTCATGTGTTTTGACACATGATGAGGATCATTGAAATTGAGATTTCTAAGTCATGTTTCCATGCTATGTACACAACCAGATGAGTCCTATGCTCTAAAATGTTATAGCAGGATAATTCATGTGATGATTAGACAACAGTGGGAGAGATCCTTGTGTCATTTTAGAAATGCTAAGGATATGTTTTCCTATGTAGTAATGACAAAATATTAGTTGTAATATGTTACACTAATAGTCTTGTCATTTATTCAAGAAATTTTATCTCAATTTAAATATGTGATGAAGGGTAGCACAATAGGATGGAAGAAAGTTCCATGCTGGATTTGAAAGAGTTTCAAAATTAAAATATTGTGACAGATACTACAACAAATGCTAAAGTATATCGTTGTGTTGACAACTGGTAATAAGCGTATTTTGTGTCAAGGAGTTCTTTATTGAACTTGGTGAATTTCCAAGAATGCTGAAACTTTGAAGCTACATTTTCCCAATGTTAGTAAATCGGTTTAAGCTGAGGAATTAAGGTATCACCGGAACTTGGTGAATTTCCAAGAATGCTAACACTATGAAGCTACATTTTCACAATGTTAGTGACATCAGTTTAAGCTAAGGAATTAAGTTTTCACCGATCGACCATATATATACAAAGCCATCTCATTAGATAATGAGTGATGCGTGTAGACGCAAAGAACATGCAAATACAATAGGACCTGAACAGTTCAGATCTTTTTGATGATGTTTACCACATGCGAAGCATGGTAATAACACTCGAACGCCATATGTGTTAAGTTCTTACATACTAGATTATTGACTCTAGTGCAAGTGGGAGACTGAAGGGAATATGCCCGAGAGGCAATAATAAAATGGTTATTATCTTATTCCTTGTTTATGATGAATGTTTATTTCTCATGCTAGAATTGTATTAACCGGAAACGTTGATACATGTGTGCTTAATAAACAAACAATGGTTCCTAGTAAAGCCTCTCTTTTAACTAGCTCGTTGATTAATAGATGATCAAGGTTTCCTGATCATGAACATTCGATGTTGTTAATAATGGGATCATGTCATTAGAAGAATGATGTGATGAACATATACCCAAAGAGAATATAGCAATGCGATCAAGTCATTTATTTTTACATTGTTATATCAAACATACGAAGTAACTTATTCCTTAGACCATGAGATCATGTCAATCGCTGATACCAGAAGGGTGCTTTGATGGCATCAAACGTCACACCGTAACAGGGGTGACTATAAAGGTGTCGTTAAGTATTCGGAAAGTATTAGTTGAGGATCATGGATCAAGAGTGGGATTTGTCCATCCAAATGACGGAGAGATATACTCTGGGCCCTCTCGGTGATATCACATCGAAACCGCTTGCAAGCGCGTGATATGATCACAAGGATGTTATATCACGGGAACGAGAAAAGAGTACTTGTCGGTAACGAGATTGAACAAGGTATGGTTGATATCAATGATCGAATCTCGGACAAGTAAAATATCGCGAGACAAAGGGAATAGTTCACGGCGTTGTTGGTTCGCACGATCACGAGAGTCATCGTTGAATATATAGGAGTCATCACGGATCTCCAGATCCCGCTGTTGATTATTGATCGGAGAGGAGTCTCGATCATGTCTATCTTATTCGCGAACCGTAGGGTGACACACTTAAGGTTCGATGACGCGTTTGAGAGGATACGGAATATCGAAGAATATTTTGGGCAGCACCGAAATTGTTTCGGGGAAAATTGAAATAGTTCAAGGGGTTTTTCGTCGGATGGTTGTTAATAGAATTAACAAATGATTCGAGGTTCTATATGCAAATGTTTGTTAATGGAATTAACAAATATAAATAAATAGATAAAAATGTTTTATTTATTTATTAAAAGAAAACCTTTGGATTTTCCAAGTGGAAAATTAAGGGAGCATGAGTGGGTGTGAGTGGAGCTTCCACTCACATGAAGAGGGAAGAGGTGGGGGCACACCATGGTTGGCCGCACCCCCTCTTGGGCTGCCTCCCCCTCCCCTATAAAAGGAGGGTGAGAGCTCCTCTTCTCCACACACTTGGCCACTTCCCTTTCCCTCCACCTGCTGCTCCATTTCATGGTCTCCGGCTTGGCGAAGCCCTGACCGTGGGATTCTTCTTCACCACCACGACGTCATGCTGCTGGAGTTTTTCCGAGGGATCCTCTACTTCCGCGCCCCGCTGGATCGAGGGAACGGAGGTCGTCATCAACCGTACGTGTGACCAATCACGGATGCACCGCCGGATTGCGGTGCTCATCTTCTCGCTATCGGGATCAGTGTGAGTACGACTACGCCAACAACGAGATTTGATCTCGTACCACTTTGAGTCTTCGAGGGTATGTGTTCTCCTTAAACCCTCTCGTTGCCCGTTGCACTTCGTCTCCTAGATTAGATCTTGGCCTTTCGGGTGAATCTCGCGTAGGAAAATTTTTGTTTTCTATGCAACGACCCCTTCACGAGGGCATTAAGGCCATCATCCACGGCCATCTTCATCACCGTTGTTGTCTCCTATGATGAGGAGAGAGTAGTTCTCCCCTAGGGATGAGGGATCTATCGGTAGCTATGTGTTTCATCTATCTCTCCCATGGTGTGATATTTTTGTGATTGTGAGATTTGTAATCTAGTTGAATAAGTAGATTATATTCTTCATCTGTTATGCTAATCAAGTGGTTTTGATATTAGATCTCCGTAGACACGTTGATCATGGTGTAATGGTGACAGTGTGTGCACCTTGTGGTTCAGCATGATATTTATATCTTGTATTGTATGACCCTATGAAATTGTGGTGTTTTTCTAGTACCTTCTAGGGCGCTCAAGTTGACAGTGTGGGGTTAACTAGACATGGGAATGCGACTTTAAGGTGTGCTTTGTAGCCCTGTGCAATGAATTGGTGTTTGTTATCCGACCGGAGAGTGGTTCGGAGTTGCATAGTGAAGAGAGATATTTATGCATTCAAGTATTTTATCATTGTTGAGAGTGTCCACTAGTGAAAGTAGGATCCCTAGGCCTTGTTTCTAAGCGTTGAAACACCGTTTATAATCAGTTCTGATACATGTTCACTTGCTGCTATTTTTATTTCAGATTCCTATTATCACTTATAAATATCCGTATTACTTTTATTTTACTCTCTCTTTGCCGAACTAGTGCACATATTCAACTGACAATTATATTAGGTGTGTTAGGGACACAATAGACTTCTTGTATCGTAATTGCAGGGTTGCTTGAGAGGGATAACTTTGACCTCTTCCTCCCTGAGTTCGATAAACCTTGGATAATCCACTTAAGGAAAACTTGCTGTTGTTCTACAAACCTCTGCACTTGGAGGCCCAACACTGTCTACAAGAATAGAAGCGTGCGTAGACATCATCTGCCCAGTGTGGTGTTCCATAACCACATTGGTGCACTTGTAAAAGTTTTCGGCCGGTTCCCCGCTAATGAACGGGTAATTCAGTCCCTCTTTTTTAATAAAATGAGGCAATGTTGCCCGTTTTGTTTAAAAAAGAAGCGGATTAAGCTCATTGATAAGCTTGATGTTAAAGCTGAAATAACTCCTCTCATTGCAACTGTGCAAGCTACATTAAGAGAGGCTAATGATTATGTTTGTAAATATAGACGTGACGAGGAGACCAAATAGGCTAAAGTTAAACATGTTTAAAAAATTAAAAATAATACGAAGTATTTTTTTTTACCTTAGTAGTAAAAATGCCCGTGCGATGCACCGGGAGAGAAAACAATATTTGTCACGGAGATGCGTTAAGTTACGACACTACAAACTATAAGACAATGTAAAATTGAGAGATAACTTGAAAGATCACATATTAATAATTGCTCAAATTTTAGATGTGTAAGAATGCTCTAGTGAACAATCCTTGTTGGCAATTTCCTTTTTGACCACCATCGTCGATGGTGTTATTGATGACAACTTGATCAATTGTAGGAAGATGATCTTGCGAGCTCCTCGTTCATCGACTTTTCATGTTGGTGAACAGCACCAGTGGCGGAGCGTGAAGAAAAACAAAGGGAGGGGGGAGGGGGGGGATTGCCTATAATGTCAAACAATCACTTCCAAATCTTGCACTTCATGTTCAGGAGCACAAAATCCTAAGCACTCCACTTGCATCGTCTCTTTTTATTTTCTAGTATGTCTACATGATTTTATCTTGAAGAACTGAACCAAAGATACCTAACAGGTGTATCTAAAAAGTAGTAGATCTGCTCCAAAGCATCTGAATTAACGTGTACCCGTAGAAAAAAGCTCTAAAATATTCCAGTCAGCTTAAAACAGTAAGGAATAAAATGGGCAATCATGACATCCAACATTTTAAGCTAATTCTATTTCTCTAGATCACTACACGGCAAAACGATTAAACAATCTATGACTGGATTTTTTGCATGCCTTGGTCGATTTGGTCCTCCACTACGTCCAAGTAAAGTGGAAAAAAATACAGTAAACAAATCCAAATGGCAATGGTGGACCGTTTGAACAGTGCAGCACACATTTGACCGACTCGGTGGTTCGCGCGTGTGTGTCCCAGTAATTCTTTTTCGTACTCAACCTCTTCTCAATCCCCATTATCCACTCCTAGCGAGCTCCCGGCCAGTCACGCCGGATGCCATTTGGTCTCGGCCTGGACAGCTCGATGGCGGGTTGAAACATTATCCACTCCTAGAGAGCTCCCAGACAATCGCGCCACTCCCGGCGAGCTCCCTGAGTCCCATACGCGAGCTCTCCACCGGCGGCCGGTCGTCATTCGGTCTCGGCCTAGACAGCTCGAGGCGGTTCAAAGTGGGAAGCCACGGAGTAGATGATAGGTGGTGTGGTGGAGCTCGCCTTCCGGTACTGAAACGCGCCTCGTGTCATTCGAAGTGGCTCGCCATGGTCGGCAGCTGCTCATGTCGCGCTTGTTTAATTGACTAGAGGCTGGGGGGCGCCTCCTCACCGGTCAGCTGCGGTCCAATAGCGAACCTTCACAGCATGTTTTCAATCCCCTGAGACAGTTCCACCCAGCATCCCTCGTCGGCTCCTACTATGTAATGTCACTGCCAAGTAAATAGCTAACCATGCAAAGATCAGATTGCGTTTCTAATATGTTGGCATTGGTGCCTGCATATATGAAAATAAATACCACTTGGAACAAATGCTAATTCTGGCAGAAAACCATAGAAAAAGATGAAAATGAAGGTAATCAGTTGCGATCGCCAAAACATGTTGAGAAAAACTATTTACGAGTCTGATGTAGATAGGAGGAATATAAGTACAAGGGGACCGAGCAAAGATGGTCTAGCTCTAACTCGTTTGTTAAGAAATAAAACTTTTCAAAGGCCTGAAGCATCCAAAAGTAATATCCCAGTCTGATCTGGAGTTTGTTGGACCTCCTTGAGTTCATATTAGTTTCATCCTAGCTGTCTTGCGACCTCGGTGTGGAATGTTGTTTTGTTTTGACTGTGCATATTTGTGCGAAGAACTAAGATGACCAAAGGACCTGATATAAGGGAAAAGGTGTTGCAGTCAGCCCTCTGTTTCCATTGTACTCATGACTCATGAACCTGCAGTATGAAATGAGTATAATATATTAATTAACGCATCAAAGGTTAAATTTATATAAAAAATTATAGTTAACTATTCTTAAAAATTTCATATGTTTGCAAGTTTATTGTGTATTGAGTATCAACATTGTATGACTGATGGAGATATATGGAACTTGACTGTGGTTACATGGTATATGTATCGGACCCAGAGGAGTATTCATGCTAGAGAAACTTGGATTAAGACAATGATTACGAATCGATGAGCTTACAACAGTACAATGCTACCTATACAGAGACTCGTCAAATAATCCTGCTTCGAAAAGATTTAGCCAATGTAACGACAGATGCTACAACCATATAAATAGTGCATCAATTGTAAAATTATCTATACCTAATAATAAAAGCGTTAAGTCTTCCTTGGTTTGGTTTGTCATTGAAATTACCTTCAAAGTTGACACAAATTACCCACATTGCCATCGTTAAGTTATGTCTACGTCGTCGGCTGTTTTGCGTTTTAGCCCTTTCAGAAAATGATAATTAACCCGTACCCCCATAAACCTTATCCCCTGCCGCACCCTCCACTCTCTTCCTCCCAACGTCGGCTCACACATGGTCACCACCGCCGGTCCGCCGCTCCTCCTGTCTCGACCCCCAGTTCCAATTGCCCTCCCGCCGCCGCCTCCCTGGAGAGCCGCGCAGCCGCACGCTACACACAGCGGAGCAGAGTGCCTCCTCTCAGCCCAACGACCTCCTCCACCTCAGCCCCCCAGCAGATTCTCTGCCACCAAGACACCCACATCTGGTCGCCACCCTATCGATCTCCGGCCACCGGTGGCGTCCACATCCTCCGGCCGCAGGAACGAGACCACTGAGGCCCAAACGACACCCGCCCCAAAGATCTAACCACTCATGTGTCCACCCACTCGGCTCGTGTCCATACTGATTTCTACTCGATCCTGCCTGGCCCCTTCCGTCGGCGGGCTCGCTGCATCTCTGCCGTTGGGAAAGACCCCGAACACCTCTTTTTTCTGCCCCTTCTTGTGCGTGCTAATCAGTAGCCAGCCAAGAGCGGTAGAGGGGAGGGGGGTCTAGCTAATCCAGTTGGTGGCTGGATGGAGGGGACGAGGGGAAATCGGGGCTACTGTTGTGGCTGCTCCACGCAACGCGCCGGCCGAGAGGATGTCGCTCTTATAGTCCAACTGCGATGTTGCCGGCTCCGCGTCAGCTATCGCCAGCTACCAGTTCGAGAAGCTAAAGGATGATTTGGCTGATTCAACCATGAGCCAGCCCAAGAAGAAGGAATCGCCCATATCAAAGCTCTGTTAAGTCATCTCATCCCTGTCTATAGGAAAGGCACAATGGAGTCATCAAATATATGGCTATTGGTTAGTCCCCATTATACTATGCCTCAAGAGATATGCCTCAAGCCGCCGATCTCAGTAATTGCATGCCGTATCCGTGGACGTGCTAGAAGCACAACCTGAAGGAGAAGCTCATGGATGGTGAGCCAGAAGGTCAAGCTCCGCCAAGTGCTCAAGAAGAAGATCTAAAACTGCCTACAATTTAATCCAAGGAATAATCTCAGTATTAATTCGATGCTCCATTTTCTTGTCTTAAGGTCACTTGTAAGTTGTAGTTGTTGTACCAAAGAACTGAAATAAACCGAGCGAGCCTTTGTGAGCCGGCTGGAGCCTGCCACTTCTCTGTATCATACCGTGGCTATGAAGATAGTTATTTTTTTTATGCTACGGTGAGATATATCATGATGTAATATAGACATAAACAAGCAGCAATGTTCAGACAAAATTACAGCGCAGGGAATTGAGGTTGCTAGCCGTTTCATTGTATTTGCTCCGGTTCTTCTCAACGTACCGGGTTTTTTTTTCCCGAAAATGGCACAATTCTATAATCAAGACCCCCATTCATTCTGAAGTGTGGTAGCATCACTGGTCATATAGGGGAGTGGAGTCCAAAGGTAAGATCGATTATGCTATCCAGAGAGTGCAAGAATTTTGGTATTTATATTATCGGAAATACTATTGATGACCTGTGTTATTTTGCAGACATGCTCTCACTGTTATTGACAGGGGATCCTTGAATACGATTCTTTTTTAAGAATTACGATTGTTGAGACACTTTAAAGCATCATATTAGGCCTTTTGCACTTGAGCGCCCCAATGTCAGGCCTTTTGCATCAAGTGTTCTAACCTATTATGCTTGTGTTTTGGAAAAATCAAATGAAAAACTTGCTTCACTTTTAGCTTCACATGGCAATTTAGAGGAACACACACGTTTTTGTACTCACGACTGCATACATAGTTTTTGAGTCAGCCAAATCTGTCGAAAACTTAAACGACCGTTGCAACTGACAGGCATTCAACTATAGAAGGAATGGATCTGTTTCGTATATGGTATCCGGCACTGCAGTATGAGTCTGTTGTGGTCTTTTTTTTTCGCGAAAACGCAAAAAGCTTTGCGTTTTGATGCATTGATAGAAAGAGAGTTAATATGTACAAGACCTAAGATGGGCCAACCCCACACCGTACAACTCAACCCAAGGACCTATCTAGGGGAGTAGTTGGCGTAGACCCCGGGCTCCCGCGCTCGCCCACTCACGCGCCTCAGCCATGATCGTGTGGAGTAGGGAGGTCACCGAGGGTTGCGCGTTCTCGAAGATCGCCGCGTTCCGGTGTTTCCAGATCCACCATGCCGTCAGCATGATCAGCGACGAAGTGCGAAGGGCACTGGGGACAGCGCCGAGCGCCCTAGCCCACCAGTCCGAGAAGGCGCCCTCGTCCGCGGGAGGGGTTGCCGTGGATCTGATCCACGATAGTACTTCATGCCAGATCGTCCTCGAGAATACACATCCTGTGAGAAGATGCGCCATGGTCTCCTCTGACTGGTCACAAAGTGGGCATCGCGCTCTATGGGGAAGCCCGCGGCGCGCAAGCCGCTCACCTGTCCAACATCTGTCCAAGCAAGCCAGCCAGATGAAGAACTTCACCCTAGGAGGGGCCCAGGTCTTCCAGTTGAGCTTCCACGTCCCTGACGTGACCGAACCCTGGAAGAGGGCACCGTAGCAGGATCTGGAGGAGTACTGTCCATCCGTGGTCCAGCGCCATACAAGCCTATCTGGAGTCCCCTGCAACTGATAGTCGCGCAGTCTAGTCCAAAGTTGGACGTATTGCCAAAGGGCCAGAGGACTAAGCGTACCAGTGATGTCCGCGATCCAGGCGCGCCCAACGAGTGCCTGCTGCACTGTGCGGCGCTTCCGGCAGCGCTTAGGGACGAGCGCGAAAAGGTCCGGCGCTATCTCCCGGATTGGTGCCCCGTCAAGCCATCTGTCTAGCCAGAACAGCGCGGAGGCACCGTCACCAACAACCATGTAAGTGGATGCGTCGAAGATCTCTTTCTCCTCTCGGGAGAACTGCATGTCAAGGCAACGCCAGGGTCGCAAGGGGTCGGTGCGCATCCTCCATAGCCATCGCACCCTTAGGCTGATGGAGGTACGCGCTAAGTCCGGAACGCCTAGGCCACCCAGCCGCGCTGGGCGGCAAACCCTAGGGTCTGCTGTGGTCTGATTTCAGCATAACCGGTAATCTTGGTCACGGTTCAGTCCTGGAAGATTAGGTCGATGGCTGTATCCATCTGTCCTTGGGTTCTTCTGCTGTATATTAGACTATTTTTACATGCTGATAATACAAAAAATAATGTTCACATCATACTGAAATGTGAAGATAGAAACCCTTGTTTTAAGACTCCTCTTCAAGACACTCCCTTTGCTTTTGGGTTTTAGTATTTGAGCAGCAAGTTCTGTTCTGGTCACTCGTCGATTTAGTCCACGCCCATCCATCTAGAAAATATTATAAGTGCATCCTATACGTTTTACCAGCGTACGATACTTTACCTAATAAATTTGAAGGGATGAACTGGGTAGGAAAACTACACGAGGATCTTTTGGTGTGACTTGTTAATTTACATGAAACTAACAATAAAATTATCTCCGTAGCAACGCACGGGTATTGTGCTAGTATACTATGAAGTCCTCAAAAAGGTTTATTTCTAACAAGGTGGCTGATGCCCTAGCTAAGCTGGCCCACGATTTGAAAGACATGGTCTTACAATATGAGCTCTTGCTCATGATAAGCGAGGTTGTAATCCAGGACAAAACCGTATCCCCCATTTTGAATAGATGATATCTCTATTCCCTAAAAAATAACAGTAATAGAAAAATATGTCCTTTCTTTGAATAGCATTTCTTTGTTTTGGTATTTCATTATCCGGAATTCTGGAGAAAGTTATCCCAACTTGTTTATGTTGACAATGCTAGTTATTCCTCGATTTCAGTATTCAACCAACCATATTCTAGTGTGATGGATTGTGAGTCGTTACCAACTACAAGAAAAACATATATCAATTTATGTATTTCCGATCATCATAATAGCAGCAAAGGAGAATTTTTTCAGTTTGTCATTACCTTATCATGCGCATGTCCAACAGACTGCATGCGTAATATTTTCTGTTCATGACCACACAGAGACGGCTTACAGCTGATCAATTTTTCCCGTGCAGCTTCTCTTGTCTTTGTAGTGGCCAATATCATGAAGGAACCTTTTTGGATTTATCTCACACTGAAAGTACATAGAAAAGTAACCAATCTTATATAAAGATTTTGTAGACACCACATCAATGTTTACGCAAGCATCCGAAACATTATTGATGCAGAATAACATGGTTGTCATATGTCAAAATATAGATACCACTACACAAGTATCAATGCCCTTGAAGAATATAATTCAGACATGTCCATTGACAACAAATATGCAACGGTAGTTCTATTGTTACTTGTTAGCAACTTAATGATATGAATATATGTTTTGTTTATTTGTGGGGTTCAAGTAACCCTGTATTTGTTTTCCTGGTTAACAGGCTTTCAAATTTAATATGCAAAAGACTTAAACCATGGTAAAGGCATGTTGTGAAAGCACAAAGGGTAAAATTTACCTTTCTGCAGTCAAGTATTCCTTCAAAAGGAAGCTCTAGCACTTACTGCGACCGATACATCCACTAACAATAGACTCCAACAAGCAATTTCTAAGGACAACACAAGTGTGTTAATAAATTATCTGGAGTAGCTACCATAAAGGAACCTATTGAAATTTTCCTAACATAAGCAACATTGCAACAGGTCACACTAGTAAAGATACAAAACTCAGGGTAACGTAAGTGCAAGGACAAGTTAGAATGTATACTAAAGTGATTGTTGTGCTGGCTAAATCCCGCTCGTACCTATTTATTACTGGAACCACTATCTCATAGTTCTTCTTGTATGATTTTTCTGTAGATAATTTGAGCCGTCAAGACCATGAAGATCGGCACAATTAGATTGATCAAGAAATTTAGATATGTAAGTGAGTACACATATAAACATAATGCCAAATGCACTGAAAAGAATTGGCAAAACCTTTAAATACACTACGAAGAGTTGGTTTGCCTAGTATGAAACATCAAAAAGGGCCTCAGAGGGTGTACAGAAAAAAATATTCAGTTTGACAGTGAGCTTGGTTTGCGCTGTATGAAAAATAAAAAAAGGGGCTCAGAGGATGCACTATAGAGAGTTTACTTGACATCGAGCTTTAGACTCTCTTGGTAGTCGTACTCAGCATCCTCCTGCGAGAAAAAACAAAAGGCTCACTTCTAACAAATACACAACAGTTGCATTAGAAAAGAGTTATCAGATTTAGAGAATGCATGAAAGGTTTCACGGAAGTGATGATACAAACCAAAAGCCTTGAAGCAGGAGGAAAGCTTGGTTGCGCACAAACAATTAGGATGTAGTAATTCCCACAAAGAGCAAGAAACTAAAAGAAAAGAAAAATATAAATAGGAGATGTACAGAAAAATCAAGCACAGGCACCATCAGATAACTGAAAGTAATATAATAGATAAAATTCATGCGGATGGGTGGATAAATGCTACCTTCATGTTTTCCTTTTCCATCAACCATGTGATGTAGCCCACCCAACTCCACCAAGTGCTACAATGACAAGATCACGAGCAAAGGTCATCCATGATAAGGTGAACTCGCTCCTCTCGCTCCATACTTTCGGTGACTTGGCGGATGGTGCGCTACCTCATGGTTCAACACTTTGTGTGCTCAGGTTCAAACCCACCACGGAGGCCCCGAAAAGCACCGAAGACGATGCGCAAAAAGGTACCAAGAAGGGCGGAGAAGACGACGCCGGATTCGGAGTCCCGACGGAGAAGATAGGGGGAAAGACTCCCTCCCGGCCTCAGGACCCGGCCAGACCGGCCCCTCTACCCTCCAGGCCGGGCACCCACCCGAGGGAGCCGGCCTCCACCCCGGACCCAGGCCGGCCGCCCCCCTCCTCAGGCCGGGCCCCCACCCAAGAGGGCCGGCCTCCACCCCGGCTCCAGGCCGGCCCCTCCTAGGCCGGCGCCCCCTCGCCCACCACGGCCCCAGGCTGGTTGCCAGGCCGACGCGCCCTAGGGCTCCTCCCTGCACCTACCCCGGCCTCCAGGCCGGCCAGGCCGGGCTCCCAGGCCGGCGTGGCCTAAAATGCATGGAAAAGACCCGTTTTCGACCCCGTTTTCACCTACTTTGACCCCCGACTATATAAGGACGACCCCGAGCTAGATCTAGGGTTTTAGAGTTGATTTTGGAACATTGTGAGCTTTGCTCTCTTGTATCCCTCTTTGAGGAACTACTCGTATGGCGTGTACCTAGGAACGTATCAAGGCTACTCCTCCGACTTCGTCGAGGATCGTATCAAGACTCATCCAATTACCTGATCTCTCCCCTTGGGTTTCAATCAAGAATTGTCCAATCTTCCTCTCGTGAATCCTTGAGGTTCTATTGGCGTAGTGGACCGGCTATGGGTGTGAAGCGGTTTCAATCAAGGTGAGTTCAGTTGGATTGATCGTCCCGTAGGAGGCCCTCGGGGTTTAGTTGACGGGAGATTTGGGGTTCTTCTGTTCTTACTAGTTATCTCCCTTGCGTTTCCTTGCGTTTGCCCACGACTCCCCCTCGATTCCCCCTCTCGTCTTCATCGTGTTCATCGCGTTCTTGAGCGTTCTTCGTGTTCTTCGTCGATTCGTGAAGATCGGGCCAATCTAGGAGTAACCCTCCACATCATCTGGTATCCAGAGCTAGATTGACACGAATCCGACACCCACACCACTTCCCATCCACCAATTTTTCTTTTTCCACCATAAATTTCGAAAATCATCACAAAAATAGCCAAAAGGGATTTTGACCGATATGTTGATTCGTTGAGTTTTTCGTGGTTTTTCTTCATAGATTTGTTGCCAAACACCATTCCACATCTTTCTATTCAGCCAATTTTTTCAATTTCGCCCAAATTTTTTCTTGATTTTGAAGGAATTTCGAATTTGAGCCAAAAACTCAGAAAATCTCAGCTCTTCGATTTCCCGACAGATTTTGGAACTTGTTTTTGTTTGTCGTTTGTGATCCAAATTGAGTGCAACAAGTTGCCACGCGACGCCCACGGCATCACCTACGCTTCCACATCACCGGATCGCCACAACATAGACATCCACCGGCCGCAAGTCCGTGATCATCAATAAGAGAGGTATAACTTGCTTCCGCTTGAACCACCCCACCCCACCCCATTGTGTTACTTACCTATTCGGACTAGCTCTTTTTACACCGCTTGGCATCGCATTTGTGGCATCGAGAGCGCGAGTTGGCGCTTGTGAGAGATTAGCTACGAGTAGGCACTGGCCTTTTTGAATCCATCAAAAGAGAAAATCAAAACAAAAAAAAAGAAACAAAGGATCGATACCAATAGCTTTCCATTGTAGGAACGTGTAGCATTGCGTCGCAAAAGAGGAAGAGTGACCGATTGCCACGGTGCCAATCTTGTTGCCTTTTTCAAATTTGCGGTTTGAGCTAGCGTCCTTCTTGTGTTAGTGTGGCATTGAGCATTAGTCTTCGTTAGGTTCATTTCGTCTTCGCTCGTCCATTGGTCGCACTAACCCCATTTATCCCTTGCGTGTGTGTGTTCCACCATATTTCCATCCACTAGGTTTGGTTTTTGTGTTAACTTTTCTTTGACGTTTCTCCATGTTTGACAATACACGTTTCTTCGGTTTTGTCGATTTTTCCTCGCCACTTTTCCTAACCCATTTGCCTTCCACATAAAGCGTGTGTGTTGTTGTTTACGGTTTCTTTCGTTCTTTTTGGATTCGCTCTTGACATACCGCCCTACACCTAGTCTCGTCCACTAGCCTCAATACGACCAAAAAAGGTAACGTTGGGTAAGTGAGACATCGATTTCTTCAATATCACCCTTGTGTGTTTTGAGATGGCTAGGGAAGGAGTATTCTCAAGTCCAACTTCGGAACATGAAGGCAACCCATTCTACAACGACAATGCTAACGCCAACTACGTCACCCGCAATGACCATTTCCGACTCCGTGAACTCGTGAAGGATGGATTGCAACGCTATGAGCATCGACTCCAAGAGCAAGAGGCTCAATTGAATGATCAAATGACGCGCATCAACATCAACTTGGCTAATCTTGCCAATCGCCGTCATTCATCATCATCCTCAAGGTCTTGTCGCTCAAGCCACAACAATCAAAATCTTCACCAACCTCGTCGCCATGACCGCCATGATCGCCATGATCGCAACAACAGCTTGGAGGAGGATGGACAACATCAACAACCACAACCACCTCCTCCACAACCTCAACACGCTCCGCGACGAAATTGGTATGAGGATAGCTCGCCATCACCACCACCTCGACATCGCCAAGTCCGTGGTGACCCTCTTCAACAACCGCAACGCCCGGACCTTCGACAACATCATCATCCACCTCCTCAAGGCCACACTCAATACTATGGCCACAATGACTTCGTGGAAGGTGCTAATCAACATCGAAGGCCACCAAGGCGTAATGCGCGTCTCAACAACAATGACCGCCAAGAACATGATCGTCCTCAACACCCTCATGATGAACAAGTGCTTCCGCCACGCACACAACAAGAACGTCTTCGACATCACCGCCATGACAATGATGATAGTGAACACCGTGAAGCAAGACTCCGTCACCATCAACAACCCCCACCTAATGACCACCGGCGTCATCCTCCCCATCATGATCGCCACCGCCAAGACAATGAGGATGACCCCTATGATGATTCACCCCCCGTCTATGATGAAGATCCCCATGAGCGACACCATGCGCGTCCCCAACGTCAACAAGAAGACAACAACATGAGTGCTCTTCGTTTCAATGTCCCCAAGTTCAATGGTGAGAATGACCCCGAAGAATATCTTGCTTGGGCTCTCAAGGTAGACAAGATCTTCGGCATTCACAACTTCACCGACAAGAAGATGGTTGCTCTAGCATCATTGGAATTTGAAGGATATTCACTCTTGTGGTGGGATCGCCTACAAGCCGAAAGAGTCTGCAACCGCATTGCTCCTATTGCCACTTGGAATGAGATGAAGCAATTCATGCATGCTCGTTTCGTTCCTCCGCACTACAAGCGTGACCTATTCAAGAAACTACAAGAACTTTGTCAAGGCTTGAAGTCCGTTGATGAATACTACAAGGAAATGGAGACCTCTTTGATACGAGCTCATGTGATGGAATCTCAAGAACAAACAATGGCCCGCTTTCTCAATGGCCTCAACTATCCTATAAGGAAGATCGTCGAGTATCAACCATATGACAACATTGTGGCCCTTGTCCACAAAGCTCTCAAGACGGAACGCCAAATTGGGGAAGAACTCAAATACAATAAGAAAAAGGCTTTCTTCAACTCAAGACCTTCCTCTTCGACTCAAGTGACACAAGCAACTACTCCTACTACCAACAAGAGCAACCCTCGAGCCTCTAGTGCTCCCAACAAGTCTTCACAACCTTTCAAGAAGCAAGTACCTTCCACCTCCTCTTCAAATGCTCCTCAAGTCAAGTTGTCGAATCTCTGACTCTACAAATCCCTTGGGTGAACCCATAGGGTTTCGAATAGGAGAACCCATGAGCGCTGGTGGAATCGTCGGCTAGACAGGGGGCGAGATTTACCCAGGTTCGGGGCCCTCGTAGAGGTAAAACCCTTACTCCTGCCTCTGTCGATCTGTATTAACGAGTAGATCGGTTACAATGGTGGTTGCTCAAGTCGAGGGTATGATCTCGAGCTCAAGGCTTTGGTGGTGCGGTATTGCTTGGTCTTCTTCCGGTGGCTCTCCTGGCCTTATATAGGTGGTCAGGTCTCAAACCCTACCCGGAGAGGACTCGAACTCTAACCTTAGGTCGGTTACATGTTTCCTAACTTAACCCGCAAGACAATGCGGGTGGGCTTCACGTGGGCCTTCTGGAATACTCCAAGGGCTCCTCTTCTTGGGCTTTAACCTTGGGCCTGAGATGGGGTGTCCTTACCCGTAGGGTCCAGGATCCATATCTTCGTCAGTAGCCCCCGAGCGTTTGCTCGAGTGGGATTTTTCCAGTCGATCAGACGGTCAAACCTTTTTCGGTCGTTCTTTCTTATGGATAACCAGCATGGTTGTTTCCTTGTTTAGAGGGCGCGTACCCTGTGTAATGAGTTTTTATACCCGAGTATCGAGTAATACAAGTGCATGTTGTTATGGCTTTTTATCGCAGAAGGATATGGCACAACATCTTGGCTCTCCCGAAAGATCAGGGCCAATTAATTGCGACTAGGGCAAAAACTGTTCTGGCCTACACAGATTCGAGACCTCCGACTCGAACCCGATAAGGTGATTGTTGCGACTAGGCCGTTGTGGTCTTATCGAGTCGAACTTAACCTACGGGGATACCCGGCGCGTCCGCTAGGATATTTCTTCGTGTTGTTGACACGGAATCATACCGGAGGACGCAGCTTGAGTGCGATTCCAGACCCTCAAGAGAGATCTTTCGGGTCTTACCTTCATATTCGAAGAATATGGCATCCGGATGTGCCTAGTCGGCTGAACTGTAACATCCCTGATTTTTGGAAAACTCAAAAATCACAAAAATTTGAAACTTTTTGTTTTCATGTTTAGTAAGTCACCAAAAACCAAATGAGAAGCAAGAAACAAAAGAAAACAATACATATTTCAATGATATTAGAACAAAAGAATCCATTATACCTCTATTCCATAAACCCTAAAAGCCCATTCAAAATAAATATTCAATAATCAAAGAAATTGTTTTCTCTTAGAAAACTTTATTTTATAGCATGGTTTCAAATCAACTATTACTTTTAAAATGTTTTATAGCTTTTGAAACCAAAGAATTATTATCTCTAATAATTTTTATGCCTCAATATTATTTTATGAGAATAACAACTATTTATATTGATATTCAAATGTTATTCCAAGTTTTAAACATGAAGGGGTGAAAATGAAATGCATTGCTTTGAAAATAACATAACAAAAAGATTTTGAAAACAATATCATGACTTGTGGTTTTATTCTAAATTTTATTGATCAACAATATTAATAATTTGATATGAACTAATTAAATAGCATTAAGTTACTATTAATAAATCCTTCATATCCTAAAATTATTAATTATGAAAATGGTTTGAAAATGACTTCCAAAAATATTAATTGAAATGTTTAATGTCTCTAAAAAATTTATTTAATCAAAAACCCCATTTTACTATTTTCTATTTTAAAATGGTATTAAGTACTATTAGTGAATTAATTATATTTTCAAAACATAAAAGAGATGAAAACTCTTTGAAATGGTTTTGGAAAATAGTTTTTGATCTTTATAAAGCCACTGGAATTATATTTGACTAATAATTGTATTTTATAATTTTCTAAATTAAAGATCACATTAATCACTATTAAGGAATCATTTCAATTTTCAGAAATTCAAAAATAAAATATGCTGAAATGTTTACAAAAATGATATTGTTGGAAAGGTATTAAAATTACAAGATTTTAGAATTTTGAATGAGGTCAATTAGAATTATTAAACAGAAGTTATTAAAGAAAAGAGAAAACAGAAAAAAAGAGAGGAATGACGTCATGTCACCATCAACCTCCCTCTCTTCCGTCTCTACCCGAGTAACAGCAAATCAAATCGTTTGATTACGGCCGTTTCTGTGTGTGGATTAATTCCCTGAGCCCAGCACCTTAAAGCCCCCGAGCCCCTCCATCTTTCTCCTCTGAACCTCCCCCTCGATCGAGCCCGGAGGCCATCTAGATTTCTCACCGGAGTAGTCCCAGGCCGCCGCCGTATTTCTTCTACTCCGGCACGGTGAGACCTTCCTCGAGTCCGAGAACCCCCCCCCCCCCCCCGTTTGTTTCCCTTGTCCGCGCGCCCCTCCCTCATGCCTTTTGCCCATTTTTGCCGCAGCAAAGAGGCCACGACAACGACGACCGAAGCTCACCGGAGATCTCCCGCCACCATCCACTCGACGCAGCCCATCCCGGAAGCGTGCGAGCACGCCGTGGTCACCATCGACCTCGTGGTGCTCCTCTGCATCTTCCCGTCGTCTCCCCGAGCCCGGAGGCACACCGGAACGCGCCGCCGTCAACCTCCTGTGAGCAGCACCGCCGCCGTCGCCATTTTCCGGCGAGCCAACTCCGGTAAGCCCCTCCCCTCTCCTCGGTCCGTTAGATCTAGGATCAACGCCTAGGATTAGATCCTAGACGAAGGGGTATGCCACCCTCAGATCTGGATCCAACGGCCCTGATCAATTCACTTAAACACATCAGCGCCCAGTCAGCACGCCACGCCAGCATCCAGTCAGCACAAGCAACCAATCAGGAGATCCCACGTGGCCCAGCCTTTAATTCAAATTATTCTCCCGGTAGAATTTTTGGCAGTTTTACAGATTAGTCCCTGCAACTTAGATCTAACGTAACTTTTGATCCATAAGCCCAAATTTAGCAATCTTGGACTTTTTGGAAAGCCCTTGACATTTAGAAACTTTTGACACTGTCCAAATTCAAATTTGGGAAACTTAAATTTGTTCAAATTCAAATATGCTTGTTTGATGAAAATTGGCATAATTCAAATTCCACAAATCCAAAAATTGCAAATAAAATATTTTTTGGAAACCTTAGGATGAGTACTTTCATATCCTCTGTCCCAAAATAAAAAATTGAACATACTAAAATTGATTTTAGAATTAAATGGCCATTTAAGCAAATTTGACTTAGTTTAAATTCTATAAATAATTTTAATATGTTTTCTTAAGCAATGTTGCTCCATATGGCAACCTCAATCCATAGAAACCAGTGCCATAAAATTTTGGACACATATGAGCCATACCCATGTATTTTAGGCCAAGTTATCACACACATGTTTCACACCATATTAAAAATGACTTAGGAAATATTTTGCTTAAGTGGTTCTATGTTTGTATGGCTATATGAAACCAAGGCTATGTCCTTAGTAAAGTTTCAACTTATGCTTAGCCAACAAATGAACCTAAAAACACTAGTACAAAAGTTTCCATCAACTTCTTGTCTACCCATGCTTGCTTCAAGATTTCACCAAGTTGGGATTTGTGAGAACCGTGAAGTGCAATGGAGGACTTAACCATCTAGAGATTTTTCAACAAGAAGATAGAAGACCAATAAAGGACTTAGCAATTAAAACAAACTTGAGAAGCATCTCCAAGAAGTGGAAGCACTTAGAAGAAAACCAGAGAAACTTCCAGAAGACTAACCCCCTTTCTCTCTAAGTCTTTCCTTCCCTTTTCTATTCTTCTCCTTTCAACTTGATGGCAAAAATGAAGAGAAACAAGGAAGTACATGAAGAAATGAAGAAGAAGACTCACCTCTCCCATTCTATCCTCTTGTCTCATTTCTCCTCTATTTTGACTTAGTGATATTTTCACATTTGTTAAATAAAACACTTAGTTGTGACCACACCACTTGGGAAACAACTAGTGAAGTGAAAGCCATGAAGAAATCTATCATGACCAAGAGAAGCACCACACCAAGGAAGGAAGCAACTTAGATGGCATGATGATGATCTTCAAGAAGACAATCACATGAGGGCTAGAAGCAATCCACCCAAGTTGAAGAATAACAAGTTGTTTTTGTCCAACCATTGACCCAAATGGAAAACCAAAGACTTAGTAATATTTTCCCTTTGATGATGAAGTTAGTAGACCTACCCTAACCACAATGGAAAATACTAACATAATCACTCAAATATTTTTGAAGGTGAATATGACCAAGTGTTTGCATGTATTACTTTAGTTGAAGAAGTAATATGTTTATTCATAGTGAACTCTTGGAACTTCCTCGACAAGTATGGTATTATAAAAAAGTTAGATCACATCAAACTCAACCTAGTCCTTCCCAAGTAAACCATTGGAATTTCCTTAACAAGAATGAGACCATTAGAGAATGAATCTTTCAACTCAAAATTAGACCTTGTCCTAACCAACTTGGTTAAGCCCCTTTTGATATGTTAGTTGCTATGTATGATTGTTTGGTAGAATGTTTGTTTATTTTGTTATTGTGTTTTCAATGAATAGATTGTACGGAGAGCAACGATCTTTTGTGAAGAGTGTGATATCTTCACCAACTTCAACAAGGCAAGTAACACATCATCAACTACCCATTATTTTCTATATGCATTAGTTGATTTTTGAGTAGTATGCATTGATAGGAAATTTTACTAAGTTATATTATGCTATGCTATTATCCTAGTAGTGTGTAGCCATCTCTTTTATCCTTGTTATTTATAGCCTTAGAACTTGATAGATGCTATGCAATGTGACAAATGATTTTTACTTGATGTTGTGGAAAAATTCTAAGTAACAACTTCAATGAACCACCTGGGTGGATTTGGTTGTTTGGCTGATGAGAGTTGAGTGTCTCCCCGAGGGGTTGTTCACTTGAGGAATGCCACCCAGGAACACAGTGATTATGATGTTCCCCAAGTTTAGATTGCTTCCAGTGCAGCCTTTAGTCATATGGGCTCTGTCTTGATCAACTAAGTTGTGAGGGTTCAGCCCGGGCTTGACAAGCAGATGTAGCATAATTATAGGTGGAACGGGTCTTGCCATTGGGTTGGATTCTTGCTTCTGAAAGATCTCGTCTCGATTCTTCTCCTTTCCTTAATGCACTCAGGGTGTATAGGATGTTTGGGTTGAGTTGGGTCTGAAGGTGAAAGTGCACAAGCTCTGCAGAGTCAACAAACTAAGATCTTAGCCGTGTCCCCGGTTATGGACAACTATGAGCAGCTGGACAAGGAAGGACGGAAGAATCACATCACCATTTTCAATAAGTAAAATTTTGACCAAGTGAACAGTAGTTGTGGTGCTTGGATTTCAGTCCAATGATGCCACCCCTTTGAAAAGAAAAGTTTTCTTTTACAAAAGAGATAGGAGAAAACTGGCTTTATGCAAACTTAGCCAAAACTCCACTCAGCCAAATAAGCATGTAGTATTAGTCTTGCCATTTATATCCACCATAGTGTTACTTGTCAATACATTAAATTGTATTGACTCCCTTGTGGCTGCATATTCCATATTGCAGATGTTTCTGAAGACGAGTGAGGATTTCGTTTAGGATCTCGAGACTATCGCCAACATGTTTTGCCTGTGGCACATGAAGAAGATGGGCTCAATGTTGTACTATGTTTTCCGCTTTCTTTTCTGCTAGTCTTCTAAGACTATGCAAGTTGTAAATCCTATTTTGTAAAGACTGGATCATGCGATGTAATAGAATTTGATGCATTTGCATGATATTTCATTTTGTACTGTGGTGCTAGCAATTGATCCAGGGACTAGCACAATAACACAGGTATTCCATCTTTATTCCATTTTTGAATTAGTAGTTCTTTTATCCATACGAAAGAGTTTTCGTGTTAGGAATTTTATGCCCATATGAAAGAGTTTTCATGTTTGGGATGTTACACCCATACAAAAGAGTTTTCGTGTATAGGGTATTTTTCTCTGTTAAAGGGGTCTTGCTCCATGATTTGCCCATGAAAGAGTCGTTTCTATTCGAAGGAGTTTGTTCATACGAAGTTATTTTCGAGTTTGAACTTTCCATTCGAAGCTTTCTTCAATTTGATGATGCACGCTATGGCGTCATGGCGCACTTTTCTCCTCCCGATGGGACATGACGGAGTGAGAGCAGAAGGGCTGGCCCACATAGTCAGCTTTTTGACCGGGAAACGAGACGTCGTTCCCGGTTTTCACGCAAACCGTGCAGTAAATGCGCACGATCTTCTGTTAAGATCGTGGCAGGAAACAGCGTTCACCGCCTCCTCGTTTCGTCTTCACACGTGGTGGCTGCGATGAGCGCCACGTGGCGTATCGAGTGGCCAGGATTGAGTAGCTCCGTGTATAAGTACGGGTCTTTGCGATGCGGTAAAACTTTCCCAGCCTTCATCTTCCAACCCATCTTCTTCCTCGCGCTCATCTTCTTTCCTTCCCTCAAGCTCGTGCTAGAAGTCATGGCAGGTGGCAAGAAACGCGCCATTGCTTCGTCATCGAGGGCTTCCGGAGACGTCCCTGCGCCACCCGCGCCACGCTCAGGTGATTGGCGCTCGCCCAATACCACGGCCAAGAGCGTCAAGGGGATGCAACAGGAAGGGCTGCTGCCTCCGGAAGCGGAAAAACTGGTACGCCTCGGCAAGAAAGAGGAGGTACCCAATCCCCGCGCGAACGAGCGCGTGATCTTCGCGGATCACGTGTCGCACGGGCTCTCTCTCCCCCTCCACCCTTTCTTCATCACATTGTTGTATGTCTATGGCATACAACTTCATGATCTGCGTCCAAACGCGATACAGCACATCTCGTGCTTTATCGTGCTTTGCGAGTGCTTTCTGGGCATTCGCCCTCATTGGGGCCTTTGGAAGGCCCTCTTCAAGGTGCTTATCTTCCGCGAGAAATCGCGGGTGGAGACCGAGCTCGGGGAGCCGCTGCGCACCGGCGGCTTCGGGATCCAGGCGAGGCCAGAAGTTGGCTACTTCACCATGCACTTCATCGATTCCGCCCAGAGATGGAGGAAGAAATGGTTCTACGTAACTGACAATAGCGCGGGTGGAGTCAACGAGTTCCACCCGTTCGCTGTGCTGAAGAGGCGGAAGTCCTGGGCGCATAAACTCTCGGTTGAAGAAAACCGAGTAGTTGCTCCTCTACTCGCCAAGGTGGCCGTTCTCCATGACCAAGCCGCAGGAATTGCACTGAACGGTCTACACTTGGCGAGTGTATTCCTCAAGCGTCGGGTGCAGCCCCTGTAGGATAGGTCATCCGCGATGTGGGAGTACCAAGGCGTCGAAGACCCCAGTCGAGTGAGCCGTGAAGAACTCTCGAACGCCGAGTTCGAGAAGAAGATTGCGGCTATCACCAGCCTGAAGGAGGGCGACAGCTTCCCCATCTGCTCGGTACATGCCTTTGAAGCCTCAAGGCCACCGCCAGCCGAGGTAAGTTTTGGCTTTCTTTGTCTTTTTTCGTTCTCTTGCTTTGGGATTTGGTCGATTGAATTTCCCTCTCGTTTTTCTTCTTATCTCTATATTTATTTTTGTAGAGCCTATCCGTGGCTACCTGCTACCCGCCAATGTCTGGGGAGGAGGCCTCGGATTTATTGGCGAGCAACCTAGATGGCCCGGCCGATACTAGCGTTGCCAACGCTTCTTCGGGTTCTGAGCATGGTTCTTCGGATGACGCTGAGGACTCGAACGGTGGTCTTCTTCACCGTAAACGCCGTCGGGTGGGGGATGATGAAGCGACCTCCAAAGATAATTCTTTGGAGGAATCACCCGAGAATGCTCCTATCCTTGTTACTCCGTTGCGCACGCGCCCTCCTTCCCCTTCATTTCCAACTATCCAAACCGTCTGGAATGCGGATATGTTGGATGAGGAAGAAGATGACGAGTAAGTTTTTTTCGTTTGTTCTTTAGTCGAACATCTCCAATCGCATCTTTTCCTGACTTATTGTTTTCATTTCAGCTTGCAAGCTATCAGCCCTAGCAGGTTCGTCTCCTCTCTTCCCGCTGAAAGGAGGAGGAAAGCAGGAGCTGCGGGTGAGACTCCCTCCACTGACGCTGCCCGGGATTCACCGAGCGTAGCCCCCAGGGCGGCGACTATGGAGTATACACTTCCTAGTTTTGCTGCTGGGGCTTCGATCCCGAAGGAGGTGTCGGGTAGCTCAGCGGATCCTCTTTCTTCTGCTCAAGGCCAGATAATTCTTTGCTATCTGACTCCTTAATGTTTTGTCGACTTCAAATTTATCGGGTGCACGTCAGTGCTCCCGATGGGAGTAGCCCCCGAGGCTGTAGTCAATAGCATGCGATCGGCTACAGGCTCAGAATTTGCCTTTTCCTTTTCCTTGATTTTATCGGGTGCACGACAGTGCTCCCGATGGGAGTAGCCCCCGAGGCTATAGTCGAATGTTTACAATCGGGTATAGGATCAAACTTTTACTCTTTTGAATCCTCCGTCTTCATGTTTCTTGCATTCGCTCGTTGACTCCCTTGCGGCGATCGGTCGCCGCGTCATTTCTGCTGAGTCGGAGTGCGGGGTCCTTCGAGCGGATCGCGATCGATTCGCCTAAGAAAATGAACTCCTAAAGGGTAATTTCTTCATCTTCTTTCGCTTTTATCCTTGCCTCCACAAATATCTTGTTATTTGATAATTGTTTGTCGCGCAGCTCAAGTCGAATCTTTGGAGGCTGAGAAGGCGAGCGCCTCTACTCGGGCAGCTGCTCAAGAGGCCAACTTGGCGGCTATTCGACAAGAGCTCGAGGCCTCCCACACGCAATCGGCCGATTTTGAAAGGAAACTCACGGCTGCCCAGCACGCTCTGAAGAGCTTGGAGGACGCTGGCACTAAGGCGGATGCCGACCTTGTCGCCTTCCTTCGCCCCCTCGCCGAGCGTTTCGCGGGTAAGATGTTTTTACCTTGTATTTTTGTCTTCTGTCCTGGTGACTTTTCCGAGTCTTGATATTTTTTCTTTGTAGGCTTTCTGGGTGTTCCTCTGGAAGTTCCCGGAGTCCAGCGGGTGGACGCGCTGACGGACTCCCTTGCTCAGCTCAAGAGGCACGCCGAAGGAGTTTGCGCCTTGGTTGGCAATGCCACCCAAGTGTTGACGCAGCTGCACAGTCGCCTCCTCGTCAATGTCGTGTCTCCACCCGCATTAGGTGACCTGCTGAAGATCTTCTCGGAGGGCAATCTCCTTGACGCCTATGCGGTCGCTCAGTCGGAATCTGGAGCGAAGACGGCTATCCAATTCGCGCTGGCGCATGGAGTTAGCGGCTTGGAGGAGGCTACTCGAATCTCCCAGTCGACCCTTCCACGGGCAAAAAGGTAGGGCTTCGTCAATTTGGCGAGGCAGCCGGAGTCCTTGCTCGGAAATTATCCGCGCTGTTTGCTCGTCTTAAGGGAGGGTCCACTGCCGCGAGTGGCAGCACTAGTGTAGCTTCTTAGTTAATCTTTGTTGCTTTGATTGTAATGAACCTTGGGATGTACTCCCGTATTTCCATAATCTTAATCGAGAAAGTTCTTCTGAAATGCTTCCTGCAATTGTGTGTTTCCTCCCGATGGGAGTAGACCCCAAGCACTCGTCAAATATGCGACTAGATGTATCTCGAATAGGGATTCTTACTTCTTTCCTTGTGTTCTTCTAGGCTGCTGGGGTTACCGCAGAACCTTCAGGTGGATGTGCTACTCCAGCAAATCCTCTTGTTGCCGCTGTTGGGACCTATGCAGGTCTCCGTGATCGGGTCCAGGAGGGTGAGCGCAAGCTGAAAGCTTTGCGCGGGGTAGCCGATGTGGCAAAGTCCAAGCAGAAACTGTCGACTGAACGCGAACAGTTTCTGATGGATGAGTTAGCTTCTATCGCTAGGGACTTGCTGTGTAAGTAATACATCCCCCGTGTCTTCTTTGTCTTGTTTCCTTCTCTGATCGTGCATGTTTGCTCTTCAGTTGTTAAACCGGATGATAGGGAGGAAAAACAGTGGGTAGAAAACCACATTCTTCAAGAAGCTCGCAGCTCAAAGCCTCATGCGAATAACTTTTGGTCTGATCGCAGTCGAGGCTTTGTGCTGGCTACTTTGAAGTTTCGTGTCATCCAGGCAAAAGTTCTCGTGAGTTCTTTTCACGAGGTCTTGGTCGCGATGAACGTTGCGTTCTATCCGCTGGAAAGGGGTCCTGAAGACTGGAGCCATCTCCTCAGGCTGTTCGGGCAAGAGGGAGAGATTCGCGAGTGTGTGCGCAATCAGATGACTTGTGGCGCGGTGGTGGCTCTCTCCTTTGTCCGGATATGGCATCCTGAGGTGAATTTTAACTCCGTAGCTAGGCTTCCAGATGGTCCAATCGATGATATTTCGCCGTATTATGATGTTGTTCGTCCTGCAGCGGAAAAAATCATTCGACTGACCTCTGATGAAGTAGATAGTGTTGGCGACTGAGAATGCTCAGCGCCATGATTGATTGTTGGATGTATACATCCGGTAATGTTGTATAGTTTGTAAAAACTGTTGTAAGGTGTGTAACCCTGTATGTATAAATGTTCCTGTGATGCTGAGTTATAGGCGTAGCCCCCGTGTGTTTATGGGGTGTGTACCTGTAACTATTTAGCATGTAAGGATGAATAATCTTGGAATAAATATGGTTGAGAAACCATGTATTTTTATTGCAATGACTGAGAAGTCATGTATTCGAGCTACAAGAATGGCTAGTATAGCCTTATTGTTGTGAAAACAAGTAAATCTAGGGATAAAATTTGCGGAGGTGTGCGATATTCCAAGGATTGGAATATATTCCTCCAGTCGATGGATTCTTCAGCCTGTAGGCTCCGCCTGGGATAACTTCGTGTAAGATGAAGGGTCCTTCCCATGATGGCTCGAGCTTGTGTCCTTCCTTCTGCTTGAGCCGCAGCACTAGATCTCCTACCGCGAATGCTCTGTGGCGTATGCAGCGACTATGATAGTTTCGCAGTGATTGTTGATATACTGCGGATCTTACGAGCGCAATATCGCGCATCTCGTCGAGTGCATCCATATCTTCCGCGAGTGCCTTGTTGGAGGTTTCTTCGCTGTAAGCCACAACTCGTGGGGCGCTGAATCTAACATCCTCGGGAAGGACCGCTTCTGCCCCGTATACCATGAAAAATGGTGTGTAGTTTGTGGATCGATTTGGAGTTGTGTGGAGGCTCCATAGTACGGAGGGTAGCTCTTCGGCCCAATGTCCTGCCGCTGGGTGTAGACGATCGAGTAGACGTTTCTTGATGCCAGCTGAAACTAAGCCGTTGGATCTTTCGACTTGTCCGTTCGTTTGCGGGTGGGCAACTGAAGCAAACTTGAAGTTGATGCCCTTTTCCTCGCAGAACTGTTGTGTTTCCTTTGCTGTGAAGTTTGTACCATTGTCTGTAATGATGTCGTGTGGTACCCGGAATCTGCATACGATGGAATCGAGGAACTTGACGGCGCATTGGGCGCTAGCCGAAGTTACTGGCATGGCCTCGATCCATTTGGTAAATTTGTCGACTGCGACCAGCAAGTGTGTATATCCACCCAGCGTGGACTTGCGTAGTGGTCCTACCATGTCCAGCCCCTATTGTGCAAAGGGCCAGGCGATGGGTATCATGTGCAATTCCGTAGCAGGTGCATGTGGTCTTGGTGCGAATCGCTGGCAAGCGTTGCATCTTTCGACCAGCTCCTTTGCATCGGTGGCTGCCGCGAGCCAGTAGAATCCTGCTCGGAAGGCTTTTCCCATGATTGTTTTCCAGCTAGCGTGATGTCCACAGTCTCCTTGGTGGATGTCCTGGAGTAATTCTTTGCCATCTTCGGGTGCGATGCAACGCTGAAGTATACCCGAGATGCTTTGCTTGTATAATTCTCCGTTGACTACCCGAAAGGATTTACTGCGTCTGATTATCTGTCGAGCCTCGCGAGGATCGGCCGGGAGCTGTCTGGTGGACAGGTAGTCGAGGTATTTTTGCGTCCAGACTGGCTCGACCAGAAAAACTTGCCGTGAAATATTATGAATAAGCTCAATGATGGCCAACAAGAGAATGGACGCGTCACGACTGTACTGGCAATCTCCGCCGGAGTCCTGGCCCGGCATCTCGTCTGGCGACTCCAATCAGTGTGGATCAGAGGAGGAGCATGGGATGGAGAAGTGGTGGAGGCGGAATGGCGGCTTGGGCGGAGAGATGAGGGGAGGTGGATGGCATTCAGGCGAGGTAGAGTGGTGGCACTGGTCCGAGTGGAGAGCGCCGGCAGAGGGAGGGAGATGGAGCCATGGAGGACTCGCGACGCTAGAGAGGGAGTCGGGATTGAGTCTAGGTTATTCTTCACAGCGCAATGAGCCAATAGAGAACGATAACCAGCTCCCAACCGGCCTCCGCCACGTGGATAGGCGTAGAGGCGCGGCAGGGGGGTCGCGGTTAGGCTGGTGCCAGTGCGGGAGAGAGTGGGAGCGATACCGCCCCCGGCCGGGCGAGAGCGGGGCGACAAGGGGGCGAGAGGCCAGCGGCGGGCGATGGCCTCGTCGCCCGGCGGTAGCGCCGCTACCGCCCGGCTACCGCCTGCACTGGCCGGGAGAGAGGGGGCGAGAGGGGGAGGCGATAGGCGAGAGCGGGGCGAGAGGGAGGCGATAGCGGTGCTAGTGGGGGCGGTAGGGAGGAGAGAGAGGCGAGAGCTTGATGAGGACATCCCTAGCTCTTCACCTATTGTTACACATGAGGATGTTCCTATAGAAGCTAATGAAGTGAGGATTGGTCCAATGACAAGATCAAGAACCAAGCTATTACAACAACAGGTGAATTCACTCCTACTTGAATATAATGTTTATAATTGTGAGAGCTTTATACTACCTAAATCTTTGCATTTGTGTATTCTTAGGTTTGTTGATAACACAAACATGAATGGAGATCATGGAGAGGAGCTACACAAGGATGAGCATGGACTTCAAGAGGAGATGGAAAACAAGTGCTAGCATGGTGAAAACAACAAATAACAAATGTATTCATGACAAGGGGATGGTGCCTCCACAAGGTCAAATGCACTAAGTGTGGAAAACAATGCCATATTGTTATTCCACACTCATGGATGGACAAGGCAAGAGGAGGGCGCCCACAAGGAAGCATCAATGCGCCATATGAGTCCTAGTAGTGTTAGGATTGGTTTGTATACCAATGTGGCCGCACCCCTTTGTGTGTGGGGTCGGTTTGTATCCAATTGTAATAGGAATAGGAGTCCTAGTCCAATTAGAAGTGGTGCTTGCGCAAGGGACCTCTTGTGGCCGCACCGGCTCTCTTATATACCCCCTTGGGCGCATAGGAGAGGTTAGACTACGTTAAACCCAAAAACCCTAGACCTCTAGATTGAAACTGCTTGTAAGCCTTTCATCTGGAAGTTCATCTGCAAACTTTACGTGATACCTGCTGTTCCACTGGGAATAAGACGGTACAGTACCACTTGTAGTCGGTGGATTACTTGTGCAAGAGCGTGGAGTTGAGAATATCCTTGGGGTTGCTATCTTTTGCATTGGCATCAGGGATCAGCCGGGAGAGTTCTTAGTGTCGCACTAGTTACATACTGGAGTTGTCTGTGAGTTCACTGAGAAGATTGGGCCACCCCTTATCAGAGCTAGCACTATAGCCCGTGCACTGACACCGTGGCGTGAGAGTGGGGTGAGAGTAAGAGGAAAAGCTGACGTGGCGGGGCTATAGCTCGTGATAAGCCGTGATGCACTGGCACCAGCCTTACTTGTTCTCTGATGCTGCAGGACGTGCCAGTGTGCGATTTGACGAGGTGCAGGCCACGGCAATGGCTGTGAAACGCAGGGCGGTGGGCTGCCTGACACGGGCCATGGCGACGACGGCACACGGTCGTCGGGTAACTTTGACGACCTGTCGGACGCTGCACATGACAACCTGCAGGCCTGCAGCACGTGGCCATGGCGGCAGCAGCACAGGGCTGTCGCGCGGGCGACGTTGGCGAGTTGCAGGACGCGGTGTTTGACGAGCTACAGCATGTGGCAATGGCGGAGGTAGAACAAGGTCGGGCGTGCTGGCTTGACGAGCTGCCGGGCACGGGCCATGACGGCAGCAGCACACGACCGTTGGGCGGGCAACCTTAACGAGCTGCAGGACACGACCTTTGGGCGGGCAACCTTAACGAGCTGCAGCACGACGCGACATTTGACGAGCTGCAGTGTGACGCCCCGGGATCGGGCACTATGCAGATTTCAGCATTTCCGCCAAAATCCACATAATAACCGATTCCAGGTTGCCACTTGTGATAACATTACAACAGTTCACGAATATTCGGCAACAACAACAGAAAAGATATATACAAGATGACTCAACGAGTCAAGAATACAACTGATACAATACAAAGATCCAAATAACAGCGGAAGAAGCAACATAGTGTCCGACTACGGACAAGATACAAATTGGACTAAGAGTCATGAAGATAACCGATCGCGTCCAATGCCTGCCAAGGCCAAGCCGGAGGGATTCCCAAGCTAACGTCGTCAGACTTCAAACCTGTTGACTGCAATGTGGAATATGCAGCCACGAACGGAGTCGTGGGTCAGTACTATTAAGTACTGGCAAGTGGATAAACCATACTCACAAGATACCAGCGTAACCAATCATCACAAGATACAAATACTTTGGGTACAACGGAAAGAAAAAGGGGGTAGTGCAAAGAAGCGGCAGCGGGCAGCACCAACAACTAGAGAGACACGCTACAACTTCCGGCTATTAGAGAGGGATAAGAGAGCGCGACAAAACCAACTATAACTACTCACCAAACAATACCCATCCAGTGTTACCCCCTACTAAGGAAGCAACCCAAGGAAACTCACACTGTTGATTAAGGTGACATTCATTTTTATGGTGGAGGTAATCTATATTACTAGTCAAGTTATCATCGTTAAGTGTAAATTGTCTGAGTACTTGTTAGCCAGCACTTTCACCAAGTCATCCATAACCGCGGACAACACGGCTTCTCGAGAAGATTAACCCTGCAGGGATGCACCAATTTGGCCGTACACGTAAGAATGACCCGCCAGATGGAAATGCACTTCCACCAAGCGAGGCACTCAACACAACCCAACTCTTCTTCGCATCAAGCCCAAAGAACCACGTGCAATTGAGCGCACGACTAATCAAGCCCCACGAATAAAAGGGGACCCTCATAGCACTCTAAGAACGTGTCTCCCTAAATGCCGACTACAAAAGTTCCACCCTGGCGCCAAGGGTTCGCACCTGCATATGCATGCGGCAAATGGAAAACCCGAACTAAGTGTGGCAATTTGGACGAGATGCGAATCGAATCAAAGTTGCGGGGGGCGCCCATACACGCTTCCCACATGCGGTTAGCGCGCTCATCATGGATCGGAGGACAAGACCCTTTTCCTAATTAAGTTCGACACTAGCAGGCCTCAAAACCACGCCGGGCCTCCTGCCGGTGCCTTATCATTAAATTATTATTACCCAAAACATTAACATGTTGTTGATTAAGTTGAAACCCAACTATCAAACTAAACAGGTGATAGAACAAAGGACAACAGGACTAGAGCGCAACCAAACCTAAGCATGCTAGTACGACACATGCCAACAAACAACAGGGTTATAGGTGTGGAGGTAAGGCAATATCGTGGCAGCAGGGTAGACGTGTGATGGGATCGGAACAGAAGCATCAAAAATACTAGGCTAGCATAAAGACAACGGAAAGAATCGATAACAAGTGAGGAAAGGAACCATAGGTAGCAAGTGAGTATACTTGCCTGAGATCCAGCAAGTAGAGGTACATCTGAAGAACTTGTCGGTGCTCACATCATCTCAACGTCCTATCCGCGAAGAAGCAACGAACTAGAACAAACACCGGATGCAACAATTACTTCTACGACAAAAGATCCAGCATGATCAAGATATGGATGCATGACATGCGAGAATGTAACTTAACCAATTTAAGTGGAACCGGAGTCCCAACAATTAATTTAGAATGTTCAAGTTATTTACCTAACCATCAATATTAAATGTTGTTTAGCATGGAAAACAAATCATAGGTGAGTGACACAAAATTAAATGGAATAGGGCACCAATTTAATTAAATGCCCAACACATTCCATGTTTATTATTTAGGTGGACATGCATAACACTACTAAAATGCAAGATGAGAGATGCAAACATGAGCATGGATGGCATATTAATAATCTACACGTTTTTCTGATAAAAATAGACATAAAGTTTGCATTATTTGGAATCGTAAAACAAAAGATATGAGCATTTGAATATTAGGGTGTTTCCTGTAAAAACTGGGACTGGATCGTGAAGGAAACAGAGATCTAGAGGGCTCCGATACAAAAAGGAGAAGGCCAGGGGCCTTAACGTGAAATGCCAGATCTAGATCTGGATCTGGGACGATTGTCACCAGGAGCGGATTCAGACAGAGAGGCTGACAGGCGGGGCCATCGCTAACGTGGCGCTGACGAGGCGCGGTTGAGCCACGGTGGCAACCGAGGTCACCGACTGGTGGACCCTGGCGCTGCGCGCGGTAAAACAAGAAAAAGGGGGGCCTTTTTGGCCGCGGAGGGGACTCGATCCCGCGATCTCAGCGCGCCCGCGGAAGGAACAAGGCCACTGGGCTGTGGTCGAATTTGTGATAGGGAACAGATCCGACTAAATATGAGTCAATCAAACGACGTTAACTAAATTTTTGACACCCGAGATTCAGAATTCAGAAACAGACGCACAGAGCGACGGGGACGGAGATCGATGGAGGCCGTGTCGTCTCTTGCGCGCGACACCGGGTGTAGGGTGTAGCTAGAGGTGTTCCTGGGCTTGCAGATGGTGCAGGACCTGTCTGTGTCACACGTGAAGTGATAGGAGCAGCACCTCGCGCGTGAGCTGGCTGGTGCGGCCATGGCGGACAGAACCACCAGACGAGGCACTCGCACGATGGCGAGGTCACCGAGCAAGGAGGAGGAAGCAGAGAGGTGTCCCTAGGGACGGGAGGCTCACCACGGGGTTGTAGACGAAGGGGAGAGGCTCGGGGACGGAGAGAAGGCGATGTAGACGACGACGGAATAACCTCGACGGCGCCATGGCCCTGGTACCTCTCCGGGCCGACCGAGGGAACGAGGTTGAAGAGGGAACCGCCGCGTTTCTGTTCCCGGTGTTAGCGCAGCCCGATGGTCGTCAAGGCGACGGCACCACGGCCTCCAACTTCCAGCCATGGAGGGCTGCCTCCGGTTCAGAAAAATTCAGAAACGAAAAAGACAAAGGAAGGAGGAGAAAAGAAAGGAGCGGCGGCACAAGAGGGAAGAAGAGGGAGTAGGTGGAGGCTAGGGTTTGGGGAGGAGCGGGGAGCGGCTTTATGCCGTGGGGGATGGAGCGGAGGGAGCAGGTGAGGAGGGTGCGGTGGTTGCCACTGCCTTTTGGCGTGAACGACAGGAGGGTTCACGCCCTCCTCGTGCTACCATACGGAGGAAAGAGACAGGGAGGTGGGCCGGGTGGAGAGGAGATGGGTTGTGCTGGAGGGTTGGGGTGGCCTGGTTTTCTTTTCTTTTTTTCATTTATCATTTTTTTTGTAGAAATAGAAAGGAGAAGAATTTTAGAGAGGAAAACTTTAGGGTTTTATTCCCAAAATATTTTTAGTGGGTCGAGCAAGTCAAAAGCCCAGTTACACAAAAGTTTGTTTTTTTTTGAAAATTTCAATTTCACAAATTATTTGAATTTGCAAACTTGAATTCAAATTAGGGGTTTATTTAATACCAATTTGAAAACCAACCATTTTTAATTATTTCCAATTCCCAAAATGATGTGTTTGCAATTTTAATTGAAACCATTTGGGACATGTTTGAAGTTTTAAATTGGTTTGAAAACAAAGGTGCATATGATACATGAGGCAATGCATGCAAAAAGAAAACAAGCAATTCTATTTGAGGGAAATCCCCCGGGTGTTACATGCAGCATGTGGCAAGAACAGGGCCGACCATGCTGGCTTGACGAGCTGCCGGACACGGGCCATAGCGACAGCAACACATGACCATTGGGCGGGCAACCTTGACGAGCTGCAGCACGTGACCATGACGGGAGCATCACAGGGTAACGAGCTTCGGGACGCGGTGTCTGACGAGCTGAACATGTGGCCATGGCGGAGGCAGAACAGGACCATCGTGTGGGCAACCTAACAAGCAATTATATTCATACGTCCACATTACAAGTGTTAATTGTACGGATATGGATGCCAACGATAGGTAATTGTACCGATTTGATTAGTACGTAACGGAAGGGGATAATGATACATATAAATCGTACGAACAGAATGAGAATACCTTGTGTTGACTCGGAGGCCGAACTGGACGCTGTCGATATAGAGCTTGCAGTCGACGAAGAGATCGGATCTGGAGGGATTGCTGGACAGACCGCCATTGTCCTCTGGTGGCCGCGTCCATCGCTGTTGCCGCGAGCTCAAGCCCCGTCTCTTGGGCTCGGCCGCGTTGCCGCTGTCTGCTCGTAACGCCTCGCCGCCATCGGCTCGTAACGCCATTTTTTTCTGCTTCGACCTGCATCCGTGTCTGTAACCAGAACATCTGCCTCCATGACGGTCGCCAGCCCGCGCATCGCCCGCGTTTATTGTTCTTCTACGTGCGCATCGCGTTGCCTCTTGTTTTCTTTCATGCACCGCGTTTGCTTGAGATACGAGAAGAGAACTGTGGCCGTGTAACCCGAAACTTTTTTCTTTTAACTTAAAGTGGTGGCATAGGATGTAATTAGGACGGAAAAACAGGGGTAATAATAAGACGGACCAAAATTTTGCAAGAAGCCTTAGTGCTTTTATATGAGTATATATATATAGGTAAGACTAGTGGTGTCTCTCCAAAAAAGATAAATAACATGTGCGGTGAACAAATTATAGCTGGGCAATTGACAGAAATGAAGGCTGCACCGTAGTGTATATGCAAGACATAAAGATTACTATGTGATTCATGCGGGCATTACAATAAGATACATAGACCGTTATCCAATTGCATCTATGACTAAAATCCACCCTTCGAATATCATCCGAACAAACGTTGGGTATTAAATTGCAAGACACAGATAATCGCAGTAAGCAAAATCTGTAATGTAAACAATAACATCATCCTTAGACAAAGAATTGTTGTTTTCTCCCTAATGTCAACAAAACATCCTCCATCCATCAAGTTTCTGTCACTCGAGCATGGATGAAAAGGAGGCATGAACCCACTATCGAGCATAAATACTCCCGCTTGGAGTTACTAGCATCTACTTGGCCAGAGCATCTACTAACAACGGAGAGCATGCAAGATCATCAATAACATAAGCATGAAGATAACACGATAGATTGATAATCAGAAGACATAGCATTCAACATTCATCAGATCTCAGCAAACACAACATGTAGCATTACATAGAGATGATCTTGATCATGTTAGGCAGCTCACAAGATCTCAACATGAGGCAAAAAGTGGAGAAGAAAACCATCTAGCTACTGATATGGACCCGTAGTCCAGGGATGAACTACTCACGCATCCCTTCGGAGGATGGCATGGTGGTGTAGACCCCTCTGGTGATGATTTCCCCCTCTGCAGGGTACCGAGGAGAGCCCCATAACCCTCCCGGTCTCGAGATGACAGTGACGGCGTCCTCGGGTGTTTCTCGGGTAAAAGTGGTATCTTTTCCGGGTTTACGCCCCGGGGGGATAAATAGGCGAAAGGGCAGAGGCGGTGGAGGCTCACGGGCCCCACACCATCCCCAGGTTTCTTCGGGACTCCGTGGAACCTACGGGATTTCTAAGACTTTCAGGCTTCGAATTTTTCACTTCAAGGAATATTTCCAGAACAACTTTTCTGAAACTAAAAACAGCAGAAAACTGAGAATTGTCTTTGTGGCATCTAGCCAATAGTTTAGTCCGGAAAATCGATAAAAATGACACAAAGTGTATAGCAAACATGTGAGAAACAATAAGAAAATAACATGGAACATCAGAAATTAAGGATACGATTATGACGTATCAAGGCGACATGGTTTTCTACGTCGGCTGCGGCGAGGACTTCGTCGGTGGCCGCCGAAGGTAAAGTCGGAATCGCTTGCTCGGGGAGGAGTGACGACGATGACACTTGATGACGACCTAGATGGTGTTTCTTCTCCTCAACAGAGTGTTTCCTTGTGGGTAGCCAGGTCGGCGGGGTCTGCTGATATGTCATAAACGTGTTCTTAATTTCTGATGTTCCATGTTGTTTTCATCCCCAATGCTACATGTTTTCTTACACTTTATGCCATTTTTATCGATTTCCCGGGACTAACCTATTTACAAGATGCCATAGAGCCAGTTCCTGTTTTCTGTTGTTTCTAGTTTCAGGAAAATTGTTCTAGCAATATTCTTGGAGTTTACGATTCAAAACACAGAATTCTTAGAAGTCCCGAAGGGTCAAGGAAGTCCAAAGGAGACCCGGAGCCCCCACGCCATGCTTGGGCGCGCATGGGCCCCTGGCCGTGCCTAGGGGTGTTGTGGGCCCCTCGGGCGCCCACCGCCATCGCCCTTGCTCCTATATATGCCCCCATGCTTCAACCCTAAAGATATCAACCCCCTTCCACGAAAAGTTCCGTAGCTCCGCCGCCGCTGCCGAAAGGTTTCGGGGGACAGAAATCTCAGTTCTAGCACCCTGCCGGGATGGGGAAGTCCCCCAGAGCCATCTCCATCAACTCCACTGATACATCATAAATGTATCCTTAATTTATGATGTTGCATGTTGTTTTCTTATTGTTTCCTACATGTTTGCTATACACTTTATATCATTTTTATTTATTTTCCGGACTAATCTATTGACAAGATTCCACACAGCGGGTGGGCCCCTGGCCGTGCCTAGGGGTGTTTTGGGCCCCTCGGGCGCCTACCACCATCTCCCTTGCTCCTATATATGCCCCCCATGCTTCAACCCTAAAGATATCAACCCCCTTCCACGAAAAGTTCCGTAGCCCCGCCGCCGCTGCCGAAAGGTTTCGGGGGACAGAAATCTCAGTTCTGGCACCCTGTCGGGATGGAGAAGTGCCCCCAGAGCCCATCTCCATCGACTCCACTGAGACGTCATAAATGTATCCTTAATTTATGATGTTGCATGTTGTTTTCTTATTGTTTCCTACATGTTTGCTATACACTTTATGTCATTTTTATTTATTTTTCGGACTAACCTATTGACAAGATGCAACACAGTCAGTTCCCCGTTTTCTGCTATTTTTGGTTTGCGAAAAGTTGTTCTAGAAATATTCTCGGAATTGGAAAATTCGAAGCCCAGAAGTCTTAGAATTACCGAAGGTTCCACGGAGTCCCGAAGAGACCCGGAGGGGCCTTAGGGGGCCCACACCATAGGGCGGCACCCCCTCCCTGGCCGCGCCGGGGGGTGGTTTGGGGCCGCCAGGCCTCCAACGCCTTTGCCCTTTCCCCTATTTAGTCCCGCTGAGACGTAAACCCTAAATATATTCCACTCTGCCCGGAAAAACACTCGAGGCCGCCGTCATCGTCATCCCGAGATCGGGAAGTTTCTAGAGCTCTCCCCGGCACCCCGTCGGGAGGAGAATTTATCACCGGAGGGGTCTACACCACTATGCCCTCCTCCGAAATGATGCGTGAGTAGTTCATTTCTGGACTACAGGTCCATAGCAGTAGCTAGATGGTTGTTCTCTCCACTTTGTACCTCATGTTTAGATCTTGTGAGCTGCCTATCATGGTCAAGATCATACTTATGTAATGCTACATGTTGTGTTTGTTAGGATCTGATGAATGTTGAATGCCATGTCTTCTGATTATCAATCTATCATGTTATCTTCATGCTTATTATTTAGGATCTTGCATGCTCTCCATTATTTGTATATGCTCTAGCCAAGTAGATGCTAGTAACTCCAAAAGGGAGTATTGATGCTCGATAGTGGGTTCATGCCTCCTTCTTGTCTGTCCTCGAGTGACAGAATCGTGACGGATGGAGGATGTGTTGTTGCCATTAGGGAGAAAACAACGGTGTTTACCTAGTTTACATTGTTTACATTACACACTTCTTACGGCGATAATCGGTTGCTAGCAACTTAATACCCAACGTTTGTTCGGATTATATTCGGAGGGTGGATTATTAGACATAGATGCATTTGGATGACAATCTACGTATTTTGTTGTAATGCCCGCATGATTCACATGGTAATCTTTATGTATTGCATATGCACTACAGTGCAACCTTCATTTCTATCAATTCCCCATCTGTAATTTGCTCACCACACATGTTATTTATCTTTCACGGAGAGACACCACTAGTGAACTATGGACCCCGGTCCATTTTCCTCATACTGCTTTCATAATGTTCCTACTGCTATCCACACCATACGTTTAACCTCTTTGTGTTCAGCAAAACCATTGTAACGTGACTCTCTCGAAGCAGTGCAACCAGACAAGCAGGAGTAGGTCTTTACCTCGCGAGAGGGGCCGAACCTGGGTAAATATTTATATATCTCTCTATCATGTACCTTGCTCGTCTCCTCGCCAAGGATTTCAGCTCCCCGAGCATTCACATTTACTCCCCCTTTCGAATCTAGTTTTAGAAGATGAGTCCTTAGGACCAAACAAACCCCCTTCGACATTTAGCACGCCAGGTTGGGGGAGTGTGTTATTCGTTTGCCAGTTTCTCCAGCATGGTGGAGACGCACGAGGAGCGCGTGCGCCACCGAGCGGCAGCCACCATCACCACATGCGACAACGATCCCGTTGTCGGCAACGACAATGTCGAGCGTCTGCACGCCAGCGCGTCCATCCTAGGGAACGAAGGGGAGAAGCGTCATGCTCCTTCCCTGCATCCTACAAAGCAGAAGCCATCCACTCAGCATTCCGTCACTGTGTCCTTGTTGGGACGCCCGTCCCCACAAGAAACGCTACGCATGGCGTAAGAACTCCTCCGCTACACTCCAGCGGAGGGTGCCTGTGAGGCGTGGCTTTCCCGAGTCGCTGAGCTGGTGCAAACAGCGGGGGTCATGCCCACCCCAACCTGCACCATGCCTGCTCCGCCAACAACATCGCAGCTCTCACGAGCTGCAGAAAGGCTTTGGGGGCTCCTCAGCCCAACACTGAAGGTGGCACGGGGCCGGACCGCGTGGCTCGCCCTGCCTCCCCGTCCCACGGGGCGTCCTCTCCCAATGTTGTTGGTGGGTGGCCCTAGCTGCCAAATCATCTAGAGCGCCCCGGAGGACGCCCACGTCGCCATGGAGCACAACCACGAGCGTCGTGCCCTACAGGGAGTCATCCAGGCTGGCCGCAAAAACATCCTCCAGGACGGCGCCATGGCATACAACATGGGCTTTCTTGTGCTCTTCAAGGAGCTACGCAAAGTGGTATGTTCACCCAAGTTCAATCTACAACTTCCTCCTCGCTTCGATGGCGCCACTCCACCGCTCAACTTCATGCAGCTCTACAGCCTCAACATCTAGTCTGCCATGGGCGGCGAAAGGTGAATGGCCAACTGGTTCCCCATGGCCCTCAAGGGCGCAGCTCTCTCATGGATCATGAACCTTCCCGAAGGATCCCTCTCCTTCTAGGAGGAGCTATGCCGGGAGTTTTTTTGCCAACTTGAAGGGGATGTACGAGCGTCTCCTCACCGCCAACGACCTCCATGCCATGCGTCAAGGCCTCAGCGAGACTCTTTGCAGCTTCTTCCAGCTCTTAAGCCAAACCCTCAACAAGGTTGAACGGTGATACATATGACACGTATCTACAATTTCTGATGTTCCATGTTGTTTTCATGCCAATTGCTACATGTTTTCTATACACTTTATAACACTTCTATGGATTTCCTGGGACTAACCTATTAACAAGATGCCACGGCACTAGTTCCTGTTTTCGGTTGTTTTTTGTTTCAGAAAATTTATTCTCAAAATATTCTCGGAATTGGACGAAACAAAATCCTAGGGGCCTATTTTTCTGTCACGTACACGGAGTCCGGAGGAGATCCGGAGGGGGGCCACAAAGTGGCCACACCATAGGGCGGCGTGCCCCCCGGGACGCGTCACCAGGGGGTGTGGGCCCCTCGGGCACCCACCGACATCGCCCCTTCGCATATATATACTCTTTCTCGTGAAAACAATAAACACCCGAGCTTCCATCCACGAAAAGTTCCGTAGCCACCGTCATCGTCAACCCTAGTTTGGGAGGGTTCTGAAGCTCTCCACGGCACCTTGCCAGGAGGAGAAATCATCACCGGAGGGCTCTACATCACCATGCCAGCCTCCGGAGTGATGCATGAGTAGTTCATCCTTATACTACGGGTCCATAGGAGTATCTAGATGGTTGTCTTCTTCTCTTTATGCCACCATGTTTAGATCTTGCGAGCTGCCTAACATGATCAAGATCATCTATTCGTAATGCCACATGTTGTGTTTGTTGGGATCTGATGAATATTGAATGCTATGTCAAGTTGATTATCAATTTATCATGTTTATGTTATTTATGATCTTGCATGCTCTCCATTACTAGTAGATGTTATGGCCAAGTTGATGCTTGTAACTCCAAGAGGGTTCATGCCTCCCTTTCATCTGTGCTCGACTGACAGAAACGTGACGGATGGGGGATGTGTTGCTTCCATTAGGGAGAAAACAACAATTCTTTATCTAAGGATAATTTTATTGTTTACTTTACACACTTTACTTAATGCAATAATTTTTTGCTTGCAACTTAGTACCCAAAGTCTGCTTGGATTACGTACTGAGGG